>ML677377.1:16820908-17315281 GCA_007922305.1 Dermatemys mawii | reverse complement strand
TGTGTGTGTGTGTGTGTGTGTGTGTGTGTGTGTGTGTGTGTGTGTGTGTGTGTGTGTGATTTTGCATTAAAATATAGGTCACACTGCTCTCGAACAATAAAATAAAAAAATGAAAACTAGCTTGTGTCGAAGACTCCCACGTAGAAAGTGGGACAAGTAAGACAAGGCCTATGGTGACTTGTGGAGTGACTTTAATGAGGATGTGAGCATTTACAGAGGCTGTTTACTCCCAGCTGGCTAAGAGTGTTGGATTCCTGCTGCACTGCTAGTTACTGGTGCGAAAATTGGGATAAGGCCCTTATGGTGTCAACTCTCCTCTCACTTATATCAACATAAATCCAGAGCAGTTACTCTAGTTTCATACTGGCACTACCAAGAACAAATTAGGCCCCAAAGGACTTGGCTGGATGCAGTGCACAGAAACACATCATTATTTTCCAGCACCAATCATGTGATGCTGTACCGTGTTGTGGTGTCCTTGACACTTTTTGTAGTCCATACAAATGGGACACATTCTGCACCCATGTAAATCTGGAGTAACTGCAGTAACGTCAATGGAGTTACTCTGGATTTGTGTTGGTATAGGTGAGATGAGTTCAGTCCCTAGCACTTTAAGAGCCTTATCTCAATCTTCCCATGGCTAATTAGTAATAGGAATCCACACACTCAGCTAATTGAGAGCCAGCAGCCCCACTGCTCATCTGGAAATGATCATGTCCCAGTTAAAGTCACTTGACAAATAATCATGTAGCCTTTTCTCACTTTTCCTACTTCCTGTCTGGGACCCTTTTTAAACACATTCTGCATTAGGCTGATTTTTTTTAAATGAGATCAGCCTGACCTACATATTATAGCGATAGATAGATATATAGATAGATAGATTAGATAAAAATAAGATTTTGAAATAATAGCATATTTTGGCATTTGAGAGACATTTTCCATAATTAATCCCTATGGCATTAGGGATTTGTATATCCCTCAGTAAATTTGGTGGACTTGTTCTATCTCATTGTGAATTTTATCTAGGGCTCTGTAGGATTTCTGCCCCAATTCAGTCTTTGTGTTCTGAGTCACACAGATAGCACTGTTACTGTATCTACAAGTAAATGCAAGGTGGTTCCCTCAGTGTATAAGATACAACAGAAGAAAATGAACATTTCGCATCTTGAATTTAAAGGACATTCCAAACTTTTGTTTTATGTACTTTTGGAAAGGGAGCAAGGACCAGGTGTAATTTGATACATGTTTTTATTGCTTCTGTTATTTATCAATTTAGATATGAAAAATGTTGAATAATAACAGTTAAAGATAAATACACCAAAGAAGAATTTAAACCAAACAATACAGCAAAGTTCTTGTTTGATCATCACTGATCTCTGGGTATCAGAAATATTTCATGGAGCTGGCTGATAAGATGGGAAGCTTGAGGGACATTTCTCCATTAGACTCAATGCTTCTAGCCGGTGGATTTCTTTTATAGTGCCTCTACTCAAACAGTAGGAAAATATTGCCTCTCCACCCCATCCATCTGTCCTGTCAACTGACATAGCTAGGACATTACCACTTTTAAATCAGACTTCTCACTGTCTTGCCAGGAGATCCTGCTTTGAGCTGTTATTGAACCTTGTGCTCACATCCAGAAGTTTGGCCTTTCTGATCACTGCCGTTGCCACTCCTTTTCTGTAATGCATTCTCTAAAGGAAATTTCAGATAGAAGGCGATAGTGCTCTAGGATACTTTGTTGTTTTGCACAACATGTTCTGCACCAGACAGATAAATGGCTCAAACATCCTGCTTGGGGAATGTGGATATCTCCAAAATAAGTGCTTTTTCCTCAAAGAAATGATTTGAAAAGAGACTGCTACAAGCTGAGTCCCGTTGATCAGCTTTCAGCACCACAGACAAAGCACAAAGAAGAAAAAGAGAAAGAATTGAAGAGAAAAAGAAGAGCTGTGTGTGAGAAGTCTTTTAAATGTGCTAAGGACTTTCTGATAAGGAAAATGCTAACTGTAATGATCTTACAAAGTGATCTGGATTTTTAGCATCCCTCTTTAATTTACAGTGCTCATAGGCTGAACTGACTTGCACTGTCTAGTAAAAAATTACTGGTGCATTATGTCCTAAAATATTCTTGCTCATTGTTGAAAAATGGACTGAAATATCAGCACTTTTGTTTTGATGTTAGTTATGCTGCATATCTTTTACATCGTGAAAGCGCTTCTAATGCTCATGAAAGTGAAGTGACTATAATCACTGGTTTTAGCCAGGAAGAGGTATAGTTCAATGCTATCAGCTCTTCTATACAAAACTGTCAGTCTTCATTTGCAGCATTACTGCTGTTCCAGTCTTTGGTCTGCACACAACTCAACCAAGTGCGGCCTACTGCAACCCTTGCAATGCCAATACTAGCTCCTCACAACTGTCTAAATGCTTCTCGGTTCTGACCTCCCTGCAGAACCTGTTCCAGGTCTCAGTTTAGCAGAGACAATTAGAGTGCATTGTGTCTAAAAAGATCCTTTTTGTTGTCTTTTGCTCCCTTAGTTACAGAGGGAGGAAAAAATGGCACAGCACACTTGGTCAGCCCAAGAATAGCATACCAGAATGCAGAGCCTGATTTGGAACCCATGGCTGATTAGAGTCCAGTTTGCAGGACTGTCCCTAATTAGAAAGGCAGAGGGATAGGGTTCTAGATGGTGACTCAGGAGACCTGGATTTTATTTCTGACTCTGCCACTCCTCTCCTGGGTGACCTGGAGCAAGTTACTTTATCGCTATGTACTTCAGTTTCCTCCACCTGAATGGAGGATAATGATATTTCCTTTGTGAAGTACCTTGAGCGCTACAAATGAAAAGCACTGTGTAAGAGCTAGATAATAATTATTATTCATTATTAACATTGGACCATGGCACTGATTGGTGTGCTGCTAGTAGAGTGAAGGTCACTGGCCCTTCATCCATATCTGATTCACCATATAGACAGGCCTGCTGATTGATCCCCCAGAAACATGTGAGTGGGGAAAAAAGATACCACTCCTACCTTCCTATTCTGTGGCTGCTTAGGCGGCAGGGAGAATGAGGAGGGGAAAAGTTAGAGGAGCCCATCACTCATGAGCAACTTAATAGCAAAAAGAAAAAAAAGTACACAACTCAACCCTCAAGATCAACCCTACAATAAAAAAACAGAATTTCCATTATACACAATGAAGTAATGCTGTGAGCCTGATACTTATCTCTTTTACACCAGTGTTAATCCACTGACTTTAGTAGAGTTATCCCTGATTTATACTACCGTAAGAAAGAAGAGAAGAGGTGCAAAATTCAGTTAACAGATTCATATTTCAAGCTCAGGTTTCAAAACATAAACAGATTAACATAAACAAATCACTAAAATCATCTTGACACTGTCTCCTTAATTCCTGAAGTTAAAAAACAGTTAAAAGATGTTACCACTACTTTAAAAATGTATACATGCCAGGACTGTAGTTACACAACCTAGAGATGATAGACTGCTTAATCATAGTGATTTGGCTTGTGCTTAAACACTATCACGTAATGAAGATGAATCACACCTTTAGAAATTATTCACTTCAGATCAATTCAAATTAAAGCACAGGAGCAGGCAGCCTTGAACACAGATGCTATTAAATAACACCCCATGTGTAGCAAAAGCAATAGCTGAGGTACCTGACTTGTCTTTGAGAAGCAAAAAACCCTCAGGGTTAAAGTATACAAGAGGCATTCTTCCTCATGAAAGGAAGAGGCACACTGATTCCGTCAGCACAGAACATACACAATTTCTCTTAGCGTGAATATAGTTCAGACCACGGTACAATCTAGATCCTGTCCTAAAGAGTGTGCTGCTCCAGTTTGCTAATCAACTGGGACAATACTGAAAGGGGTGGGGGAAGAGTCGGTCCATTATTATTTTTAAAATGCCAGCAGCACCAGTTTGTGAATATATTCTTGAATGAAAGAACTGACTTCAAGTTGCTGTGTTTATAAAGCCATAGGATTTATTTGCCACTATTTGGGCAAGTGCTGGGTTCTGGGAGAAATACTGACTCATGAAAAGTTAATGAATTTGTAAGATTAATTATCATAAAAATCATACTGGAAAGTCCATTATTTATTATTTACCTGTCTCTTTAGTCTTTTGTTTAATATGACTTGGCCATCCAGCCAGGGAGCAGAAAAAATGACATGTGACTGGGATGAACAACCTTACAACATAGATAATGGATGAATGAAGTGAACAAATTCCTGTGTAATCCATGGGCTGTAAACACCTCATACAAATTATTCAGGGCTTAACTGTCACTTTGCCTCAAGCACTAAACTAGGGGCAACATGTTGATGTTGTGCTGGCCCTGAAATAGGCCAGAAGGCAGAGTGTGACTAAGGGTATTTCTACACTTGTAGTTGGGGTTTCCAGCTCACATAAACATACACTAGCTCTAACTGAGCTAATGAGCTAAACATTGTAGGGTAGCTGGGGTAGTCCAGGCAGTGGCAGCATGGGCTATCCACGATGAGTACAATTGACCTGAACCTCATGGATATGTAGCCAGCTTAGCTAGCCTGTGCCACTGCTTGCCACAACCCTTGCTATCCTGGCCACACTGCTATTTTTAGTGAGCTAACTTGATAAAAGCCAGGATGAGTATGTCTACACAAGCTGAGAAGCACACCCCGGCTCACAAGTGTAGACATAGCCTCTGAGTCGCAACCCCTCTGAATTCTTCCTTGTTCTAAGGGGGAAGCTCCCTGCCCAAATGGGTACAGCTGGCATAGCTCCACTAGATGGAGTATTGTAGAGGGTGGAGCCAAGGCTCTAGCTACTTGGCCACTCCATTCTACCCATTCCCACCCACTTGTGCAGGGGGGGAATGCCAGGACCCCATGAAAGCTGCTCTCCTCTTCATGACCTGAGCAGCTGGTGGAAGGGACATGAAGTACCCGCTCCCTGCCTCTTGCAGCTACATAAAGCGGGACAAATAATCTAGTTCTCTCTAAACAACAACAATTAGTTTGATTTTGAAAATTGCAAGAGATGAGGGATATAATAGAAAGAAAGAGCCTGAAGCATGGACCTGGTGCCGGGTCTGAGGCTGGTACCAAAGTCAGCGGAAGTTATGCTACGAGCGACAGTCAGTCCCTGTCAAAAGCAGATGCTTGCAAGCCAGTGTCTGGTACACGAACTCGGCACTGGTATTGCTAGCATTGCACACTGAATGTAAACGAATGGCAGCAAACAGCATGAAGGCAAGAAAAAAACAAATTGGTAATGAAATTAAGGTACACAGTAACTGCAAGTTGGGTAAACAAATTTCCTTTTAGTACTAGTCACAATTTGGGGTCAGTGACACTGCATACTACCTGATGTACATTTATTCAAAACAATCTTGTTCAGTGTCTGGGTGCCAATACTAAATCCTGACACAGCAATTTTTGATAAATTGGTGACTGTGCATTCAGTAGGTTACCTGAAAGACGGCAGCTATAAGAAACAACTGGATCTATGTCAGCTACTGGTGTATCACAAAGCAATGCAACCACTGGAACAGAGAAGCTAGTCGTTCCTGTTTCATGCCCACTGAAACTTATTCCTGAATGTGACAGCCAGCAGTAAGGGTAACATATAACATGGATAGACTGTACTGTAACTAATTTCAAGAAATTATATATAAAGGCCTCATTTGTAATGTCACAACTCCAAGTTTCTATTTTACTTCTTATATACACAGCACTGTGAGATACACTGTAATAGGGTGACCAGACAGCAAATGTGAAAAATCGGGATGAGGTGTGTGTGTGGGGCGGGGAATAGAAACCTATATAAGAAAAAGACCCTCAAATTGGGACATCTGGTCACCCTATACTGTAATAATACCTATCCCAGTATTTCAGAAGACTCAGCCTGTTACAAATGATGATATAGTTGGTAATTGTAATTACCCTAATAGGAGCATGTTGTTATGTGCAGCACCAAAGTAAAAGGGCCAGACTTCAACACCAGATTGGTAAAGGATTAGTTATGCTTTGATATGAGGTGGTGTCATATGTATACATACATCCTATACATATAGACTCTAGTTACCCATATGCATTACAAATACAAATACTATATCCATACTATCCATATATGTTAATTATTTGAGAGTGTCCCCAAAGCTCAGCCGTAACACTACATTCCTTAATCAAAATCCTGGGCCTAATATTCCCAGGTCCACCATAAGGGTCTACAATCAATTGGAAAATAAAATCTGCCATCAATCATACAACGGAATATACAGACTATGGAGCATGAATATATGGATGGTAAAGTAAGGTGACCAGATAACAGTGTTTAGCCCACTGGGTCATCTTCAGTCCATGCAATGTGCTTTTCCGGGATGATAGGTAAATGTCCTCCCCATAAAAAGACAAAAAGGGACGGAGGAATGGAATAAAAAGAAAGAGCCTGAAGCATGGGCCTGGCACAAGATCTGAGGCCTGAACCAATGTCAGTGAAAGTTAGGACCTGACTGTTGCCCATAGCATGTCAAAAGCAGCTGCTTGCCTGCCAGACAGTGTCTGGTACCTGAACCCAGCACGAGAATTGCTAGCATTGATAAAGCACATGGAGTATGTAACCACATTCCAGCAGGCCTGCACAAGAAAACCCCAATCTAGCACACGATAAAATTTTTCCATCATGACAAAAGTGATGAATAGTAATATTCTGTCTGAAACATCAGGAGCGAAAGTACAAAGATGGCATAAATAGGAATGTTTTGTCTGAAACATCACGAGAAAAGTTCCAGGGGAGGTAACACGCATGTCATGAAATGTGTAAGGTGATACATAAGCTATTTATCTTAGTTTTTTTGTCTCAATCTATAAACGTTAGAATACCTCACCTTATTCCTTTGTCCAGGCTAAGGGGCAGTGACTGACTGAGCTGCATCCATTGTCATAGGCATATATGTCTCAGTATCCTCATAGAGTCTGCTATGTGCTTTTATTGTTTTTCATCTACAATAAAACTGGCTGGGCACCTTCGCTACTAAACCAGGTCTTGTGGTCACTGGGCAGTTCGACTGAGGTCTGCCTTACCAACTGTCTGCGCAGAGCTGGGACAGCGCACAAAGAAAACACACACTCAGCCAAAACATCTGATGATAAGGGGTTCATCCAAAATTTAATTTTTGACAAAAAAAAAAAAAAGAAATTCACTGAAAGTGGAAAAGTCAGAACATTTCAACAAGTTTTAGTAAATATCTACAAATAACACAACCACTTGAACAGCAAGTTGAAATCACAAACAATTTGCTAGCCAAGAAATGGCTTAATTCATAACAAATACTTTGACCTGTCAGTAACAGGTGAGTTTATATGTTAAGGCATACCCATTTACATTTCAAGGTAGATTTTCAAAGCTGGTGACAGACACTCATGTGACCTCTACTAATATAAAAGGGCTACTTCCCTGGGCACTGCAATGGAAAATGAGAACTTGGCAGATGAAATAAGAACAGATCTGCACTTTCTGTCAAATTTTAATCAAATGGTATCTTGTCCTTTTAAAATAAAGGCCTATTATTCTTTATTTTGGTCTCCCTGCTGACCCCAGGAAGTATCAGAACTTCTGCAGTGCTGTTCCAAACTCTTTGGGATTCATCCTTCACTTGTCCTTAGCTATGCTGCTCAGAAAGAGGAATATACATCACCTGGGAAATTCCAATATTTTAGCATTTGTTTTTGTCCAGAAGCAGGGCAAAAATATTGAACGTTTTCATGCAGTGAAAAGTGCCAAGAAAATTTAAAATCAGAAACGTCAAAAGAAACACGTTGACATTTTCAATTGAAATAAAGCTTTCCCCCATTCTCTCAGATTGCAATGAATATAGTAAGTAAATCTTGGTGATGTTGAACTATATATATGGGGACTTCCATGCCTGTGTGCAGTATCCACAAATGTACTTATACTTGCTCTGCTCCTCTGTGTACAGGTGACAGGCAGCACCACTGTTCGGTTATACTTGATGTAAATTGAGAGACCATTAGTGAGCCATTTGGAATTTCTATAATTGGATGATTGTTGCAGAACGACAGTTTGCTGTTAATGCACTTAGTCCTTTGACAGATTATTTCAGCACTGCACAGCATGCTGAGCAACGCACACATCTTTGTTATATAGCACTTATCAAAATGTTATGTGTGGTGCATGCGTGCCTAAGTGCCATTTTGCTCAATTTTCCCAATAATGAACTACGACTGATAGAGAATATAGGTAAATGCACATGTATGACAAAAATTCCTTGAAGGAACTCAAGACTGAAGCCCAGTATCTTTCCATAAAGCAGGTCCATAGTATGAGCAATGGCAGCACAAACTTCCCTAAGGGACTTCAGCAACATTCACCTCATCTCTGATCTGGAGAGTCTTATTGTGATAAGACTGGAATCCCCATTGGCCAGGAAGCCCTTGGCTGCGGCTGAGTTTTCAGGCTGCCAGGCTCTAGGGTAGCCAGTTATGTTTGTGATGTAGTTTGTAACATAAGCATCTTCCTATTACCAAGACTATTTTCTGTTTATATTGTGGCAGTGCCTAAAGCAGGGGTGGGCAAACTATGGTCCGGGGCCCACATCCGGCTCTCCAGACATTTTAATCCGTCCCTTGAGCTCCCGCTGGGAAGTGGGGTCCACGGCTTGCCCTGCTCTGGCGCTGCAGCTGGGGAGCAGGGTTGGAGTCTTGCCCCACTTTGCACAGTTCCTGGAAGCAGGGGCACATCCCACCGCCAGCTCCTACGCACAGGGGCAGCCAGAGGGCTCTGTGTGCTGCCTCTGCCCCAACCGCTGTCCCTGCAGCTCCCTTGGCCAGGAACCGCAGCCAATGGGAGCTGGAGAGGTGGTGTCTGCGGACAGGGCAGCATGCAGAGTCGCCTGGCTGCATCTCTGTGTAGGAGTTAGAGGTGGGATGTGCTGCTGTTTCTGGGAGCTGCTTGAGGTAAGTGCCGCCCGGAGCCTGCCCCCATCCCGTGCCCCAATCTCCTGCCCCAGCCCTCTCCGCCATACAATTTCCATACCCAGATGTGGCCCTAGGGCCAAAATGATTGCCCACTCCTGGCCTAGAAGGCTAAATCAGGGATCAGGGCCCAATGTGTTATACATACATATAATGAAAAGATGGTCTAAGCCCCAAGGATCTTACAGTTTAACAGACCTAGATTTGGGCTTCTAAACAAAGCACCAAGTAGCAGACTTTTGGCCACTACTTACCCCAGATCACACATGAAATGAATGACTCAGATATAAAGATCCCCATGTCATATCAGCCCAGTGGGAATGGGAGTGCATTATCTACAACAACTTGTTATTTTCTAAATTATTCTTCCCTTCTTGGAGAACCTAAAAAGATCAGTCATTTAGCGTTTAACAGCTGCAGTAATTAGGGGTAGCTCAAGTTTACATACCTTTATGCAAAGAAGCAATAGGTCCTTTGCAGCTATTTCTTTCTAGGGGAATTGAGAAGAGGCTGGGAAACCAGTGTGGCCATTGGACAGCTTTCTACCAACAAGCTATCAGAAACCATTGAGTGAATGAATAGTTCTGCTTGAAGAAAGACACCCACAGAAAAGCTGCCATCTCCCTCTGCCAGAGGGCTCATTACTAACACGGGGTCTTGTTGTGATGTCACACTGGTATATTTCCATTGATTCTGTTAACTTATTCCTGTCTTACACCAGTGAACTCAGGATTGAGACCATTAGAAATGTAAGAAAAAAATATAAGTTAAAATGAGTCTCTTTTATTGGTTCACATACGGGGCCAGCTCCTCAGCAGGCAAAGCTCCATTGATATCAATCGAGTTATGCTGATTTACACCAATAAGGATCTGCCCCTCATCTTTAAACACAGGTTTCCCGTCCTCCCATAACAACATTACTTCTGCTACTGAGAAAGCTTATTTCAGTTAGACAACAGATAGTGTTCTGTGCATTATCAGATCACATCAGCACCTAGCAACTTCAGAATGAAACACCCCAGCAGGACAGATACAATTTTATTCTAGTCATCAGGAAAACCACTTCCCTGTTGATGTATGATCCAACCCCAACTTCACCCAAGCACTCTCAGGGTTTTATGTAGTGTGAGGCCCAGTCTTGCCAAAAAGTTTGTCCAGAGTCTTTGTTACTAGTGAATGAAATGTGCCTGCAAATAGATTTAGACTCATTTGTATCTGAGTCAGTCAAAAACAATCCACCTACCTCAGTAAATCCACATCCTTTTCACTCTTGATTTTGGTGGATGATGGAGAAATAGCTGGGTTTCCATAGATTAGATTCTGATCTCTAAAATCATTTTTTATAGTGAGTACCTGAGAGTAAATGTGATGGTTCTTCTGGCAGATGTTGCATATAAATAATGGCACAGGGCCCACAGTAATACCAGTGAAAAATAATTCCTTTGTTGTCTAACTTTACACGCTCCTATAACACAGGGGAAAGAAAACAACTTTTGTTCTGGATTCTTCTGCTTTGTAATTTTCTTCAGCTTTTAGAGCCCACCGTGATACTGTTGATGTTTTAGAAATACTTTAGGTAGGTAGATAGAAAGATAGAATAGATGACAATTACTAACAAACCCCCTAGCACTAAGCTTTCTTTGAGGACAGAAACACTCTGAAGAAGTGAATTTCTTTCTCATAGGTTTTTTGCCCTGCTCATCCCTGTAGTATCCAAGCGCCTTTCAGCAGCGCATCCATTCAACCTTATCATTGGTCTGAGGTGATGACATTCTTTTTCTACACCTTTGTTGGGTTGTTTTGATTTGATTTGTGTCCTTTGCAGTATTATTGCTAGTAGTAAGAGCAGAGTACAGCCAGAGGCACGACTCAAGATCAGGGATCCCATTGTGCTAGGCCCCTCAGAAGACCTTACAAATTAGGTAGTCTTGATGCAGCAGTGGCTGGCAGCAAACAAAGGGAGGGAATTGGGGATGGAGGAGGAAAGGAGAAGTCACATGGTTGTTCAAATTTCTAGCATGCTCTGATTCAGCACTATGTAATCAATGTACTGTACAATGTACTATGTAATCAACAGTACAGTGTACTATGTAATCAATGTACTATACTGTAGTAATAGTAGTGTACTAATAGTACAATGCACTGTGTAATCAATGTAATCAGCACTATGTAATCAATCCAAGAGAGTGGTTTTACCCCAGTGTAAATCAAGAGATCAATGGAATTATATCAGTGTGACACAGGCAGGTGTGAATGAAAAGGGAACTGAGTACTAAATATTTCATCTACCACTTTTTCAAAAAATGTCTCCCCGTTAACACAGAGTTTGTGCCCCGGCCTTCCTACTCCATCTGTTCCTTTAGTACCTCGGCTCCGCTTTTATAGATATTCATTTTTGTTTTATTCCTTGCCACACCCGATTACTTTCTCCCCATAAAACACTTGTGACTGAGTCCTAGTGGGGACCAGCTGTGGTCACTCAATAAGGGTCAACTACAAAGAATGGGGCAGACAATCCCGATAAAGATGGTGGATATTCCAATATTTAGATTTACCGAACCAGCATAAAACAGCTTCTTTTTTATCTTACTGATTACTCAGAAGTCCACACAATGCAGTTCCCTTAAAGTGATCCAGCCTCAGGCATCCATCCAGGTACCTACGTCAAATATAAGATTTACAGAAATTTTCATCATTTCATCTACCAATCCCAAAGGACTGGACACTTTACCTCCCAGGTTAATGAATTTTCAGATCTTACCCAAATACATGCTACAGACAATTCTTATTAAATAAACTAAAATTTATTAAAAAACAAAAGAGAGACAGAGTATGGTCTGTAAATATATATACAGACATGAGTTCAATTCATTGAGGTTCAGATTCATAGCAGAGATGATGAGCTTGGTAGCTGCAAAATGTTCTTTCAGAAATAGTTCATTGGATTATATCATATTCATGGTGTACCAGCAAAACTGGGACCTCAGTCTTATGACTCAAACTTCCCCTGAAAACCTAAGCAGATTTGAGATGACAGAATCAGGGCCAAAGGATCTTTTTATATAGTGTGCTAGGGTATGGTTACACTTACAAGATTATAGCGCTATTGGTTATAGCGGTCCCCTTATACAGTAATATGTATAGAGCTATTGTATGTCCACACTCAGACGCGCCAGCGGTATAGCATGGCCACAGTTGTGGCACTTAATGCGGTATTAAGAGCAGCGCATTAGGGCAGGTATCCCAGCATTCAGCTGGGTGCAACGTGCTTTTTAAATGAGGGAGGTGAGGGAGGACGCGTTGTGTGTATGCGGAGGGAGAGAGATAGTGATTTTTCCGTTCTTCTGAAAGCCTGTCAGTGAGCCTCCGTTCACAGAAGGCTTTGTTTTCACACAGGCTCCCTCCTTAAACATTTGCACTGCTTATCTGCCAAGTTAAGAGAGAAACTCTAAAGAGGTACTTCCGCATTCCTCCAGCCGAGTTCAAAACAAAGGGAAGAGACGTCAATTGCCTTAAATGGCTCTAGGCATCTCCAGAGATCACTTGTAGCGCAGTGGGTGTCCACATTCTTGCTGTAGCGCTACAGCAGCTGCGCTACAGCCCTTATTCCCCATGCGGAGGTGGATTAACAATAGCGCTATAACTCAGCAGTTATAACGCTCTACATGCCTTGCCAGTGTGGACGGGGAGGAGGTTATAGCGCTCGTGGGGGCTTTATAGCGCTATAAAGTGCCAGTGTAACCAAGCCCCTAGTATCCACTGACTGCAGAGTCCTGGTTAAACAACACGCTTTTGATGTAACCTTTTGCTTTCTAAACACTACCAGTAATTAGTTACACAAATTAACATGGGTCAATTTATCCATTAGGCAGTCTATTACAAACTTCAAAGAGACATATAGACAATGATATTATTTTACCCAAGATTCATCCAATGTTAATATTCCCTTTTGATCTCTGAATTAATAGTTACAGTGACAGACAGGAACTGCCTTTTTACATAGCATCTAAGATACACACAATTAGTTTTACTTCTAATGATATAAGTTTGAATTTCAAAGTTTATTTAGCATGATTGGCCCTAATTATCATTCTCATACCTTTCTAACATGACTTTAAAAGTGGGCTTTGGGTCATTCAGCCTGCAAGCAGTTTAACCCTTTCTAGCCAGGTGTCACAACACAAAATCTCTATCATGCCACCTGTCCTTTCATCACTCTACTTCCCTCCTCACCGCCAGAGCCTCCAGTCCTCATTCTTAAGTGACTCCTGCAGTGTGTTCAAAATATCACAAACTGGAAACTAGAGGGCCTGGGGCTGAGGGAACATAAAGTCCCCTCTCTCTCATCTGCTGCTTGCTGGGTCCACGGACTAGTGTCAAAAACTAGAATGGAGATGGTCAGACCTTGCAGTTGGAGCAGGAATCAGGAGTCCAGGGTGTGGGTGGAGCAAGGCTGGTGCAGGACTAGGAGCAGGGCAGCACCAAGAGTAGTTCTGGAGCAGGCTAAGGCCTGGGGAATCTGTTGCCACCATCAGGCAGGAGAGAGTTCCAACCCTTGGAGTGACATTGAGCAGACTGAGCTGCTATGCCACCCATGGGGCTTATATAACTGGTCTGGGAGTCATATGACCAGTTCCTGGCTTATGAATTGGCTGGAGCCTAGCACAGGAGTGGGAGAAAGAGGAGGTTCAGTTTAGCTCCTTGCTACTGCCTGCTCCTCCAGGAATGGTGGGAATCTCAAAGTCAGCTTCTTTCACCCTTGTAAGCTCCACACTGCTTGGAAGGGTGGAAGGGCACTGGCAAGGACCAGTGTCTCTTCCCCACTTGGTGCTGAGGTAGTGGAGAGATGATGGGTTTGTGCTCCTGGGGTGTAGCTGTGAGGGCATGCACGCGTACCCCCACTCATGTTGGCTGACACAGAGAAGCCTTCCACTCTCAAAGGAAAACAAAAATATTAACAGTATTGTTCAGTTCCAAATTGGATATAGCTCTGTACTGTGGCCATCTGTAGAATCACTGTCTGACAAGAATCAGGATCTTTTTAGTTGGTCCACACCTCCCCTCCACATAACAGGTCCTGGAGGTTGACACAGAGAAACTTTCCAGTCAAGGGATCAGAATGGAAAAGTTTCTCTGATAGCAAGGTAGGGGGCTGTGCAATTCAGAACTTTGTACAGATAAAGTTCTACTTCCTTGCCCTCCACTCCCTGGACCTGCTTTCTCCCTCTTTCTCACTGAATTCCCCACGTGACACCACCTCTTTTCTTTCACCACCAATGAAAACCTGTTCTTGGAATATGATCCTCTTAGTGTTTGTAATGCTGTCTTTCCAGATTCTCCTCCTGCCTCTCTAATTGCTCTGTTGGTGTTTCATCTGGTGGGTGTTCCTCATCCCCTATCCAGCCTTCCTAAGGGTGCCCACAAGTATTCATCCTTGACCTGGCTCCTTCTCCCCATTACAGCCTCTCATTGGGGAGTTTATTCAAAAGCACCCCTTTGACTATCATCTTTATGCTGATTACTCTCAGATCTGCCTCTGTCCTCGAGACCTCTTTCCATCTGTCCAAACTAAAATCTTGGCCTACCTTTTGAACATCTGCTCATGAATGTCCTGCCGTCACCTTAAGGTCTTCATGGACAATAGTGAACTCTTAATCTTTTCCCTCAAATCAATCCCACCTTGCTCAGTCTTTGTGACCAGCATCACCATTTCCCTGGTTATTCGGTCCATAATGTAGGTGTTACCTTTGAGTCGGCCTCTCTCTAGACCCAAACATCCAGACCATGTCTAAATCTTGCCACTTCTTCCTACACAACATCTCTAATATTCTGTCTTGGCTCAGTCCACAGAGCTAAAATGAAAACCATCTTGCGTTTCGATAACTGCCATCTGTTCTAGCCTTAAAAAATACACGCTTGTCCACCTCAAATCCATTTAAAATGTTGCTATTATGATCATCTTGGTTCATCACTCTGACTACATCACTCACCACACTTTTGCATGCCTGACCCTGGATCCCTCTCTCGCCCACATTAGAAACAAGCTACTTTAATAATCTTCACAGTTCAGCTTAATCTTACCTATAAACTCTAATATGTGTCAGCTTCCACCTCTGCTCTGCCAACCATGCGAACCAGCCTTCATCACCTACTAGTCCTTTTTTCTCACAAACACTTTCATGCTGCTCTTTAATGCTTCAGAAGAGTATCTTATGAAATCTGTTCCTGAGCCTCCTTCTAAAAACTCCTCTTTGTTGAGATGTTCACAAAGCACTCGAAGACAGCTAGGCAGCGGGCGTGTTGGGACTATTGCCTGTTTTACTCAACATAAGGGATTTACTGCTAACTTGTCCTCTCCTCTGCTTATTTGCTGTACCTCTCATCATAGGCCTGGACTGTAAACTCTTTGGGGGAGGTGACTTTTTGCTTTAATTACTGTGTGTAGCATCTCTAGCAAAGAGGGGCTTGACCCTTGGCCTGGGCCTCTAGGCTCTGTCACGATATCAATGATTATATGATAACAACACCTATACCCCCCTTGCCATTTGGAGCAGGGGGCTTTTGAGAAGCAGCATCCCTAGACAGACAGCAGCACAGTTAGCCCCTGGGAAGATGAAACCGCACCTGCCTGCCTAACCTGCGTGCTTGGGGAGGCTGGGGAAGAGAAGAGGAGGAGCTGGGAAGTTACAAACCTAACCTGAGCTGCCTACCTGACCACAACTCCACTCCAGAACAGTCTCTATGGCTAGGGCCGCCTTGACATGTGCACTGGCCCGAGCCGGCCTAACGCCTGGGGGAGGGGCGCCCTCTGGCCAGAGTCGGATGGACGGGGGAGGGGTCGGTTTTGCTTCTTTCCCGGGAGAGAATAAAGCCAAATCAGGAGTTTGGCCCCTTGAGCCCTATCTTCGGTTGGCCCCGTTCAGGTTCTTACTCCGTGCTCGGCCGGCACCGGCGGGGTCCCCAGGGGGGCCAGGCGTTAACCGGGAGGCTGCCCGGTGAGAGAGCGCTTTGGGTCCGCGAAAGGACGGGGCTGAGCCAGGCGAGCAGGGGCGGTGGGAGAGAGGGAGGGGATTAAAAACACCCGCTCCAGCCGGTCTGCAACTCCCCCGTTGTCGCGCTCCCCGCCCCCTCCCCACCGGCCGTGGGGCTGTAAATCCCTCCCCAGCGGTAAATGGGGAGAGAGAGCGAGAGACCCCATTGGCTATCGCGCCTGCAGCCTGTCATCCCGCCTGTGCATATAACCGGGAAAGCGGGGACCGCTCAGCCCCAGTCAATGCCCGCGGCCGGCGGTGCGGAGCCGGGGGGACGCATGCAAGGATTGAGCGAAGCGGGCAGGGCTTAGCTGGCCGCGGGGCTCGGACAAGGTCAGGCGGGGTGGGGTGGGGGAGCCCTTCTCCGGGGCGGACATTGCACCCAAGAAGCGGCGCGGGGCGCTGACCTGTGGCAGGCTCCTGGGCGATGTGACAAAGCGAGGGAGCAAGTCACCGGGGCGGCGTGTGGGAAAGAAGCGGAAAAGCCCCCGGAGGAGTGAAGCGGGCAGGCTGGCGGCAGAAACCCGGAGCGGCTAAGCCCGGAGACGAGGTGACTTGACCCGCAGCGATTCTCGCCCCGGCTCCCCTCTCCGAGCCGCCCTGCCTAGCGGAGGAGGCGGCCGGAGGGGGAATCGCTCCACGCCCCGGGAACTTGGCCGCTGCTTCGAAGCCATGAGCAGCCACGTGTGGTTCCCCTTGCAGTACATCTCCCAGCCCTACCGCCGGGCACAGGGCCGCAATGGCTCCGACTTCTTCTCCGCCCTCTACGGCTTCCCCAACCGATCCGCCTTCTTCCGCGGCGACTTGGACCTGGACGACATGGGGGACTTTGACCGGGGCACCCGCTACGAAGGGGAGTCCCAGAGCCGGACGGTGAAGGCGCTGCTCATCGTGGCCTATTCGGTGATCATCGGCATCTCGCTCTTCGGCAACATCCTGGTCTGCCACGTGGTGATCAAGAACCGGAGGATGCATTCGGCCACCAGCCTCTTCATCGTCAACCTGGCCATCGCGGACATCATGATCACCCTCCTGAACACGCCGTTCACCCTGGTGAGCAGCGCGGCGCCCGCCCGCCGCAGCTCCCCGGGGCTCTGCCCGGGCCGCCGGCACCTTCCCCCTCTCGTGGGGGGCACCCGCTGCCCGCTCTGCGTGCTAGGGGCGGGGGCCGGCTGAAGGGAGAGAGCCGCAGAGAGGCTTCTAGCGAGGCGGTCGGGGGTAACTTTGGAGAGTTAATTTGGAAAGAGAATCCTAGTCCTGCCCCGTATCCTTTAGTGTGAGGTTTGCAAAATGTGTGTGTGTGTGTGTGTGAGAGAGAGAGAGAGATAAGATTGTGTGTCAGGGCTCTGGGAGGGGTGTGTGGTGGGCGGAGGGGGGGTTGCAATCAATGCCTGAACAGTGAGCCTGCTTCTTTGTCGTTCGGCTCTCCCTCACCTTCTGTATGGTCAAGGGAATCAAATAAGTATCCCTGCTTTGCTGCTCAAGTAGGGACCATGCTTAGCTCCTCCACCGCAACCCTCGTCCTGTGCGGCACAGAACATCTGTCCACTCGTCCAGCTACACAGTCAGTCAGTCTCTCTCCTGTTCCTGCTGCTCGAGGGAGCAGGGCTTGTCAGTCCATGCATCCCGAGAGGAGTGGATAAGGTTGTGGAGTGTGAACCTGACTTTCTTGCAGGATTCAGGGGCAGAGACAGATGTCTTACTGCTATTGTTCATCTGAGGATGAAGAAGTGGAGAAGGCTTTGCACTGGGAAGTACACTCAGGTTCCTATGTCTGTCCTTGGTAAGGGCCCTAAGAAATAGGTTGAATTCAGAGGGAATGGCTGAGTTTGTGCTGAGTTGGGGGCATTTCACACAGGCTTGCCATGATGGGGGAATATGACCCCATCACTCCTGGGGTGGTTGTGATTTTTTTATTAGCTCTGGGATTAAATTGCCTTCATTTTCCTAATGAGACATGGAAATAAAAAGAATAGAATGATAGGGAAGAGTTGAAGTCCCATCTAGTCCACTGCATGCTAATCCATAATTTTCCTTTCTGCATATTCTGGAAGGCTTTGTTTAGTCTTCTTTAAATATCCCACATAATACAGCTCCCCCATTTCCCTGAGACACTTTCACAGTCTAGAAATCTCACTATCAAAAAGACTTCTCCCATGTTCAATCAAACTGATCTTTTCTTACTTTCATCCTCAATGTCTTACTTTTTTTTTTAAAGTGTAAACTCTGTAGGGAAACAATGGTGCCTTCTTTCATGTTTGTACAGCACCTAGCACATTTGGGACATTGCTGGAAACAAGTAATAATTATAATTACACCCCCCCATACACACAAAAATCCTTACATTGACATTACACCAGGCTTGAAGCAGCATAGGATTGTTATAGTGTGAATTGCGCAGTTGTTGCTCAAACACCAACAAACAAAATCTCACTGGGAATAATAGGAGGCTTCATGCACTACTTTCCATGACAGTTTGTGACGCCATGAGGAGATCATTTCCAAAACATCCACATCCCACTGACGTCCGTGTGATTAGACATACCATTCACATGTTGCATAAAATAATCCACAATAAGAAGTGCAATGTTAAAATCAATGAGGAAGGCAATCAGTGTTATAGTGTTAGCTGCTTTGCCAACTCAGAGGCCCAGTTCTCCTCTTGAGTACAGTCTCCAGTGACTTCACACATGTATTAACAGCATGGCTCCTGCTCACACAGGTCTGTGACAGATTTGTTGTTTGCTGTTTCTACATTGTCCTTCTGATCCCCTCGTGCCCTCAGCTTACCTTTCTGCAGAAATGGGTATGGTACATCAACAAAACACCTTATAAATCTATTAACTATTTAAGGCCTTGTCTACACTACCGGCCACATCGATGCGTAGAGATCGACCTATTGGGGATCGATTTATCTTGTCTCGTCAGGACGTGATGAATTGATCCCCAGAGGCAATCCCGTCGACTCCAGAACTCCAGCTCACCAAAAGGCGCAAGGCAAAGTCGACGGGGGAGCCCGCTGTCGACGGCTGTCGCCGTGAGGGTAGCAGGTAAGTTGACCTAAGATGCGTCAACTTCAGCTACGCCAGTGGTCCCCAACCTTTCTGTGGGCAGTAGTACATTCCTGTGCTATGCCGCGTTCTCTCAAGCCTGGGGCATATCTGTCGAAAAGCCTGCTTCCGCTTTCGGCGGCATTTTGGCGGTCCCGCAGCGTTCATCCCTGTGTCTTCCGAAATGCTGCTGACAGCAGAAGTATGCACTTCGGCTGTTTTTTGGTGGACACAGTCCCACGGGCGCACAGAAATGCCCCGGTGGGTGCCATGGCGCCCGTGGGCACCGCATTGGGAACCACTGAGCTACGCTATTCAGTGAAGTTGCATCTTATTACAATATAGCTGAAGTTGCATATCTTAAGTCGACCCTCCCTGCTAGTGTAGACCAGGCCTAATTCTCACAATAATCCTGGAAGGCAAGTTTTTATCATCTTCATTTTGCATCCACCATCTGATTTTACTGATGATGCCTGTTTTAATCTACATTTGACATGGCCTGTATGTTCAAATATTGTTTGTTCTTCAGGTGCGATTTGTAAGCAGTACCTGGGTCTTTGGAAAGCTGATGTGTCACATAAGCCGGTTTGTCCAGTACTGTTCTGTCCATGTTTCTGTGCTTACCCTTGCAGCCATTGCACTGGATCGACACCAGGTATGCATCTCATAACCCTGAATTTAAACTCTAGCAGATGTAGGGATACCTTAACAAGTTGAATACTGATTGTTTTCTCTAAAGCCCAGCACCTGGTGCCCTGTGATTTCATCTCATATGATTAAAAGCATCTGACATCTCATATCTCATGTGATTAAAAGCATCTAAGCTTTTATTAATATATATATATATATATATTCTAGGCATTAAGGTTGTGGAGAAAGTGACCTGAAGAATCAAAACCCAGAAAGCAAATAAAAATATATAAAAATTATATTTTTTTAAAAAATTGCATGCTATTTAAGCCACTCATGACATTTTGTGGCCCAACTCATGATTTTTTGGTGCGTGCAGTTGGCAGCATTCAGGACTGTACCATTTTCCTGTACATTCAGCTGAAATTGGACCCATTTTTCCCCTACAAAGTCGTTCCCTGCAAATGCTGAAAGGAAAAAAAGACCTCTACAGTTTTGTTGCATAAGACAACATCAGTTCACACCTACTCCTTTCCATAGATAATATAATTTAGCATTTGACTGAATTCAGACTATTGTTTCTGACTCCAAATATTGTACACTAGGATATGAAATTGCATAAGAGTGCATTCAGGTGTGGGGTTGCCATTGTTTCTAGAACAGTTGGAATTAATATTAACAGCTATTACTGAAAATAAATTTCACTTGACAAATGTTACAGTTAGACGAAGTTCCAAAAGAATGACGGACCCCGCTAAGTGCTCAGATCGTTAGTCATGTATGCCAGCTGCCATGAGAAAATGAAATCAACTGGTGGAAATGTGTTTTTTTTAACTGCTCATGTTTAATAAATTTTCCCATTCGGTCACCAAAAGTTCCGCTCTATAACACTCCAGAGCAAAGCATTGCATTTAACAAGAAAGATGTTTGAAATACCATATTTTACATATACAAGATCAAAGATTGCAAATGGTTGGAGAAATAAGAACCAGAGCCTTAGTTAAACTAATATTTACAAACTGCTAGCAAAGCTCAGAAGTCAGACTAAGGGAGAACATGATATCTTCCTCTGATATTGACAGGATTTAAGTAGCTCAGGAGTGAAATTGTTTAACGAAAGTCCAGTGGGATATATCTAGGAGTAAGGATGCAACTGAACAAGGAAAAGTTATTTCCTGAAGTGAGTTTATTTTCTAATCCTGGGATGTATCAGAGTGTGGAGCAGACGCTCAAAAGAAGTGATAGTAGCCCTAATATCACTCAGGACCATGATAATTGGAAAAAGCACTCAAGAAAATAGTGGAGACAAGAAACCTTCATTAACAAAGAGATGGTTGCGATGATTTAAATAGGCGTTTTTCATTGTCAGTAGTTAACATAATCTATGCATTGTATTGCTCTAAGGTCATAATCAAGGTTGCTCTCTGAAGCTCTCTTTGTGGGTGGCACCGAGTGTGTTTCTCCACATTGCAAGCTATTGTTCCAGTAATATGTATTTATATAGAACTTTATATTTCCAGACACTGTACATCCTAAATATCCTTCTCCAAAGCCCCATGAAGAAGGTATCATCATCCCTGCTTCACAAATGGGGAAAAATGAGGCCTAAAGAAGTGAAGTGACTTGCTCTAGGGCCCAGGTGGATTCAGTGTCAGAGTTGGGATTATTTACAACCCTATGCTCAGTCCACAAGTTCAGGCCGCCTCAGCTGTGGAAGGCTTGCGTCAGTTTGCTTTTCAGGTCTTTACACAATGCAAAGCTGTAATGGCATTTGAAAGAATAGTAGTCAGGGTGACTTTTAGACCATCATTCTTGTGAGCTTCCTTCAGCAGCAAACGAGCAGGAGGGTGGAAAATAAAGCAGCTGTTCCTAAAACACACACACACACACACACACACACACACACACACACACACCACTGATTTGTGCCACATCATCACCAACACAGCCTGGGACCAAACACAGCTCTGATGTAAATGAGGTAGGCTTCAATGGGCCAGACCCTAAAATTGAACCCCACAGTCATCAAATAAGCAAAAATCTCTTTCACATCAACTGAATGCCAATGTGGGCATCCTTGTTACATGACCAAGTTACATTACCATCACTTACAGCTAAAGCCTGATCTGTTCCCATAGTAATTGGTGCTGACTTGGTCTGTTGTCTTTGAACATGTTTGCTAGCTGCTTCTAAATTTAGCAATGGGGGTGGAAGGGAAGTGTCCAGTTGCTGATGCAATACATTGCTTTTCAGATAATTAATCTGTTTTTGAACAATTAGTCCTGTTGTTATCAGTTCAGAAGGGTTCAGATGGAGTCTTTGTAAAGCCTGCTATGAGAAGGTTTAACATGCTCTGAACTATTTGTCCTTCTTAGGTTATAATGCACCCTTTGAAACCCCGGATGTCAATTGCTAAAGGAGGAATTTGCATCATTATAATCTGGGTTATGGCCAGCTGCTTCTCTCTGCCCCATGCTATCTACCAGAATCTAGCAAGATTTGATATTGGGTAAGCTATATAAACAGGGTGTTTTTTAAGGACCTCCCTCAATTTAACAGCCATAAATTATAAACACACACATTTATTTTCTTCTGTTAGTAAAAATTAGCTGAAAATTGACAACTGGAAAAACTGTTAGTTCAAGTGGCATGCTTCCACTTTGAGTGTCTCTCCAGTGTTCAGTGAAAATCAAAGGAGTCACTTTTATCTTTATTAGTCAGTTCCACCTTCATTTTCTCAGCGCAGCAGACCCTGCAGAGGGAGGTTCATTGTAACTATTTCCATTAGAAATGACAGATGTAAATTGGAATTGGGTTTTTGTTTATTTCTGTGAAGCTTTAATAAAAGTTTGGAGTTTTTCTTTAAAACACAAGAAGTAAATACAAATATATATTGTGGGCCAAATTTGTGTCTGAATGAATTCCTCTATATGTTTAAGATAGCTGGGCATATTTGGTATAGGTATTTTACAAGGGTCCTATCCCCTTTGTACTACATGCTTATGATTGTGGAAATAACGGGGGGTTTTCTCCTTTTGTGGTCCAGGAACAGAACTATACGCATGGTCTGTCTCCCCAGCTTCCCTCCTCCTGCTGATCTCTTCTGGAAGTACCTGGACTTGACTACTTTTGTGCTCTTGTATGTCCTGCCCTTGCTTGTGATCTCCATCACATACACAGTGGTAGCCAAGAAGCTGTGGCTGAGGAATGCCATTGGAGACGTCACCATGGAGCAATACTTTGCCCATCAGCGGAAGAAGAAGATGACACTGAAGATGCTGATGGCAGTGGTGGTGGTTTTTGCTGTCTGCTGGTTCCCACTGAATTGCTACCTGGTGCTCATCTCCAGCAGGGCCATCCACAGCAACAATGCTCTGTACTTTACTTTCCACTGGTTCGCCATGAGCAGCACCTGCTACAACCCCTTCATTTACTGCTGGCTCAATGAGAGCTTCCGCTCTGAGCTCAAGTCCTTGTTGTGTGTGTGCCGGCGAAAGAATGCAGCCCAGAGCCATGCACTGCAGTCCATCTCCCCTCCTTTCAGGCACGCCTGGGCCGAGAATTGTCATTATAAAAGGGGCAGCTGCTCTCAGAAAGCAAGAGCATCTTCCCAAAGAAACTCTGCAAAGACAGATATATCCAGTGTCCAGCCAATTGTGACAGGGAGCTAAGCCACTGAACTGACAGTCAATGGAGCTCCCTGGGTCCTGAATCTAGAAAATTGGATATTAAAATTATTTGTATTAAATTACAATCACAATCAGGAGAGCAACCCCACAGACTGGGTAATGGGATATAGAGCCTTTGAAAAGAAAGAACACCTAATTACTACGATATATACTTTGGGGGGACAGTTTGTTTTATGGAGAAAATGAACAAACTAATTTGATTTAATACTTTTGATTTATTAATAATTTATTCAAGACTGCTTTAACTTTTACAACCACTTTTGGATTTGTGACCTGGGGACTTTGCCTGCTATTTGAATGGTGGACACATCAATATATTATGTTTGTCTCTCAAAAAGTAATCTTAAATCAAGACACTTGATTATTCTGAACTGCTTAGTGCAGTGTTTATTCCTTCACCACAGATAACAATCCTTCTCAATAACATTTAAAATGATCTTAAAAATCAAATGAGAACACAAGTTAGGTGTACACTGTACAGAATACACTGAGAATTAAACAAATACAGTTCCTTTGGTCATAAAGATTATTAGTAGCTGCAACAAAATACAAATGAAAATTTATCTTAAAATCTCCACTCAAATAAAAGCGTCTCCCCTGAGGTAATTTACAAGAATTAAGGAACTGATGAAACTGACTTCTATTTATAATCACACACAGTTTAATATGTGCTCAAGATTAAACATATGAAATAAGAGTTCTGGGTCTCTGTCAAGTACAGGACTTCTATCAACATGTAAAAGGAAATTGTTTAAGAGGATTTCTTAATTTTCCTACTCTGCCAGGTTTTTCTGTTCTCCACACACAAAACTATAATTTTTTTGTTCAAAAGTTCATAGCATATTTCATGTTATGAGGCCTTTCATGGCTACAACCAGGAAGTCGCCTATCTGACTCTAACACAGGTTAGTAGTGAGTCAAAGTCATTGCCTTTCACCAGCTTTTCACTGACCTATGTGAAATGAGCTGGTGATCTCAGTAAAGTTTCCAATGGACAGGTGTGCACAACACAGAGTCTACCACCACAATTGGCAATCTTGGCAGATTCAACGGAGAGCCCAGGGACTGAAAGGTCTATCGAGTCAAAACTTCCTTTCTCACCCTTCTAGATTATGGTTGAAGTGCTTTTACCAAGGTGTCTGTGAAGAATATGGAAGAATTGACATTTCTGTTATCCAATTTGTACCTGCTCTTTGGATAAATATCAGACTTTACAGCCTTCAGGGCTGTATAAGTCTAGCACTTCTCATCTCTATCAATTTGCTAAGGAAACCAATACTGTGGTTTATTATTGTCACTGAGAATTGGGGTTTTTCCTAAATCAGATTAAAATGATTTATAGGTATTAGCTTTAATATTTTGATAACGGCACTTCAAAGGTGTATCTGAACTATTCATAGCTTGACTAGTAAGCTTCAGAGCTCTGGTGGGCCTTTGTCTATCATTCAAATGTCACTTTCCACAATTAATGACTCTTCCAGCATGGGAAACATGACAGTTGCTAGCACTTTGACAGTTGCTGAACAAAGCATGATGCTTTGCAAGAGGCCAGATGGTAACCACAGTTTTTAAAAAAATCATTTTTCAAATTAAGTGATAAATGTGCAGGTTTTTCATAACTGCTGACAAACAGAAATGGTGGAATTAAATGATGAATTTAATCATAAACTCAGATATGAATTCACGCTTATATAAAAAAACTCCACTAACTTACGCTACAGCAGTGGCCCAAACACTGCAATTTATACTAGTGATACTACTATGCTTGTGACTTATTATAGTGTTATTTTCATTTAGGGCACTGTCTGAAAATCAATAGATACAGTGTTTCAGTACAGTCAGAAGAGCATCTTCAAAGAGGGGTAGAGAGATCTGGACAACTGATGGACCAAATTCATCCTGATGTATAGAGCTGCAATTTTTACTGAAGTCAGTGGGTGCTAAGTACTTAATGGTAGGGCTGAATTTGGCTCAGTAATGGTAAATATCAGTGGGCATCATGTGAGCAAATAACCATTCATAGCTTTGAAAAATTATCCCATAAATAAGGGTTCACACTTTTCACTTCCTTACAATAAATCAACAGTTCTCTCATATCAATTTTACACTGATGAACTATTGATTTCAACAGTTCCTCTCAGCTTACATTGGCATGAGAGGAGAATTAGATTCACATATACCACTGAGTTATACTTGTATCTGAAATATGAAAAGAAATTACATTTCACTTTATTAACCACAGGTATAACTGTAATATATATTGAGCCAGATCCTTGGCTGGTGTAATTCAGCATTGTTCCACTAAATTCAATTTATCCCTACCAAGCATCTGGACCCACTGTTAAACTGGGTGAAGAATTTAGAGCGTTTTTTAAAGTGGAAATCAAAGTAGTTTGCTTTTGAAACAGACTGGGATTATGTAACCTGGTAATTTGTTGGTCATTAATGAAGAAACCAGGAAACCCAGGAACAATTAGGTTGTGTCATTCATGCCTCTTTTGATCCATCGCAGGTTAGGAAAGGAATTGTGGCTATGGGGAAGGACCAGAAATATACCAAATAAAAAGGAAATATTGATGTCATGTTCCTTAAGATATCAAAAAACCCATTGTCATTTTTATCTCAAATTCCTTTAATAAACTTTCTGTTCCTCTTGTATAATTAATGACAGTACTCTGCCTTAGCTACTCAGTGCCTTTTCCATCTCACATTTTATATTATACAGGAAGATGTGACCATTAAACTGAAGGTAATTCAAGAAATCAAATCTTTTTACAATGGTTAAGACACTCTAAAACCTTTTATTCACCTAGATGAAAGGTGTGGAAAATAGTGATATATATGGACTTTTGTATATCTGCTTTCTTAATGAGTAAACTCTCTGACAAGTAGATGTATATAAACAAAGTACAAATCAGTTTGCACAAGGGATGTAAACAATTTGCTCTTTCATTTTAATTTGTTATAAGTGGTATCATAAACCTGATGTTAATACTAGTTTATACAATTTTACTGGCTGGTTTTGCATTGTTGTGTAAATGGCATGTGCCTAGGGGTTGAAACATTAACACATCCAAGTTATGTGGTGTTAAAAACCAGAGAATTACATTGCTCTGGACATTAGTTTACTGAAACATTTTTACCTCGGTGCTGGATTCTTTTAAAAATATGAAAAATCCTCATCTTTTTACACTGGGAAGATTTTTATGCAGTTAATTATGTTAGTTTGCATATCCAGCACAATTGTTTCACCAGACTGCTGTAAAACTGCCAGCAATTATTCCTACATGATATCCACCTCACTGGGATAAGTTTGAGCTTGGGTGAATCAGGAGAGCACAAAGTTTATTACCACACTTTGTTGCATTCAAGTAAATGAAGTTTATTCAAGTTTATAGGGGCCAGACCTTAGTTTGGAAACTGCAGGTCCAAAGAGTTCAAACTGCCTCAATTTATTTGTAGTTCTTCCTTTTTAGACATAATGCCCTTTGTTCAAGGACAGGTTAACTAAACTGGTGACGCACTTGTTTGCTAACAAAATGAAGCTCAGTGAAAAGTCAAAAAATCCAAACACTGCAATGTTCTGCAAATGCCATGTAAAAAAAGTCACATCCAAGAAAGGAGCTATTTAGGTTAAAACAAACAAACAAAAGCCATAAAACAAAGCTTCATCTGCACTGGCTAAAAGACATTCCAATCCCACTGGTTTGTTTACTATACGTGTTCACATAGTATATGGAATAAGCAGAGCAGGACAACAATGCGGGCACAGTGCTCATCATCATGCTACGTATTTTCTTAGCTACAGAGTTAGTTTAGATCTCTTAAATATTACAGAAATACATTATAGGAAGGACTATATTTCACATCGTATCTCTGGCTACCGCACACATGAAATGTATACATCAGGGGTGGGCAAACTTTTTGGCCCAAGGGCCACATCAGGGTTGCAAATTTGCATGGAAAGCTGGGTAGGGAAGGCTGTGCCTCCCAAACAGCCTGGCCCTGCCCCTTATCTGACCCCCTCTCACTTCCCGCTCCCTGGCTGCCCCCTTCAGAATCCCTGACCCATCCAACTCCCCCTGCTTCTTGTCCACTGACTGCCTCCTCCAGAGACACCCCCCCCCCGCCCCTAATCCTCCCCCGGGGAATCTCAACCCATATGTAAGCTCTCCTGCTCCTTGACCCCTGACTACCCCCTCCAGAGACCCCCCACCCCTAGCCACCCCCATGGGACCCCACCCCATCTAGGCCCCCTGCTACCCATTGTAGGAGGAGTATCATCTGTAGCCACCTTGTTCTCTACACGTGAAGACCTAGGGGATTGTTGCATATGTCTATGCCCTCCCTAAGGATGTCTCACATAGGAAAGAATGGAAGAGCTCCAGCATTTAGAGGAGGCATTCTAGTTGCACTTTCAGGTTGATCTGGCTCAAGTGACAGTACAACAGACCCAGGAGACATATCTGAGGGTTCATGATACATAGATATATAGTCAGGGTAAATCTCCTCAGAATTGGTCTCTGATGGGGGACCAATTATGTCCATCATGGTAGCAGGGACTGGCACAGGATTAGCACCATCTATGGAGTTTGGGGAGGAACTCTTGGAAATCAGAGCTCTCCTCTGGTTAGATGATCTGGGTAGAGAGATAGGCTTCATATCTGATGGAGCATCTATTCTGATGTGTTGCCCCAGAGGAAGTAAGTGGTTTCAATGTAAAGTGTTTAATAGGCTGTCATTCTTTTCAGGCTTTAGTTGATGTACATGTGACCTGGGCATTTGATTCTCCACAATGTAGGGCTGCAAAATCCAATGGTTTATGTTTTCCAGGGAATCCAACATTTTTGTTAAGAACTTGATCACTGGGTTGCAGATTACAGTATCGCACTTTCTGGTCATAACGACCTTTATTGCTCCTGCTCATCTTATCAGATGTTGCCTGAGCAAGTTGATAAGCAGTGCACAAGTCTTTCTTTAAATTAGCCACATACTGGAGATAAGACTGGTGGGAAGACCCATCCACTGAGACCCCAAAACACAGGTCTGCCGGTAATTGTGCTTCACGTCCAAACATTAGGAAATATGGAGAATACCCAGTGGCCTCATTTTGGGTACATTTGTAAGCATGCACAAGATGGCTAACTTGCTGGCTCCATCTAGATTTCAATTTGGTATTCAAGGTTCCCAACACATTAAGCAGGGTCCTATTAAATTGTTCAGGCTGTGGGTCTCCCTGTGGATGATAAGGTACTGTTTTATATTTTTTTATACCTAGCACAGTCAGAAATTCCTGAAGTAATCGACTCTCAAAGTCCCATCCTTGATCAGAGTGCATCCACTTAGACAACTCATAATGCACCAAGTACTTCTCCCAAAGAGTTTTAGCAACAGTAGAAGCTTTTTTGATCTTTAGTGGGAAAGGTTTGTGCCTACCTGGTGAAATAATCAGTTACAACTAGCACATTTCAAGTATTTCTGCTATAAGGTTCAATTATGAGAAAATTCATACAGATCAAATCCATATGGCCTTCATTGTGAAGATGAAACAGTGGAGCAGTCTCAGGGATAGAGTCTTTCATTGTATACACCGGGCACAGGTCTTACAATACTGCTCAATATCAGTCTTCATCCGTGGCCTATGGAATCGGCCTCAAACAAGCCCATAGGTCTTACCAAACCCAAGATGCCCGTGAGCATCATGTAAAGACTGTAGGACAGCTTTGTGAAACTATTGAAGTAAAATCAGTTGTTGTTTATGTGTTGTCCGGGACGGTTAGTGATTCTATGCAAAAATCCATTCTCCAGGGAAAGTCAATCCCATTCTTTCATTAGGAGAGCAATATCAAGGTGCCTGCTCTTATCCACAACAGCAGAATTCCATTGATCAACCGCCAGCCAAACCTCTCCAACACAGGCATCATTGTTGTGCAACCTGAAGCTCATAATAGCCCTTTAGAAAAAGTGTGGCTATAATTATATAGATTAAGTATCAGCCAATGTATAGGTCCATCATTTTTCATCACCAAATTATTACTGGTATTTCACCCCCAATCTCCAACTCTGCAGTCCATAGTTAATTGTGTGGCCTTGGATCTACTTTTTGTGGCCAAGTCAGCTAGAAAGATAAGAGATAGGAGAGCAAGAGCCAATCTGCTACAGAACTGAACTGTTATTTTTGTTATTTTTAGAAAATGTGTTTTAACCAAGGCTGTAAAAATGTCACAGATTAAGCAAACCTAAGCAAGTTTACATGCTCCGGATGCTGGCTGCTCGCTAAAGCTCAGGTCATAGTCAGCGACACTCAGCGGAAGAGTCCAAATATAGTGACCGTCCCAAAATCTTAGAGAAAATCATGCTTTATTGTTCAAAAACATTAAAATTAAGGCAATAATGCCCAAAGGAAGCCACATGGAACACCACATAATAAAGCCACGTTCATTGTAGCTCCCATTGATGAAGCCCATTGACGAAGCCTCTTACAAAGAAAATAATGAACCACCAGCTGCAAGTCATTTAGCCTGATCTAATCAACTCCATTTTATTTTACTCTAGCATGCTTGGAAGTCCACCTATAACAATTTCTGTTCTTCTACGAGTTATAGACTTTCCTGGCAAAGCGATCTTTCAGACACCTCCAAGGATTGGAAGTGAATCACATGCCACAGTGACTTGAATAGACTTATTAAAAGAATATGACTAACTACCTTTTCTTATATGGCAAGTACTACACAGCATTCTAATCAGGATATTTTTGTAGATTATTTGTATGGCTCAGATGGACTAAATATCAGCCCCCAAACTGCATGAACCCTGCAAAGTTTTTAGGGAGTTATTTTTCCTATTTTCTGTCCGTCATTTTCATCAACTATTCTTTCTGGTCCCATCCAGGAGTGGATGGGCCAAAATACCATATGGACTCCTTCTGAGTATTCCAGACCCTACTGGAAGTAGGCTGTATGTGTAAAGTTGGCAGAAAGCCTGCTCTTGTGAAACTTCCAGATCGCTTTTGCAGATTCATGGCTTGTATTGTTTAGATTGGCTTTGAGTAAGTAGCCAGCCTTCTAGATACTCAGTTTGAAACTTTTGCTCATGATATTCATCCACCACAAGCTACTTTTAGTGAGTTCAGGAGTATGCCATCTCCCACTTGGTTTGGAATAGACATGCCATGTCCGACTGCCATCTAGGTACATCTTTTCCATTCTCATCTATTGCTGGAACACCTTTTACAACAGAGTCCACTAAGCCTCCTCAAAATGCACATCTTCTGAAAAGGTCTATAAAGCCTATTCTTTCCTGTATGTTATCTATCTGGACTGCAGGGCCTTGTCTGTAAAACACCTCACAGAGTGCTGGCTCTCTAGAAATAAGTAATAATTTACTTGGAAATAGGTAATAACATGGTCCGAGTTCCCACATGGTGAGAGTGCAGGACACGCATTCTAAATACACTAAATGCAGTGATTTATGCACTGACTTCAGGTCTGAATTTGGTGCAAGGCATGTGTACATCAAGTTTTAGGGCACTTTTCAGGATACAACTAAGGATAGGCTCAAGGGGTGATGTTTGGATCTGAATCTGACCTTTCAGGGTGTTCAGAGCTGGGATTCCACATTCCACAGGAAAGAATATGGTTTACTAGGAGGTCACGAGAGGGGGATACTGTCAGCCTCTGTTAGAGAAACAAAAACCCAGCTCCCAAGAAGTTACATTAGTGATCTGCAGCAATGAAACTCACTCTGCAGTTTTCATCCACTGTTAGGCAAACCAAACCTATTGTGCACAATCCAGTCACCCTACAATATCAAACTAGTGTGCCTACATGATAGAAGACAAACGGATTCCAATCAGACAATAAATGTCAGGTTCAAGCTTCCGAGGGATTGTTCTGAACAGCGAGAAGAAGGGTTATAAATAGTTATGAAAACAGGCTTGAGACAGCCGGGCAGGCTCCTTGGTCCGCTCCTTTTGCACCACTCAGGCAGCATGAAGGGAGTGGAGACCTAAGATAAACCCCTAGTAAGGGGAGTCCCCATGAGGCCTAAAGCCGGCACAGCCAGCTCCTCTACCACTCTCTCCACAGCTCTGGCATGTCAGAGGTGCAAAGGATGGGGATGGGGGAGACCAGACTGATGTGTTTTAGCAATCCCCAGCAAGCACATGGACCCTCAGGCTTGGACTGGTCTAATCTGAAACCAGGGTAAAAAATAATAGCCAGAGAGCCATAACCAGCTTCCAAATGCCTCCCCAACTCAGACTAAACTTGGTGCAGGAGAGAAACTGGTCAAGTGTCTTAACGCTAGCCAAAGTGGCAACTGGTATTCTAGATACAGAGCTAACAATGCATGTGCTGTAGCAGAGCCTCTACAGTTGACAGAGTTTTAGTAGTAGAGGATAGTGTGAAATGTGCTGTCAAATCAGTATCTTCTGTAGTAACTCTGGCAGGAGACCTGTATAAATGTAGCTCTTCAAGACTGCACCTTCTGCTTTTGAAAACCAAGAAACAGTGATGTTAGGGAAGTCCAATGCTGGGTAGATAGCAGTGTACAGTAATAAGTAACTCAGACTAAAATAACTTAGACATTAACAAGTAATCTCTCCTATAAGGATCTTTCTAATTTGTTTGTAATGCACCGCCTAACAGATCTGTTCAATGGTGTTTGTAAAGCCATGTAAAAAGCCTGAAAATAGCATTTCTTCACTGGTGTTTTTTTCCCTCTTCTGGCATTTGCCAAAAACGTATCTTTTTCCTTCATTTGCAGCCTGAACAGACTCATTCACTTCAGTGGGCTTTCGGTCAGGTCCTTGGCACAGAAGACAACACAGTTCTTCTATGATTGTGACAAAACAGAATTGCAAATAGCAGAACGGGCATCCTCACATTCTCCTGATATGGGATAGGAGTAACTACCATTGAATGTGATGGGTGTTAGTCACATCCTGAGGCATGAGAACTGGGCGTAGTCTGCAGCAGTGGCACACAAACCACTGCAGATCACACAAATACAACCTAATGGTTGTATATTGAGAGGCTGTGTGTGTGTATGTGAGAGAGAGAGAGGGACAGTTTAACCAAACTTACTGATTTTTTTTCAACTTCTTGTAGAAAAGAGGCTAAAGACTCATTTGTGAGGAGCTTTGAGCCTCCTTTTTCATAAAAGAGGGATTAAAATACTTAAAATACATACAAATTTCTAATCAGATTGTTGAATTTGGTCAAAATTGTTCAGCCTGACATTTCAGAGCGACAAGGTGGATGAGCTAATATCGTTACTTCTGTTGACATTGGTCCAATAAACAATGTTACCTCACCCACCTTGTCTCTCTAATATCCGGGGACCAACAGCTGCAACAACACTGCCTAAAGAACAGCCCAACAGTGCTGCAACATTTTCCACTGCCACACTGTAGAAATATTCAGACACCACTTGCCTGTTTTAGAAGTGTCATATGTAAGCTCCTTTAGGCTGTGATCCATGTATTATTAAGCCCTGAGTTACTGCCTACTGTCCAGGTTACTTTCTTCCAATGTCTGGTAGAAGATACTGTTTGAATTCCTCCAGAGCAGTGTGAGAGCAGGTGAACAGAAGGAAAACTTTTTCTGAGTTTTCAAAAATAAATAAATAAATAAATAAAGCAGGAGATCACACATCAGGGCTGACTTGTGAAAAACTGAGTTTTTGACATTTGGTTTAATTCTGCATCCAAATGAGTGCCCTAACCACTGAACTATTGTGGATTCTGGGATGTCTCTCTCCTTCTTACTCTCTCAGAAGGAGAAATCTTCCAAAGCCAGTACATCTCTGGGAAAAAATGGCTTTTGATGAATTGGCATTTTCTGATAACGACAGCCACTTCACAGAAAAATTCCCATCCAGTTCTAGACAATCATCTCTCCCTGCAGTTACTCTCCAGGCCAAATACTAGCTCCTGTCACTGGTGTCTTTACTATAGGTGTGTTGAGCAAAGCAGTGAACTGGAGAGAGCTAGAGAAACAGTACTATACACAAACTGTTCGTGAAGAAGACTATCAGTTACAAAACAGAAACACCACATTTTGACTTTCATTGAACCTGACCCCCATCGCAGATGATCAGGCAGTAACAACAGCCAAAGGGGCTGTCTATGATTTTCTCAACTGTGAGCAATAACACTGCTATCACTGGAGATATTCTACACCCCACACACCCATAATCCTTTCTAAGATCGATAGCCCAGCAGGGAAATAACTGTTGGAAGCTGCATTTAGAACAACTCCTGCCAACAAGAGGAATTATAAACTCAGATCTTCTGACTGATGATTAATAAGGCCTCACAACAACTGCAGGACAGAGGATACAGGCCACTTAATGCGCTTACCATAGTGGTAACACAGGATTCTCTAGTCCACCGTACTAGTGCCTCTGTCCATTCCCTACACTAAACGATTGTAAAAATACACCTTCTCTTTGCATATCTGCTGCTTAGTCTGAAGTGTTGAAGTGACAGGAAGAAATTGGAAAAGCCTTAGAATAATTTCGAAAACAGTTTGAAGATTCTGCACTTTCAACCTCAGTGAAAACGATGCAAATGCACAAGTGAAAGCACCACATTCAATCTGTGTCTGCACCATGCTCAGTCATGTAACACCACACTGCCATTCAGAATGGGCTGGGACACTGTCCCATTTCAGAGGAGAGAGAGCTTTGGTCCTTGGCTCTGGAACTCCCATAAATTTAAATGGATACGGGAGAGCTTGTGTTTAGGGGCTTGTCAATCCAGTGGTATGTATTTGCAGAAGGCAGGGTATGTCAGTAGTACTTTTCTACCTGGCTGCTCTGAAGCCATTTCCATTTGGTTTCTTTCTCCCATGGAGAAGTTTCCACATAAGTAATGAAAGGACTTGGCACCTGCATAAATCCCCAAACCATCTTCTGTGCCTAAGTGGGCGGAGCCAAGCCTGCCTCGCTCCTCCCACCAGAAGTACATCACTGGGACGGGAAATATAAAGGGTAGGGCTTCCCGCTCAGTCAGAGCAGTGTCACCAAAGGAGGCGGATGCACCTTGCTCGCTGATGCCCTGCCCATTGGGGAATCTGCTTCTGCCACAGACCTGATGGGACTGCTGCTGGCCACCTACCCTGAAGAGGCAGAGGACACCATGCTGGTGCAGGTACACCTGAGGGGAGGATGTAGCCCAGAGATAGCCGACCTCAGTCGGGCTGTATTTCTGCCTCAGGCACGGTCAGCATGTTGCAGCAGGATCCCCGCTGACCCAGTAGCGAACCACTCTGCCATTGTTAGGGCTCTGGGTTGGGGTCTGGTGGAGTAGAGTGGGCCTGGACCCCATCTGCCACCCCAGCCCTGGAGTGGCAACCTCCCCTCGCCAGGTCCAGTGGCCTGCACCTGTCGGGCATCCCTTGGAGCTAGAACGCCCGACCTCCAGGGTTTGCTCTGCTTCTGCAGCTAGAGACCAGGGACCATTACCTATTGGAGTTTGCTCTGTCTCTGCCTCAAGAGATCAGGGCTAATTGCCAACTGGCTTTGCCCCATCTCTGCAGCAAGAAACCAGGACTAATTGACTGCCGGGTATGCTCTGTCTCTGAACCCAGATATTAGAGCCAATTGCCTACTGGCTTTGCCCTGTCTCTTCATTCAGAGACCAGGGCTAATTGGCTACTGGAATTTGTTCTGTTTCTGCACCAAGTGACCAGGTCTGATTGACTCCTGGGTTTGCTCTGGTCCTGAAACTAGAGCCTAGAACTGACTGACTGCAGGGTTTGCTCTGTCTCTGCCTCCAGAGGCCAGTGCTAATGGACTACTGTGTTTGCTCTGCCCCAAGCTGAAGGGCCTGGAGCTACTTGTTGTCTTTGTGGGGTCTGAGCTCTGCCACAAGGACTCAGAGACCATAGATTAAGCTGTGTGCAGCCTCTGCTTGAAGGGCAGGAGGGCTACAGATGGTTGGCTGCTTAGCCCGTTAGACCGGTTGGGACTCTAACACCTCAAGCTAATTCCCCTGATAGTACACAGAGGCCCCAACAATGTAGTGAGGTGGTGTGGCCTCCCTCTGACGCAGAGCAGGAGGGACAACTCCCACACCATTACAGTGCCATACACATCTTCTGTCAAAATGAAAATGTTTCCCAAACGCAAAAGATGTTAGGACAGAGAGATCAGCCATTTTCCTGCAGTTAAAATGGTTTAACCACAACACAAATTCTTTTACACTTGGTATATCCCATGATGTCATGACAGAAGATTTTCCATCTAGTTTGAAGTTAGAACATCAACTCTGAGATACTGGTTTGAACATTTTAAAGTGATTTGTTGTTCTTTCAAGCCGTCTCACTTCCACTTGATCTATTTCACTAATGCCTTTAGCTAAAACTCCAGAATGGTCACATTCTTCATAAAGAATAGTGTCTTTCTCCAGGCTTTTAGAGAGACAGGGTGGTGAGGTAATATCTTTTATTGGACTAACTCCAGGGTTTTCATTGGTTTTTGCAGTAAAACAAAAAAAACAAACAAGAAAACAACCCAAAACAATGTTCAAACATTCTGAACTTCTGGCTCATCCACATCCATCAACTTCTTCCCAACAACTGGGGTCAGCTCATCAGGCAAGCATCCATCATCTTTGTCTGTCTAAGTCAGCACTAAGGTCCATCTGCTTCCCTTCTTCTTTGATGCAATCCCTCCATCACTATCTCAGCTTTTCTTGGGTCTCTTTCCTACCACACTATCTTTACCATCTCCCCTTCATTCGTTCACTGCATGTGTCCAACCCAGAAAAGTCATGCTTCCTGGATTTTATCAGCCACAACCTAGACTTTGACTTCAATCCTACTATTTTCATTTCAATATTTATTTCTTTGTATAACTTCTCTTATGGCTGCAGCTGTATGTGTAGATGTGTTTCACGAAAAGCAGAAGGTCAGAAAAGCAGTCATCATGAGTATAGTCCTGAGAGGAAGTAGAAAGACAGAGCTGCTTTTTGGCACAGAACTCACTGCAAAGGCAGACTTTCTAAAGAAGGAAACTGGTACCTATTTCTTCTGTGCTCAGTGAAACAGGACTTTGAGTACATTCTCTGTAAATAAACAGGATTGCACTAATGAAATCTCGATCAATTTCTCTTTCTAACAAAAACAACCTCACAAGGCCCTCAATATTGGATCACCACATAGGCCAAAAGTGGGGAGACAATATTTTAGGTGTAAACCAATCAGGGTTTGGACTGGGCTGATGCAGAGAAAGAGATACCCAAGAAGAGCGTCTCTCACTTAGTGGTCCACATAATGAAATATTTTAGAACCATCAGCATAACTGGTGCGGATCCTTAAAAAAACCACAAAGGAATGGAGAGTTGGGAAAAGATCACTCCAAATTTTTCTCCTCGAGAAGAACCTCAGAATTTTCTCTCCCTATATCCTTCATCTCAAGAAATTATTATACTGCATTTCCCTGCCAAAGAAATTTAGCAGCAGGCACTCTCTCATCATCAGTCACTGCTGTGAGAAACCATTCCAGGTTCTTTAAATTCAATATTTTAGAGGGTAACTGACATTATAGATGACATAGGAATATTATGGAAGATGAGAAGAGATTTTACATCTGTCAGACAGAGCAGCCGTTTAATCAAGGAGGAAACAGAATGTGTATTGAAAGACTACGCTAGTTCTACCACTTCTATATGGCAAAGGAAAAAACTTTCACAAACCAAATAAACTCAGTTGAATACAGATGAATGCGAGTTACAGAAGAGAGGATACTGAGCAGGGAGAGATTTTGACAGGATCATCTTGTGATTGAGGCAAGAGATTAGAGTCCGTTGTATTCTTAAAAAGAACAGGAGTACTTGTGGCACCTTAGAGATTAACAAATTTATTTAAGCATACAAATCTGTTAGTCTCTAAGGTGTCACAAGTACTCTTGTTCTTTTTGCAGATACAGACTAACACGGCTGCTACTCTGAGTTCTATTCTTGGTTTTGCCAAAGATGTCATGTATAACCTTGGGGCAAGCCTCCTTACTCCAGATCCTCAAAAATGTACATTCAGTGGAGTTAGGCATCTAAATGCCTTTGAGGACCTGAGGCTTTGCCCTTGTGTGCCTCAGTTTCCTCCCTGCATAATGGGAATAACATTTACTGGCCTTACATAGATGTTGTGAGGCTCAGTACTTTAACGTTTTTAAAATGCTTTGAGATCCTTAGCTAGAAGACTGTAGAGGTGAACGAAGTATTACTGCATATTGTGAGACCTACGCAAACATGGCATGAAATCCACTGTGGCCAGCAATTGCACCAGGGGACAAGATCTATCCCAAATTCTGGTTTCTCCTTATAGCTAAAGCCATGATATTTGTGTCAGGGACACTGTACTCTCCATGCCTGCTGTCTCATCTAGAATGTAAGCTTTCCGGGGAAGGGACCATTTTCTTTGTTGTAGATTTCTATAATGCCTAGCACAATGGGACTGGAACCTCTAGATGCTATCACAGCACAAATAAGGGATCATATGAGAGACGGCTTCTGTCTAGAGCTGGAAGAACTAGACCATGTTTCTACAGGTGGAAATCCAATGTGACTACACCCCTGTTGGTACAATGCTGCAGGAAAGTGTCAGAATGGCAGCCATACAGGCTGAAGCCCTCTTTTACCCACACATCAGGTACAACGTAAGAAGCAGCAGAGCTAGCTTCCCCAGGGAATAGGTCTGACAGGAGAGTCGGCATGTACAAGCTGTCCGGCCCTTAGACACTGTGTTGAGTTGTCCAACAAGCAGTGTAAAGGGGAGGGTTTAAGGTGTACTGCAGACCACAGGGACCTGGATGGAGGATTTCCTTCTTACCCCCTTCCCACCCCACCCAAGACCACTGCACAAAACACTTGGATGGTCATCTCTGGATACTTGCTGCCAACCTGATTCAAAACACATTTCGCAGCTTATTTTTCAAATGAACTATGATAAATGGGTTTGCAAGTGTAACCGGTCTCATCTGTATAGCAGGCTGCATGAAACAGATTAGAAATGCTAATCATCTGATTCCTTTTGAAGGAGACATTGGGTAGTAACAGATGCAAATGCATTTGAATTATAATACCTCAGCCTTATTAAATAGAGCCACAACTGGGTGCATAATGTTCCCAATAATCCTCCTAGACACTGACTTGAATGAGCATTAACACAAAATTGCGGAAGGACAATTTTCTTTTATGTCTATAAGCTGGTCTGTAGTAGCAGGAGGGCTTTTATGTTTGTTTTAACCGATGCAAGTCCTTCAGGCAATAATCTTTGCACTGGTTGATACAAAGTGCAGAACAAGAGGATGATCTCCTTGCTGCTACTATTTAGTTGCCTCATTGACAGAGCAGTAGCAGGGTCAAGGCAATGCAATGGAGAGCTTTAAGCCATTTTTACATGCCTTCTCCTGATTTATGCTTACTCTGTGCAGTGTGGCCATTACTAAAGATATGGGCCTGGAACACCACATTGTGCTGACTTTGAACCAGGCTTATCTAGGAGTTAAGGCTTTTCTAGCTCATTCTCTAATGAGCCTTTGGCCTTTGTGAGAAACAGACTAAGTAGAGGGTCTGGGACAAGCTGTGCAGGTTATATTTTTCAGTGGTGGAGTGATGAGAAAACCATGTTCCTGGTAACGTAGGAATAGTTTTTATGTAGGCTTAGTCCTATCCAGTCAAATTCAACTCTGGTGTGAGCAAGTGCAACAATTCCAAAGTGACTGATTCACACCCTCTTCCCCCAGGCCTGAGTTTAGTCCAATGAATCTAAGGGTTAGATCAGGATATAGGAGTCAGGATTCTCAAGTTCTGGTCTCAGTGCTCCCACTGACTCATAGTGATGTCAGACAAGTCACTAATTCTGCATTGTTTCCCCATTGGTAAAACAGGGATTAAACTCATCTATCTCACAAGCTGTCTTCAGCTTAATTTGTTCTGAAGGCTTTAGATGAAAGGAGGCACATAAATAAAGGATCATTTTTTTTCAGAGTAAAATATTGATGAAGGTGCTGGCTTCTTGCTTATATGAGCTTTTCATCACTCCTTCTGCATGGTTTATTTGTTCTCATGGTGATGACAAAGCCACTGAGTGTTTCAGGCCCCTGGATGACTTAGGAGTGTACAGTAAATGCCTATCACACTGTGTCCAAATTCACATATGGGGCTTGTGCACTGTACTGAGTTTCCTGGCTTGTTAGGACAGCATTGAAATACAAATCAAGAAAGACCATTGCACTTATTTGTACAATGTGTCCAGGCCAACAAGGCAATAAGGAGTTATTCTGGGAACTATTATTCACTTACACACAAGAATCCAGAGCCCTGAGGGAAAAGTGCTGTGATTCAACATAAAGTGATTTTGACAACACACCCTTAAGCCATTTAAAACCAGCCAAGAAACTCATTATTCCTACCGGTCCCTACTCATGTCAAAGCCCTCTGGAGAAAGTCCTACTTGGTGTTCTTCAAAGCTGAGTGAATTCAGGGCCAGACTGAGAGCCATGGAAAGTGCAATGCTTTGTTATGCACAGAACAGGGGCACTACAGGCTTCCCACTTACTATACTCACCTCTCCTCTCTATGCACCAGCGAAGTCTTGACCTCTAACCAGGGCCGGTGCAAGGATATTTTGCTCCCTAGGTGACACTTCCACCTTACGCCCTCCGGAGCATCACTTAGTATAAACTTTTAAAATACTTTCAAAAATACACCCTTTTTAGTCACCCTTCCTTCCTTCATTCTTTCATATCAAATTCTACTACATTTTATTCTATTTTATTCTTTAGAGTATCCAATTATTAATAAAATGTATAAAATTAGAATGGTGGATACTCCGTCATACAACAACAACAACTGACAATATCAATATGACAAATTTCAACAACCTACACACGCATAGTCGCACATAAATGTATGCACGCAAATACTGAACATACACACACAATCGACACAAAGTCTTAGTGAAATGATGCAGCAGCACTTTCCAGTCTTAGATCTGAAGCAACTCAACAAAAATCGTTAACCTCAGTCAACAACCTCCGAAAACTAGTAAACTTAGCATTATAAACAGCCTGTCAGAATGGGTAATGGCTGCACGCAACGAGAAAAATGACATTATTGCCATTTTGTACCGTAGTGAAGCAATACGCTTGGGCCCACAACGCAGAGCTGGTGTAAGCTATAGCAGTAATGTACGAGAGAACGACAAGTTAAAATGCACGGTCAGCGACGTTTCTCTTTTCTTTATATTCATTCATTTTCCAGCAATAGTGTAAAAAAACATTTTGGGCACCACTTTTTGATGCCCCCAAATCTTGGCGCCCTAGGTGGCCACCTAGTTCACCTAGTGGTTAGACCAGCCCTGTCTCTAACTAGTTGTGAAGGTAGGTTACACAGTAGGAACCCCCTGCCCACTGTGCTGCATAAGCATTCTTCTCCAGGATGACTGTGGGCTAAGATAGAAGGGGACATTTCTCATGTAGCAGTGCAGATTCTGGAACAGCATCTACACTGCAGTCTTCAGGACTTGTTTCACTGAGAAAGTCAAAATTTCTCTCTCTGTTATTCATTCTGTCTCCTTTTTTTTATCTCTTAGTAGCCTTGGAGATGCCATGCTAATGGGCTGATGATTCCCTTTCACATAGTGTGCTCAGTTGCACATGTTTCTGTTTTTAAAGCAAGCTCTGGAATTTTCCTTGATAGTCTCTAGAAGGGTCTTGGTCAGCTGATCAAAACATTTTCCCCCTAATTCTCAGGGGACCTGAGTTTTATTTTCATTCTTTGCAACATTCATGTAAAACTATTTGCATCTTGGTGCCACAGAGACTCATAGAAGATTGTTTTATTATGTTGTTCTATCCTCAAGATTCTGATTTTCCATTTCTCTCCTCTTGTTAGAGAAGACTCATTCCTTGCTGAATGAAAATGACCTTATGTTCTCCTTATCTTTCATTGGCAAAGAATGGCAATCAAATGTAAGATTATTTTTAATCGTCTATAGAAATTTTTACACCACCTCCCAAAGACGCTTTAGAAATCCACCTGCCACTGAAATCCTCACAATCCAAACAACAAATAGCAAGGGCAATAGAGGTCACCCAATGAGAAAATGGCACACTGAACGAGTTAGAAAATAGAAATAAAAAATGAAGACAGACAAAGACACCTCAGCAAGATGGAATTGCTGGGAGCACGGATTAGTACAGAGGGAGAATGTTTGTTTCGGGGGAAGAAGTGAATTTGTCACAAAGGAAGTGGCCTTGCTCCAGCAGGAGGAAGATAGAGGTTACAGCTTCTGAAACTGAAGAAAATGAGTACACAGCAAAAGGTAATCATGTGAAAATAAAACTGCACATCCTCTGCTAAGAGTGTCCTCTAGCTTGACAGCCTGGGAATCATCTGATAGCAATAGAAGCTGCTTGGGAATCAGCAATCACTTTAGCTTTGTTTACGCTGCAACAGTATTTGCCCTTTGCTAACAGCAAGTTGAACAATGGGTGCAGGTGAACAAATGCTGAACATGATTTAGCTGTGAGTGTAGGCAGGGATCAACCATTTGCAGCAGCACCAGCTCAGAGGAGAGTGGGGCCCCGTTGTGCTAGGCACTGTACAAATGAATAGAAAGACAATCCTTGCCCTGAAGTGCTTACAGGATATGCAAGCAAGACAAATAAAGGGCCGGGGAATAGAGGCAAGGAAAGGGGAAGTGACTTGCCCAACATTCCACAGAAGGGAAGTGTCAGAGCTAGGAAAAGATAATCACTCCCTTCCATGAACAACTGCATTTCTTCACATTCTTCTTGCATTTTCTTTTGAATCTCATGTGATGTGTGAAGTTGTATGTTCACCCCCCATGAGTCTTTGAATGCCTGGCCCACAGTATTTCAGGAACCACTGCCCAAACTGTTTAAAATTCATGAGTCATGTCCTCAAAAATCATGAGATCAGATTTTTAAAGCTATGATATTTAAGCCAATTAAGTGTTGCATCGTTTTTTGTTTAGGTACCTAGTTCAATGTCCTCAAGTTTGAAAAAATTGGCCATTATAAATACAAATAAATAAAATACCACACACAAGAGCTTTTCTTGAGGCACTAACAATTCAGCTGAAGTCAGGATGCTCAGAGTTCAGATTTATAAAGATAAGTATCCTCATTTTTGGCTGCTCTGCCTCTGTTTAGATTCACCTGTTAAAAATGATGCTACAGGCATGCACTCTAGTCCTGAAGCCAAGGCTGCTCCTATCTTGCCAGAAATCTCTTGAGAATCAGATCTCAAGAGTTCCCCACATTGGTTAAACAAATAAATGAAAATAAAGAAGTGAAGCTAACAAGGCTCAGAAGAAAGGAGGCAACATAACAACAATGAATCCTGACATAGCTGCATTATGAGTTCTCTGAACTGATAGCACAAAGCAGCTAAAGGAAGTTAAGCAATTATGTTCCGTTTTGCTGGTGTCCATTATTTTAATGAGCTATTCTTGCAGCACAAGCATTGACAGAGTGATTATTGTGCATTGAACAGAACAGCTATTCTGAACAAACATTTCACAAATTGCAAATTACAGGACAGAAAAAATAAAAGAGATTATTAAACTGGTTTTTACCAAGGAAGCTGTCTCAGTAGCAGAAATGAAGGTCACTACAAAGTCTAGAACAGTGGTTCTCAACTAGGGGTGTGCAGAGGTCTTCCAGCGGGTACACAAACTCATGTAAATATGTGTCTAGTTTTACCACATCTCACATCTCCGGAAAAATCTTAGGTAATTTACTTGCCCCTTATTATCATAGTTTCTGAGCACCTCACAATCTTCCATGTAGTTATCCCATAAATACCCCTGTAAGGTAGGGAAATGCTCCTACCCTCATTGTATAGATGGAGAATTGAAACACAAAGAGCATAAAGGCCCAGATTCTCAAAAGCATTTAGGCACCTAAATCCCATTTCTTTACATAGGGTAGGTATATAAGTGATTTGCCCAAGGTCACACACAGGAAGTCTGATATAACAGTAAAATCAATCCAGATCTTCTAAATTGCAGGCTAACACCCTAACCGCAGGACCACTATCCCTCTGTTTCCCTAGCTGTAAAATGGGAGATTAAACAGTACTTCTCTTTGGTACAGGGCTTTCAAATTCACAGAGTGTTTTTCTTAAGTGTTGGGAAGGAAGGGATAATACCCTCAAATCTTTTGACAGTATTGGGTGGAGGGAGATCGATTTGAATCTTTTCACCAATAGGGCTATTATTGGATATAAAGAGTGATTTTCAATGCCACCATACACAATGGAAGGACTTTTAAAAAATATTCATCTTCAATCAGCAGTAATTTCCACTTAGTTACCACCACACGTTTCATGCTCCTGGAGTTAGAGCTCCAAGCAGCATCAAGGTTTAGAACAGAGCAGAAATTTACACAGTAAATCCAACACAGAACGTGTACTCTGCAAGCATTCTGCAAGAACAATCTGCAGTTTCCCATAAAACTGATCATTGGACTAAAAAGGCTAAAATCCAAGACACTAGGCTGGATTCACCACTCTATTTCTGCAGTACAATGCCAGTGATTTCTGTGCAGTTACATCAGCCCGAACTGGTGTAATACACTAGTGAATCAGACCCACGGCCTTTTCTTCCCTGTCTCTGAAAAGAATAGTTTAGGAATCAACGTACATTGACCACAAAAATCAAAGAGGAGTCCTACAAAAAGTGGAAAAATTAATGAATTGCTAAGGAGGAGTACAAAAGATTAGCATAAACAGGTAAGGACAAAATCAGAAAGGCTGAGGCACAAAATGAGTTACACCTAGCAAAAGACAATAAGGCAATAAGAAGAGGTTCTTTAAGTACATCAGGAGCAAAAGAAAGACAAAGGAAAGTATAGGTCCTCTACTTAGCAGGGAAGGAGAACTATTAACTGATGACATCAAGAAGGCTGAGGTGTTTAATGCCTACTTTGCTTCAGTCTTCACTAACAAAGTTAAAGGTGACAGGCACTCAACATAATTAATATTAACAACAATAGGGAAGGAACACAAATCAAAATAAAGGAAGTACTGATCAAAGAATGTTTAGATAAATTAGTTGTACTCAAGTTGGCAGTGCCTGTTGAAATACATCCCAGAGCTGTTAAGCAATTAGCTGAAGAAATCTCAGAACCATGAGCAATTATCTGTGAGCAATTCATGAGAACTTCTGGAGGATGGGTGAGGTCCCAGAGGACTGGAGAAAGGCAAACATAGTACCAATCTTTAAAAAAGGGGAATAAAGAGGACTTGGACTTACAGACCAACCAGCCTAACTTCAATATCTGGAAAGATACTGGAACAAATTAAGCAATCAGTTTGTGAGTAGCTACAGGATGGTAAGGTTATAAGGAATGGCTGGCATGGATTTGTCAAGAACATATCATGCCAAACCAATCTAATTTCCTTCTTTGATAGGGTTACTGGCCTAATGGATAGGGAGGAAGCTGTAGACATGATATATCTATTTTAATGAGGCATTTGACACATTTCTACATGACATTCTCATAAGCAAACTAGGGAAATGTGTTCTAGATGAAGTTACTATAAGGTGGGTGTATAGCTGGTTGAAAGACCATACTTAAAGTAGCTTTCAATGGTTTGGGTGCATCTAGTAGAGTTCTGGAGGAGTCAGTCCTGGATCTGGTACTATTCCATATTTTCATTAATGACTTGGATAATGGAATGGAGAGTACGCTTATAAAATTTGTGGATGACACCAAGCTAGCACTATGGAGGACAGGATTAGAATTCAAAACAGCCTTGACAAACTGGAGAATTGATCTGACATCACCAAGATGAAATTTAATAAAGACAAGGGCAAAAATCTTCACTTAGGAAATTAAAAAAAAAATCAAATACACAACTACAAAATGGAGAATAACTGGCAAGCAGTAGTACTGCTGAAAAGGATCTGGGGGTTATAGTGGATTACAAATTGAATATGGGTCAACAATGCAATACAGTTGTGAAAAAGACAATATAATTCTGGGATGTATTAATAGGAGTGTCATATGCAAGACATGGGAGTTAACTGTCCCACTCTACTCAGCACTGGTGAGGTCTCAGCTGGAGTACTGTGTCCAGTTGTGGGTGCCACACTCTAGGAAAGATATGGATAAACTTGAGTGAGTCCAGAGGGTAACAACAAAAATGATAAAAGGTTTAGAAAACCCGACCTGAGGAAAGGTTAAACAAAACTGGGCATATTTAGTCTTAAGAAAAGACTGTGGAGGGAACTGATAGTCCTCAGATATGTTAAGGGCTGTTATGAAGTTAACACAGAGAATTGGTCACTGTCCACTAAGGTAGGAGAAGAAATAATAACCCTAATTTTCAGCAAAGTAGATTTATGTTAGATATTAGGAAAAATTAACTCAAAAGGTAGTTGAGTTCTGGAACAGACTTCAAAGGAAGATTGTGGAATCTCTATAATTGGACACTTTTTATAGTAGGTTGGTCAAACACCTTTCAGAGATGATCTAGATTTACCTGGTCCTGCCTGAGAGCAGGAGGCTGGACTTAATGACCTTTCTAGGACTCTTCCAGTCCTACATGTCTATGATTGATACTTTTTTGGAGGAATTCCACCAGGACAGAGTCTGATTGTCCTGTCCTGAAAAACACCTCCATGCCATAAGGACATTTATTACTACTGCCTGATATACTGGGTTCTTATGTCTTCATCAGTAAAGCCTATTATCTGTGAGGGTTTCATTTTAAACTAAATTGGAATCTTCTGAAAAGACATTTATTCAAAAAGAAGAGAAAAAGAAAAAGCTATTAGGGTTTTGTAGAAGTACCTGACAAAACTGATTGTCTTTCAGATAAAAGACCATTGTTAAATTTAAACACTGAATGGAATTAGTGTTTCTCTTGCCTGTGTGAATCAGACATTTCCTATCAATTCTTCCTGTTGGACGTTTCTGAGAAGCTAGAGAGCATCCTGAGGAAGTTTGCCTGTTCAGATATACATATATCAAAATGTGAAAGTTGTGTGGAGGAAAATTTGATCTTCCAAATTAAGTGAGCCCTAGGTGGTAATTCTTGCAACCGAAACAGTTGGAATCAGATCTCCACAAGACTGAAACCATTAAGAAACTTTTAGGCCTCTGTTAGCCTGAGCTGAGTACCAGAAAAGTGAGAGGAAGGGTCAAAGGCAGCTTGCATTCTCCATTTTTTGGGCCCCATAGTGTAAGAGAAGCCTCAGGGTTCTAACCGCTCCATGGGCCATAAAAGGCAGAGAACAGCGAGTAGTTTTTTTCATCCTGGTAGGGGTCCCTGTGGTTACTCATTCAAGTTCATTCACAGGTGAGTCACTCAAGTAGTCCATACTTGTCCTTAACAGTTTGGTGGAAAGGGGATAACTTGATGGGGATAAGGAGGAAGGCCCATAGGGTGACCAGATGTCCCGATTTTATAGTCCTGATTTTTGGGTCTTTTCCTTCTATAGGCTCCTATTACCCACAACCCCCGTCCTGATTTTTCACACTTGCTGTCTGGTGACCCTCAAGGACCAGAGAGTTTTAACAGTCTCAGATGAGTTTTAAGAATCTCAGACAGACCTTAACAGGCCACATTTTGCCCTTGATACTCACAACAGCATGCATATTCTCAGATAATATAAATTAAGACACTTGTAATACTCAGCATAAAATGTATGTTTCCTTACTATTTCTGAGCCTTCAGCAATTGGTAATATGGGGTTTCTAAATTTATTTGTAATTGTCCCTAGATGTAGTTGTTCTCATGCCTCTTTGTATTCTCATGAGTAGAAGGAGGATCTTTTAGAGAAACTCTTAGCTATGTTCAAAAGAGATTAAATCCTATTGTGAAAAATGGCTCTACATTTTAGTACTGCTTTACTTTCCGCTGGGTGTAATGATAAGCAAAATATGAGTGTGTGTGTGTGTGTGTGTGTGTGTGTGTGTGTGTGAGAGAGAGAGAGAGAGAGAGAGAGAGACAGAGACCATGTATAGCAGAGAAACCTTCCAGAAAGCCTTGGGTGGGGGGGAAACCTCCTTTAAAAAAAGAAATGCAGTTACACTCCTGACAAAGATGAATATACTAATGATATCTAGGCAAAGGAAACAATATAATTTAAAGTTGCTTTCAGAATATTTAGTGACAGCTAAATCACTCACCAGGAACACATCATTGGTCCAGGCAGCATAGAATTTAACTGCCACAGGATAAAAAGACATTTAAAAAAAGAAGAAAAAAACAGTATGTAAAAATACAACAGTAAAAGGATATTTCAGGACCACAAATCAAGCACCCAGATTACCTTACAGATTTACCAAAACAGATAACCCCTGCTTGCTATGGCAGACAAGTCACAGCTAACTTTGAGTTCAAATCCAGGGACTGGGTTTATTTTAGCACTGGTACCAGAATGCAACACACAATGACGTCCTATTTGTCCTGTACCCAAATCAGGGACGTTCCAAACACTGAACATTTAGTAAGACAAGAAGACTTCATTTGCACTCCTTCCTAAAAGGGTTATTCGAAGGTCTTATTGGCCACATTAAATTAGGACATCATTTATATTATTTCTATATTACTAGCTAATATATGATTCATTAATACAAATTAGGTCCTTACTGTCATATGTGAGGTAAGGTGACCTAATCGCTGATTCACTTCCTTACAAGCAGAGCTTCAAAGGGCATTCTCTCCTGCAACAGCAGAGGTCAAAGGACAGTTCTGAGGCATGAAATGGAAGGACAGGGCAAAAGTGTGCAGAAGCCACGTCAAAAATATAAACATCCCTGGCACCAGCACCTTTGGTGACACTATTCCCAGATGTGTTTCTGGAGAAAGGTGGTATTTCCTGATAGTCAGCCAATCAATAATTCCATCATTCTTACTGTTTTAACAGCATCAGTGTTTCAGGGCTTAATGCCACTTAGAGAATTTGGACACAAACTACAGCTTCCTTGCTTCATCTTCAAATTTTGGAGAGATTTTTATTTTTGCAGAAGGTATTTCATGAGGGGAAAAATTCCCCACCCGTAAAATCATATCCATCAGTCAGCCTCATGCACAAGAGAATGCAGAAAGATTTGGGCTTTTATCACCAGAAAGTGACTCAGACCAATGTGATAATCTGATTGTTTGATTAGAGATCAGGCAGTGTATTTTACATGCCAAGGTTCTGTGTTTCTCCAACAACAGTTCATAGCATTGCTAAGCATTAAGGGGGCTGTATTCCATACATTGTTTTGGACCTATTCATTACTTTATACAAGAATTACTGGCAAAGCTACTATGTGCTTTCATTCCGTAACTTCAGACAAATTGGAGAAAATAGTGCTGATTATATAAGAGAATCCAAGAGGTAATTTGGTTATCCCAGTCCCATGGAAGATAAGTCTAACAGCCACAGTTCAAAAGTGGCCACAACAACCGGCCAAGGGGAGCTGCTGGAACTCAGTCATGCTTATATTGGCCTCCATGTGGGATGCCAAAACAATGTAGGTCCAGAAGCCCATGCTCTTGATGGACTCATAACTAATTAAGGACCCAGTCTTAGTTCCAGTAATATTAATGGGAACAGGATATAAGATTAATTATATTTTATGCCAAGGAAAGAATATGGCAAAGAGACAGATTTCTTGTAAAGATGTTCTCCTTCAAAGCTTTATCATCTTCTGGACAAAAGTTGGCCTTCTTTAAGCCTGACTGATGTCATTCTAACGGTTCCCTACAAAGTAGTTGTGCACCATGCAGTCATTTTAATCTCCCCCTCTCTCTCTTTTTAAAAGTAACTGGAGTGGAACTTCTCACCATAATTACATTTCCCCTACTGAGGATCAAGATGACTTAAGCCTTTTCTCTAACCTATGATCACTGGAGGTTTTCCAGAAGCTTTGTATAAAGTCCTTAATAGGGGATGATCAGCTTTTTGTGGTTTATCTTCAACTGAAGATTTCTTTTAATAAATATTAATTTCTCTGTGGGCTTAGAACTGGTAAGAGCCAGAAAGACCTCCCCGTAGAGGTAGACTGAATTCCTTAATGTGTGCCAAAAGCAGATACAGGAGCATGGCTAGTGACAGAGCAAGCTTCTGGAACACAGCTACACCAAGGTGCCTCATTCCCTGACCTGCAGGGACCATCCTGAAGGAGGAAGAGGTGATGTCATTCTCAGTGATTCAAGGTATTGGATCCAAACAACCTTTTCTCAGTGTACTGTCATGTTTCAACTGCCCTGGAAAGGACTGTGAGAACTGTGATGATATTTATTTCAACATTGTCCAGTTTCACCATAAATCATACAATGGCTTTTCAATCTTCTGATGGAAACTAAATTTTGTGACTCTCTATTTAGGGAGCCACTGTCAATAGCACTGGCTCTCCTGCAGCTGCAACACATTAAGGAGACAGTTTTCTTCTCTCATTGGTACAGCAGTGCCACAGGAACTGCGTTTATTGGGATTTTAACCTTCTCCACACTCACACCAATAGTGGTGTAAAGACAACCATACACCATTGTTTTACATCTTCAATCTCCCTTATTCCAGCTGGATGGAAGACGTAAAAATATCACAACAAAGTTAGTTCTAAAGTGATTTCCAGGCCAGTTTTCACTTCTGGTTCGCACCATTTCTCTCTTTCCTGGCCTTTTCTCAAGGCAGAAATATTAACTGTAATAAAATTATTCTAATATTTAACATTTTACATGTTTTTCATCCATTGAGCTCAGTGTTTTTTGAAGATGAATAGGTAACATTACCCCCACCTTCCAGATGGGCAAATAGAGGTTTAGTGATTTTTTGAAAGCTACACACTGAACCAATGGCAAAGCTGGGAAACAATAACTTCTAGCTCTGATATAGCATTATTTAGCCATAGAGCTCAAAGAGCTCTATAAAGGAGGTCAGTATTATTATGGCTTGTGATACACAGGAAGTCAGACTAAATGATCTAGTGGTCCTCTCTGGTCTTAAATATTATATCCCCCTTTTACCGATAGGGAAACAGAGGCACAGAGAGGTGAAATGACTTGCCCAAGATCACCCAGCAGATCAGTGGTAGAGCCAGGAATAGAAATTCAGGTCTCCTGTGTCCTGCTCAGTGTCCTAGCCACTAGATCACAATGTGTATCCTGGCTCCTAGCCCTAAGCCCTATTCATTGCCTCCCTACGTTTGTTTCCACAGTTATATTTAAATAAAAAGAGAGAGCAATCTGCATTTTCAGGTCTGCCTCTTGCCTCCGTTCCAGTGCCCGAGGAAAACAGGAATTAACTCAGTCATCTCTTTTTGGATTAATAGAGATGTAAAGTTTTCATAGCAAGAAGGGGTTTAATCTCCAACCCACTCCTTGATAACACCCTCACCTCCCGAGAGTTTTGAGGATTAATTACTTAATATTAGTAAAATGTGCTCCAGACTATTATTACTCTGCATGACCCTACATTTTGTCTCCCTTCTACCTACGGCCCATTCCTGTCTTGTGCACAAAAAGCCTGATTCTGTCACCCTTGCTCACACTGAGTAGTACCTTACTCTGCAAGTAACCCCACTGGAGATAACTGAAGGCTTTCAAAGTAAGGCACTGCTCCCTGTGTGGAAGGGTGGCAGAATCAGGTCCTAAGTGATTACCATAAATTAGCAATATATTTCAAAGCTTTCAGGCAAGGCACTAACAAGGGATTTTCATAAGTCTGCAGATGAATTAATAGGTTCTTTATTATGGGTTATTGTTCTGTGACAAAGTACAGATCGCAGAAAGGTACTTTTGAACCCAACACGCAGTAGAAATTATCTTTGATAGGAAACAGATAACCAAGTAGTCTGTGAGCCCATTTTTCAAACACTGGTGTAACCCAATGTTCTTTGTGTATTACCAGACCCCGGGGATACAAGTTAGCTACTGTTCTTTAAAATCTCCTGGGCTACATCTTATTCCCCGTTACACTAATAAAAGTTGGGAGCGAGTTTACCGAATTGTTATAAAGCACTCTGAAGTCTCTATAGAAAGTGATCCATAGGGGGAAAAATAATTACATATCCATATATTCTTTTGAAAGAGAGAAAGAATTACTAACAACCAAAAGTATTACTAAGAAAAAAATATTGTAAAGTTGCTGTCATTGAATAGCAATGACACACTGGCAGCTGCATTAAAGCATTTTCCCAGGTCCCACTTCAAAGGTTATAAAAATGTGCAATGTTTAAATGTATTAGAAAACTAAAGAATGCATCAGAAAAGTTAAAGCTGCGAAAATAATCTTGTTTCTTTGAAGTTTTTCAAAGGCTACATCCACACTGCTCTGCAGCTCAAACTACAGGGGCTGAACTGCACTGTGCGCTACAGGGCAGCACTGTATCTCCCTTATATATAAACACTAGCTTCCTAGAACTAAAAGCAGGGCTGGCTTGAGGTTTTTTGCTGCCCTAAGCAAAAAAATATCCCTGCCCCCCCTTTTTTTTGGTTTTTACACGTTTGCATTTTGGTTTTTTTTTTTTTTTTTTTTAGTTTTTGGGGTTTTTTTTGACTGTTTAAAATATAAAAAAATGAAAAGAGAGAATTTGTAGTTAGAATAAGTAAATAAAGAAATGCTTTACTCTCCTTTACCAAGGTTTGATTACTTTAAAAGTTGAAGTGATCTAAAACAAGTTCAAACACAAACAAAATATTCAATACCACACGCTAAACCACTGGCACCGACGCAACACAGAAATTGGCACAAATGGCGCTGATAGGGTGGCACAGTACACAGAACTAATCGTGATTCCTGATTTAATCAATAACCATTAACGTTAACACATTTACGCACCTTCATATTATGAGTGACCGTGTCACAGTGTGACATGATATTTTCCACATCACATTCCTGTCGCACTACTGGAGATTTTTTTGATCTTCATGTATTTTTTTCCTGTACATTGGTGGATTTTTCTGAAAAAAAGAGAATGCCACCCCTGGAAATGTGACACCCCAAGTATGTGCTTGCTTTGCTGGTGCCTAGAGCTGTCCCTAACTAAAAGCTTCCTAGTTTGACATTAATGTAGTCCAGTTTGAAGAGAATTATGTTAACACAAACTAGGAATCCTTAGCTCACACCTGAAGTGTCCACATGGGGAAGTTACAGCACTTGGGTGACCTGCAGTGTAGTTTGACCTGCAGTGTAAACAAGCCGTTGGTCATGACCGCTATCCAGGCATCACAGCAGAGAAACTTTAGCACTTAAGGCCAAATTCAGAACTGGTATGAGAAAGCAGAACTTTAGAGAAGTGAATAGAGTTGTTCCCACTCACACAAAGGATGAAACTGTCTCCTAGGAAGGAGCCCTGGAGTCATCATCCTAGCCTAATTCTGCCTGTATAGGATGGGGGCTGACCCTGGTGTCAAAGCAACTCTTGACTCTGTAGACACCAATTCCAGGGCTTAAGAGGAGACTCCCTGGTCTTAGGAGACTGGATTACTGTGCTAAATATGGTGCTAATACCACAGTGGATGACACCCTCACTGTGAGCCAGGTCACCGTTGGACTCAGGACAAACCAGATCTTCGTCAGGTGTAATAAAATAAAAAAAAAGTTTTACTTGGTTGTCACTCCTTTCAGGGAGGGCACCACTTGACTCAAGTCTTACCCAGCTACAGCACACAAGGCACAGATAACAAACAATAGACTCACATCCATCCAACCTTCCTTGTAGGGGCCTTTGGTAGGCAGAAGCCTCTCAGGGCCACCACAGGTAAGACATTGACTGTAGTCTAGCAAGAGACCTACCTTCATTCAGGAAGGCTCTGACAGGCAACCATCTCTTAAGCTACTCTTGGTTCAAGCCAGGCCTCTTTCACAACATGACACCTATTCTCCTTCCAAGTGAGCAGTGCACTCCCCTTTTAACCTCCCTCCATCCCTCCCTCTTTCTCTCTCTCTCTCTCTCTCTCTCTCTCTCTCTCTCTCTCTCTCTCTCCACACCTGACTTTTGCTGCAGGTGTAGCAGGGCAGGGCTGACTGAGTCTACAGCAGCTTGTTAACCCTAACCTGACTAGTGTGGGGTTTGTATACCCACATAGTCACCTCAACGTTTCAGGAGAAGACCCATAGCAGATTGTTGTGGATTAGCAGTACACAGATGCAAAACCTTTCCTTAAAACATAAACCAAATAAGTTCAAAATAAAATAAGGACAAAACAATTAATTGAGTTCAGTCCAACTTTGATTTCCCCTGGTAAGCATTAATATGTGATCATCATACAGATTAGGGGAATGGTCTGTTCCTCCCTGACGACCAGCCCAGTTTGAATGCCTTGAATCCCATCAGTCCTTATTCATTTATTTTAAAGACAACATTCTGGTATTAAAAAAATAGTGTATTTACAATGGTTCACATCTTTGCATATGAATGTGAGGATGTTGACATGACTGTTCTCTTTGCATTGCAGTAAAGACAGCTATTGTTGTCTCTCTATTCTTCTAAATTAGCCATTGAAGCAAAAGGGATTAGGTGCTTTTGTAAACCAGCCACACACTTAATTTTTAGGATATATGTATGTCCTACTGGCTGGGAGAGATATTTTGATTGTGGTTCATTGCACATTAATAACACTTTCACAAAGGTCATAGAGAAAACCAGAATTGTTATTTCATTTGATCCAGCAAACAGTCTGGCTTCCTCTTTATCCTGTGTTAGTAAACTAAGCTGCTCAGCAAAACCATTTTCCTCCTCTTATGGAAATGTAATGAACCGTCATAACTGAATAAGCACGAGTTAAGTTGAAGGAGCTGTACTTGTTTTGCTTTCTAAACAGTGAACTCAGGGTATGGTTACACTTACAAAATTATAGCGCTATTGCTTATAGCGCTCGCCTTATACAGCAATAATAATAGCGCTATTGTATGTCCACACTGAGCTGCTCCAGCGCTATAGCATGGCCACATTTGCGGCACTTAATACGGCATTAAGAGCAGCGCATTAGGGCATGTATCCCACAGTACACCTCTTCCTGATCTGGTGCAATGGCTTGTGGTAGGGGGGGCATCACTTGCGGGGCATTCTATATCCTGTTTGAACTACCCATGATGCTTTTTGGCATATCCCAGCAATCCCTGTGTTTCCTTCCACCTCCGGCGCCATCTTTCAAGGGTTTCAGCAAGGCACGCTCCGTCTTCCATTGTCGAGTGCTGCAATGAATCCAGAACTGCTGAGGGACATGTTGACGACTGTCGCCAGCACATCTCTGTGTGCAGTGGAGTTATTCCTTGACATGCAGGATGACAGTGATGATTCTGAAGACGAGATCGAAGCAGTGAATGCATTCGACACAAAGCTGCTTGTCTCATTAACGGACATGCTCACGGCTGTTGAACGCCGCTTCTGGGCACGGGAAACGAGCACAGAGTGGTGGGATCGCATCGTCATGCAAGTCTGGGACGACGAGCAGTGGCTGCAAAACTTTCGAATGAGAAAAGCCACTTTCATGGGACTGTGTGCTGAACTCGCCCCTGCCCTGTGGCGCAAGGACACCAGACTGAGAGCTGCCCTCCCGGTGGAGAAGCGGGTGGCTATCGCGATCTGGAAGCTGGCGACACCAGACAGCTACCGATCGGTGGCCAACCAGTTTGGGGTTGGAAAGTCGACCGTTGGAGTTGTGCTGATGCAAGTGTGCAGGGCCATTAATCGCATCTTGCTACGAAAAATCGTGACTCTGGATAACGTGCATGACATCGTGGCTGGCTTTGAAGAAATGGGTTTCCCTAACTGTGGAGGGGCGATAGATGGGACCCATATACCCATTCTCGCGCCCGCCCACCTAGCTGAGGAGTACGTTAACCGAAAGGGGTACTTCTCCATGGTTCTCCAGGTGCTTGTGGATCACCGTGGGCGTTTTACTGACATTAACGCTGGCTGGTCTGGAAAGGTGCATGACGCACGCATCTTCCGCAACACCGGCCTGTTCATGAAGCTGCAAGCCGGGACTTTTTTCCCAGACCAGAGGATCCCCGTGGGGGAAGTGGAAATGCCCATAGTGATTCTTGGTGACCCTGCTTACCCTTTAATGCCCTGGCTCATGAAACCGTACACAGGGAGCCTGGACAGCAGTCAGGAAAGGTTCAACTACAGGCTTAGCCGTTGTCGAATGACTGTGGAGTGTGCTTTTGGGCGTCTCAAGGCGCGCTGGCGCTGTCTTTATGGGAGGCTAGACTTGGCCGAGGGTAGTATCTCCGCGGTTATTTCCGCATGCTGTGCCCTACATAATCTTTGTGAGCGGAAGGGCGAAGGCTTCACTCAGGCATGGTCCTCTGAGGTTCAACGCCTGGAGGCCACATATGCCCAGCCAGAGAGCAGGGTTCATGGAGGGGACCAGCGCGAGGCTGTTAGGATCAGGGAAGCCTTGAGGGAGCATTTTGAGGCTGAAAGCCAGTTCTAAAGTGAGGTGCAGATGGAGGGAGGGAGGGAGGGAGGGAGCATTCTTTTAACAGGAACAGGCATTTGCTTTTCTGTAGCCTGTAATAATGTATGTACACTTAATAAAGAAACCCATTTATTAAGAAGACAATTCATGTATTGAACAGGTACTTCGGTTGCTGAAAGAAAATATTGTGATGCATGTGAGGGGGAAGGCAGGGGAGGTGCAATGGGGGTGTCGTGGGGTCAGTCAGAGATCGGAGTATGTCCGGGTCTCTGAGTCTCCAGTGCCCTCACAGTGGCCATGTCCCCCGAACCCCATTTGCGGAGGGCAGTAAGGCATGTTATTAGGGGTAGACTGCAATGGATAATGGTCTGGGGTCTGGGGGTTGTTCGGTGAAGACAGAGGGGTTGGAGGCAGCTGTGCATGGTGATAACCATTTGGCTGATGATAGTGGCCTGGAGGGTACAGAGGCAAAGAAGGGGAAGGGAGTTGGGGCAAACGATAATTGGGGTGGTGGGTGCAGAGCTTCTCCTCCTGAAGGGTGACAAGCCGCTGCATAGTCTGCAATTGAAGCTGCAGTAATGAGAGCAGCTTGTCGGTGCTTTTCCGGCGGTGAATCGCGTTCTCCTTCCGCGCCTTCTCCCTCAACTTGCTCTCATTCTCCCTCCACCTCTGTGCAACTCGATTCTCCGTTACAGCCTGTTGCATTACTTGCTGTACAAGATCCTCTTTGCTCCTTCGTGGCCGCTTTCTCAGTCGCCTGAGCCTCTCAGATGTTGATAAGAGCGATGGCGAAGGGGTGAAGGACGACCCTTCTAAAATAAAAAGATACATTGCACAGTGGTTCCCTTGTAAAGAGCAGCCATGCCTATCATTCCCCCGCATTCCCCGTTTGCCTGTCCCGCAGACAGCACAGATACAGCAACGGAGCCCCTGCCATGGTGAGTGGACTCCAGAGGCAAGGGAAATGATTTTTTCCCTGCCCTGAAAAGCTGTGGCGGGGGAGGGGGTGGGGAGTGCCGGTACGTTGCAGGAGCCACAGTGTGAGCAGCAGGCAGGGGGAAGGATTTCTTCCCTGCCCTGAAAAGCTGTGGCAGGGGTGGGGGTGTGTGTGGAGTGCTGGGAAGTGGCAGGAGCCCTACTCTGAACACTGTTCCAACATTCTCCGTAGGTGTTTGTCCTGGAAGATATCTCATTGCTTCGAGTCACTGAGGAGCAAAGGGAAGGGATTTTATTAAGATGCGGCTTCCGCCCAGGACCATATGCAGCGTGCCTATGTGCAGCAATGCTCCCCGCACCCATTGTAGCACAGTGGCAGGGACTAGTGACCGTGACCGGGACGGGGACCACGCTGGCTCTCCCGGGAAACCTGCGCAGGCACATTGCAAGTGCTCTTATTGAGACCTTTGAAGAGATTACTGATGATGACTACCGCGAGGTGATAGACTACATCAATGCACTATTCCACATGTAGGCAAGCATGCAAGCATCCCCTTCCACCCCAAGCTGCCTGCCTTCCCCATAGAAAAGCAGCTTTACCTCCGCAATGCACTGCTGAGCTGGCCCCTGCAACCACCGGACGCTGTGGCTGGCCGCCCTCCTCCTGGCTTTAGAGGAGAGCTCCTGGCTGCATGCCCCCCTGCCCTCCTCCTGGCTTGAACAGAGCACCAGGTGGAATGCCCCCCTCATCCCTTTCCACCCCAAGCTGCCAGCCTTCCCCATAGAAAAGCAGCTTTACCTCCGCAATCCGCTGCTGAGCTGGCCCCTGCAACCGCCGGACGCTGCGGCTGGCTGCCCTCCTGCGTTGAGAAGAGCTCCTGGCTGCATGCGTCCAGGGACTCCTCCGTGCCCTGGATCACTGCTGCCTCTTCCTCATCCTCCTCCTCTTCTTCATCCTCCTGCTCTTCGTCCTCCTCCTCACCCCCCCCTTCACTGGTGGGCTGGGAAGTGTCCATGGTGGTCGATGGAGTGACCGTGAGATCACCACCAAGTATCGCGTGCAGCTCCTTATAAAATCTGCAAGTCACCGGGGCTGCCCCTGAGCGGCCGTTTGCCTCGCAGGCTTTGTGATACGCATTCCTAAGCTCCTTTACCTTAACACGGCACTGCAGAGTGTCCCGCTCATGGCCTCTTTCTGCCAAGGCCCGTGATATCTGCCCATAGGTGTCAAAATTCCTGTGGCTAGACCGCAGCTGAGACTGAACAGCCTCTTCCCCCCAGCAGCTGATGAGGTCCAGCACCTCACTATTGCTCCATGCTGGGGATCGCCTATTGCGAGGAGGCATGGCACGTGGAGTCATGATGATCAATCAGAATGATCACCTGCAACGATTCCCTGAGACCACGCCACGCAATCAATCAGATCAATGAGAATGATCACCTGCAAGGATTCCCTGAGAGCACGCCACGCAATCAATCAGATCAATGAGAATGATCACCTGCAAGGATTCCCTGAGAGCACGCCACGCTTGGCTGGAGCAAACAGGAAGGGGATTTTCAAATTTCCCTGGAACTTTAAAGGGCGGGTCTGACGTGTGGTCACCTGAGGACAGGACAAAAGAGTTTGCAAGTGATGACCAGAGTGGCTCGAACGGGAATTATGGGACAGGCTGGAGGCCAATTAATACGCAGTGGGTGTCCACATTCTTCCTGTAGCGCTACAGCAGGTGCGCTACAGCCCTTATTCCCCATGAGGAGGTGGATTAATAATAGCGCTATAACTCCGCGGTTATAGCGCTATTAGTGCCTTGCCAGTGTGGACGGAGAGTAGGTTATAGCGCTCGTAGGGGCTTTATAGCGCTATAAAGTGCCAGTGTAACCATGGCCTCAGAGATGATGAAAGGGTACAGACCAACATCCTTGGAACTTGAGGAGCCCCTTTTAGCATACATAAGGTTTCCTTAGTACTGTCTTGAGCTTTGGAAGGACCACATCTAGGGCTGAAAAAGAAGTTCAGTCTCTGTAACCCATTCAATCCTTGGCCTCTGAGTTTTACCAACATGTCTAAATTAGTGCTCATTGCAATAGTGGTTTCTGTTTGGAGAACATCTGATCAGTGCAATCACAACATGCCTCTTGTGCTGTGGCCTACCTCAGAGGGCACTCCAGCTCGGCCATCTTTGTGCACCGTATCTCTTGAGCCATCCAGTCTCCCTTCTCACTTTCTGAATACTTGATTTCCCTGATCTGTACCTAGTGCCAAGGCCATCCAATTACCAATCACAATTCCTTGAAGGAATGCAACCCAGAGAGAGGCATGGCTCATAGTGATTAGATTTCCATCAGAACTTTCTCAAAGTTCAAATGGTTGGATATGGAACTTTGGTTGCAACCTCAGATCAAATGAGACACACAAGCTCTTAGTGTTTTTTTCTTCTTTCCTTTTTTGATCCATGAGTTTAAAAGTGAGTGAGCTATAATTTAGGGGGTAATTATAATCTAAGTATCACAAGCTCACTTCTGTGTATATATTTGGTCCAAGTCCCATGAAAGTAATTGGAAAGGCTCCCAGTGATTTTAGTGGGAATTGGATCAGGATCTAAAAAGAGGAGGAAGCTGTTGGAATAGACACCTGGTTTCCATTTTAAAAGAGCAGTTTCTTCTATTTTGCAGCCAGGGCAACAGAGGAAGAGGAATTGCACACTGCTGATAGCAGCAGGAGAACACTAGAGAATTCTCTTTTGGAAGGGAAAGTCTGCTGAAACACTGTTGGTGTCCCTCCTACCACTTGATCCTTCTGTAAAAGAGTTTAAAGAGCTGCTTTGGTCTCTGGAGATGAATTTCTTGATATCCAGGCAGTTTAATTGCATCAATCAGTACCTGGGCTGGTCAGCAGGGAGGGATAAGGCCATTCCCCCAATCTGTGTGATGGTCACATTTACCAACACTTACACGAGAAATCGGAAGTTTGATTGAACTGAATCACTTTGTCTTTATTTTGAATGTATTTGGTTTATGAAATGTAGGACACTTTAGAAACACAGATATAAAAACAACGGCCAACATTTTCAAAACAATATACAGAATGTTAGACTCCAAAATCCGTAGTTAAGCACCTGAATAAAACAAAAGAGATTTCTAGTGGTGTGGAGTGTCTGCAACTCCCATTGCTTTCAGCAGGAGTTGTGAGTTCTTAGCACTTTTTAAAGTTAGGCCCCTTTTATTTAGGAATCTAAATATGGATGTAGGGGCTTAATTTTAGACAGCCAGGTTTGAAAACATATGCCAGTGATGGTGGTGGAATAAGATGCCAAAGGAGGTTGTGCATCTTCTTCAATAAGATGTCAAAGGAGTAAGTCTGATTGAAGACAATCATGGCTGAGACTCGACTTCTCAACTATTCATCCTTTTCTGCAGAACTGCCACTTAGCCAATCAATCCCCAACCTGTAGCAGTGCCTGGGGGTCCCTGCTCTGTGCTACCCTCCAGGAGCTGAGCATGCGTTCCTCTCCCTGCTCCTCACATTACTGGCATGGGAGCAGGCACTGAGGGTTTAGAGGGCAATGCTTAAAGAGTCATCCTTTTTGGAGGTCGATAAAGCTACTCATTAAACAGAGAGGTGGAAATAAAAAGAAAAAGTGTCTGCTGTATTTGGCAATTGGCAACATCAGGAGACACGGAGAGACCAAAACTGACCTCCACAGAGTGAATGGCTCAAATGTTACTGCTGCAGTGCACAGTAAGCACCAAAAGGATGATTTTAACTGGAATCCTTCACTGTGAATTGCTACCATGAAGGGACATCTTGAGCAGAGGAGCAGAGGTGGAAACGATCTGTGAGACCAGTCACACAGAGACCAATGCAGGATTGTGCCCTTACAAGACACTGCACATGCTGTGTCTAGTCTAGTTTTAACTAGGACTTGGATTCAATAAGCAGTGGTATATGGAGTACTGGCACCTCAGTCATTCAGCTTCCTCATTCACCATTCTGAATAAAAAGAGTAAGTCCCTCACTGTTCTGGTGTGGAGATAGCCTTGAAAACCCAAGTGTAACTGGTGCATGCATTTGTAGAACCTGAAACAATACTTCAGAAATGGGTGACCTATCCCATTCATCTCAATGGGCACTAAACCAGATACCCAGGGATAACATTGTGGATGTATCAAGGATTAACGATGTCACTTCTTACAGTAGGTAAGAAAGGGAGGTTCACATTATGAAGAGCTCATGTTCTCCTCTAATGACAGTTCGAGTCTAATGACAGTTTGGTGCCCCCTGTGAATGGGCTTCAGAGAGTACCACCACTTTCCCACCCTGTCCAACCAAGGAGGAGCTAAATTCAAGGAAGCCCTGCAGAGCCAGTGAAGCTCAAGAAACCCAAGAAGCACGTAGGAGTCTATTGTGAAACTCTGCCCGAACTACTGTGAGCAGTGTCTCATGAAGAGGCGCTTGGAAGGGTATCATCACGTTCATCCCTCGCCCATCTGGCCCTGGATATTAACAGACTCCAGTGATGGGAACTCCAGCACTTCCCTTAGAAGATTTTCCCCAGCCGAACAGAGCTTACTCTTAGGACATTTTGTCCCTTCAGCCTCTTGAAAATTGTTCTTGCTCCTCTCTGAATTCTCTTCAATGAACTGATTCTGTTCGTAGACAATAGCTTTCACACTGGGGCTCTTACATGGTCCTACTGGTTCCATATTGAGTGAGTTGATTCCTCCCTGTGCCATAATACGAAGCCTCTATATGTACCCCAGTATAACATTTAAATGATCTCAGACTGAATCTCTTATTTTCTGCCTCCCTAAGTTCCTTTGCATTAAGAGCTGTACAGTAGATTCTCGATTATCCAGGACTGGGTTAACCAGGATGTGGATTAGCCAGGATGTCAAAAAAAATACACGTAATTCGCAGGGTCGGCTCTGGCTTTGTTGCCTCCCCAAGCACACACACACACACAAAAACCCCCACCAGGGTGCAGGGCAGCCAGTGAACCAACACCCCCTCCCCGCAGCACAAGGTGGCTGGTGAACCAACTCCTCCTCTCCATATTTCCTATGGATGGTGATTATCCAGGATTTTATTAACCAGGATTAATTTTTTCCCTATCATCCTGGATAATCGAGAGTCTACTGTATGTGAGTTAATTGTTATTATTGCCCAGTTTTCAGTGGTGTTCCCAATACCTTCCATTGGGGTATCATCTGCAGCTGTACTTAATGTATGACCCATAATTTCTTGCAGGTTATTAATGAAGATGTTCCGTAAAAGCAGGTTTGACATCTCCTCCCAACTCAGGATGTTGCCATTCGTCATTCACCCTTGATTTACACTCCCGTAGTTAGTTTCAATCCATGCGGCAATGCTCACATCCAAGCCAATTTGAGTTCATTTCCCCACTTTCTTGGTAGGGAAACCTGCTGCTCCAGATCCATCAATCAAAGTAAAAATATGCTGGTAGAGATCAAAAGTACATGGTACAATGAACTGATTGTGGAGACTCACCATCTCCCATGTGTTACAGAGCAGATCCCTTTGCACAAGGAAAGCAACATACAGGTGTGTCATATAATCCCTATAGTTTCATATTGTCTCATGCCTGGAATTAACTACCACCTACAGATCCAAAGCTCACTGAAGTTAATAGAAAGCTTCCCTTTGAGTTCTGTGAGCTTTGCCTCAGACCCTGGATCCTTAAAATTTCGACTGACCTACCAGATGAATTTTACTGAATAACACTGAGTTCTTGTAATAAATACCTTCCCTTCCTACAGTGGAACCAGGGGATTCAAGGCTTCAAGACTTCAAGGATTCAAGGCTTCAATATTCTAGTTAAATATGTCTTGGGGTTTTGTTTGTTTATTTTTACCTGATTCAGTCCTGAATTTTAGATATACCAGATTTGAAAACACAACGCATGGTGTATGGAGAAAAGATACCATGGGCCCAGTTCTCCTCCCACCTTGGTGCAAACTAGGAGAGGAAGAATGGTCCCGTGGTTAAGGCATTAGACTGAGTGTTGCATTTAATTCCTTGCTTCACCATAGACTTCCTGGACCCTATATACCTTTGTGCATCTGAGCCTTAGCCTCTTTGTGATTCAGTTCCCCCTCTGTAAAATGGGGATTATAGCACTGCCGTACTCACCAGGGTATTGTGAGGATGAATATGGTAATGAAGGCCATAGAAGTACCTAAAACAGATAGGAGTAGTAAATGGAGTGACACCAGCATAATGCAGCAGCATCAGGATTAAAACAGCATTAAAAGCTAAAGGAGTATCAGGCCCAGTATTTCAGCTGTTTAAATCAGTTTTTCTCCCCACTATGTTCTTGCTCTCAGAGAGTGTTCCAGATAGATCAATAGCTCTACAGGAGCATTTGGAGAGTTTTGAACTAAGTGGAGCCATCTTATGTAAATAATGTTTTGGAGATGTTGTGGCAATACATGCAGAGCCTTTCCCTGATAAATATCTGTGCTCTGATACCACCAGCCTTCTAGGAAATCTGCTATCAGACCATGGGCCAGCAAGCAATAGCACGTTTGCTGCAGGAGCAGCAACGGTGCAGAAATCATTCCCTGGGAGCATTCCCCAGGGTTCATCCCTATGCACTTTTACAAAGCATCTGGAAACTACTGTTTCATAGATGTTTTCAGTTTTCCTCTGGCTGCAGTTAAATGGGAATCTCTCCCGCACACTTGCAAAGCAGAGGGCAAGAAGAGCAGAGAATTAAAGTGAACCAGTGGACCTGCAAATTGAAAGCTTGCTCAGCCAGTGCTTGCATAATGCCTGTTATTAATCCTGTACTCTTCTAAGTGATAAGGCCTAGATCCTTGTTTAGGCTCCCATCTTTGTTTCTATTTATTTAGGCTCCTATCTTCCATTGACTTCAGGGGAAGTTAGTACCCTAAGTACCTTTGTAGATCTGGGCCCAAGTTCACTCCTAACAATATTTTCCATTTACTTAGTTGGATGACAGGAGAGAGATCGCTCCGGGGCACCTGGCATTGGTCACTGTCGGTAGACAGGATACTGGGCTGGATGGACCTTTGGTCTGACCCAGTACCGCCATTCTTATGACTTCCACAGTTTGCCACTGTGTAACACTGTCCCTGACAGTGCATGTGCCATTTATAAGAACCCATTACATTAATATCCAGATCCTATCAACCTCTTACTGGAAATCAGTTACTGAGGCTCCATCCTTCAAAGAGAGATAAGGTGTCGTTTTAAATGAGATGTTATGAGTTGCTCATTGCTGAGATATAATAATTACAGTTCTTTTAGTGTAAAACTAAGAGTCTAAAATATGAATAATAAAATAATCCCTGAAATTAATGACAGTGCTCTAATTTACTAAAGTGAAGAGAGAAAAAGCCTGTGAAGATCTAATTGCTTTGGATACATTTAAATTGGCTTTTTAATTTTAATGAATACAAACACGATTTTTATTATTCTGTGAATAGTCTGCCAGCCCACTAGATGCTCAACCAGTCACTTTAGCTCTTGTTTTTTCTGAACTGGTTCACCCAGGATTAATATCTATGCATAAGAAGTAATAATATGAACAAACTACAGCGTACCAGTAAGGCTCTCTCAGGAGCAGTGTGTTTTGAGATCCTGGCCCCCGTGAGCATTCTGACCCTGGTTAGCACCAGTGGTAAATGCCTAAAAGAAGTGTCAGGTATCTGAATATCACCAAAGTCCAGCGAGGTTCCAGGCATGTGAAGGAGTCTCAAAATCCCAAAAAGAAAGAATGGTTCATGATCTAGGTCAGAGGTTCTCAAACTGTGGTCCACGGACCACCAGTGGTCTGCGAGCTCCATCAGATGATCTGCATATTGTTTCCTCTAAGGTGCACACCTGGGTGGCCACACGCAAGAGAATAAAGGGCCTAATAAATAATTAGTGGCGTGGCTACGGAAAGATTCGGGGGTAGGTGGGAGGTGGCAGTGGGGTGAGAAGAGGGAGTGCAGGGAGATTGGGACATGCAGAGCTGCAGCGGCCAGAGAAAGAGGTGACTTTTTCCAGCTCCAGGGCTGCAGCTGCCGTGGAGAGACGGCCCTCCTTCCCAGCCTCAGCTCTGGCATGGGATAAAGCATACATCCACTGCATTAGAAAGGTAAAGCTACCGATATTAAAATATGAGGAGTTGCTTTTATTTGTAGAACAAAAAATGGTAATTATTATTAAGGGTTTTTAAAAATATATAGTGCTTTTATCCAAAGTGCTTTCCAATCATTACCTAAAGGTACAAACAACATTTGGAAAGATCATTAAGTGGTCCACCGAGACCCTCAGCAATTTTCAAGTGGTCCTCGAAAAAAAAACCCTTTGAAAACTACTGACTAGCTATACTTGGTCCTACCACAGTGCAGAGGGCCTAGATGACCACTAGATGTCCTTTCTAACCTTACATTTGTGTGAGACACATGAGAAGGTAACAAGAGGATTTCCCAGCAGGATTGATGTCATTTGGAAGTATTCAGTCAAAAATGCTTTCTGTGTTATGAGCCTTAGAAAATGGAAGAATTAAAGCTAGCATGAAGCCCACAGGGAATGAAGTAAGACTTGTGTTGAGACAGCACACTCAGCAATGAACTCTTGTTATCAGCATTACATAGCTATCCAAATCAGAACAGGAACAAAGCATCTGGGCCAAACAGTATGTACAAAGATCACAGCATCTGCCAGCACCAGGTGAGCAGATGTTTTCACGGTAGAACTCCACTGTGCTTCATGATTCAGTTCAAGCCGTGTTTGTATTTTTTCACACTTTCGATCAAATATGAAGCAACAACACTTCATCCCTTTCTCCCCAGTCCAATCTGTCCATGCATAAAAATGTGGGGCATTAATATACACTTCTGACTCCAAATCCACACCCACTTATAGTTAGATAATGTACTATGTTAGGGGCTAAAGTCATCCCTGGTATAAATCCACAGAGCTCAATGGAGTAAGAATAAAATGTGGTCCTAGATCTTACACCTGGTCTGACCACATTTCAGCAGCTGCTGAAGATGTCTCCCCATGATACTATGCAAATTAAAATAATCAGCCACTTAACTGATACTTTCAGGACACCTTTTATTCTAAGCAGGCACTAATAATTTTCAGTGGTGTCATCACTAAGGGAACTCTGATCTCAACAGGGATAACTACAGACTCTCTCAACTTCCAAGAACCAGAATGTGAAATCTAAACCAGATGCAAGGATTGTCTTTTTTGATTATCATAGTTTCATCAACAATCATCCTCATAATTTTAAATAACTGCTATTACAGCACCATATGTCAGTGAATCACAGACTGGTCAGAACATAATGGATATAGATTCATGGCCAGATTGAGAGGTCACGTAAAGTTACAAACTGGTTAGTCAGTATAAATTGGTGCACGCAGCTGGCAGCTCACATAAGGATTTAAAGGGAGAGTGGTGGAGGAAAAGCAGTTAACAAGATGGTGCCAGATAATGCAGTGACAGCCTGACCTATAAACTCTTATCTGAGAATGGCATCTTCTCCACTCAACCACTCAGATCTATTCAGTAACTAGTAACAGGCAAAACTCAAAGATTGACATAGACTTGGATGTTGAAACTTTTAGGCATAGAAGTCTATCAAGCACCAGCTTTACTCCAGATCTTCTCCTTCCTTATGTCACTCAGACTCATGCCCCACAGCTCATCTGAAAAGGAATAAGAACCAGAAGTACTTGTGGCACCGTAGAGACTAACAAATTTATTTGGGCATAAGCTTTTGTGGGTTAAAACCCACTTCATCAGATGCATGGAGTGGAAGATACAGTAGGAAGATACATGGGGGTTGCCTTACCAATGCTAAGAGACTAATCAATTAGCATTAGCAGCAGCAGAAGAAAACCTTTTGTAGTGATAATCAGGATGGCCCATTTCAAACAGTGACATGGAAGACCTGAGGGTTCAAAGGACTACATTGAACAATATGCCAGACAAGAATGGATTCGGGGAACAAAAAGTGTTACGTGGCTTTCCTGGGGAATATTTAGAGGCTGGTGAATGCAAAGTCCCCACCTTCAGTTATGCAAAAATCCAGCCTTTAGAATCTATGCCCTGAAGAGTGGGCCACTGTCTGCTGATCAATCTGTCACATGAGGCCAACATCAAAGGCCCCAGGGAAGACTGTACTGTCATGGTTGTTCTGAATCTGAGACAGTTGTGAATTTGTAACCATGGAGAAAACCCAGTTGTGGGTTTGGAAGGACTGACATCTACCAGACCCTGAAGCTGGTGTTGGGGTGATCCCTGGTAAGCTTTTTAGCATGAGTGTAGCTTCTCTTATAGCTTGTAATATTCTTCCTTTGCAACACTTTCCCCTTAAGAATAAATGTCCTCGAGTAACAGGAGGTGTGTGGTAACTTGTAATGGCAGGCAAGTACACTACTCATAACCTGTAGAGGGATGGCAGAGCACAGGTCCTGGCCTTTTACAGAGGCCAGTTTTCCAGGGATATCACAGTGTAGACAGGGAACTGTACAACCTGGAAAACCCCAATCAGGAGAGGGAGAGATGACAACTGGGAGCCAGAAGCCTGACCGGGTGTCATCGGTGGAGAACAGAGGGAGATGCAGGGGCAGGTGCCCTGAACTGTGACACTCAGCACCCTGCAGGATCCAGACTTTGTATCTTGATTTCTGCACAACGGCTCTGACTGTTATCTCTTATCAATATTCTATAGGAGAGACACCAGCTAGAGAGAGGAAGATGGACAGAGAAAGAGGATGGGGACACTTTATGAATGCTAAGCAGGCCCCTGTTGGTCCTACCAATATCTCTGTGTGAAAAGAGCTATTTTCAGCCTGAGGATAATGGTGCTGGATAGTGTTCAGGCATGTTATTGGCAGCTGATTTTGATTAGCTCTCATTAGCTTGAGCATCTAAAATGATTCTTCCAGTACATGCGATCTAGATTATATTGTAAATGTGTGCAGGCCTCTGTGAAATGCCATGTCACAGCCTGCAGCTTCAGGAACTATATACGACCTGTGGAATGAAGGACATGGCTTTGAGATTTCTATCGGGGCTTTTAGACACACTACTTGCATCAGGGAAGGGAAGTTCATCTTCTGAATTAAGGGAAGAGGATGAGTGCTATTTTGTATGCCTGTGGGCAGGATAAATCCTGCCAAACCTGCATACATCTGTGCCATACAATTAAAACGAAAACAATTAGATACTAATTCTCTGGTTCCTGATATCTGTAGAAAAACATAGTATTGCTTGAAAAGGTTCACTTTCCAGAGTTACAACTGGCCGGTGGCTGTATGAACAAGTAAAGAGAATACAATACTCAGGTTCCAGAGTGGAAATGTGTCTTATGGTAACTGTCAAAGAACTAGCAGTTTATTCATAAAAGGACAAAAATAACCTACAACTAAGTACACCTGGTATTAATGATCATGTTAAGTCCTTGAACTGGTGTGAGGGGCACAAGGGATGGTTATATGTTGTACTCCCACTTCCTGCTACCGCCAGCTGAAACATTGGAAAAAAAATTGGAATATACCAGCATTTTCCCTCTCATTGGAGCACTGCTCACATTGTGACATACCTATGACCACTTATGAACTTCTCAGGTGTCCCTGTGCTGAACACCAAAGCTACTTGGAAGAAACAGAACTCACAGCCTCCTTCTCCAAAAGCACAGGCCTCTTCCATTGGAGCTAAAAGAAGAACTCCTTTGATAATCAACAGAATAGGTCCTATGGCACACAGCTGAACCATTCTGATTCCACCCAACAGAGAGCAGTGGTGAGGGTGAGCGTGCACACACACACAGAGTTCATTACAGTATTATACGATATGATTTTATGTGAGATCACAAACACTGACCATTTCACTACAGTACTTTACGTTGCAGGCTTGAGGCCATTGCAGGTATGTCTACACTGCACTCTAAGCCCAGGCTCTGACTCAGGTTTGAGCTTACGTCCCCATTCTGGACACATACAAATCAGTCTCACTCAGGTCAGCAAGCACTCAGGACCAGAGTCCTGGGACCCTGCTAGGTGGGTGGGTCAGAGCCCAAGTCCTACTGGGACACAGTTCAAGTCCTGGTGGATGCACTCAAGCCATAAACCCAACTCAGAAGGGCAGTGTAGTGCAATATGGATGCATTAGCGTGACTCTGAGATCCAGGCCCAGCAATTGTAAGCCCAGGTTTACAGTGCAACATGGATGCTTGAGTGCAGGCTTGAAAACACCAGGTCCACAAACCCAGTCCCCGCCCAGGTTTACAAAGCAGTGTAGACATACACAGTGTGTATAAATTTCTTATTGCTAGCCACCCCTGGCTGAGCAACTAAACAGCTATTATTATTGTTGTTGTTATGTAACCCAGGATTAGAAAGTATTCTAGACCTTGTAGACAATTATACCTAAGTGCCTTATCTATGAAAAGTTAAGTCTTCACCCTGTGGTCAGCAGTTGGGTTGCTCTTCATTCCAGTTAATTTAGGTTTGGTTTGATTTGAAAATAGCACTCTGACACAAAGAGTCTAGAGAGCAGAGTCCCACATTCTCTCTCCTCATGGGAGCCCAGCTTAATTTCCACTGTCATTTATGCAGACTGGGGGAGGAAAAAAGAAGCGATATGAGCAATCACATTGTGGATAGCTGCTGAATGACCAGAACTGAGTAGCCCAAGTCTGACAGGTGGGCTGATGGGGAACTAGGTGGAACTCATTAGAAGGGAAGGGTCCTGGTGCCTTCCAGAAATAATGAATGCTTTCTTGCAGAATTTCCTCCCATGTTTGACAAATTTTCTATATCATATTTCAGAAAATGACATTTAAAGGGCATGGCAAGTATAGTACAACTTAATAATATGGCATTTTGAGCCAAGAGTGACATTCAGTGCGTAAAGGGACTCTGTCAAGTTAAAATTCAGATATTGTGCTCCCAGTGGGGTATTGACTGAAACCTTCATTTATCTGTTGATGAGTGGGAGAGATCCAGATAGGAAACCATCTCACTGTTAAAAGCCACAGAGTTTGTACAGTTGAAATTCAATGAGCTAATAGGCCTTTTTTCCCTTTATGCTTAATTCTTAAAATGAATGTTGCCATAAGTGAACATGCCTTAAATGTAAGTATCATAATCTCCATTCATTCAAATTTTAAATGATCTAAAATCCATCTCCTGAGAACAGAAGAACGGCCACACAGGGTGAGAACTATGGTTCATCTAGCCCAATATCCTGTCTTCCAACAGTGCCCACTGCCAGATGCTTCAGAGGGAATTAACAGAACAGTGATCTATCCTTTGTCATCCAGTCCCAGCTTCTGGCAGTCACAGGCTCAGAGGCATCCAGAGCATGGAGTTGCATCTCTGACCATCTTGGATAATAGCCATTGATGAACCTCTCATCCATGAACTTTATCTAATTGTTTTTTTGAACCCACTTACATTTTTGGCCTTCACAAAATTCCCTAGCAATGAATTCCACAGGTTGACTGTGAATTGTGTGAAAAAAGTACTTTCTTATGTTTGTTTTAAGCCTGCTGCATATTAATTTAATCAAGTGATCCCTAGTTCTTATGTTATGTGAATAATACTTTCATATTCACTTTCTCCACAATGTTCATGATTGTATAGACCTTTATCTAGACCTTTATCATATCCCCCACCTCCTTAGTCATCTCTTTTCTAAGCTGAACAATCATATATTTGCCCTTCTCAGTACTTTTTCCAATTCTAATATATCTTTTTTAATATGGAGTGACCAGAACAGCACACAGTATTTTAGGTGTGGGAGTATCATGGATTTCTAGAGAGGCATCCTTATATTTTCTGACTTATTATCTATCCCTTTCCTAATGGGTCCTAACATTCTATTAGCTTTTTTGTCTTCTGCTGAAAATAGAACAGATGGTTTCAGAGGAATATCCATAATGACTCTAAGATCTCCTTTTTGAGTGGTAACAGTTAATTTAGACCCCATCATTTTGTATGTATAGTTGGGATTATTTTTTCCCCAATGTGCATTACTTTGCATTTGTCAACATTGAATTTCATCAGCCATTTTGGTGCCCAGTCACCCAGTTTTGTGAGATCCCTTTGGAATTCTTCACAGTCAGCTTTGGATTTAACTTTCTTGAGTAATTTTTTATCATCTGCAAACTTTGCCACCTCATTGTTTACCACTTTTTTTTTTTACAAATATTTGAACAGCACTAGTCCCTGCTGTTTACCTTTCTCCACTCTGATATTTATTCCTACCTTTTGCTTCCTATCTTTTAACATCAGAGCAGAGGCAGATTATGATTTTATGAGGCCCTGGGTCAGAGCATGTTAAATTTAATTACATTATAGTTGCTATTACCAAACAGTCCAGCTATATTCACCTTTTGTGCCAGATCCTGTGCGCTGCTTAGGAGTAAATCAATAATTGCCTCTTCCCTTGTGGGTTCCAAAGCTAACTGCTCCAAGAACCATTCCTTAAGGGTGGACATGTACCCAACCAAAATGAGGATAATTGGAATCCCCCATTATTATTGGCTTTTCTATTTTTGTAGCCTCCCTAGTCTACTTGAGCATTTCACAATCAGCGTCACCATCTTGGTCAGATAGCCAATTGTGTATTCCTATTGTTATACTGTTAGTATTCAAGCATGGAATTTCTATCATAGAGATTCTGTGGTACTGTTTGAGTCATTTAAGATTTTTACTGTATTTGACTCTGTGCTTTCTTTCACATATAGTGTAACTCCACTACCAGTATGGCCTACTTACTCCATCATTCCCATGATTTTGTACCCAGATATTATTGTGTTCCATTGATTATCATCATTCCTCCAAGTTTCTGCGATGCCTATTATAGCAATATCCTCATTTAATACCAGGGCTTAAATTCACATATCTTAGTGTCTAGACTTTTAGCACTTGAATACAAGCACTTATAAAATTTGTCCATATTTAGTTACCTGACTTCATGTGATGTAATTGAATGGGATTCTTTTTTGTTTCTCTTCAGTTCCTACCTCTACTTTATCAACTACTATCCTCTCCTTTTTACTAGGATATAGAGAATCTCATGTAATAAATCCTCTCCAAACAGTGTATTCGTTCACACCTGACATCTTTTCCCCAGCCCTTAGTTTACAAAATCCTCTCTGACCTATTTAATTTTATATGACTGCAATCTGTTCCATACTGGTTTAGGTGAAGTCCATTCTTCATATATTGGATCCTCCTTCCCAAGTGGGTTCCCCAGTTCTTAATAAATCATAGCCCTCCTCCCTATACCCTTGTCTTACCCATGCATCCAGATCCTGCATTTTTTCCTGTTTTTCTGGCCCTGCACGTGGAACTGGAAACATTTCAGAGAATGCTACCATGGAAGCCCCTACACTTTAAACCCTGACCTGGCAGCCTCCAAGACCTCTCTCTTAACTGTCACTAGTTCCTACATGTACCATAACCTCCAGCTCCTCCCCAGTACTGCACACAGTCTATCTGGATTTCTTAAGAGGTCTGAAAATTTTGCACTAGGCAATAATTCACCATGTGGACTAAGTTATTAAAGTTACTTTCTGAACCATTACAGATTGTACAGATTTATCCTACCCAGAATGGTTCATGATAAGTGAATTCTCTTTGTCAGACCAGTCAATCAAATGTTAATCCATCATGTGATTAGATTTCCTTGTACTTTGCTCAAACAGTGTATTTATTCAGTATAAACTCTAGTGTTTAAAAAAAATTGGCTTAAATCGACAAGGTCAAAATTGACAAATTTTAGACCCATTGAAATTTGATTTTGGAGGAATTTGCCTCAGCCAGAAGAGCTGTAAAAGAACTTTTCATCTCTTCAGGACTAATCGTTTTCACAGTCCCCTATACTCCATGTTCCAAAAAGCCAAACTTTGAAAAAAAGCAGCCTTCCTTTCACAGGTGCAAATTGCCATTGCAAAATAAATTTGCATCTACAACTGAATGGTTAAACTAAGATTGTCAAGCACCCACAGTTCATTTTTCAAAGAATGGTGTGCAATTTACGTGCAACTACACACGGCCTGTCCCTGCCCCTTTACAAATGTATCCCTCAGGGCCAGCTCCAGGCACCAGCACTCCAAGTGCATGCCTGGGGCGGCAAGGAGCAGGGGGCGGTCAGGCTGTCTTCGGTGGTAGGGTGACAAGGCCGCAGGACCTGCGGACCTCCCGCAGACACACCACCGAATCTGCGGTAGCTGTGGACCTCCCACAGGCGTGCTGCAAAACTTCCACACTTGAGGCGGCAAAAACCTTAGAGCCGCCCCGGTATCATTTGTTTACAGAGTGCCAAATAACATTCCGTCTCAGCAACAACCTGCAAGAGTCTTACATTTGTTTCCCTCTCTCTCTCTCTCTCTCTCTCTCTCTCTCTCTATGTGTGCACTGTTAAAAAACCAATAGGTACAACTATTTGGATGCCAGAAATTCTGTATACATGTGGATAGACAGAGTTGCCCTTGGTTCTATTTAAAATGTCCTGAACAAATTATATTAAAGCCATTAAAGAAAAACCATGACATTTGGAGACTCATCAGAAAAATAGGATTCTTATAAAGGATTCTACTATATCAACAAAGGACAACTGAATTATTTGAAAATGCAGTAAAATGCTGCAATGTTTTTACTCTGAACTTTCTTGAAGAGTTTGAGAAGATCTTCTTTAAACCCAGTTATGAATGTAACTTAATTTTATTTTATTAATCACTTTCATCTTCCACTTCAAGTCAGTGAATTATTTCACAAGTTAAATAAGAATACTTCATCTGTGACTTTTGCCAGGTAGTCTTACATTCTGTTACTGTTGCCCAGGCATCATCTTTTAATTAGGAAAGGTTGACATGACACATACTTAGAATTGGAATGATACGGTTTTTATATAGCTGACAGTGCAGATTGTCTCTGATATTGTTTAAAACACCTTTGCTCTTAGGAAAGAGTTTCTTTATTTGCATTTCAAATGGACAGATATAGTCTTTAAATGCCTCACTTCTTTTTCCTGCTGAGCCCCCAGAACTCCAGATGACTTCACTAGGAGCTGCAGGTGCTCTGCACCCATGAAATCAGGCTGAATGTGTTTCAAGCCAGACAGCCAAAAATTGAGACACCCCATCAGTGGGCACATCTGAAAAAGCAGATCCTAGTGCTTTCTGTGTCTGAATTGCTGTCTATTATTTATCTGATTAGACTGTAAAATTAAGGCCAGGACTTCCACTCCTGTCCAGCAAAAAGTACATAGGAATGCACTCGACTTTAAACATGTGAGAAATCCCATTCACTGGGCTTGAACCTCAATAATTAATTCATTAAGGGAAAATAAAAAGAAACCACAGTCTTTTTTTTTTTTTTTTTTTTACAGACAGTTGTATCTCATGCTATAATTGCCTGAGTATGTAATTGCCTAATATAAAGTCTGTGAGGAAACTTTCCAGACTGATACATTTCCACGGAAAATAAGCAGAGAGAAGCCAGACCAAAAAAAAAGAGTTGTTTTAGAGTAATAAAAATCCCTTCCAAGAAAGTGAAATGGAATTGGAGAAGAAAGAAAAATTAAATAAAATGGCCAGTCATTGGCACTATCCTTACATCCCTCTCAACTCTGAATGGCCCATGCCTTATTAATTATGGAAAACTTGCTAGCTCAAAGCATAAGAAAAACACTCAGCTCTTTGCCCATTACTTGTAATTCTCAAAGAATGTAGCATCCCATCTACATGGAGGTTGGCCAACCTTCCACATGAACCCTGTTAGATAATAACTATATTGCCCTGCCTGAGCTGTTTACGTGCTGTAATAATGGTATTATTGATGTCTCTACTATCTTAGAGCAAAGTGTTTGTTGCACACATTGCTGTTGGTTTCTGGCATGTGTGACATTCCGAAATAAAACATCCATATAAACGATTGCTTACAAAAAGCACTTTTTTGCTCCGATCGATAGTGCTGTCAGTCTTAGACTAAATAGCCCAAATGCACCAAACATGCCGGAGCGCTGAAAACCATTTGCAAGACAGAAAACTCCACTTTGTGCTGGTCTCTCCATCAGGCTCAGGGACAGCTCAGGGCTCAGTTAGCTATCCCTATTGGTCAAACCTGTGTCTTTCAAGTAATTAGCTGAACAAGCCCTGCCTTCTATATAAAGGGCAAATTCAGTTGCCTCACTCTGGATGAGCGCGTCAGAGCCATGGCTGTGCCAGCATCAGTACCAGCGTTATCATTCTTGCGTCACCTAATGTGGCTCTCTCAGTGTAGCTACACTAGTACAAAGAAGCCCACTGTGCCCAGAGCCTAGATAACAACACCTGCATCAGATCATCTGGCGCAATCCCACCGTTGCAGGGCAGTCAGGCACTTGAAAAACCGAGGACTGAAAAGAAGAGGTGGAGATCAACAGTAGATTCAGAGCATAGCAAAAGAAGAGACAAGGAAAGATCTAAGCAGGAGGATGTGATGCCCTCTAGAGCAAGGGTGCCCAACTTAAGGCCCAAGGACTGTACAATACACCGCCCACCAGAGCACCTCATAAATCCCACAGCCTGCTTCAACACAATATACTAACGGCCGATTCATTACTGTTTTGTCATCATGGTTACATCCATTTAATTTATACAATACTGCACACAGGTTACTTCTGTCTAAATACAAAACAAGCTGAACTTAAAATATACATCAGTCCAGGAGACTTTAAATCTTATTAAAATATGTAGAATCTGTTTGGCTCACACTAGGTTGTGCTTAGGTTTTTGTGGCTCATCTATGTTTTGTAATAAAGTTACGTACCATTGCCCTAAAGCAAGGGTCTCCAAACTTTATGAGATGAGGGCCATATTAGATTTTTGAAGGGGCTTCGCCGGCCGAAGCGAAGGGAAAAAATTCAATATATGCAAATATGTGCAAAATCCCCCTTTTGCTCCTCTGGCCTCTGCTTCCCCCCGCCCTTTACTCCTCCGGCCGCTGCCGTGGGGGCACTCACCCCTCTGCACATGGGGCAGCAGCTTGCGGGGGTGGGGCAGCAGCGGCTTCTCCACATGCCTGCTGGGTGTGCCTGCTCAGCTGGAGGGCCAGACAAATTGAAGGTGTGGGCCAGATCTGGCCCCCGGGCTGTAGTTTGGAGACCCCTGCCCTAAAAGGTCAAGGCTCCCTGCCAAACTGTCTTTGCTGGGATGGATTAGATGCAAAGGCTGATAGTTGGATCTACATATTTAGCTGCTGAGTGTATTTGTTCTAAAAAGTGCTTCCGGGTTTAGTTTTACTTATCAATCTATTTATCAGATGTCCATCACTTTGGACTTCCTCTTTAATCCCCTCCCCCTTTCCTCCCACAAACACACACTTCACTATCCTTACACACACACACACACACACACACACACACACAATTTCACAAAAGCAAGGAGGCTTCTGGATGAAGCATTGCAGAATTGCTACTGACTCAGCCAATGAAAGGTTCTTTTTGTCACTCAGTAGGTCTGCCTGTGGAATACAAGCGATGTGGGTTCCATCTGTTCAGGCATAAGGAGCAGGCAGTGGATGGAGTAGTTTGTAGGACACACCTACACAGCGAGGCTGCCTGCTGGTGGACTGCTCATAGACTGAATCTGTTGTATTGCCTGGACAGCCACCGTGTTAATATTGTGCAATAAAAAAAGACATGAGAACCAAAGGAGCTACGTAAAGTGGAGGGAGCTTGATGCTATTTTTCAACACATGTCTATGTGTGTTTTGTACTGGTTACTCAACTGGACAGTTTGGAGACTTCTGTAATCCATCACTGTAATGGGAAATCCATGGACTCAATACCTGCTCAGCATTCTTATTTATTGTCAGCCTCCTTTCAATGTTCAAAACAAGTAAGGTCCAGGCACATTTTTTCCTTCCTTCAAAGAAAAATGTTGGCCAAGGAGTGAATGCAATAGTTTGGGATGCTAGAGGGTTTAGAAGAGGACAGGAAATCAAAAAGTCCAGTGGTCTGATCTCTGTCTTGACACTGACTCACTCTCTCTCATTCTCTCTTTCTGCCTTGGGCAAGTCACTTAATCTCTCTGCCTTAATTTCCCTATTCTGTTGAATGAGGGTAATAGCTATTTTTCTGCTTCCCAGGATAAATTGTTTGCAAAATAATCTGAACATGAAAGATGTTATATAAAGTTTAGGGATCACTATTGCAGAGGATAAAGTTGTTGGGAGTTGAGGATTGAAACAGCTGGGTACTGTGCATGAGGATTGAAGTACATGGACTGTGGGACACTAGATGAGCAGGGAGTTGCCGCAGATCAGAACTGGAATAGCAGTGGGTGCTGTGCTGTGGAAGTCAGGAGAGAGGTGCCTACATAAAACTGTGTGAGCGCCTAGGACTGCCATAGCAAGGAACTGGTTTACTCTGAATGGAGAGGTTAGATACGATTTCTGCTGGAAATGGAAATATTAACTCCCCCAGATTAGTAGCAGGTCGTGGGATGCTTTTTTCCTCTGCTTTGTGACATACTGAGAAACTAATAAATCAGGTAGTGACATCAGGGAAGAATTCACAACTGCAGCATCCACCTAGTGAAAGTGAGCCCCCCGGCCTTCTCCTGTCTGACTAGTGGGTGAAATTGGGAATAGTTTGGTCTGACATTTTGACATAATAGCAGAACATTGGGCCAAAGAATCAGGGAGGAATTCATGTGCTCAGATCTGATTCTGCTCTTACCCGCACCAGTATAATTCCACAATAGCTCCCCTGACAGCAGTGGATTTACCTCGGTGTAACAGCACAGATTACGGCCCCGTGTTAATTAACTGGCATTCACTGTTCTTTGGAGACAGAAAAGCTTTAGCAGGTGGTGCATGACGGAGGTGGGGGAGGGCTATTAAAAGGTGGCCAAAAGAATCACCCCGCCATTAGACAGTAATTATACAAGCCACGTGTTTTGTAACAGACCAGCCAGAGAGTGCCTGCACACAAGGAGGTGGGATCCTGCAGAGACAGAGGGAGGGACGTCTGGTGGAGAGGAGTGGGATATGCTATAGGTGCAGCACGGTGAATGCTTTAAAAGGGAGGAAATACATGTCAGTGCTGTGAGGGCAACAGGAAACGTCAAATGTGACATCACAATATCAAAGAGATGTAGAGGGCTTTGGAGACATTGTAGGCAGTGGCAATGAAAATCGTGCACCATTTATGGACATACAATTCCCATTGCTTGTCCTTCTGTGTGACTAGCAGCTCTGAAGTACAGTGTTTCTATATACGCCTAATTACTCCCAGTTCCAGCATGCAGAGGGTCTTGGGTAAAACCAGGGCTGTCTACACACAGTTGTTCCAAACTCCTGCAGCCAGAGTAAATCCAGAGTAATTCCAATGAAGTCAATGGGGTTACTCCAGATGTACCCCAGTGTACATGGGATCAGAATCTGGTCTCTAGTCCAAGACATGAAAGTGAGGAGCTTTCCTGGCCTGGAGATTCTGTGCCGCCAAACAGGGTGATTCAGTGAGCTGGCTGCTGACTCTCTGAGTCTCTGTTTCTGTGTTCTTCACCCCCTGGCAGACTCATACGGAGAAGAGAAGCTGGGCAGCGGTCCAAACTAGGAGGGATAAAGACAGCCCACCTTCACTGGTGCTTTTAGGCAGTCATAAGACAGAAAGGGGGCGGGAGGGCAGGGGGAGCAGAGGCTTTGTAGGTAGCCTGGAGGAGACTGGATTGCATCCAACATCAGGACATGTCACAGGTGTGATCTGAACGAGGTTCATTGACAGTTACTTGAGGTTTGCAGGGCTGGAATAACAGTGGGTGTCTGCTGTATGTCAGAAATGAAATGCACAGGCAGAGCTACAGGGTCCCTACCTGCACTTGGCCTGGCTCCAGCTAGTACTGTCACCTCCAACGTTGATAAAGAGTAAATTCCCCTGCCCAGGTGAGGGGAGTGCTACTATGCTTTGGCTATATTTGGATCTATCTGTATTCTGAGCGGGTTTGCAGAGAATGAAAAGTCCACCTTAACAGTAGACCTTAAATATACAAGAGACAGAACTGCCAACACCAAACACTCAAAGATCATGAGTTAGCCCCCAATTTCCCCCTGCTACCCAAAATCATGCAATTACTAACCAAATAAAAAGAAACCAGAATGTATTTATCTTTGGTTTTGTTAACGTTTAGGCTACTCTCAGCTCACATTTTCTCTGTAACTCTGAGGGCTAGAAATGTACTTTTAAAAAAAGAAAGAAGAAAACATGTCGCCATGAGCTGGAGCTTTAAGGAAAACACCAAATATCGCAAGACTCGCAATTAAATTACGAGCGTTGGCTACACTAAGAGGCGGCAAAACACATTGAGTTCCTCTTGCCATAAGGGTGGGAAAAGTTAGTGTTTCTCTTCAGGAATTGAAATTCCAAATTTAACAGGTTCAAGCTACTACCATTGACAAAGTAATGACAAGTATCAGAGAGGTAGCCATATTAGTCTGTAGCGACAAAAACAAGGAGTTCGGTGGCACCTTAAAAATTAACAGATTTATATGGGTATAAGCTTTTGTGGGTAAAAACCCTCTTCTTCAGAGGCATGACAGCTAATGACAGCTTCTTCTGTGAATGCAAAAGTGCTTTGTTTGCAGCATGCAGGATTATTGTAGCTGTATCATTGCCAGGATATTAGAAAGTTAAGGTGGGTGAGGTAATATCTTTTATTGGACCTACTTCTGTTAGGGAGAGAGAGTGCTTAGTCTGCTTTATTCCTGAGTCTTACTAGTGTCATTTATAAGTCTTTGCTGCCCTCCAGCATGCCGACTGGCAACATGCAAGTGCGGAAGGATTGTAAAGGAAAGATGCAGAGAAAATACTCATTTTAACTAGCACACAGACGCTATCCCAGCAAGAACACAAAGAGGGGGAATAATCAGACCCTATTTGACACATATGCTTCCATGCAAGTAGCACAATTGAGTGTCATGGCAAGTTAGAAAAGAGGGGACTGAATTAAAAATGAAATTGAATGCTGAGATTTGAACAGTCACAGCCTCTTAATGGAACTCTTGGACAACTGAGTAAGCAGAGGGTGGATAGGACATGGGGCAGATGATGCCATTTACCTGGTTGCCACCCATCCTTGGTTTCATCCAAGGAGAAGCTGCCTGAGGCTGGGCCAGGCTGTGGGATCACTCTGGGATGCTCCTGCTATACCACCTCCCTCTAGCTACATGGTCCTTGCAGAGGCCTGTATACACCTGTTAATGTATGTAGCCTGCACACTGGGTGCACCCTGCTGTTATGCATTAACTTTGATGTAGTGTAATTTCAGAGCAGACTAGATCAATCAGGAAACAAACGAAGCAAAGGATACACGATATGCTGACTCAGAAGAGAACACAGTGCCGTAGATATCAATGCCTCAGATCCAGTACTTGTGCTGTTAGCATACTCCTTACACTGAATCCGTAATGCCTCAGCGAGTACTTCTGCTTAGAGGTACCGAAGTCACAGTAACATAGTTATGGCCTGTGCAGGAAATCAAGCTAGATGACCCTTCTGTCCTCCCTCAAATCCCTCCATCCCTAAAGTCTATGATTCTATGGTGATAACCACTTCTGAAGTAGACTGATCTTTCTGGTGAAACGTACCTCTGAGGTCCCGTGCCAACATTCCGTGGGTTACAGAGGAGCCGGTGAGTTAATCAGACCACCCCGGGCATGCAAATTCTCTATTCTGTTTTAGGAGTTTACAGAGCTCCCATCACTGAAAAGTCTAGAAAGTTGATTCTCTCTTTCCCCCATTATACACACAGAGCTGGAGTCAAGGGCGATTGTAAGCAAGAACATACTTTAAGAGAGGGATCTCTTTGGGGTTTTTTTAATATTACTGTATGGCTTTGCATTACTTTAATAGCCAAGTTTTGCAAATGGCCCCTGTCTTCATGATGATCCAAAGTAAAACTCAAATCCAAGCTTCCTGGAATTGTGGGATGTTTAAAATGCCAATCTGGATATAAATGTTGCAACTAGAACTCATCTTTACAAAAAAATAAATACAATCTTGTTTCCATTCTCCTTTTTCTGAGCCACATAGTAATTTCCTCCCCTTGAATTTTTCATTCAAGTCCCTTTTATTTGCCTTATTCTCTCTCAGTGACATATTTTGTGCTTGAAGAACATGCTGTAAGAATGAAATTGTATTAGACTGCCCGGTGGCAGTCTAAACTGGCCTTTCAGCTCCTACCTGCGTCCCCTGAATCTGTTGGGTGATTCTGTTAAATGTTTTACAATGCCTAAAAACTGCTATTTAGTGGGGCATGAAACTGCTGCTTCAGACAACATGGCAATTCAATCCTTCTTCACACATTACATGGAACTATCACTCAAGGGAAAAAAGCTTCATATGTACCAGGGCCTTGTTCTAATAATCACCAGAATCTGGTCGGTGCTGACAGCTATAAGCAGTAGCTGCTGAAATAAAAACTAGGGCTGTCAAGCAATTACAAAAATTAATCAGGATTAATTGCACTGTTAATAATAAAATACCATTTATTTAGATATTTTTGGATGTTTTCTACATTTTCAAATATATTGATTTCAAGTACAACACAGAATACAAAGTGTACAGTGCTCACTTTATTTTTGATTACAAGTATTTGTGCCATAAAAAAACAAAATAAATACTATTTTTCAATTCACCTAATAGAAGTACTGTAGTGCAATCTCTTTATCATGAAAGTTGAACCTACAAAAGTAGAATTATGTACAAAAAAACCTGCATTAAAAATAAAATAATGTAAAATTTAGCGCCTACAGGTTCATTCAGTCCTACTTGTTCAGCTAATAGCTCAGACAAATACATTTGTTTAAATTTGCAGAAGATAATGCTGCCAAGTGCACTAAGGATTCATATGTCCCTTGATGCTTCAACCACCAGTTCAGAGGACATGGATCCATGCTGATGAAGGGCTCTTCTCAATAACAGTCCAAAGCAGTGCAGACTAACACATGTTCATTTTCATCATCTGAGTCAGATGCCACCAGCAAAAGGTTGATTTTTCTTTTTTGGTGGGCTCTGTAGTTTCTGCAGAGTGTTGCTCTTTTCAAACTTCTGAAAGCATGCTCCACACCTCATTCCTTTCAGATTTTGAAGGGCACTTCAGATTCTTAAATCTTGCGTCAAGTGCTGTATTTATCTTTAGAAAATTCACATTTGTACCTTCTTTTGCATTTTGCCAAATTTGCAGTGAAAGTGTTCTTAAAACGAACAACATGTGCCAGGTGATCATCAGAGACTGCTATAACATGAAATATCTGGCAGAATGTGGGTAAAACAGAGCAGTAGACATACAATTCTCCCCCAATAAGTTCAGTCACACGTTTAATTAATGCATTTTTTTAGATGAGCGTCATCAGCATGGAAGCATTGCCTCTGGAACAATGGCCAAAACATGAAGAGACATATAAATCTTTAGCTCATCTGGCATGTAAATATCTTGCAATGTCAGCTATAACAGTGCCATGCAAACACCTGTTCTCACTTTCAAGTGACACTGTAAATAAGAGGTGGGCAGAATTATTTCCCATAAATGTAAACAAACTTGTTTCCCTTAGTGATTGGCTACACAAGAAGTAGGACTGAGTGGACTTGTAGGCTCTAAAGTTTTACATTGTTTTGATTTTGAGTGTAATTATGGAACAAAAAACCCTACATTTGTAAGTTGTACTTTCATGATAAAGAGATACTACACTACTTGTATAAAGTGAATTGAAAAATACTATTTCATTTGATTTTTATAGTGTAAATATTTGTAATAAAAAATAATATAAAGTAAGCACTGTACACTTGTATCCTATGTTGTAACTGAAATCAATATATTTAAAAATGTAGAAAAACATCCAAAATATATAATACATTTTAATTGATATTCTATCATTTAACAGTGCAATTAATCGTGGATTAATTTTTTTTTATCATGATACATTTTTTTGAGTTAATCTTGTGAGTTAACTGTGATTAATCAACAGCCCTAATAAAAACATAATGTGCTTTGGCGATACTTGGGAGGAAGTTAAGGCAGAAGATGCTGTAAGCAGAATGGCTAAATTTGGTTTTCTCTGAGCAATAGTCACTAATTCCCTTCTTAACTTGTCAGCTCCACTCTTTCCTCTTTGCCTGAGTAGTTGTGTGAACACGAAACATGGTGGAGCAGTATGATTAGTATTACTATTATTAATAATGTATTCTCTTTCACCCCTAGAGACCAGGATACAAATTTGATCTTATAGCAGGCCATAGGGAAAATGAGGTAGATTGTTATCGTGCTCCCTTCAACAAAGAAACCATGTCTTCTTGTCTGTCTGCACAGCACCCAGAAAAATGGGGCCCTGTTCCCTAAACTGGGGACTCTGGACACTAGTATAATAAGACAGTTGATTTACGACTGGCAATTGTTGATCCAAAATGGATCATGCATAAAAGGTCTAACCAGGTACCTGACGAATCCACTTATGGCTGACAAGTCCAATTCGAGAGTGACACAGCTTGTCACAAATCTCACAGACCCATGCGTTGTCTGAATTAGAGTCCAAGATTACAGCACACTGCTTTTTCTTTCTTTCTTTGCTTCTATCCTCTGGATCAAAGCTGCTCCATAATAATAAGGAAAAGGCAATAGGGAATTATTGGAAGGCTACCTAGATTTTATTAAAAAAAGAGACAGTCGTATAAATGTAAATATCCCCAGAACAGGCACAAACAGATGAGACCAGAGATGTCAAACCAGCATCTTTCACATGCTCTGCATTCACTTTAAAGAAAAACAAATGTGGGCTGACGGTCCCTTTCTTGCTTCTGTTGTAATCTAGCCTCAGCAGCAGAAGGGCCTTCAAAGAGACAACCCAATTTAACAATTGATTATCTCTGTTGCCTGTAGCCTTTAAACACAATTAGACTGAAGAAGTGTCCTGTTTTCTGGCAGCCACCTGGAATATGGTACGTGCAGCCGATTGAAGTAAATTCCCACAAACCCACAGATTTCCTGCTCCTTTCTGATCATTGAGGCCTGTGCATCACAGACTGCACGCAGCTGCTGACTCACAGATGGGCCCTTTCTGGGCTGCAGGAAAGCTGAATCACCAGGACAAAGAGCTGCAAAGCATCACTTAAATTGAGGGTGGAAAGCCATATATTTGCCCTCCCCCCACCACCAGACCCTCCTCTTCCCCATTCAGGCACGCCTCCCTTCCTCCAGCTACCAGCTGCATAATTCCCGTGGTCCATAAGCTCCACCTATACTCACCTCCTCCCAGGAGTCTCAGCCCTGGAAGGAGCCTCTCTACCATCTCTCCAGCTTCTTATCCCTCCCTGCTGGCAAGCCTCACCATCCAGTGATGGGTCTGTGCTGTTTCCCAGCTGGTCCCCAGCACTGAGAGGAGCCACTGAGGTCAGGTGAGGGCTCAGCATACAGCACACTATGCACACAGAGTGGAACCCAAGCACCAGCTGTGCTGTGCTTCCAGCTGTGATGTGTGCAGCTGCCTGTTGCAAGGTTGCTACATGCAGGGCCGTATATGCTCAAAGCAAAAAAAAGGTCAAATTACATCACTTGACTGGCAACTGTAATGGAGTAGAAAAAACTGGCCAGGTGGCAAGCCTATTTTCTGTATATCATGGTTTGGATGTCCGCCACTCCCAGCTCAGGATCCTATGCCCTTGACTGACATATTCCCAACAACAAGATATTACCAGCCTAAAAACTGTAACTTCCAGGAGCTGCCCTGTCAGCCTACAAGTGCATCCAATATGGCAAAATTACATATACTAGAATATCACTTTCATGAGAGATGGCATCCAGATGGTAACCTCCTCTTTATATAGTGTTGTTAAGAAAATGATTGTTAGGAAAATGTAACTTAGAATGTTGTAGTATGATTTTAAAATAACCTTAGACTTATAATCTCACTCCCTGTATATGTACTATTGACCCCTAGTTTAACATGCATTTTAAACTTGCATTCACCCTGTCACAGATGTGCAGGCGTCATAGTGTCTGAGTACCCCTAAGTGTTTTGAACCTCCTGTTTACCAGACATGTAAATGAAATAGATTAAGACCAACAATGGATGTAATAGCCATTAAGTGTTCCCACCTGTGTAAGGCCATGGTTACACTGGCACTTTATAGCGCTATAAAGCCCCCATGAGCGCTATAACCTACTCCCCGTCCACACTGGCAAGGCACTAATAGCGCTATAACTGCTGAGTTATAGCGCTATTATTAATCCACCTCCGCATGGGGAATAAGGGCTGTAGCGCAGCTGCTGTAGCGCTACAGCAAGAATGTGGACACCCACTGCGCTACAAGTGATCTCTGGAGATGCCTAGAGCCATTTAAGGCAATTGACGTCTCTTCCCTTTGTTTTGAATTCGGCTGGAGGAATGCGGAAGTACCTCTTTAGAGTTTCTTTCTTAACTCGGCAGATAAGCAATGCAAATGTTTAAGGAGGGAGCCTGTGTGAAAACAAAGCCTTCTGTGAAGGGAGGCTCACTGACAGGCTTTCAGAAAAACGGAAAAACCACTGTCTCTCTCCCTCCGCATACACACAACGCGTCCCCCCTCACCTCTCTCGTTTAAAAAGCACGTTGCACTCAGCTGAATGCTGGGATACCTGCCCTAATGCGCTGCTCTTAATGCTGCATTAAGTGCCCCAAATGTGGCCATGCTATACCGCAGGAGCATCTGAGTGTGGACATACAATAGCGCTATACATATTACTGTATAAGGGGACCGCTATAAACTATAGCGCTATAATCTTGTAAGTGTAACCATACCCTAAGTGGATTGAAAGTCCCCCTCCCTTATCAACACAGGGGTATAAAATATCCTCACACATGTATTGAGGTGGGCCAGTTGTTTGGGTGATAACCCCTTCTGACTCCTTATTGCTTGCAATAAATCTTGTTTTTCCAGAAGTCTACTGAGTTATGCCTGTCCTTTGAGGTGTATTGGACTGAACTCCAAAGGAAATAAGCAGTTTTTGCAACAGTGTGACATTGCACTCCATACGTTTTATGGAAATACTTTTATGAGTGTGAATATGATGTAAGTGGAATATGCTTCATGCAAAAGGTTTCTTGTAAGGTATTATAACAAAAGTTATAACCTACTGAATATATTCCTCCTATTTGTATGCATGTATCATTCTTGCGTCTGAAGCTAGAATTATGAAGTGTAACTGTGAGATCCTATTGTTATTATGCAATGTGTGGGCCATTAATGGTGCTTTAAAATCTTGATGGCTCCCATTGACTAGGACAATTGGTTGTAAATGGTTTATTTACCTGCAAACCTTCCTGTGTATTGTGGACTAATCCAGGATGAATGGAGACTAGGGTCCTACAGTGACATGTGACATGTCACATGATACTGGAAACCATTTTAACCTTGTACTTTTCCACTGATGAGGCAGGGGTGGGGACAAGCACAAACAAAAGAAGATTCCCACCTTGTGCCAACGCTCAAAAAGGGTGTGGGGCAGAACAAAAGGGACATCCATTCATGAGAAAATCCCTGCTTACCACGGGAGGTGTCTGCTGGAACTAACAAGGACTGTACTGGGGAAAGGATTAGGCCCAGACTAGGAAGGAGTCTAGTCTGTAAAAGAAGCTTATCTTTGAGGGTGATATATTACCGGTAATCAGTTTGTTAATGTATTCAGCTTAGGTTTACGTGTTTTTGCTTTATTTTGCTTGGAGACTTACTTTGTTCTGTCTATTACTTGAAACCACTTAAATCCTACTTTTTATACTTAATACAATCTCTTTTGTTTATTAATAAACCCAAAGTGATTAATACCTGGGGGAGCAAACAGCTGTGGATCTCTCTCAATCAGTGTTATAGAGGGTGGGCAATTCATGAGTTTACCCTGTATAAGCTTTATACAGAGTATAATGGATGTATTTAGAGTTTGGATCCCATTGGGAACTGGGTGTCTGGGTACTGGAGACAGGTAACCTGCTGAGCTGTTTTCAGTTAAGTCTGCAGCTTTGAAAGGCAGGGGGTGGGCCAGACTTTGGGTCTGTGTTGCAGCAGGCTAGTGTGTCTGGCTCAACAAGGCAGAGTTCTGGAGTCCCAAGCTGGCAGGGAAAACAGGTTCAGAGATAATTTCAGCACATCAGGTTGACAGTCCCAAGGGAGTCTCTGTGACCGAACCCATCACATGTAGGTCTTAGAGTTTACCCAAACAGACTTTGAAAATTTGTTGTTTCAAACAACCGAGTTTATTGGCAGGAAAGTTCACAGAAACAGTTTTAAGCCACTTTAAGAGACTATTCACAGAAAACAGATACTGGATCCCTTGTTCATGAGTATTCACACCAGAAAGCAGATTGAGAAGGATTCAAGAAATTATTCAGTAATTAATTTTGTACACATCTGAGATAATTGTCAATTGCTGAATAATTCACAAACAGAAAGAGGGAAAAACCTACCAAAGCAATTACCTGTCACAAGTTATTCATTCAGCTCATATTTAAAGCATCCATGGTTGTTCAAACTCCTTCAGTACATAGCCATATTCAAAAAGCTGACGCAGTTCCCTAGACATTTACTGGTTAGAAAATTTTCTTGTGTGTGTTTACAAGCATATTGGCTGGAAATCAGAGGTCAATCCAATGCTCACTGAAGTCAATGGGCACTGGATCAATTCTTTAGCTCTCAGCCAAAAAGGACTTAAATCCTACTAATTTCAATGGGATTAAAGTGATTAAAATTAAGCCTGGGTGTAAGTACTTTGCTGCATTGGGTCCTTAGTCTCTATGGATTCCCCAGTACAAGAAGATCTCAGAGGTAGGAAAAGGTTTCCCAGCATTCTGTTCTTGACAGGAAGTACGTATTGTAGTGCCACCTATTAGTAAGGCTGCTTGACAATTCCCATTGAATGATCCTGTTTTCAGTTGCTAATAACTTCAGTTTGCCAGACATTAATCATTTGGGCTGAAATTTTACATGCTGGATAGCTGCCACTTTTTTGGGGGTGGGGGGAGGGGGGACAGGGAAGAGGAATTTCAGCCCCATGGTTAATTGTTTTCAATTAATTTCGGTCCAGCATTTTTAGAAACAAGACTAGTTTCAATCAGAAGTCAGTTAAAGCGGAAATGACCTCTCATGCTCCAGTCTGAATAAAACCTTACTTACCAATTTGCAGAGTAAGTGACCTAATCTGTACCTGTCCACTTTAACTGCACTCTGATTAAAATTAATTAACGAGAGTTCCTGGAAAGAGAGAAACTGCTCTCTAAGCCCAGCATGTGGCAATGGTTTTTATATAGGAAAAAGAAACATCGGTCTTTTCTGTGTGTTATTGCTTGTGTTATTTATCTAACTAATAAAGAGATTATGAAAAGCAAATATTTGCAGCAGTCCCCTAAGATCAGAGAAATGTAGGGTTTGAAAGGACCCAGAGAGGTCATCTAGTGCAGCCCTCTGCTCTGAGATAGGTCCTAGACTGCCCCGACAGGTGTTTTTTTCTTCCTTGCTGTAGAACTTTGCACTTGTCTTTACTGAATTTTATCTTGTTGATTTCAGACCAATTCTCCAGTTTGTCAAGGTCATTTTGAATTCTAATCCTGTCCGCCAACCCTTTCCAGCTTGGTGTCATGTGCAAATTTTATTAGCACGCTCTCCACTCCATTATCCAAGTCAGTAATGAAAATATTGATTAGTACCAGAGCCAGGACAGGCCACAGCAGAATCCTACTAGATACATCCCCCAGTCTGACACCAAACCATTGATAACTATTCCTTGTGCACCAACTGTGCTATTGCTCTTGGGGGCAGTGGATCATCTTGAAAACTCATTCTGATGCATTAAAGCTGGATGGATAGACATTATAGGTGAGATTTTCAAATACATACAGCGTTAGCCTTCAGTCTGCTTCCACTGAGATCAGTAGTAACCCCCCTTCCCCAGAAGCTTTAGAAAATCCTATCCTATATGTGCCTGTGGGGTTCCCACTTTAGGGTTCACAGATCAGCTATATATTTACTAGTGAAGCACAAATGATGTTGGCTTTATTTTCTTTGACATAAAGCTCGCCAGGACATCAAGATATGTGAGTCAGGATTTCTAACGTCAGCTGGATATATTGTTGAACTTGAAATCAGGAGGAACTCTGTGGGAGGGTTTTTTTGTGGGTTTTGTGTTGTGGGTTTTTTTTAACCTGAAACCAAACAAGACCTGCCACATTTCCTCAGAGGAAAACTTAAACTGAAACTGAGGTGTAAATGTCACACACAAAGCAAAAGTGATTGGAAAGTGCTGATCCCCTGGCTTACTGTGCAGTCCTACTTCTACACATTTTAAGTTGGAAACTTATATCAGCAGCAGTGCAAAATAGTATGCAAGGGTAAACGTATCCTGCATGGGATATGCAAAAGTTTCCTTAGTTAGGTATGATCACTGCATTCAACACTGACTGTGAGCTCACACAAAAAAGAGAGAAAAGAGATGGTGGAATCTTTTCCAATTTAAATTAAATGTCTTATAACCACACCAGCAATGAACAAAGAAAGGAGGCAGCACCTTTGGAAAAAATAACCTACCATAGATGAAGCTGCACTTTGCCTGAATGTTTATCCTTTCTTCCTGAAAAACAATACACTGATAGCATAGTGGAGGGTTCAAAAGTCTGGCCAACATTATGCAAAGGCTGAAATTCAACCCAGTGCAGGGTAAGTGGGACTTACCTGTTGCTTAGACTTTGTATCAGCCCTCTGCATGTGGCAATTTTTATCTGTTGATAGTTTGGGCTATTTAAGACTTTCCAGGTCCGGACCAGATGTCTCGTGCCCCAAGAAAATGTTTATCTGCTATTTAGTGCAATCTGGCCCATTCCAAAGCCAAACATTTCTCTTCAGAAGTGTGTTGATAAGCTCAAGGGGTAAGTCATCTGTGCAGTATGAAAGAGGGAATGACTGCAAGAGAGGCAGGGAAATCATTCCAGATACTCTTCAGTTGTGTGACAGGATTTTAACAAGGGGCCTAGCCTACTTATGCCCCTGAGCCTTATATAAGCTCTGAGTGATGATATGGTAGGTAGAATTTACTTGAACTCCATTAGAAAAATGCTTCCTCCAATTTGTAATCTGGGCCCTTCATAAAGTCAAGAAGCCAAGCTCATTCCTGGGAGTCATAGGCAGCCATGCCTAGAGGTCAGAGCAGGAGTCAGGCCGAGTGGTCAGAATGAATCCAAATGTCAAACAGAGTCAGAGCCAGGGATCAGAGCTGAAATTCAGAACCATAATCTGAGCTCGAATGCCAGACCCAAGGGTCGAGACAGAGTCGGAGCCGGAAATCAGAACCAAAGGACAGAACTGGATTACTGGAAGTTTTGGAAGGCAGGCGTGGAACTGGTTCCAAGGCATGAGCAAGACTGGGACAGGACTGGAACAAAGATGGGTGGGGTCTAAGCTGGAGCGGTGAGGGGCAGGGCTTGGAGTGAGGTGAGCACAGAGAGGCAGAGAATCTGTGACCACGCGCATTGTGCTAGTCAGTCAGCTACTGCTCGGCTTAAGAATGAGCCTGCTGGCTTCCTCAGCCAATCAGGCAGGACAGTCCATCAGGCAACCTACATGATTTGTTAGGCTTTTAGGAGACTGAGCAGACACAGCTACAGGGCCTTACACACCTAACACTAGGGCTCCTTCTTAGTGTGTATGGCTTAAAAACTGCAATGTTATATGTCCAAGTCTAGGCTGGTCAACCAATTAACTTCTTCAGGTGACACGGAGTGGATGGCAGAAACTACCAGGCTATGATCATCTGGACATTGGCTGACGAGGTATTCCACAGTTCAAAGTTTGTTTCTGCTGTCACAAATAGGATTGTGTCTCAGTCCTGATTGAAAGAGGACCATAGTTTCTGCTGGAGAGAAAAGCCACTGGGTTTTCAGTTTGGGTCCCTGATGAGGTATTTGTTCATTACACTGGTATCCTTTCACCTTGCTCATCATTGATCTTCAGGGGAATACCCCAAGTCTTCATGCTCTTACACTGCAGGCCAACAAGGTTTTCTGCATTTGAGCAATAATCGCAGTATGTTATTTAGGTCTTTACGTGTTTGTTCCCTCAAATACGATGGTTTCCTGAAGGAATCTCACAATCAGCACATTTGGGGTGTGTGGATATGCAGCTGTATGGGAAGCCACAGCATCATTTTACTGTGCCTGTAATAGTCTGCATGGCAGTGTTAAGGTGGGAGTTGACAAGTCATGCAGGGGAGCTGTATGTCCATAGAGTTTTCCCTGAACATCATTATGGAAACTTGTGTATGCTGATGACATTGCTCTGACTACACAGGCTCTGATTTTGCCTATTGTAGAACAAATCCTAACCAAGAACCTTAAAACCCTGGAAGAATATTTGGAACACGCAACACCAAGTGTTTTGTGTTAGCATTCCACCTTAAAAATTGAATGGTTAAGACGGAACTGCATATGAACCTCTGTGGCCATCAGACAAGACTTGATTCCTGTGACGCTGATAAAACAAGTGCCAACTCTGGCCAAAACCATAGGCATTAGCTAAGAACTGACAACCTCATAGCTGGAAACCAAACCAGCTCACCTGTATGTTAGTTTTTTGTTCAAGTAGTTATTAGTCTTATAAGAATGTGTTTAGCGCTTGGACTCTAGGAAATGCCAGGAAGTTGCTGCATGCATTCACTTCACTTGTAATGTCTGTATTCCATGCTATACAGAAATGTGTAAGTTTTGCTTTTTAACTTCAAAAATGTTTGTTCTGAATTTATGAACTCAGGCATATGAATCCCCCGCCCCTTTTTCAGGAAGCTGATCAAGATTAAACGGACCATTAAGGAGCATTGCAACGCAAAGAATCGGCGAATGGCCCTATTGCACATTGGAAATGCTACGTGAGCGAGCTGGTTGCATAGACTGGAAGATTAAATGTAACAGATAAAAAAAGAGAATTTTGCCTCTCTTTGCTGTTTGAACTCTCATAGGGCCAAACACACTAAACTAAAGCAGAGATCCCCAGAGTCAGTCTCAGTTTGCCCTGATAAACGCTTTGAATTGGCAGATCACTACTGCTCCGTCGCTCTGAGAATTTAGATAGTAACTCATTTGTGGGCATATGTTTGCTTGCTTTAATCTGTAAATATCTCTCCTTTATTTTTCGTAATTAATAAACCTGTAGATAGGTTATTAACAGGATTGGCTACATACCAACTGATCTGGGGTATCACTGGTCTCAGACTGGAAGCAACCTGAATATGATGTGATTTTTTTTTATTTTTTTTTTTGGTGTAAGTGACCATTTATCACTAAGTCCAGCTTGTCTAGGTGGAAAGATAAATTGGAGAGCCTAAGGCAGAGGTGGGCAAACTACAGCCCACGGGCCGCATCCGGCCCATGGGACCCTCCTGCCCAGCCCCTGAGCTCCTGGCCAGGGAGGCTCCCCCCAGCCCTTCTTGTGCTGCTCCCCTTCTCCCACAGCCTTAGTGCACTGCCAGTGCAATGCTCTGGGTGGCGGGGCTGAGAGCTCCCGGGGCAGCGCAGCTGCAGAGCCGGAGCCTGACCTGGTGGTCTGTGCTGTGTAGTGCGTGGCTGCCTGCCCTGGTGCAGCCACCCATGCTCTAGGCAGCGTGGTAAGGGGGCAGGGAGCAGGGTGGGTTGGTAAGGGGGTGGGGGTGTGGATAGAGGTTGGAGCGGACAGAGGGCGGGGAACAGGGGGATTATATGGGGGCAGGGGTCCCGGGGAGGCAATCAAGTAGGAGGGGGGGTGGATGGGGCGGCAGGGGGCAGTCGAGGTGAGGGCTCCGGGACAGTCAGAAAGGGTGGTTGGATGGGGCAGGGATCCCAGGGGGGCCATCAGGAAGAAGAGGGGTTGGATAGGGTGGTGGCAGGTAATTAGGGGTGAGGAGTCCAAGGGCGGTCAGGGGACAGAGGGGGTGTGTGTGGATGGGGCAGGGATCCCAGGGGGGCTATCAGGAAGGACAGGGGGGATTGGATGGGGCAAGAATCCTGGAGGGGCCATCGGGGCGAGAAGCAGGGGGTAGGGGTCGGAGAGGGGTCGGGGCTGTGGCACGCCGGGCAGTTTCCCCTAACCGGCCCTCCATATAATTTCGGAAACCCAACACAGCCCTCAGCCAAAAAGTTTGCCCGCCCCTGGCCTAAGGGAACTGTCTGTGACTATCAAAAGTGAGCCAGGTGTTCACATTTGTTATGGGGTTGGTGAAATCTAATTAAATCTAATATAATCTAATTATAGAACATACCACTAGTCTGAAGCGTCTGCCCCGTTTTTGACAGTCTGCCTTGATGTAGGCTCTCACTGTCGTCAGCCACTCCAGACTGCATGACAAGCCCATCCTTAAATATCTTGGTGTAACGTTAGACTGAAGCCTTACATACTACCAGCCCCTGAAAAGTATTCATGATAAAATAAAGATGCATATACAACTCATCCAGAAATCAGAAGGAACAATCTGGAGAACCGATTCCTGGTAAGTGACTCCACTGAAAAAAAAAAAAATGGCGTGACACCTGGGATGGATTTGGCCCATTTCCTTTTTGTACCTTACTTGTGGTTATCTTGACATTATTCATTTCTTTGAAAGATGTTTGATCCCCCCTGGTGTTTTTAAATTTGCTCTCCACTCACGCCTTTAGTGGCTGCAATTAAACCTGTCATCAATAGGTCTCTGAAAGCACCTCAGCTTTGAATCAAACATGACAGCTCTGGTGCACACAACAGGAATTTGTTTGCACTCATCTGATAGTTTGTACTACGGTCAAGGAATCTACAGCAAAATGTTGAACTGAAAAGGGGTTTTATTTTCCTTCTACCAGCCAGAAAGCATTTTTGCCTATAAAGATAATTCTCCACTACCTGGAATGTTTGTTAGTTTCTATTACAGTTGTAGTATGTACACAGTAGTGGATAAAGGAATACTTTACACAAAAATAGATGTGTTGTGTGGGAAAATTTGAAATCACAAGTCTTGTACCTACAGCCATTATTTTGGACACTGGGAAAAACTTCCCAACTGTCAGGGTGGTTAAGCACTGGAATAAATTACCTGCGGAGGTTGTGGAATCTCTGTCTTTGGAGGAACAGATTAGATAAACACCTGTCTAGGATGGTCTAGATTATACTTATTCCTGCTATGAGTGGAGGGCACTGCATTAGAAGACCTCTTGAATTTCCTTCCAGCACTACATATCATACATCATATGATTTTCTGATGATAAAGATAGCTATAAACTATATGCTAGTTATATGGTTTATTTTTATTTGCTGTCAGACATGCTTAGAGTACTGGACATTTTTAATTGAATGTATAAATCAAAAATAAAATAAGTAAATAAAACTAAAATAACTCCTCCCACCCCAAAATTATTAGAGAAATGTACCTCATGTAAACTTCCTTCAAACCCTTAATTTATCATCATAGGTTTTTAACATGAATTGTTAGACTTCCTTTTCCCTGATGGGATCCAGATAGATCTGTGATCTGTGGAATAAAGCCCAAAGCAAACTTTTGAGAGTGGATTTAGAACATTTATTTTCTCTGCTCTATTGGGGGTGGGGAGTCAAAAGATCAAGCTGACCATGAATATCAGAGTTTATTATTGTGATCTTAAAATGGTTCGAGACAGATCCAGTCATTAAGTAGCTCAGGTGATTTCGCTTTCTGAAGTGAAGATATTCAGCTTTGTCCTCAACTCTGTCTCAAGTCTGAATGTGAGGGGTAGGAGGAAAGAAGAGACTACATTCATGAATAAAGCTACAATAACAAATACATATTCACATATGATGGACGGGAAGTAGCTGGTAACCAAGGCAACAGATAATTTCACTCCAGTTTCCAATGCATTATTATTATTATAGCCACTGAAGAAACATTTTTCAAAATTGTGAGAAATGTCATGGAGCATTGCCATTTTAACAGGCAGATGAATACCAGTGGAATCACTGCTGAATTTTGTCGGCTCTTGGATGAGTCATAAAATCAAGGTCTCAACCACCAGAGGTTAATTAAGATAACCTTTACACGGGGTGTGCATGTTAGCTCTGACTTTCTAACAAAATTCCAGCCTGGCTCATTAAATGTAACCTCAACAAGTTTTTTGTTGATCTAATTTTCAAATTGTGGCATTTTGACAGGATGAATTGTACATTGAAATCCCTGCTCTAGTCCCATAATTGTTGCTCGAGGGACCCAAATGAGGATCTGTGTACTCTAACTTCTGTGCCTATGGCTGAAAACCTGGCTCTTTAATTTATTTTATTTTAGTTTTAGGGATAGATCCATAGGTGAGGCTGAGCAGCAGTCAGTGCTCTGGAGGAGGAAGCATAGGAGGCTTGGCTTTCTATCACCTTATTGTCCTCTCAGTTCTGAGGTGGCTATAAGTTGTGCCCAATGGTATACCCCCTATTTGTGCAATGTTTTTGTAGCCATTCTGGTCCCAAGGTAGCAAAGAGATAAGATGGAGAGGCTATGGCCACACCACTCACATTGATATAATTAATACACCCCCAATGACCAGTGGCTGACATAGCGCTGAGCACACCAGCACTTATGTTGGTGTAACTTATGTCACTTGAGGTGACTTAATCACATCCCTGAGTGACATAAGCTATACCAACAAAATATATACCTGCCGTAATATCTTTTATTGGACCAACTTCTGTTGGTGAGAGAGAAGCTTTGAGCCACACAGAGCTCTTCTTCCATCTGGGAAAGTTTCTATGAGTGTTACAGCTAAGTACAAGACAAATAGATAGTTTACCATAAGTAGTTAGCACATATTCTGAGGGACCGTTCATGATAAAGTAGCCCATTAATACCCCTGTGGTTGTAGAACAAAAAAGGGAGGTTATAGTGGGTTACAAATTATTGTAATAAGCACAAATTCAGTGTCATTATTAACACCATTATTTTTAGCGTCTACCAAAGTTATGAATTTAAGCTCCCAGGCTCATGTTTTGAGAGTATTGTGCCGGTTTCCTTTGAGAATGGAAGGCTGAGAGGTCAGATACAGAGTGATTGCTTTGTGAAGTGTTTTTTATGTTTTGGCATTTTTCTGTGTGAGTTCATTTGAGAGCATAGTGATCGTCTGGTTTCACCCACCTAGTTGTTAGTGGAGCTTTTAGTGCACTGGATGAGGTACCCCATATGTTGTGATAGGCATTTGTAGTATCCATGGATCTTGACAAATGTGTTGTAGGGGGTGTTGATCATTGTAGCAGAGGAGACATGTCTGCAGGTTTTGTGTCTGTTGTTCTGTCAGGGTGTGGTGCTGCTTTGAGTTGGTGTTCCTAGTCTTTGGGAAGCTGGCTTCTGATGAGCTTGGTGAGGTTGGGGGGTTGTTTGATGGCTAGAATAGGGCTAGAAAAGATTTATTTTAGTTTGGGGTCCCCATGTAGTTGTTTGGTGATATACTATATGGGTTCCAGTATGGAGCGGTAGGTGACAATTAGGGGTGTGCAATCAGAAGGGGTTTTTATGTCTATATTGCAGCAGGTTGTCTCAGGGTGTGTGGGTGGCCCATTCCTTGATGTGATCTGCTTCTCTGGAGGAGTGTCCTTGTTTGGTGAAGGCAGTTTTAAGTGCGTTAAGGTGTGTATCTCAGACTTGCTCCTCAGAGCATATTCTGTGGTATCTGAATGCCTGGCTGTAGATAACAGATTTCTTGGTGTGCTTGGGGTGGTTACTGGATCTATGAAGATAGATGTGGTGCTCTGTGGTTTTCTTGTATATAGTCATCTGTGGGGTTCCTTTGTTGAATCCGATCGTGGTGTCCAGGAAGTCATTGCCAGTGTGGGAGTGTTCCAGAGAGAGTTTATTGGATGGGTGGTGGTTATTGAAGTTGTGGTAGAAATCTAAGGAAGTTTATATTGGCTCTCCAAAGGATGAAAATATCATGCGTGTATCTCAGGTAGATCATTGGTTTTGTGGTGGATTTTTCCAGAAATTCTTCTTCAAGGTGACCCATGAAGAGCTTGGGATATTGGGGAGACATCCTAGTATCCTTGTTTGTTCCCATGGTTTGTGCAAAATGTTTGTTGTCGAATGTAAAATTATTATGGGTAAGGACGAAATGGATGAGTTTGGCAATGTGCTTAGGGTGGATACCTGAGGGTTGTCCATTGTCTTGTAAATATTTGAGGCAGGCAGCTATGCCATCACTGTGAAAGATGTACAGGGAAGGGACATCCATGGTGGCAAGGTTGGTGTTCTGAGTGAGGTTGTTAATGTTGAGGTGTTTGTGGAGGAAGTATTTTGTGTGCTGGAGGAAACTAGGCCTTTGTGTGGTGACTGGCTTGAGGATAATGTCTATGAGTCCCAAAATTCCTTCAGTAAGAGCACTGTGGCCAGATGTGAGTGTGCTTGGATTCCATTCTTTGTGTATCTTGCGGAGTATGTAGAAGGCCCCTGGCGTGGAGGTTTTCATGGGGGATGAGGCTGTAGAGTTTCTCTTGGTTTGGGGAAGGATTTGATGATATCCTTAAATTCCTGGGTAAACTGTAGCGTGGGGTCATTTTTTTTAGTTCTTCAAAGTGTTGCAAAAACTGCTTATTTCCTTTGGAGTTCAGTCCAATATACCTCAAAGGACAGGCATAACTCAGTAGACTTCTGGAAAAACAAGATATATTGCAAGCAATAAGGAGTCAGAAGGGGTTATCACCCAAACAACTGGCTCACCTCAATACATGTGTGAAGATATTTTATACCCCTGTGTTGATAAGGGAGGGGGACTTTCAATCCACTTACACAGGTGGGAACACTTAATGGCTATTACATCCATTGTTGGTATTAATCTATTTCATTTACCTATCTGGTAAGCAGGAGGTTCAAAACACTTAGGGGTACTTAGACACTATGACGCCTGCACATCTGTGACAGGGTGAATGCAAGTTTAAAATGCATGTTAAACTAGGGGTCAATAGTACATATACAGGGAGTGAGATTATAAGTCTAAGGTCATTTTAAAATCATACTACAACATTCTAAGTTACATTTTCCTAACAATCATTTTCTTAACAAAAGTAGATGATGTTGGAGGGTTGTGAGAGGGCAGTGGGTGGCCTTTCATGGGTGGCACAGAGCTGGCAGTGCTAGCTTTCCACCACTCTGGGATTCTCCTATGAAAGGAGAATCCTCTGCTTCCCTATTAGGACAGAACCATGTCCTGTTTCGGCTGGAGGGGGTTTAAACTGTGGCCCTTAGTTTTTATTTAGCATCCTAACCTTATTGTGTACAGCATCAGGATCTGAGTGGCCACCCATGACAGGTGTATAAACCATTTTTTAACCATCTGAAAAGCTCTGTAGAGTCCACTATCTAAATGTAAAGATTGTCATTACTCTCTATCACCAAATGAATGTCACCTCCCTGAGGGCTCAAGATTTGATTTGTATTAAGAACAAACAACAAAGAAGTGAAAGCCATAAGTCCAGATATGTGTGGGGCTGCTAGTGTGGAGATGGTCCAAGAGGAACACTGTCTTTTTTAGGTTATTAGGAGTATAATGATAACAGTTCCCAAAGCTCAGCAGATTAACCTTTCTACACAGAACTGAGGTGATGGTCGGTTTGTTTTGCTTTTAACATACAAGCAAATCCATTTCATTCTCCAATCTATTCAGTAAAGTTCACATGAGAAAGGCAGGGAAAAAGTAAAAAGAAGAGGTCAGCTGAAATAAAAGACTAAGCCAGGTGAGCATAAAGAGATGAAAATAATACAAAGCAATAATTCTTCACCAACGTGTATTGTCTTCCTTCTAAGGAGCTCATGGCCTTCCACACACTAATCCTTTCAGAGGTAGGGAAGTATAGTATTTAAATTCCTGTTTTGCAGATGAGGAATCTGAGGCAGCACAGAGAGATAAAATAACCTTTCCAAGGTCACAGAGAAGTACATTTAAAGTCCTCTCTCTGGGTTTAAAGGGAATTTGGATCAGCCCATTGTGAGTCAGTGTCCAAGTTGGCAACAGACTCCCAATCTCACACCCAATCTTGAGCTTTCGCCACAAGCCAAACCTTCTTCTGTACAAACATAAAGGACGTGCTTTCAATAGCTACAGAGCCAGTCCTATGTCAACAAGTCTATCAGGCAAGAAAGAGCCTTCTAGAGAAAACACCTGTCTAAGGCAGTACATTACCACCAGTATGGGAAGGTGAGGACTCCAGTAGGATAAGAATCTCGATATAGTACCTCTATTGTCTCAGAGATCTCTATTAAAAACAAACAGCCCAACAGGAAGGTAGACATTACTTCTGTAATTTGTATCCTTAGTGCTATTCCTTTCCACAGTCCGGCTGGAAAGAGGTCTCTGAATTGGATCCCTTTTCCAGGGCAACCAAAAAGAATATAAAATGGAGTGTTTTAGAAATTACTCGAGGTATTTTTTTGTACATTTTTTTTTCATAGCTGTTGTATGTCCTTGAACAGTTCTGGTAACAGCTTATTTCATTAGCATGATAATATGAGCAGAGGGGTAGAAATATACTACAGAGCACTTGACCAGGATGGGATGGTGATCGTGGTTATGAGATATGCAGGGAGAACAGAGAGGCAACAAAAACAGAAAACTTAATAATAACTGAGATGAAATTTCTAGACATCATTACTGACTGCTTCTTGGAGCAACTCATCCTTAAACCTCCAAGGGAAGAGGCAATTCTTGATTTAATCCTAACTGACACACAAGATTTGGTCCAAGAGGCCCATATAGCTCAACTGCTCAGTAATAGTAACCACAATATAATTAAATTTAACATCCTTGCGGGGGGGGGGGGGGGAGAAATACCAAAGAAATCCACCACAGTAGCATTTCATTTAAAAAAAGGGGGAACTATATAAAAATGAGGAGGCTGGTTAAATGGAAGTTAAAAAGAACAGCCGCAAAAGTGAAGTGCCTGCAAGCTTCATGGCAACTTTTAAAAAAATACCATAATAGCAGCCAAATTAAATGTATACACTATATTTAAAAAACAAACAAACAAACAAACAAACAAAAAATGGCAAGGGGACCATGGCTGAACAAGAGAATAAAAGAGGCAGTTAGAGACAAAGAGGTGCTCTAAAAATTGGAAGGCAAATCCTGGTGAGGAAAACAGAAAGGAGTTTGAACTCTGGCAAGTTGAATATAAGAAGGCAGGCCCAAAAAGAATGTGAAGAGCAACTAGCAGAAGACACAAAAATTAACAGCAAAGGGTTTTTTAAGTATCTCAGAAGCAGGAAGTCAGCCACTCAATGGGGTCACTGGACAATTGAGATGCTAAAGAAGTACTCAAGAAAGACAAGTCCATTGTGGACAGACTAAATGAATTCTTTGCATCGGTCTTTACTGCAGGGGAGTCCAGCAAATCACTGAAGGATATGCTTATCTTTAACCATGTGAATATCTCCATGACGTCAGTTGAAATCCCATAAATCAACGGGATTACTTGTGCACACAAAGTTGAGGATGTTCTTATAAATGCTTCACTGGTCCAGGGCCATAGTACTCAGCACTTTGGAGAACTGAGCCCGGATACTAGATTACAGTTCAACTTGTGAGTTTTTGTTCTCTGTTGTTTCTGTGGTTTCACAGCCACAGGAAGGCTGAAAACAATGCACAGTTTGGGGGCTGCAGCTCTGCTCTTTCTGGGAGGAGGAAACACACACAGCAACAGAAAGGTATCCTGATGTATATAGATGACTCAAGATCACCCTTTCTGCACAGCGTGTACTCATTTGATTATTTTGCTTGTTATTGGCAATCAGTACAGCTACACAGCTTCTGCAGCCAAATATACACTTCTGAAAGAAGCCTGCCCCCTTCTGTCATTATGTGCTGCTAGCTACAAAATGGAAATTACGAGCAATCAAACTCCACAGCAACCTCCCAGGAAAAGAATGCTACATGCTAATAAGCAACAAAACCATGGTGGCTTCCCTATGACGCGTGCCTGAGAAACACAATCATGAGGAAGTTATACTGTTTAAGAAAGGTGTGGGAGTTTCCCTCCCATTCTTCTCATAAACAGGAACTCTTCTATTATGCAAGGATTCAGTGTATACTGAGCCATGCCAGGAACAAAGGAATAGTAACATGATTTTGTTTTGGCATCTGTATCCTTCTTAGCACTCACGCCATGATGAAATAGTTGGGGGAGCTCACTGATGGGACCCATGCATGGTAGGAATGGAAGAATGTATGTTTTTAGGGGAATAAAAGGGAGTAAAATGTGTTGGCAATTTGTGCAAATTATACGGATTCTTTATCTCCGCCTGAGCCATGTGAATTTCCTAAGGTTACATGGAGAATTAGGGGCAGAGTCAGAAGCGGAAAACAAGTATCCTGGTTTCTAGTCCCCTGCTGTGACCACTAAAGAACACTGTGAAAGAAGACAGATTTACTGTATTATGTTAGGCCTCCTCGTTAGATGTTTCCAGTATGCTATACACCATGCGCCAAGTAGCCACACACCTTCTTCCCCTCACCAAGTCTAGATGATGAGAAGTAGATGAAAGCCGCTTCCCAGGTGCCACTGGTCCTCATGCTCATACTGCAGCAAGTTGAAGCTATTTGCCTGAGTTTCTTTGAGTCAGCTATTTCCTGCTGTTCACCAAAGGAATTAAAAATGCAGTCCAGAGGACAGGGAGCCCTTCAGGGCCACAGTGCCGAGATCTCACCTATCATTTTCCTTATGCCCTTTCAGAGACAGGAAGCGAGGAATGGCTGAGGAGTTATTGGCGCAGAGTGGGCAATTAGTGATGCTCTCCTGACACTTTCTGTTGGCCTAAACTTTCCCTTCTCTTCCACCCAGGAGAACTGAACTCAGTCAGAGGAAGTCTGCCTCATCCTTCATTAACCCTTTCTGAGCTGTCCCAGAAATAGGGGCTACGTACTTAACCAGGGAAGGCAGGTAAAGCCTTGGCAGAGCAGCTACCTGTGCAGACAAAATATAAACAAGACAAGACTTAGAAGCAGTTTTATTCAGCATACTAGAGAGACGAAGTGCGCAAGATAATATTTTTGATTCAGAAGAGCTGTGTAGCTCAAAAGCTTGTCTCTTTTTCACCAGCAGGAGCTAGGCCAATAAAAGTTACAATATTACCTCCCACACCTTGTCTCTCTAAGATTAGGAAGAAACACATAACACTAAGGGGCAATCTGTCTGACTCCCATTAAAGTCAATGGGCCTGATTCGCCTCTCACTCACCAGTTTTATCCCAGTGTAACTCCACTAATTTCAATGGAACTACTGATTTGCATCCCTCTGAGAAGAGACTCAGCTGGTACTTCACATATGGGATAACTCACAGTGGATCTAGGTGTATGTGAAATACCAGCTAAGCCTCTTCTCAGAGGGGTGCAAATCAGTAGTTCCACTGAACTACTTACCTTCTCAGAGGTAAGCCCATGAATAAGCATTTGCAGGATCAGGGCCAACTCCTATTACCACAGGCAATTGTAGATGTGCATGGCTGAATGTCTGGGCAGTTATTTACTCATGTCCAAAAAACCTCAAATTCTGGCCAGCAATATGTTGCATTTTAGGAAACAAACAGAGAAATAAATCACCACTCTGATCTCTACAGCACTTGTAATGACATCCTACAACACTGCAAGGTACAAAGACAGAAATCCACACCGGGCTGCCTTATGGGTGGGTGACATGAGTGATTGCTTAGGGTGAGGTGGTCCAAGGGGTGGTGGTGCTCTGATCCACCCCACCCCCACTCCAGCCAGCCCACAGCCCCTAAATGCAACACTAGGCCCAGAGCCAGAAAGGGGCAGGACTGGGGGTGCCCTAGCTAGTGGCTTCTACCTTGTGTTAGGCTCCATCTGCTAATCCTGACTGGGCTGAGGGGGGACGGGACTTCTTCTTCTTCTGTATGGGCTGCTCCTGGGGCCACGTCACACCCACCTTCAGGAACCTCCTTTCAGCTTCAGGAAGCTCTGTGTACGCACACACTTTCCTGCCCCATCAGTCTCCAGCCGCAGGGGGAGAGGTCACTATATGGGGAGCTGTCCTCCCGTTAGCCCAACCCCTCAAAGAAAGGGCATCAAAAGTTCACACAGTTCAGAGAACCATTTTCCCTAAGGCTGGTGCTGAAGCTGCAACTGGGATTGCAACTGCTCTTTCACATGCAAAGCAATTCATTTGGAGATGATGGAAACAGCCAACATTCTGATTATTAAAGCCTCATAGGAGAAGCTTCTTATGAAAAATCTATCACATAAATGACAAAATGATTTCTCTCATGGTGTTCAGAGTGCATCAGCTAATTCTACAAATGAAAGCTATCACTGTTCAGGAGGGCTTGAATGAATAGTAAATGTAAAGTCGGAATTCAGGAGAGAACCCTTTTTTCCCCCCCGATCTATTTATTTAGTGCTTTGATTTTTTTTTTTAAAAAAAGGCATTGTAATTATTCCTTGTTTCTGTCCTTTTCTTCACACTGGTATCATATCTGGGTTTGTGTGTATGTTTACCAACATTTTTATGGATGACAACCATGTATTAATAACCACTGGACTGAAGTACCTGCCACAAAATAGACTAGGAAGGAAAGGTGAATTTCTACTCCTCTTTGCACCTGCCCAGACAAGCCATGCAGACCAAGCACTGAGCTCTGGATCTGAGGTTAAGTTTTGGTGAAATCCTAACTGAAGTGAACTCATTGCAAAATTCCCAAGATTTCACTCCAGGAATCTAAACAATAGGGGAAAGAAAATTAGGACCCCAGTTCTGCAAATACCTACTCATGTGAGTAGTCCCATATGATTCAATACAGTTGCTCAGCTGCATCATGTTGAGCTTGTGCACAAGTGTCTTCAGGATCAGGCATTCAATGCAAGAAGAATGAAAGAACACAGAATGAGGAGAAGATCTACAGCTGATCTATCTGAAAATACACCAGTTCTCTGACTTGTAGCCCATTTTCAAAATGGTTCTCTCTGTCCTCTCCGATGTTCCATTATTGGCAGCAAACAATCACATTTGTCACTTGCGTTCTGAATACTAATCACACGTTGAAACTGTCCGAAGAAAATGAAGCATGATTGCTATTTTATTGTTTGCCTTTTCTTGTTTGAAAGCTATTGAAACTCACCCCTTTTCTCCTACTCCCTAGTGAGCAATATAAAGCCTCTTTAAAATATATGCTAATGGCAGATGTCAGTCTGAAATAGAGAGTTGAAAGGCACTGTTCCCATTCAAATACATGGCTGCTACAACTGGATTGTACTGCTCAGTTTTCAGTGAGTAACAAGTGCTTTTAGTTTAAATTCAGGTGAAATAAAATCCAGCAGGAAAACAGTCTTAAGGAGAAGGCACTGACTCTGGGTTCTGGAGATGTGGAGTCATTGTGTGGCACTGCCACTGATTTCCTGTGTGAACTCGGACTCATCTCGTCTGATTTTCACAAGTGATTTTCAGTGCCTTGGTCTTTGGGTGCCCAACTTGGGGCACCTCAAAGGGGATTATAATGATCCCCTGGTAGATCAGTTGTCCTTTGCATGCAGTTAGAGGGTGTAGGTGGACATTTAGACACATTTGAGTTTGCTAGCTACACACTTTGAATTCTGTTTGATGATGATAATAATATTTTAAAGTTCAAAGTTATGGTGCCAAAAAAAAAGACCTCTTGAAACGCCAAAGTATAACAACTCTAACATCTCTATCTCTGCAGTATTTCTAATGCACCCTTTTCTATAGTATCTAATCACCCATACGCACGGCAGTTTAAAACAACAAATGAAGGTAACTACTATGACATCTATAATTTGCAAATGCTCCCCAGGTGGATACTATGAGCGTCACCCATTAAATATGCACAAAAGACAACCAAGCAATCTTTTTACTCGGCGTGGGGGCGGAGAGGAGGACATGGAACCAGCCAACCTTCTCAGTAACAACATACTCATTTCTGGGGCTTCCAATGTATTTAATTCAAATAAGAGGTAATAAAATAGGCAAACGGCAGTCAAAATAAAAGCAAAGGTAGGGGTAGGCTGATTAATAGAATATTCCAGAAAGTGCATACAGAGAATAGAAGGGAGGTATTTTGCATTCACCAAGGCAGAAATTATTCAGTTTAAATCTGCAAATTAAATTCTGCTACCATTTAAAAGAGGGATAGTTCCCTATTGTCACTGTGCCTTGGTAACACTTCTGTGTCACCACACTGGTTAACAAAAAGTAAAAAATGCATCCTCTTTAGGCATTCCAACCCTAGTTTCACCACCCAGACACTGGACTCTATGATGAATTGTTACAGAAAAGCAATTTCATCAAAGAAAGGGTTCTTCTGATCTCAAGAAATCAACCACACTGCCAGGTCAATATATAACTCAGATCCTACCCATGCTGCTGCCAATCCTTCAGTAATTAAAATCTAAAGATTTTATTAATAAAAGAAAAGAAGAGAGTTAAATGGTTAATAGATCATATACCTATAATAACTATAATATTTTTATATCCAATTTGTAGAAAAGATGTTCTAGATTGCTAGCTTTTAAAGTCTCTAGTAACTTCCTAAGGGTATGGTTACACTTACAAGATTATAGTGCTATAGGTTATAGCGGTCCCCTTATACAGTAATATGTATAGCGCTATTGTATGTCCACACTCAGATGCTCCTGCGGTATAGCATGGCCACATTTGGGGCACTTAATGCGGCATTAAGAGCAGCGCATTAGGGCAGGTATCCCAGCATTCAGCTGGGTGCAACGTGCTTTTTAAACGAGGGAGGTGAGGGGGGACGCGTTGTGTGTATGCGGAGGGAGAGAGACAGTGGTTTTTCCGTTTTTCTGAAAGCCTGTCAGTGAGCCTCCGTTCACAGAGGGCTTTGTTTTCACACAGGCTCCCTCCTTAAACATTTGCATTGCTTATCTGCAGAGTTAAGGAAGAAACTCTAAAGAGGTACTTCCGCATTCCTCCAGCCGAGTTCAAAACAAAGGGAAGAGACGTCAATTGCCTTAAATGGCTCTAGGCATCTGCAGAGATTACTTGTAGCGCAGTGGGTGTCCACATTCTTGCTGTAGCACTACAGCAGCTGCGCTACAGCCCTTATTCCCCATGCGGAGGTGGATTAACAATAGCGCTATAACTCAGCAGTTATAGCGCTATTAGTGCCTTGCCAGTGTGGACGGGGAGTAGGTTATAGCGCTCGTGGGGGCTTTATAGCGCTATAAAGTGCCAGTGTAACCATGACCTAAGATTGGAAGATCCTCAGTCCGTAGTTTCAGTATGCTCCTTTTAGTTGTAAATCTAGAGTCCGGAGAATCAGAGCACGAAAGAAGCAAAGAGGAGTCATTTCAGGACCCTTGGTCATGTGTCTGGAAATGTTATGTTTCAAACAAATTCACAGCCCAGTTTGTGGAAAGTTACTGGAGATGGAGTCCAGGGTCCTGGACTCCACACAAGATGGAGTCCAGGGTCACATGAGCATATCACATGCCCTTCCATGGCTTGCTGACTCAGAGGAGCTGCCACTGCCCATATCCCTGGTAAGGAATCCACAGGAAGAAGTACTGGGAAGAATGAGTTTTTTCTATGGCCCATTGTGAGAGTTAAGTATCTTTAATGGGCCATCAAACACATAACTGTTTGGCTTCAATGCAGATTTTACCTGATGGCTGTTATCCAAGGAATAGCACATATGAATGATGCCACTACATAGTCAATATTACTTCAGAAGCAAAAATGATACATGCATATAAACAGGATGATCATACTTAGCAGATCCTAACTTTTCCATTGACACCATACATGATGTGCTTTGTACAGTAAGGTACCAAGAAATGCAAGAAGCACCGTTTTTAATAGATGGAATTTTAATTTATAAACAGCTAGCGTTGCGTGTGTTTCAAAAGGTGCCAGAGCATACATGTAATTAAATAATTGCTCCCAGAGATAGACAGCCTGGGATTAAGTTGTAACTTGGTTACTATGTACTCTTTAGATTTCACCCCTGAATTTACACACTGTTATAAACCACTAGAATGTTAAGAGTGAAATGTAGTAGCTAGAAAAAATATGAATGGATCATTATGAATGGAGTATTCAGATGCTCTTGAATATCACAATCAGAGAACAAATGTGAAAAAAATCATTGAGATGATAAACCCACAAATTGCCCTCTTTATAGCTGTCAGAATCAGATATAGAATTAATTTAATTCCTATATAAAAATATGAATGAAGCTGGAAACCAATCTTGCTGGAGACCTGCCTACTCACAGAGGTACTCTCCAGAGTCAAGATGAAGAATATTGGCTGGGGACAGTGCAAGAGAAGCTTAACTTAATGATGTTCCACTAAAGATTTACAAAGGCTTTGATCTATAAGGACATCAGACCAGCACATTTGGCCAACATCAAAGTCACCTATGGAATCCAAATTTTAAAGGAAAACATTCTGCCTTCCCTGCACTCTAGTTCTGATCTGAGCTCAGTAACCCTGATTCTCCTCAGAGAGATCTATCAGCCCCATTCTTTAATGCATTATATTAACACTTCTCCATGTGGGAGTGTTTATTATCTGCTGCTAACCAAAAAGACAATTGACCAGTTTCAGCCTTGGAGTTGCATCTGTTTAGCTAGCACTGTTACCCTAAAGAATCCAGCTGGCTGGCTGGGAATGGTGCAGAATTTGTCAAATGAAAATGAAATCTTAGGACACTTTGGAACACACCCACTCATTTTATTATCCTCTCTCTGGACTCTGTGTTTTCTAAATGAGACTATAGGTACAATTAAAATTCCATTTCCAACAATGTCAAGAATGGACTGGCTGCAAGGATTTATGACCACCTATATTATCTGAGAGTCTTATGGAAGGATCTCACCATTTTCACTTCATGTTCCCCAGAAAGTCACTTGCCAAGGCATTACAGTTCATCTTACCCATCCTCCCAAGAGTTGATTGTAGCTTGGCAACACTTTAATGCAGTCTTCCCATATTTTGGCTATTTGTGTTGTAGAGAGAAAGGGATTGTCATCTTTCAGTTCCCTTTGTGACACTGAACAGCTTTGGGGATCAGCTTTGTAGGAAATCAGGAGCATCATATGGTACTACATAAGAAAGGCAATACTAATGTCAGCCATAAATTTATACCGTGTAGTGCCTTGTAAAAATAATGGACTGGGATATCATATAGAACACTGAAACTAAACAAAACATCAAGGTAAAAAAAATGCACATGGTAGGAAGGAAAATGTGACAAGCAATACCACTTTCAAACTGCCTCGTGAAATCCTTCTCTAGACTATATTTTATTCAGATACCAGAATCAGTTAACAGCAGCCTCAGAAACAGGAAAATGAGTTCCTAGGAGTAGGAAAAACGAGCAACTACAAATAAAAAATATACATGAAAGATCTTAAACCAAAATGTTTAGGCCAGGTTTGAAGGGGTTTTTTCCTATTGTCTTTCCAAGTTTTCTATACAACACAAGTGCTTCACACCATCACAAAACACTCTAGGCTAACAGCCCACTCATTCTGACCTGGAAGTATGTTGCCTAAATCTTTGCTGGTAGCAATTTCCAACACAATGATTATAACCCAGACTCCTAGCCGGGTAACTAAATTTTTCACATCACTCTGAACTTTCCTGTTTTAGGACTCAATCCAAAGCCTAGCGAAGTCAATGGAAAGATTCCCATCGAGTTCTCTGGGCTTTGAATCAGGCTTTTAGAGAATTTCCTTTCAAATAAGCAGCACAGCTGCTTACATTTCATACTAGCAGGGCTTGGAGAACTGTGGCTTTTAAATTGATCAGTGGGATAGAGCAATCCTTTGACATCAGCATCAGGCGATATCTGGTCTGGCACCTCTTGGCAGAAGGGCACAAAGGTATTACTTGTTTCATGTGGCTTCAGTGATTTTGGTAGAGATCAAATCTCTTGTTTGAAATGAGCATTCAATTCTTATTCCTCTGATTAGCATCCTCTCCCCGCCACCCAATAAAATTCAAATTCTAAAGGAACTACAGGTTTAAGATTAGCAGCCGTGTTAGTCTGTATCCGTAAATAAGATGAAGACGACTTTGGGCACCTTAGAGACTAACCAGTTTATTTCAGCATAAGCTTTCGTGGGCTATAGCCCACTTCATCGGATGCATAGAATGGAACAGCCAGTTTATTTCAGCATAAGCTTTTGTGGGCTATAGCCCACTTCATCAGATGCATAGAATGGAACAAACCAGTTTATTTTATTTGTTCTATTGTATGCATCCGATAAAGTGGGCTATAGCCCACGAAAGCTTATGTTGAAATAAACTGGTTAGTCTCTAAGGTGCCACAAGTCTTCATCGTCTTATTTAAAGGAACTACAGCTTTGTTTGTTAGCAGGTGTATCTAATCTCTCATTTTCTAATCCCTACATTTTATGATGACATAAAAACAACAATACTGAGCATTTACATAGCATTGGCAAATTGCTGTGAAAACATTAATAGGAACACTTAGGCCATAACTCTAGTGAAACTGCTAGGGAAGACAAGCCTGTATTGTAAATTCCTTGGCACATGGCCTTGTCTTTATTTGTCTATAAAGCACTATGCAAAACATCTGGCACTGAAACAAACAAAAGAATTGCTAAACGATGGTGGTGTACTTAAATACATAGATTGTATTATTCAACTAAACATCAAAGGAACCAGCCATATGAGGGTGCATATACTAGGCTAGGTCTAAGTGCATAAATAATGTAATATTACAAGCAAGAACACGAATACAACCAGTATTAAAATCACCTCTAGCCTGTGTATATTGCACATACAGTGAGCTCCATTTTTTATTTTCTTATCTCTATTTTTAAAAAAGAGCATCTCATGGTGGCTTGTGTTTCAATGCAATTCCCTCTGGTTGGAGACAGTGCTTTATCGCTAGTTTGAAGGCTACAAAATAAGCCAGTCCAGCTGCTGCCTCGATTCCGGCACCTCCTTCGGAATGATGTGGTTTGGAATTTCGGACGCCTCCCTGTGTTCTCTTCCTTACCTGCCTGAGAAGGTCACTTCTGCATGCCCATCCCCAAGCAAACTGGAACTGAGCTATTCACTTTCGGGGGGAGGCAGGACCTGGTTACCGTCTGGTTTCTCCAGGGGTGGACTGTAGGATTGACTTTGTAAACTAACTATACCTAGCTGTTATGCGGAGCATGCAATCCACAGATCTCAAAGCACTTTCCCAAGGATGGTGAGTGTCTTTAGCCAGATGGGGAAACTGAGGCATGAAGAGGCAAAGCGACTTGCCTAAATAACCCATCTCCCCCCCCCAAAAAAGGGTCAATGTAACTGAAGCAGCGAGATGCCCTACTGATGGGCTCGAGCGGAGAAGGTAGCTATAACACGCAGGCAGCTTGGGAGTCAGTATAGCCTCCCTCAGCCCTTGCTCAAGGCGCTCCCCTTGCCCCAGGGCTGCCTTGGGCTCGGCCGGGTTTGCTGGTGTGGCATCCACCCCGCCAGCTCAGCCGCGCGCTGCAGATCGGCAGTGCCCACCCAGGGAAGGGGGCGGGGGGCGAGCCCATTGTTTTATGAATGAGAGCCGGAATCCCCCCCGACTCTAGTTGCCTGCGGCCGCCTCTGATTGGCCGGGCAGCCTGGCACGTGCGGCCGGCGGAGGGGGAGCGGGCGGTAAGTACCATGTGTGTGTGCAACAGGCTGGTCCCCTCCAGCCTGGTGCGGCGGGCGAACGGGGCTAGGCGGGAAGACGGGGAAGCCCTGGGATGCAGCGAGCCGCTTGCAAAGTAGCAGGACCAACGGAGAGCCGCTCCGCCCGGCCGGGGAGCTGCTGTCGGGGCTGCGAGGCCTCTCGCTGCAGCAGGTGAGTAAAGAAGCGAAGTTAGGTGGGTAGCAAAGGGAGCCACGAAGGCTGTCGTGCTGAACTTGGCTCTGTGCAGCAGCGCTGTGAATTCAGCTGCTGGTATAGTCAGTCGGCATTTTTATCACACGCTTTTTAAAAAATGGCCAGAGTTCGTGTGTGCCCCTAGCTCGCAATCTCTGAGGGGGCTGGGTTTGTGTGGGGCTCGATTTCACTATTTGCACAGGGGCGTTGGCATGTATTTCACTCGATTGTAACATTGTGTGTGTGGGGGAGAGAGAGAGTGTGACTAGACTGCAAAAAATATCCAGGGTTGTGCGTGTGTGAGAGAGTCTCTCACTAGATTGCAATACTTCCCTGGGTGTGACTTTTCTATGCTCTCAGAAGAGACCCCTTGAGTGGAAAGTGTTTTATACAAACCTAGCACTGTTGCTCAGCTCTGGGTGTGAAGCTGGAATATTCTTTGCAGATCCCTAAATGAGTTCCCAAACGGAAAGAGAGAGAAATCCAGGAGACAGTGCTGTGATTGTTGGAGGATTTCTGTTGCTGCCCTTATTTTTTGAATTTCAGATGCTTTTGTGACAGTACTAAAGAATCAGAGAGGTAGCCATGTTAGTCTGGAATTGCAGAAGTGACAAAGAGTCCTGTGGCACCTTAAAGACTAACTAAAGTTTTAGAGTATAAGCTTTCATGGGCTAATACCCACTTCGTCGGATGCATGCAGTGGAAGTATCCAGGGGCAGGTATAAATAGGTAGGCAAAAACCAGGTGGGAGATAACAGAGTTAGTCTAATGAGGCTGAACCAGCTTGTTATCTCTAATCAGGGAGGGTGAGGTGTTCCTCTAGCAGCTGAATTGGAGGTGTGAATAGCGAGAGAAGCTGCTTTTGTACTTAGCTAACCACTGGTAATCTTTGTTCAATCCTTGATTGATTGTATCAAATTTGCAGATGAATTGCAGCTCTGCAGTCTCTCTTTGCAGTCTGGTCTTGAAGTTTTTTTGCTGCAAAATGCTGACCTTTAAATCTTTTATGGTGTGTCCAGTGAGGTTGAAGTGTTCTCCTACAGGTTTTTGTATATTGCCACAGTACCTAATGAAATTGCCTTTTAAAGCTGAGGTGGTAAATCTTAGGGATTTCTGTACACAACTAAGCAAATGTGAGTGGAGGGCAGAATAAGAAATAAGTTAAAGACAAGGTAATTTGTTCTCCATTAGATTTTGCCTGTAATCTGTGCAGAATTTGTACTTCTAATATCTGATTTTATTAAATAGTTTATTTGCTTTTGTCCTGGGTTGACAAAGCAATGGAGGAACAGCTTCACTAATACTTATATCTTCAGAAGGGGATTTAACTGACAGGTTGTGACTTTGACAATGCTTGTTAAACAGAAAATATGTTTTTAAACAGCTAGACATATGTTCAAAAGAGATGGTGATGCCTCACAGAAGAAACATGTAAAAGTTTATCTGAAGTTGTCTATATATATATTATCTATAGAACTATGAGCTAATGTACAAAACCTGCCTGCTAAGCGAGCTCCCATCAGACACAAAACCAGAATGTTTCAGTTAAACCTAGATGGTGCTTCTGTCATAGCTTAAACACACACAAATAGGAATTTCCATCCCAGATCAGACCTGTAGTCCATCTGATCCAATATCCTGTCTCCAACAGCATCCAGTACTGGTTACTTCAAATGAGACTGGAAGAAACTCTGTAACGGCCAGTTAGGGTGGAATTTTCTAGCCTACCTAAATGACTTAGACACCCAAGTGCTTGTGAGTCAGTGGGGCTCATGTGCCTAATCACTTGAACACTTAAAAATTCCACTCTTACAGAATAACCTGCCCTCAGAGGAAGTTTCCTCATAATCCCCATCACTTTCAGGAGGGCTGTCAAACATATGACCTGCAGACCAGATCTGGCCCACATAGTGTATGTATGCTTCCCACATGACATAGCTTTCATGTAAAAAAAAAAAAATAAAATAAAAAAAAAAATGACTTTTTATCTTTTATGGTTGAAAAGAAAACCTTCCAAATGTTAAACCAGTGTAAACTGACACAGTGATGTCTGCTTGAGTCTGCAGAGAGCCTGATAGGACAGCTCTGAGGAGTGTGAACCAACCCATTCCCCATTCATCCAATTGACACATCAGCTATAAAACCCAGTGTTGATACTTTAGCAGCAGCATTAACCATTCCATGGCAGATCATTCTAGCAGACAGATCAGAAAAAGGGATGGGGGACTAAAGCCCTAAGAGAGCTGGCAACTGCTGCAGGAATGGAAATGTAAACGAAGGAGTCACGGAGACTCTCGAAGAGGGGAAGAGAGAGAGAAAGGAGGCTGGGGAAGGAAGGGAATGGTCATAGTGATGGCCTAAAGGGAAGCAGAGTGATGCTGAATATGACAAGGAATTGACTAAATTAAAGTTACTAGAGGGCTTCTATCCTTTCTACACTCTTTGTAAAATCCTTACTTAATGTAAATCTGGATACTCTCATTATCCATATAGACACCCAGTCCTTTTAGAATCCTGCTAAGCTCTTGGCTTCAAAGATATCTTGTTACACGAGTTTCATGGGCTAATTGTGCCTTTTGCAAAAAAAAAATAAAATCTCCTTTTCTGTTCAAGATCAGGTGCCTTTCAGTTTTATTGAATGTGCCCTGGCTCTTGTGTCATAAAAAAGAATGATACCACCGCAGTCAAAGGCTAACCATACCCCCAGTATTATTTTGGAGCTCAGAAAAATCTGATGTTTTTTTTCTATTTTATTATTTCTGCTGTACTTTAGCAGCTAAAAGCTCTTGGATTTCCCCTATAATCCATCTCTCTCTCTTGTGAACAATGTAATGGGTGGAAAAGTGCATTTAATGAGCTGTTTTCAGGATTCATGCTTCCTTCAGTCTCTTGGATACTTTCGTCCAAGACCTGTATTTGTATCCATTTGTTTTTATAGACCATCCTCAACACTGTTCCAAAAGACTTTCCAGCAACTCAGGCAGACACTAAGGAGAAAGTGGGGAAGATATCAAGGGATTAAGAGGGAGGATGGAAGTGTTTAAGACATGCAGAGAAAGCCATGCCCCCTTTCCAGCCAGCATTGCCCACTTTTGTCACTGCTCTGGATCCTTACAGAGCCCCTGCACTTCGAATTGAAGTTGCAGATAACTTGTACTGCTGCAGCCTATTTACCTAGGAAGGTTCCTGTGTAGCCCTTTGGTGAATCTGCCCCACACTGAGGTCTCCTTGTAAGTTTCATGGTTCAGCCACTGGGCTAGTCATCCTCCTTCCTATTAAAATAATAAATGCCACTGAGAACAAGACTGAGGTTGGGTGGTGTCTTTCAAAGCACTATCAGCTTCTCTTTCCCCTCATATTAGCTGGCTTCTCTGAATTTCCCCCTTGCTTATGGGTAGGATTTTCAGACCTCACCATTATTACAAGCCCTAATGGGAATGTTACAGCTCACACATGTTGACAAATCCATGAGCCAAACCATTGGCAGAGAGACTGGGAGCCAGATTCTCCAGTCTACAGAGGCCTGTTTGTGCCATGGCCTCCAAGATGCTGGAAAAGCACAGTGGGAATTTCCCTCATATAAGGGAACTTTCTGCTGGCAGTGGCAGCATTACTGCTTCCCCTACCAGCTACTTCCCCTCTCCACATGGAAGGACAACACAGATCTCCACTGCATACAGTCCTTCAGTAGCAGAGGGGCCAGGCAGATGTGCATCAGAGCACCACAAGCAAATCCCGCCCCATCCCACACAACACAGTCCAACCCCTGATTCTGAAAGTTAATACAAAGGGAAAGTTCTGGCTGAGACTAAGCACAGTTCCTACCAGCTTGGTCTACGATAGACTGTCTCTTGCCTCACCTGGCAGAGCTGTTGCCTATAAAAGACAGAGTCCTGGTTTTCTTCTTGGCTGTGGCAATGTGTATGACTGACCCAAGCAGTGTCCTAGTGCTGTACCATGACATCCAAAAGGAGTTCAGGGCTCTTTAAGTAGCCTACAAGGACTAGGCTTTTAGGAGCTGGGACAGGACCATGAAAAATTAATACTATCCCATGTATTACCTTGTTGTATCTTCTCTCTCCTCCCAGTCTTGGCTTCCTGTCATCCATCATGTTACCTCACATGCTAGAGGGTCTTCCTCTTCTCATCTGCCATGCACCCTCATGTTCTTCTTTCATATCCCTCCTTCTAATGCACTTCTTCCAGCAGTCCTTTCATTCATCAATAATCCTCATAACCCACCTTCCCTCTGCTGTTTATGCAGTGTCTTATCTAGCTTAATGTTTGTGTTTTGCAGTGCAGGGAACATCTCCTGTTATGGCCCCACAGCTACATGGAGCTCTGTGTAGGTACCATAAGGTAACTTACCATTAGTGGGGCCTCACCCTGGCTATCCTGGGAATGAACTAGGTATTGAGCCCTTCTCTGGTGGTGTCTCTCCTGGCATATCTTCACCCTATGGACACCTCTCACACTAGGAACCACAGCCTCCTCTTCATGACTCCAGCTGAGTCACTATACACTACACCGGAAGGGGAACACAGTCTGTAACAAAGTCTTTCCAGGACAAACTGTCTCAGGCAATCTACTGCCCCCTGGGTGATGCCACATTCCCAGTGACTGGTAGGGAAACCCAGACCCATCCTCTACTCCAGGTTCCATCCAGCTCAGGGGCCCTCTGGTCAGCACTCCTATTCCTCATCTTAATGGCTTTCCCCACTCTGAGTTTGCCAGTCTCCCTACTCCCTCTACTCAGGGAGTGACTACATCCTACTTCCCAGAAGTCCTCCTTCTGTTGCCAGCTAACTGGCTTTATACAGGCCCCACCTGTGGAGTTAATTGGCCTCCCTGGCCACCTTAACCCCTTCCAGTCCTGTGTGAGGTGTATACCACATCATAGTAGGCATGTGGTCAGCCCTTCTAGAGCTCCTTTGTAGCATTTGGGTCCATAGTTGTAGAGCACCGAGCAAATATAAGGTGTTAACACAGTGATTTCTATTACTGATAAAACAGTTCTGGGAGGTGGGTAGGAGGGTAAGTTAGTGCCCCTTGCTTATGCTGCATTGAAAGGATAGTGTATACAATGAGCAATATCAACCTCTGGGAACAACGAAGAATGTGGGTATTGGGGTATCCCCCAGCACTGGCAGACAGCAGTAGAAATACAAGACTGTGGGTTTGGTGAAAGGGTCAGAAACACTGGGCAACAAATTCCCCTCCCTCGACCCAGGTGGGGCAACATTTATTGGAAATGACAGAAGGGATGCAAAGCTCTACCTTTTGATGATTGTATTTGAGATTTACAGTTTCTGGGTGGGAGCACATTTCTCCTTAACATTTTTCACTGAGTTTAGTGGGTGGCGAAAGATGCCAGATTGGCAGGCCTGACCGAGTTACCTGCTTATCCTCCAAGCAGATATAGCACTATGTAAATTTCCCCATGCACTGCTCTTCTACTGTACTTCATGGCTGAAATAGAAGGACCACCTGGAAGGGAGAGTTATGTATAGAGACTGGCCATTTGAATTCACTAAAATCTCCATCCATTATACCTGCATGTCTAACTTGGTATATTGTGGCTGGGGCAGTGGATCATTCAGTGAGTGTACAAATTGCTCACACTACTGTCTCTAACTAAACCACCTGAAAAAATAAAGGGCTATAGTGTGTGTGTGCGCGTGCATGTTTCTGTGTGAATATTTCCCTACTCACAAACCCGTGAGCACCTTCAAACAGCTACCACTTTAAAAAAAAGAAAAATCAATCCGCCAAAGAAGTGTTTCCTTCGTTGCAGGTTACCCTGGCACAGCACTGGCAAGAGTTAGGTGACGTTTAAAGTACAAGGTGTTGGTGTTTGTACCATTAGAAAGCCAGAAACCTCTCTTGCACAATGGTTTAAGGCTTAGCCCCGGAAGCTTGTGAGGTACAGTCCTTAAAAGTGTGCTATTCAAGTGTACTGAAAGCTATTTTAGGAATTTTTCAAAGGTTTTCTTTCCCTCTGAGGCCTGTTGAGTTGCACTTACAATAGTGAAGGCATCTGGTTTTACTGGCAGAGGGGTATGCAAAATAACACTGATGCAACTTTTAAGTAGCACATGTGATATGTCATTCCATATTCTTTATTAAAATATGCTTATGATATGAATGCCATAAATGAGATGTACTTCATGCAAGATGGCTCATGTGAGATATCATTGGAAAGGTTATGATCTACTGAATGTGATTATCCTATTTGTATGCATGTCTCATTTCTGTATCTGAAATTAGGAATATTGACCACATATCTGTATTGCAACTATGCTACTTTGGGTGACGCCCAATGCTAACACTTCAGGTACAACAATGAAAAGCCAGACAGAGCAGATGACCCACCAACATGGACAATGGACTATAAAAGAGCTTAGTCTTCCTGTGAACCTGTGGGTCAGCCTGTGAAGAATGGCTACAGGACCCCTACAGTGTCAGGTGGTCTTATCACCTGATATTAAAACATTACCTGGGACTTCTTGTAACTTTCCACTGTAAGGGAAGCAGGGTCAAAGTAGGAAACAAAGGACTCCTGCCTTATGCAAATCCTATTTACGAATGGGGAGCGAGGTAATCCGAGGTCATCAGTTCACCCCTGCTCCCACGGCAGTGCTTTGAAGTGCAAGTGTGGTCACACGGGATCGCTAGGAGAGAGCTCTTCCAATGCTCCTGGTAATCCATCTCCCCAAGGGGATTAGCTCTGAGTGCTGGTCTGTGTACACTAGCGCTTTAAAGTGGTCACACTTGCTGCGCTCCGGGGAGTGATTTTTCACACCCTTGAGCCAGCAAGTTAGAGTGCTGTAAAATATAGACAAGCCCTAAGACTGAACGGGGGACAGAACTGGGCCCAGGCTGGAGGAGCGTCTGGCCTGTGAAGAATATTATGAGAACCACATTTAGGGCGAGAACTTCCATATAACCAGTTTCTTTAGTGTATTAAGCTTAGTTTGTGTGCTCTGTTTTCTTAGTAATCTGCCTTGTTCTGTCTGCTACCCTCTTAAATACTTAAAATACTTAACCTGTTATATAGTTAATACATTTATTTCTGGTTTATAGTATAACCCATCTTATGTAATTTCTATTGGCGGGGGAGAGAAGTTGTGTACACCCTCCTTCACATGGAGGGAAGAAGTGAATTTCATATAATTTGGGGTTTTTACTCCAAGGGAGGTGAACATCCAAGTGTTGGAGCAAGTCCCTTAAACTGAGTCTTCCCAGAGTGGATCTGCAGCTGGGTGTGGCCTTGCTTGTGTGTGTGTTAGAGGAGGTTTGAAGAGCCTGGCTCAGCAAGGCCAGTTAAAGGGGGCCCACGCTGGCAGAACAGGTAGACTCAGTGATATCTCAGCACATCAGGTGACTTCCCAAGGGATCCAATACGTCACAGCATGTAACACTTTTTGCTCTCTGATGTGTATATATAGCATATACTTAATACATGATGGTGTGATATAGTTTAGTAATTCCTGCTAACAACATCTTTGCGCCATATCTCTCGTTACTCAGTAACATACAAAAAACTGTATTGCTTTCTGGTAATTGCAGGTCAGTTGCCAGAAATATCTGGATGTACTCATAGAGGGGGTCTTAGAAGGTATTAGGAGTTAAGATTCTGAGTCTAGAAGAATGCTCAAGTCCTTCTGCATCTACATAATAGTTTATTTGTATATGGTATCAGTAGGCCTCTAGCTGAAAAGATCATTTACCATCAAAAATGAAAGCGTGAAAGCAGAATTCACAGCTATTGTGTGGAAGAGAAAAGAGCCTATAATGTTCTTCTGATATAATTCACAGGTTCTGAATACCCGCCGGACATATCGTGGTTAGATGAAGATAACAGCTATTTGTGCACTTAAGCACAGTCCTGGAAATGGCTGTGCATTTCATTTCAACAGAAATGAGTAAGATGGTCAGAAATAAAGAAATGAGGATGAACACATTATCTCAGAAGGGCGAAGGAACCATAAGTACAGCTGAGAACAAGGAGAGAAACTAAAGTGGGAGCACGACAATGCCCAGTGCTATCAACGATTGACCTGAGAGTTTGTTACAGGTTTGTTTCATGTAGTTAGGGATTTTTTTCCACCCTGTCTTACTTGCTAATGCAATTTTTACCTTATGAAAGAGTTATGAGAGCCCGCAGTTCCTCATAACTCCTTTGCACGCTGCACATCAGAATTAAACAAGACCCTATTGCCTTTCTGACTTCACTGGAGAATTTATTGTGCCCTGTAGCCTCTTTCTAACTGTACATTTTAAAGGCTGGCGTTACTAATGCTGACTACATGCCCTCTAGCTTCATAAAGAAGCAGAGTCTCCAAAGTCAAACAATCACTAACCACACTTCCTGGACCTGCAACTTAAACTTTGTCTGCTCTTAGCTTAACCCAGTTGGAAACCACAATGACTCACCCCCTACATCAGTCGCTTCCCTACTTTCCCCAAGTCACAGGAGTTCTGGAGGAGTTTGACCATAGCTCTTCCTTGGCCAACCTCATGTCAATCTACCAGGCAGCCAACAGGACAGCCTTCAACTGGACCGACAGACGGATTGTTGAGTGGGAGAAGTTTGCTGAGCTGGCCAAGTATGAACCAGAGTCCCAGAAGCCCACAGTGAAAGCTCTTCTAATCGTGGCATACTCAGTTATCATCATCATATCTCTGTTTGGCAACATGCTGGTCTGCCATGTGGTGATCAAGAACAAGAGGACACACTCAGCCACCAGTCTCTTCATTGTCAACCTGGCAGTGTCCGATATCATGATCACTCTGTTCAACACTCCTTTCACTCTGGTAAGTGCCACAAATGGTGCTGCTATGCCTGCCAAATACCGAGGTAGGCGTGGGTTTAGCCATGCAGCAGAATGCTTCATCTGGTGCCTGCACTCACTTTGCATCTGGGGCTCAGAGTTGAACTGGGCACAGTCATGGCCCATAGACAGCAGCTCTTCCAGGTAAGTAAAAGAGGGATGTTTTCCCGCCTCACTCCCTCTTACGTCTTTCCAAATCCAAAATTAGCTCCAACATCACCACCTCTTAGTCCCGGCCATTGAATGGCTAGAGTGCAGTAGGGCTTGTATAGACCTCCCCATTGGAATTATTTGGATGTATTCACAAGAGGGATATGAGTTACAGACTCAACCCTTTGGAAGGCTCTAAATAGGTGTGAAGCTCCTAGAAGTTACTATTTGGCAAAATGTCTGGAATTTCAGTCTTAACCTTTATAAACAAGGCTAAGATTTCCTCAGGGATATTTTTTGTAAATGGACAGGTCATGGACAGTCACAAGCAATAAAGAAAAACTGATGGAAGCCATGGCCTGTCTGTGACTTTTACTGAAAATATCTATGTCAAAATAGGGATCTACAGGGCAGCAGGGGGGTGGCTAGGAGTTCCAGGGGCCCCCACTGCAGGTTGGGTGTTGCAGCACCAAGGTCCCCCCACCAACAATGGCTGAGACCTGCAGGGGCTCCCACCACCTGCAGCAACTTGGGGTGGGGGGGTATTTCTGCCGCCCACTGCTCTGGGGGCTCACACTGCCTGGGAGCCCAGGGATTTCCTCACCACCTATGAGCTCAGGGGCCCCCATTGAGCTTGGGGGTTCCCCTGCCACAGCAAGAAGCTGCCAGGTTCCCCCTCCGTGGCCAGGAACTGTGGGGTACCTCCACCACCAGAGGTGGCTTGGAGCTCCAGGGGCCGCCAGAGGCGGCGGAGGTACCCCTTCAGCTGTTGACCCTTGCGGGTGGCTGGGGACCATGCAGCTCCCGACCACCACAGGCTGAGGTCGCTGGAAGTAATGGATTTTGTGACTTTTATGACTTCCATGACCTCCGTGTCTAAGTCGTAGCCTTATTTATAAACAATTACCAAGGAGTTTCTATGTCCAAAGTTGACTATCATTTTCTTGGGCTTCAAAGGAAACCTGCCTCAAGTGACAGAGGGCACCATAAGGCTTTGTATGTTCTTGAGTTCTCCAGATGCAGTCTCAATAGCGCCTCTTTGTTTGGCTCAGGTACATGAACCATTGTGCCCTACTGATGGTTCTGATGGTTTGTTCCATTCCCTGCAGGTTCGGTTTGTGAACAGCACGTGGGTCTTTGGAAGGGCCATGTGTCATATCAGCCGCTTCGTGCAGTACTGCTCTCTTCATGTTTCCACACTCACCCTGACAGCCATAGCTCTGGACAGACATCAGGTACAGAATCCCCAGACTGGTGTAAGATTCCTTTGGCACAGATGCTCCAAACCATTGTATCCCCTATCTAACCATGGGTAAGCAAAGGGGAGTCCAGAACTGAAATAAAATGGGGGGTCACAAGAGGGAGCATTGTCAGAGCTGAGAGGGGAGTTTACATAGCATCTGCCTTTGTTATTCTGGCCTACATCCACTGGTATCAGCCTGTCACTTTTGTGAGCACTACATTCATTATAAAATGGAGAGAGAAAAAATAGGAATGTGCAAACAATGTTCCTACTCTGTAGAAAACTTCCATTGATATCAGGCAATTAGTGACTGAAATTCACCACAAATAATGTCAAAAAATAAAGAGCTCAATTCACCGTGTATGAAAACTCAAATTACCCAAGCCAGGTGTGCTCCGCTGCCTCAATTACAATGTGAGGCATTTCTTGATTTATATAGAATAAACATCCTGTCAAGTGGAGATAATCTTACACAATTGTCACTGCTCAGTCATGGTTTAAGATATGACAATTTCAAAGCAGGTTATGATTTAGACACTGACTTGAAGGTACTCTGTGGTACCAGTTGTAGAGTTCTACGTTTCAGTTTTCTCTAGATCACTCTAATTAGTTAGACATTTCTCTAAGTATTCAGTTATTTTCTTGAAAGCATGGGAACATGTGAAGAAAAACGTCAGTTACAGGGAACAACGAAGGGATTTCTCTTTTCTGGAGAGATGACAGTCACTGTGAAGTCTCCGTTGCAGGTTATTCTGAACCCACTAAAGCAAAGGATGTCACTCACAAGAGGAGTGCTGAGCATTTCTGTTATCTGGCTGATGGCAACCTGCTTCTCCCTGCCCCATGCAATCTATCAGAAGCTGTTCCAGTACAACTACCGGTAAGTGGCTCCTTTGCCCCCATAGCACTTTATAGAATCATTTACAATAACCACTTCCCCAGTTACTGAAATGCAGTTACTTCTTCAGGTGGGAAGCTGGGCTGACATAAAGCAGGATAGTTTAGCCCAAGAAGTAAATATTACTGTGTCCAATTGACAGTGCACAGGGAGTTTTATATAGACAGAATGTCTCAGATTCTCAAAGGTATTTAGGCACCTAACTATCATGGATTTTAATGGCTGTTAAGTACCTAAATATCTTTGAGGATCTGGGCCAATGAGATTACCCAAAATGGAGTTTGGTCAAGAAAGCTGGCCCATGTGAAACTTGGGGCCTTTGGAACTTTAGCGAGCACAAATGCTCAGGGCTTTGGTTTTCTATCATCTCTAAAAGACTTGAAGGTACTGTGTGGTTTCTCTCAGCACTAGATTCACTGCTGAAGGCCTATTTTAGCTAGAATGTAACTTTTCCCCATTCACTTTTTTGTTCATAAACAGAACACCCTTCCCATCCAACAAACCCTATATTCTTGTGAGGGAAGGTGAAGGAGGCAGGAATCAAATTTTCAAAAACACAGCACATGTCTGGTACTTACATAGGCAAGGTTATACATGTCTAAGCCGTGCATAAAGCTATCTAAGGTCACTGCATTACACAGCAAAGACTTCCCTTGCTGATCAACAGGAGAGCAAACCTCAGCAAACTGAGCCATAGGAGCTGATTTACTCAATGAGCAAGATCATCTCACTTCAGTGTCTTCGGTTTTATTTGTTTGATAAATCTATATAAGAGGAGTCTCTCTGAACACTTTAGGCATCTCTGACAAGCACTTAAACACAAGATGTCAGAATAGAAGCAGCAGCACCATAAGACATGACAATGTTTCTTAAAGCAGTCTCGTGATTCTGCAGGAAAATAAATATTTCTTTTTTGTTAATGCACTCAGCTTTGGTTATTTTGCTGTGAAGAGGTGGTGAAGAGTGCTGTTTGCTTGGCAAATGTGAAGGAGATCAAATGAAACTTCACATTCAGAGGAAGATCCACAAAGTTCCACATGAAGGTGAAGATTCTGAGCTGGAGTTTGGCATAGCAGAATCCATAAACGTTTCCCTTCTTGCTCCACTGGGGAAAGGGAACGGGAGTCCAAAGATAGCTATCTAGTCTATCATGTGGAAGCCCAGACCCAGCAGTTGCCTCTTCTTAGCCTTAAACAACTACTACTCTCTTTATATGAGATTTCTTCTGACCCCAGTGCCCACAAAATAGCATGGATCAGTGCCAGCAAAAGGCCTGTAAATCAAACTTAGGATGATACCTGCAATAGAGCTAACACAGATAGGCAGAAGCTATTGAGGACTTGTGGCTTTAGGATCCCAACATCAAAACATTGTATCAGAGGCAGGATGGGGTGATGGATCCAGGGATCATTGTGCTCTGGAGCAGGGCCAAGATCATAGCTACTAACTTAGTCCACTATTGACAGCAAGCTTATGGCACCAGCCAATGACACACTCTTCCTAACCAGTAAAAAAAGGTCTCTTTGGGATAGATGTAGCCATGTAGGATGCATCAAAACAAACCAGGTTTATTTTTTTTCTCATTTTCTCGTTTAATAATGCTGGTCAGTAAATAACCAGAACCCCACTGGAGCAAGACTGAATTGATAATATCACTGCGAGCAATATTGTCTGCTTGAGATTTCAGTCCCAAGGAGAAGAACGTGGAGGCTATAATAATCAATGTTAGAAAGATTTTCATCTTGCTTACAGAGCCCTCTGACTTATCTGTACAAAAATGAGTGAGAATGCAGCATGCTCGGGGGAGGGGCAGAACAGGGCAGGAAGAGGTGGGTGGGGCAGGGCAAGGTATGGGTGGGACCTTGGGAGGAGGGATGGAATGGGGGGAGGGCCAGGGATCGAGCACCCGCTGCACACTGGAAAGTCAGCACCTCTGAGTGCAGTTGCCCTAAACTGTGACAGTCCTTTCCGCCCTTAAATTCTCTGTCTCAAAGTCTGCTTTCTGCATTTGCATCTACTTCCTTATTATCAAAGGTTTCCAAGTCCAAAAAATCCAAAATCCTTCTAGTTACACACCTGACATTTGTCAGCTCCCCCAAGGATTGCAGTCATCCCACATTCCTAGCAGTCAGTTCTGGAGGGTCTTCTATTAATGGCATAATAGTCAATGCAGGAGGTCAACACCAGGATATTAAAGATATTAATCAAACTGTGGAGTATAAAATTGTCTGGCAGGGATTAAGAAGTCTTCAGTGACTACAGCTGAGTACAGACCAAGGCAAGAAGAAGATGGGAAGGGAGAGACAAAGCAGAAGGGGAGACAGACAGAAAAAGGTGGGTTTAAAATACCCCTAGGAAATAAATGTGTCACCACCTGCCTTAATAATTCATCAGCTTATTTTTGGTCTATGGAGCATTAAATCCCTTTTGGTGGGGGGCACTGAGAAATTGTTTAACTTACATTAATAGATAATTGCCTATCATATAGGATTAGGTTAACAAGCAACACCTGTGAGCTTGGGGAAGCATGGGAAGTCATTAGGTGGAGCCCACAGCTTGGGATATTACAGAGAGACACTCCTACCTTCTGTTTGTCTCTATGGGGTCTGTGTGGGGGAGATAAGTAGGAGGGCTGTGTAGTGTTCCTGAGAATGGTCTGATGGGCCTTTGTCCTTGCGTGTCTTGTTGACATCCTGTAGGGAACTCTCTTTTCTTTGCAGTTACTTGCTCTAAGCCAGCCTTTGATATCTTGTTTATAAAAAATGGGTTATAAGAGTTTCTCTTTGCCTTATTGAAGGGATGTGAGGACCCATCTCATGCTATGACAAAACTGCTCGTTTCTCAGCAACGGCTTCCAAAAGAATTCAATTTTCATTAATAGGCCTTTCTTGTTTAGAATAATGCAACACTTAAACAAAAAAAAAAAACCCTCCACAAAACATGTCATTCACTCTTGACAATGAGAATGTGGACCTCAATACAAGGGAGGGCACATCATGATGAATAAAATGCCCATTAGGATACAAGGACCTGATTTAGTGTAACATTTTTCTGAAAGGCTGCTCTCCTTGGTCAGATTAGAACCTAACATCTTCCTCTTCGTGCAAACACTGGAATGATTGTACTGGAACTGCTCTCCCTTTGTATCACAATGCAACAGACTAGTGGCCCCCAACAGTGACCAATGTTGGATACTTCAGAGGAAAGTATAAACGTGCTAGTGTGCAGTACAGAGAGGGAAATGGAGAAGGAGAAGTGTCATAAATACAAAACTATGGGTAATCAAGAATGCACCCAAACATCTTGCAGTTACATTGTTACAGTTGCTATAAGTAGTCATATCTGTAATTTATTTGTTTTTCTATCTGGGGGAGGAGGATTGGAGTGGGGTGACATGAAAGACAGAGGTGGGAAGGTACTTCTTCCCCTTTGAAGGATTTTAGTTGCTACGAGCCAGGTTCTCCTTCCATCTGGTAGTACTTTACTATGGGAATAGTCAGATTGATTGCAATGAGGCTGCTTGCATATTAAGATATGGTTCAAGGTACACAAGTATAGCAGATTTGGGTCCTTTAGAAGCAGGGATGGCAATACTAGCTCTGTGATGTCCACAAGTGCAGCATACAGGCCATTTATACTGTGGCCTGAAAGTCTGGGACATACAGGCATTTGCATGAAGGTTTTTGTGGTCACATACTATATAAATACTTTTTTTGTTTTGAAAGGGAAGCTACTGTCCGGAGTTTGTGTGTTCCTGATTTTCCTGAGCCTGCAGAGCTGGTATGGAAATACTTGGACCTTTCTACCTTCCTCCTCCTCTACCTCTTGCCCCTTCTGATCATCACTATCACCTACACACGCCTGGCCAAGAAGCTGTGGCTGCGCAATGCCATTGGGGACATCACCACGCAGCAGTACATCATCCACCACAAGAACAAGAAGAAGAGCATAAAGATGCTGGTGTTGGTTGTGGTGGTCTTTGCTGTCTGCTGGTTCCCACTCAACTGTTATGTAGTGCTCATCTCCAGCCTTGGCATCAAGACCAAAAACTCCCTCTATTTCGCTCTGCACTGGTTTGCCATGAGCAGCACTTGCTATAACCCCTTCATCTACTGCTGGCTGAATGAGAGCTTCCGTTCAGAGCTCAAGTCCTTACTCAGCATGTGCCAGAAGGTGCCGCAAACACAGGACAACATGTTGCCAGCTGTGATCATGGCCTATCGAGAGGCATGGATCGAGCAAGCCAGGTACAAGCAGAGGCCTTCCTCACAGAGCATTCGCTCCACCACAAATGTGCAGACAGTCAACACAGATTTGTGAGTTGGAGAGTCAAGGTGAGTTGAAAAGGTTTGGTGGCATAGGGCTTTATTTATGATGCATCGTTCATGTCAACAGATTGGGAGAGAAATTTTAGTATAGGAGCTAACTATGCCAAGAAATGAGAGATCATGGATATTGTTCATCCAGAGGCATAACATGAAGAGAGACATGTGATGGGGTATGCCAGGGCTTCACTGCCCCCTGCTATGGGTATCACTGGCCTGGTACCCCCCTGTCTAGATAAGCCACTCAGGCTCAGATACTAACACAGGGGTGGACAAACTTTTTGGCCCGAGGGCCACACCAGCCTTGCAAAACTAATGGAGGGCTGAGTAGCCTGGCCCCGCCCCTTTCTGAGCCCTTCCCACTTCCCGCATCCCAACTACCTCATGGTGGGCCACGAACGCTCACAAAATTAACAATTCAGAGCTATTCAGATAAACTCTGTCGAAGGGGTGGTGAGGTCATACCTTAAGAATGTGGAGTTTTGCCTGCAGAATCTTCCCTGAAGATGGTGCTAAAAATGACTGCCCATCACTGAAGAGCAGGGTGAAGACCAGCAAAACAGCAGTCCTGATCCCCAGAGCTGGAGGGGAGGGGAGCCATCTGCCAGGCCCACTTTCCCGGGCTGAGCGCCAGCCATGCTTCTCCTGGGCTCCAGGCAGAGTGCCTGGCCAGCTGCCAGCCTCTCTCCTGGCCTCCAAGCAGAGCGCCTGCCCAACCACTGGCCAGCTCAGGGGTAGAGTGCCCAGCCAGCCATGGGCCTGCTCTCCCAGGCAGATCGCCATCCCTGCTCTCCCGGGTTCAAGGCACCTGGCCACCGGCGGGCCAGCTGTCCCGGGTGGCGCACCAGCCCCACTGTCTGGGTGGAGCGCCCCGCCAGCTGCAGGCCACCTGTCCCAGGCTCCAGGCGGTGTGCCCAGCCAGCCACGGGCCTGCTATCCGGGGCGGCACGCCCGGCCACCCGTGGGCCAGCCCCGCTCTCCAGGTGGTGCCCAGCCTGCCGAAGGCCACTGTCCCGTGCTCCAGGAGGCCGCCAGCCCCACTCTGAGCAGTGCGCCGGCCAGCTGTGGGGCCACTGCCTCGGTGGCCGGTCCAGCAAGCCACTGGGGCTGCTATCCCCTGCAGCGCGCCCGCCCCACTGTGTGGGCGGCATGCACAGCCAGCCCGCTCTCCAGGGCGCTGTCAGAGTGCTCAGCCGAGGAGACTGGTCCCGCTCTCCCGGCAGGAGCTTGCGGGCTGGATAAAAACGGCAGGCCGTAGTTTGCCCACCCTGATCCTCCAGTTGCTTGAATTGTCAGGAGCCAACCAGGAAGTGCCAGGTGAGTTACGAAGGCTTTCCTGCTCTGTCTAGGGGAGAGTGAAATGGGGATAAGAGAGGAGCTCCTTAGTCTGACTCGAGACTAAACATGTCCAGTTTTTTCAGTCTTTCCCCTTTTATTTATTGCTCTCCTTTGGACTCTGTTCAATGTGCTCACATCTTTCCTAAGATGTGGCTCCCAGAATTGGACACAGTACTCCAGCTGAGGCCTTCCCCGGGGCTGAGTAGAGTGGGACAACTACCTCCTGAGTCTTATATACAATACTCTCGGTTGCACACCCCAGAATATTAGCCTTTTTCACAACTACATCACATTGACTCATATTCTGTTTGGATCCATTATAACCCCCAGGTCCTTTGCAGCAGTATCACTGCCTAGCCCGTTATTCTCCATTTCTATCTGAAGCAGAATGGTGTTCAGCTCACTGCCTCTGACAGATGCCTTCTCAAACCAGGGACGACGGATTCTTTCTAAAAGTGGAGGGACCACGAGGCCCTGTCTCTTTCCCTGACGTCCTACCCACCGCCCAAACCGGAAGCCAGAACCTGCCTGTGATGGAGGGGCCCCAGAGCAGTCCCCGACCCATGTCCCCACTCCCTGGGCCTCTTGCCCAGGGCAGGTGGAAGTTCTGTGGCTCCCCTCAATTGCATGCATGGCTCTTACCCCACTCTGGCTGCCAGCCTGGCCTGGGAGTGGGGACTTGGGGGCCGAAGAGCCACAGATGGGCCATGATAAGAGTCATGCGGGCAGCTGTGGGGAGCTCTTGACCCTCCATCTGCCATGGGGTGAGCAGGGGGGGCAGGGACACAGGCTAGAGGTTGCATTTGGGTCCCACCCACCCTGGGCAGGTGGAGGGGCCAGGCTCCCTGGCCTATCTCTGACTTCCAACTTGGCAAGGGCGGCATGGCCTCAGGGGAAGAGGAGAGGCAGGGGACCATGGTGACAAGTGGGAGGGCCATGGCCCCTTCCCCCTTGCCCTGATTCCAACAGCCCTACCTCAAGCTTATCCATCAACCAATTGATGCTAATACTAGTGACGGAGTGAAGCCTGGCCAAACTCCTGTGGAAATAGGAAGCTGTCATATGTCTGCTATTGTATGAATAATAATTATATTCATGTCAATGCTACAGATTTCCATGCCACAATCCTGACAAAAGAACATTATATGCTGTTTTTTATGTCTAGTGACCCCTAAGAACCTTGAAAGCTAACAGAAATGTGCATATTATAGGCATAATTTCACCCACTATTGAGGTCCAGCCACCTTTGCTAGGGAACATGGCAGGCATTTAACAGGTAATAACACCACTGCCAACAGGTTACGCCAGAAAGTGAGGAAGAGTCCATTTGAAATTGCAGAGAAATTTGGGTAACCAGGATATATTTATCTGTTGAATTTCACCAGGACACCAATGCAACAGTGAATTGAAGACAGGACTAGGTATCAAGGATCCCTGAGCAGCTCTGACATTGACTTTCTGTGTGACTTTGGGCATTATCTCCAACAGGTATAACTGAAGAGGACAGTTTACCCCCGCAATTAGAATTGACTTTAAAAAAATTGTTGATGATACAGGAACCAGAATGGAATCCAAGCCATAAAGGAATTTGGGCAGATGCTGGGATTTTCACTCTAACTCTTGTGGAAAGTACATAGGTAGTAAGTGCAAATAGTTAAATGGAATCCAACAACAAGCTCTGGTGTCAACCTTGTAAGAAAGATACTGAAATAATAGAAAAAAGAAAGTGTAGAGAAGAGCTGCAAAAATAATTTGAGGGCAGGAAAAAATGCTTTTGTGTGTGATTTAAGTTGTTCAATCTCTTTAGTTTGACAAAAAGAAGAAGAGATGAGCTGATCAGTGCATGAGTACTTTCAGGGGAAGAAACGTCCTAGGTATTAAAAGGCTCTCTAAAAAAAAGGCAAGATAAGGCCAATGGGTAGAAGTTAAAGCCGGTCCTACTCAAATTAAAAATAAGGCACAAATATTTAATAGAGAAGGTGATTAATTATTAGAACAAGCTACCAAAGAATGTGGAGATTCTCTGTCTCTCTCACATCAAGTCTGGATGCCTTTTGGAAGCCATGCTTCAGTCAAACTCTTGTTACTGGTCTCAATAATGGATGAATTTCTATTGCCTATGCTATGCAGGAGGTCAGACTAGATGATCTAATGGCCCCTGCTTGCCTTCACATCCATGAATCCAGCTCACTCTCCCAGAACAACGTTGGCTCTGCATATCTAACAAGTAAAGGCAGACAGAACTGATTTTGGCAGCAACATTAGCAGATATAACACAGATGACACAGACACAGTCAGGAGGTCCATGGACTGTGAGTCATTATTACATAGCAACTTTTCAGAGTGGAACTGCACATTAATATGAGGTACTACTTTGATTTGTTTGCAATTTTTTATAACATTGAGTGAATGGATTTACATTGGCACTTAGGCTAGCGGCCATGAATGTTTTCTCAGGACTGTAGCATTTATGAACTTACCAGTTATATTACTCTATAGCGTTACTGAATGTTACATCAGTGTCTCAGTTAAACAACCGAGTTTACAGGAGCACAGCAACCGTGAGGATTTTGTTTTTTCCTTGGAAAGATTAATCTGACCATGCTGAAGCAACTCCGTTAGATAGAAGGAGCTGCAGAGGGAGGAAAGGAGAGGGAGAGACATGGTGACAGAGTCAGAAAAGAAGAAAAAGAGTAAAGAGCATTCAAAAAGAAGGAAAACATTTTGCCTGTCTGACACCTAGAGGCAGTGTGGTTCAGCGGACAAGTCACTGCACTGTGATTCAGGAGATTTGGTTTCTATTTCCATTTCTGCTAGCTGGCCTCAGGCAAGGGACTTCCCTTCTTTATGACTTTGTCTGTCTTGTCTATTTAGACTCCAAGCTCTTTGGGCAGGGTCTGTTCATTTATACAGTGCCTTTGCCAATGAGGCCCAGAGCTCGACTGAGACCTCTAGGCACTACCACAGTGTATCTAAGTAGCAATAATAAATAGACATTTTTCTCATGACATGTCTACACTTACCTCCGGAGTGATTGATCCAGCAGGGGTCGATTTATTGCATGTAATGAAGACACGATAAATCGACTGCCGAGCACTCTCCCATCAACTCCAGTACTCCACCAGAGCGAGAGGCGCAGGGTGAGTGTCAGCAGTCAACTTACCACCATGTCTTCAGTGCAATAAGTAGATCTAAGTACGTCAACTTCAGCTATGTTAGTTACATAGCTGAAGTTGTATAACTTAGATGGTTCCCTCCACCCCCCAGGGTAGACCAGGCCTCAATGTACGCAGGTATTATTAAGGGTAATTTTTTTTAATTTGGTGCTGCATACAAATAGTTACTGCCTAATGCAGGAAAACTCCGCCCAAGGCAATTAAGCTCTGTCCCTGAGTCCCTAGGCTCAGAGGAATACATTGTTCTCAGAGAGATATGCTTTTCTTATGTGAATGTCAGTGAAATAAGAATTATTCCAAGAAATACTAAGACATTTCAAAAGTACATTAAGGACTCATTTAGCAGACAACAGAGCAGGAAGACTGGCTGCAGTAAACTAAGTTTCTCACAGCAGGAAACTTAGGCTGGCAAATACCAATTCACTTCTGTTAACTACTGAAAATAGGTTTTTGAAGTTTTTATTCAAGGAGAAGGGCAGAGAATTGCATTAAACTGAAAATTTTCTCTGGCAAACATCCTATTTTACCTAGTATCAAAAGGCACTAATGGAGGAATTATATTGTACCAGGCCAAAAAGTCCAAATAGCCTTAGCCTGTTATATATTGTAACTACAAAGGAGGTAGTGTGGTCCAATGGATAGACATGGTACATCCCTGGAAGTCAGATGACCTGAGTTTTAATCCAACCTCTACCATTGCCCTGTTGCTTGACTTTGGAACTGAAATGTGATAGAAAACAGTCCCTGCAATAAATCAGAGAGATAACAACTTTTAATAAACTAGCTTTACATTTTTAGCAGCATCAGACTTGAGCTGATGGCTTGAAAATGTGTGGTAGATCACATGCACCCGGTGAGTATATCAGAAATATTTTTAAAGGCAAATATCTTTGGAAGGAGATGCCTCTCCTTGTAGATTGGGGAAGAGTAGGGGACAGAATGAAATATATTGGTAAAAGAAAGAGACAATGCGAACCAAAGACAGGTACATAAAAGATCTGGAGAGGGCTCAGTTTTCCTGACACCAGTTCATTCTCCAAACCTGGAGACTTTTCTCCTTTTGATTCTTATCTATTTAACCTCTAACCATAGAACAAAAAAGTTCTCTTTCAAGCTCTGAAATCACACCCTGCAAAACCTATTGTTTGAATCCACTAGCTTGGAGCCTTCAGAGGTCATATATCATTTGACCAATTTGACAACATACTCAGCAAAGGAAATTGCTCTAGTGAAGGATAAACTATGGTAATAGGTGGTTTAAAACTGGAGATGGAGAAAGTAGATGAAGATTCTTCAGGTAATGTAGTGGAAGAGTAGAGCCAGAACTAGAAAATTGATTCCCCCGCCGCCCCCTTAAGCATTTGACCTAAAGCTTTTCTAAGGCCCCCAAACTGGGCAAATGCCCTCTGTTGTCCAGGGAATCCTTTTCCAGTAGCTGACTCCAGTTGATCCTCTGGTTGGGAATATATTTTGTGTCAGGCTTTGAGGCTGTTTAATTCAGTTGATTGTGACAGGGCTCAACATCTGTCTCTTGTGCAATGTTCTTTAAATGGCAGTTCATCTTTGTTCTCCCTCTAAATAAGTCTGCCTGCTGAGGATTCTTAATAAACAGCCTCCAAGATTGTATCAGTGAAGTGCCCAGGTTTCAAGTGCAATCTGCTAAATTATAAATCCTGAATGAGAGTTTCATTAGGAAGGGTTATTAAAAGAAGAGAGCAGAGCAGATAGAGGGTGAAGCAGATAAAGTTGTTATATTAGCGAAGATAGTTTTGTTTGTTTTAAACTCCCAGAATAAAAGTTCACAGGATGGCCCAACTGCCCAGCTGTGTATAAAATCTATCACACCACAAACCGATCACCTCACTGATCACAATGCAAAGTCATAGCTGAAAACAAAATGGAATACTATTTTACCAACATGTCAACAGGCAAAGGCAGGGGCTTTTGCCATATGTTGCTGCAGTAAAATTAGAAGGAACATCTGTAATTTCTCTCAAGTGTGACCTGAAAGAACTCCTTGGAAGGCAAGGTCTAAGATCACTGGATCCCAGCCAACAACACTGCTGTACACCACAGAGTCATAGAATTCAAGGCCAAAAGGGACCAGCACATCATGTAGTCCAATCTCCTGTCTATCACAGGCTACCAACACTACCCAGCACCTGCATGCTAAATCCAAAACAGAAATTAAACCAAGATATTAAAGCCTTGAGGAGAGAAAACCATTATGTGCCACAAACAGAGAATAGGAGGGATTGAAGTGCACCATGCCTACAAATAAAGCACAGAATATTCCTTTATCTTCTGATATGGACACAGCTAACTGAGTGATAAAATTACCAGTTAATGAAAGTACATATAATCCAGACAACAAGTTTGGGTTCACTGTGATTCATGAGGTCCTGTTATTACCACAAATATTCAAATGGTCACATGAAAACATTCATATAGCCTGAACATTCTGCTGATTTTAACACAGGATTATTCTGAAAATCCATACCTGACAAACATGTTCATTATTTGTCATTCTTCAAAAAATTTCAGTCCTCCATCATGGCACAGAAACAAGATCATGCAACTCAGAATACAGACGACTCTAAGCAAACATTTCACAAACAACTGTGATGGTTTCCCTGGGGTGCAATCTGGGACTGAGCTGTTTCTCATAGTACTTTGCTAGTGACAAGCAGCAAACCCTTTCAGGTGCTGTTATCACTCAGCACAACCACAGGTGGAGCCCCACACCCAGCTAGATTGCTCCCAGAACCACTCATGAATCCCACAGAGAAAGGCACCACCAAATCCCCTCAGCTCTGTTGTCCTAGTCTCTGGGGATCTAATATCTAGGTGATTCCCCAACTCACAGAATATTTTAGTGACAACCATACAACACATTCTCATAACTTGATATAGATTAATGATATACATAGTTAGATGGAACAGTGGGTTTCAGCAGCTCATAACCTTTCCCATGATACTTGGCATTCTTTATATGCAATATCACAGTTATATGCAAATGATGAATATAAAGGCTATGGGGCAATTCTCTGGGGGTGTAGAGTGTCACAACAGCCAAACATCAATGGGAGTTGAGATTTTAACTACAATGTGTGTCTTTTAAAATCTCCCCAAAACCAATTAATATATGACTCTCAAATATGTTCAGATACCCTTTAAAATAACCCACCAAAATGTGCATCTGCCTGAAATGGGTAACCTTGGTATCTGAGCACCTTGTTGTAACAGTTGTCATTTCTTTCCCCATCCCTCTCTACAGTTTGTTATCCCCACTGATCACACTATATCTAATATAAGATCTAAGTTCATTGAATCAGGGGCCATCTCTTTCTATATGGTCTGTAAAAGTTCCTATCATGCCTTGGGGTACTATAAAATAATCACAGCAACAACACTAATATTGACATCTTTCATGGGAAAAATAGATCTAGGGATCTGACTAGTTGCAGTTCTTAAAAGAACAAATGATCACTCTTTGTAGGCAGTAGGGTGTTGGTCTCAGTCCTCTCATCAAATTCAAACTCCCATGATTATGTTGTTTCTGCCCTGAAGTCCCTCTTGTAGTTATTCTTCACTACTCTTGCTTGACACTATTAGGCAATATTGCTGGCATAGAACAGCTGCTGTGGTCCGCCCAGACACATCTTCCATTTCAGTGAGTAATCCTTATACAGAGTCAATAAAGTGACCTGGGATCCTTCCAGCTGAAAAGATTCTATGGGAATGTAAGTCATTCTATTATCACTGTCAGCTGCCTGGGTATTGGAAGACATTTGATGCCTCTTCTAAATTTATTTTCTTGCACCCTTTTGATATTCCTTACTTTTTTTTGAATTCCTTCATGTTTACTTTTGAAGGAATAACATATCCCTCCTTATATGGGTGGGTTGCCTACTTTGTTTCCTTCTGGTTTGCCAGCTCTCTGCCATTACACTTCCCTGGATCTGTTGCCAGGAGCAGCTCTTCTTTCATTGCTGAGACTGCTTCCCTAGATGAGCATATGTTAGTCACTGACTCTGTTAAATCATGATAATTACTTTGCTGTCTGTAAGAGTAATTAATGATGCCTGGATGAGATTCAGAACCCAACAGTCTTTCCCAAGTGCCAGAGGCTTCTGTGTCGCTTGAAGGTGTTCCATTAATACAGCAAAGAAAGAAGACACCAATGGCAATTCTCTCACATTTAGATAGAGAGTGTGATAGAAAAAGGATATGCTGGCTGGTTTGACTGGCAAAGTCAGGGTGGCAAGAAATTGTGTATACACTAAACTGAAATGCATGGCACTACACTTCTTATCATAATTTGCCCTTTTTAGTGGTCTAAAGTTCTGAAAAATACATGGAATCTGCCCTTGCTAGAACACAGACTAAGGCCTGAATCAATGAAGTACTTAAAACACATGCCTAACATATCACTTCAGAGGGATTAATCATGAACTTAAGTACTTTACTGAATTGGGGTTTTATGCAACTTTGTATCAAAAATCAAGATGCTCTACTGTTGGACCCAAAAGTGAATCTCTGAGGCAAGGACTGTCATTTACTGTGTTTGTCCAGTTTGTCCAGCACTCCAAACTGGCTGGGCTGTAGGCGTTACTATATATAAATGTTCATAGTAATAATAATCTCTCTTTACTGTTTGGAGAGGTCTGGATATTTTCTTTCAGACTAGAGATGGGAGTGCTGTAGCATTACCACCAGCTCAGAGATTCCACGGCCGGAAGGCATCAGTAAGATTATGTAGACTGGTTTCCTGTATAACACAGACCATTGAATTTCCCCAAAATAATTTTTAAAGCATCTCTTATAGAAAACAAATTGAAGCTTGACTTTAAAATGGTCAGTGATGGAGAATCTATGATGACCTGTGATAAATTGTTCCAATGGTTAAATACCCTCATTGTTAAAAGGTTACACTTTATTTCCAGTCTGAGTTTGTCTAGCTTCAGCTTCCAGCCATTGGATCATGTTATACCTGTCTTTGCTAGACTGATGAGCCCATTGTTAAATATTTGTTCCCCTTATAGGTACTCATAGACTAATCAAAACATCCATTAATCTTCTCTTTCTTTGTTAAGTTAAATAGATTGAGCTCCCTGAGTCTATCGCTATAAGGCAAGTTTTCTAATCCTTCAGTCATTCTTGTGGCTCATCTTTGAACTCTCTCCAATTTGTCAACATCCTTCTTTAAGTGTGGACACTAGAATAGGACACTGTATTCGAGCAGCCATTAGACCAGTGCCAGATACAGGATTCCCCTGTTTATGTATCCATGGATCGCATTAGTCCTTTTAGCCACAGTGTCTACCTGGGAGCCCATGGTCAGCTGATTATCCACTATGATGCCCAAATCTATTTCACAGTCACTGCTTCTCAGGATAGAATCCTAGATAGTTATTTCAGCTGGGGAAGATGGAGAGACACAAATCCAAGAACTTGATCTGATCACAATTGCCATTTATTTAGAGTTGGGTGCCCAGGTTTGGCCAAGTACAAGTGACCTTCTTGGCCAAAGGGCAGAGCTTTCTAGGTGATACAGTGCAATAGTGCAGAAACTTTGAGGGTGCAGGCAGCTCTGTAACATAGTTATCATGCTTTTAAGTGGAGTTTTGGGGTGGTGAGGAGAGGCATTCAAGGAGATTTGTTTGATCCTGACCTTTTCATGCTCTGTAGATATAGTTCTGAATAGGCTTTAAATGGGTTCTGAGTTCTGTACCTTTGACACTTCTCAGTGATAAATCATCTAGGCAAACGGGTGATTTGGTGAATTAGTTATTGGCAAGCAAACCCCAGTATCTCCCCTCCTACACCCCAGTTTCACTAGAAGGCAAGCCTGTCACATTGAAGGTTTGGTGAACTATCTCTTCCAGGGAAAATTTTGGAGCACAGGCTGATGAGTCAATATGTGAGGATTCAGGAGAGATGTGTCTAATGACCAATTAACAATATGGATTTATTATCACTAGCTCAAGCCAAATGAATAATGGCCTTCAGCATAATTACTGATGAACTAGATAATGGAGAATGTGCTGCAGAGGATATTTGAATTCCAGAAGCACGTCATTATACGGTCACACTACATAGCGAACAAAGATGCAGGAAAAATGCCAGTTTAGATAAAGATAAGCCACCATGAATTAGAAATTAGCCAATGAAGGAGAAACAATATAGTCATTAATTGTAACCCTTTGAATGTGAAATAGTACCGAAGGCCTGATTCAAAGTCCATTGATGTCAATGGAAAAATTTTCATTGATTTCAATGGGCTTTGACTCAAGTCCCAAGCATCACAGGAGTCAGTATAGGAAACCACACTGAATTTTTCATTAATGACCTAGAAGAAGGTGTAAATGTAACCATAATTAGATTTTCTCCCACCAAGATCAAAGGAGGGGAAGCAAACAGACAAGCAGCTCAGAAGCAAACTGCAAAGAGATTAAAACAGTGATTTTGGCCCTTTGCAAACAAATAAATAAATCCCCCCTGCAGCAGAGAGTGAAGTAAAAGCTCTCAAGTCAGGACAACTTGCTCTACAGCTCGCTGACTGAAAGGTAACATGTCTGCTTCCCTCGTATCGTATATTTAACAACACACACATAATTTCAGCAGGTAAGCAACATTTCTGAACTTCCAACACTTTGGATGAAACCCCAACTGGAAACCTCAAAAAGACACAAGGCAGGTTTATTAAACCAAATGTAATTTATTTCAGACTTTCTTTAAAGAAGCTAAGCTCTAAAGATGGTCTGCTAACTTTGAAGGCTCAGACAAAGCAGACAGCCAGATAAGCGGAACCCATTCAAAGCCTATTCCCTCACTCGCTGCTATGACATATGGTCCCAGCTTTCTGAATAAAGTGTCATTATTTTCTTTCTGTATTTGTCCCATTGAAATCCTTCCATCTTTTTCATTCTTCTCCCACATTGCCTGCCTGAATTTGCTGCACATCATTCCAGACCTTGGCATTCTCTTTTTCTTTTGACATCAGATATTTTTGCCAGTGGTTTGCTTATGAATCCAGTATTTTACGTTTCATCACCCAGTCCAAGGCTGCGACAGAAGATAAAGCATATTCTTGTCTTCTTGCTTGTTGCCTCAGCACCTAATCCTCCTACTAGTATGTGAAGGGCTTTGATACAACCTGCTGGGGGGAAAGGAGGGAGTTCTCTTGGACCCACTCCTGACTGCTTGCTCAACTACAGGTCAGAACTTTCAGTCCAGGTTGTTTATGAAGCTGTGTTTTGTTACACACTCAGTAGATGTTTCTTTGTATTCTTTAGCATCTATTCCCTGAAGAGGGTTCATGGCCTTCAGGATCACAGAGACACTCAAATAAACCAAAAAAGGGCCTTGAGAAAAATAAAACCTGTCAGATGGCACAGGGATGGACAGACTGACTGCAGTATCTGGGTCCAATCTTGCTCTCAGTGAAGGCTGTGGGAGAAGAGAGAGAGTTCAACACTCCACTCTCAGCTGACTAGTACTAGCTACTGGAAGGTCCTTCTGCCATGGTTCAACACTCTATTTTCCCACCTGGATAATGATGGCTGGACAGCCCCAGTGCCCACACCTGTAGCAGAACACTGTCATGAGCTTAGCAGTGCCACTCTGATCTGACCTTGCAATGCTCATGCTCAACACCTAGCTACTGAAGTTGCAATAAGTGGAGCTTTTTTTCCCCTTTCCTTCTTCACGCAACACACAGTCAATCTGTGGAACTCTTTGTCAGAGGATATTGTGAAGGCCAACACTATACAGGGTTCATAAAGAACTAGGTAAGTTCATGGAGGATAGGTCCATCAATGGCTATTAGCTAGGATGAGCAGGGATGGTGTCCCTGTCATGTTTGCCAGGAGCTAAGAATCAGCTACAGGGGATGGATCACTTGATGATTACTTGTTCTGTTCATTCCCTCTGGGCCACCTGGCATTGGCCACTGTCAGAAGACAAGATACTGGGCTAGACGGACATTTGGTCTGACTCAATGTGACCATTCTTATGTTCTTATGAAACTTATAAGAGGGTTTAGTTCATTTTCAATATTTACACCTACCCAAACCCCATCTCTGATAGAAGCAGACATTCACTAGGACACTTCAGAGAGTTTGGTTATCAATCTAGTCTCAGTGGACACCATTCCCCACAACAAAACCACGCCAAATTGTCACGATTAGCATCCTGTGCTAAGTCATTTCAGAGATATTTTATGACTGAGATGCATTAGCAAAGCTGTGTAGGGGATCTGAGGATTGGAATAGAACTTAACTACAATGAGATTCACGGACAGTGCTAATAGTGTGTGACCAGGACTGGAATAACATGGTTTAGATGCCAGAATTGGCATCTAAACCATGTTGATTGTTACAATAGAAATGCCATGGACTAAATTTGATTAAGTAGAACTGAGGCTTACCGGGAGATCTAAGTGAGGGAAATTTGCATAGCATCTGTCTGTCTAAAGCTTGGATAGTATTTAGGCCTGGTCAAGTCATTTCTGTTAGTCCCTTTTTTAAATTGACACCACAGTTTTCCTCCAAACTGAAACAAAAAGACAAACCTACTTCACAACACCTTGCACTTTCTTATGTAGAAATGAAGATTCATTTAGTCTGATCTCTACTTCCCATTTCACTTGAACCAAACTACTTGCACAACATGGTGTCATCATGGAACACAGAACTGACTCTTAAATGCGGCTTTCCTATTTTATATGTACACACAAATAAGTTCCTCTTGCTGAACCCTAAGGGAAATGTGGGTCTGGCTTTACGATAGGGAAATCTGTCTATTTAAGAGATTGGGTTGGTTTCTTTTAAAGACTGCTTGATCTCTAGGACTGGCTTTATTGAGTCTCTATAGCAGATATATGACAATACCTATGTTCCCGACATTGGACCAGTGGTCTATCTAATGTGGTTTCCTGTTGCCAGTATGCGATGCTTCAGGAGAAGTTGCATAGAACCCAGTAAGTGACAATTATGGAATGATGTGCCCATAAAGGAAGTTTTGTCTTAAGTCTATCTACCCTCCAGGTCTTTGACCTCCACCTCTAAGAGAATTTCAATAACTAATCAGTAGCTTAAGCACTTGTCAACTCATCTGTCTGTATTGTTCTTGAATCTATGTATATAGTCTTGTTGTTGTGAAAAGGGGGAAGAAGATGGAGGGAACCCCAAATATTTGTCACTAACAATTGCAGCTTTTATTTTCTACTCATTCAGGATGAATGAATTTTGCATCTCTGGTGGGAAGTCTCATGTCAAGCAACACTCAATGGAAGCACAGGAGAGATCAAAAAGCAGAATTACATGTTTGATCATGGGGTTTTGGAGAGGTGGGAAGAGAATCTAAAAAGATACAACAATTGGGAGGAGAAATAAATGGAATAAAAAGAGCCAGGGATTCCCTTCAAAAGTTCTCCTCACTTTGTTCTCTGATTTTTTGGACCTTTTCACCAATCACAAGGAAACTATTTAGAACTTTATAAAAATGTTTTTCAGGAGCTGTGCAGGGTCTTGTGTTTATCTGAGTTATTGATCTGCCCAGATGTAGCTCTTTATTTTTTTCAAACAAAGCCAGCGGTGGAGATTAAAGCATCAGAGTCTCATCTGTTCTGTGGATTTACTGCATCTCCCTGTTGTCATGACTGTGTGATGTTTCCTAGTTACCTCTTGGTCACTGTGCATAATGGCATGGAGCCTCTGGCACAGTAAGAACCCAACTGATGTTCAAAGTTCCTGGAAATATTTCCTCATCATTAGTCTGGGATTTTTAGTTAATAAATAAATAAACTGTGTTCCTTGTTGGTCAAATTGTGCAAAGAAAATGGGCCTTAGAACAAATATAAAGTTTGTATGTGTTATGTGAAATGAATAAAAAATGTCACATCCCTAAATCTGTCTATGAATGTTAAAAGTTACAAATGGAAGGGAAAAAAAACCCACTGTGGGATCATCCAGTTCAGCTCCCAGGCACAAGTCCAGATTGCCCCATACAAGACATTTTCTAGCAAAATTATGGCTCATTATGGGTAACTTCAAATGAATAAATTTATATCTATCATATGCCATTGAAAATTCAACATTTGCCACACAATTTTCCCCTAGTTTTATGTTCTAAAAATGGGGCTGAAATTACTATGGATGTGTATTTTCACTGGCATTTTCAGATACATTTTAATTATGTCTGTCATGAGAAGTTTTAAAAAGATCCTATTGGAGTAGATACCCAATTGATTTTCAGGTGCTCTCTGCTTTGAAAAGCCCACCTTTAGAATCTAAAGTAAAATCACCCTCTCCGTTTATAACAGTAGGAGGGTAGGTGAAAAGTTGGATTGAAAGTACTCTACAATCTCTTTTTATGTTTATGTGACATACTGGGGTACAATCCAGACTGGGGGGGATTGTGTCGTCTGTGCTCTGTAACCTGGAGTGCCCTTTATAATACTCTGCTGTTGTAGCCTCCAACCTGGGCTGCTCACAAATAACCTCCAGCATGTAAGTCTCTCCCAGCCATGTCTATGTGGTGCAGCCAGCCATCCACATCTTGGCTCTCACCAGCCTTGGTTATGCAGTATGGCGACCCCAACATACCCCCAGTCCTGCATCTTCCCCCAGTAATATTTGTCCTGCTCAGCCCTTTCCTCAACAGTACAAATATATTACATCTGTTACTCCTTTAAGGGAATAATATGCCAGTTAATTATTTTAAATAGTTATCCAGACACTTCAGTTTAAACACAATGGATTAGATTAAAATAATGAAACAAGTATACTAACTACAAAGACAGATTTTAAGTGAGTACAAGTAATGAGGTGTAAAAGTCAGAAATGGTTACAAGATTAAACACTTACTGGTACTTAACTTAAAAATTATATTAGATTCAAAGCATCCTAGCCTTGATTGCGAAGTTTCATCATCACATACTTTCACCAGTCTTACTGACTGAACTCTATCAGGATCCCTCCCCCAGAGTCCAGCGACTGCTTCCTTTGTCTTTTCAGATGCAGAGAATGTGATGGGCAGAGAGTGTGTGGGTGGGTTTCTTTGGGTGTTTACCACTTCTTTTTATAAGAATAGTCATACTGGATCAGAACAAAGGTCCAATCTAGCCCAATATCCTGTCTTTCAACAGTGGCCAATGCCAGGTGCTCCAGAGGAAATGAACAAAACAGGTAACCATCAAGTGATCCATCCCATGTCTTCCATTCCCAGCTTCTGGCAAACAGAAGCTAGGGACACCATCCTTGCCTATCCTGGCTAATAGCCTTTGATGGATCTGTCCTCCATGAATTTATCTAGTTCTTTTTTAATTCTGTTATAGCCTTGGCCTTTGCAACATCCTCTGGGAAAGAGTTCTACAGGTTGACTGTGCATTGTGTGAAGAAAAACTTCCTTTTGTTTATTTTAAACCTGCTGCCTATTCATTTAATCGGGTGACCCCTAGTTCTTGTGTTATGAGAAGGAGTAAATAGCACTTCCTTTTTATTCCAGTCATGATTTTATTGACCTCTATGATGTCCCCCCTTAGTCATCTCTTTTCCAAGCAGAAAAGTCCCAATCATATTAATCTCTCCTCATATGGAAGCTGTTCCATACCCCTAATAATTTTTGTTGCCTTTTTCTCAACCTTTCCCAATTCTAATATATCTTTTTTTGAGATGGGGCAACCACATCTACATGTAGTATTCAAGATGTGAGAGTAGCAGTGATTTACACAGAGGCAATATAACATTTTCTGTCTTATTATCTATCCCTTTCTTAATGATTCCCAACATTCTGTTCGTTTCTCTGACTGCTGCTGCACATTGAGTGGATGTTTTCAGAGAATTATCCACAAGGACTCCAAGATCTTTCTCTTGAGTGGTAACAGCTAATTTAGGTCGCATATTTTTATATGTATAGTTGGGATCTTTGCATTTATCAGCACTAAATTTCATCTGCCACTTTGTTGCCTAATCTCTCAGTTTTGTGAGATACCTTTGTAGCTCTTCACAGTCTGCTTTGGACTTAACTATCTTGAGTTGTTTTGTGTCATCTGCAATTTTTGCCATCTCACTGTTTACCCCTTTTCCCAGATCATTTATGAATATGTTGACTAATACTGGTCCCAGTACAGACCCCTGGGGGACACCACTATTTACCTCTCTCCATTCTGAAAACTGACCATTTATTCCTACCCTTTGTTTCCTATTTTTTAACCAGTTACTGATCCATGAGAGGACTTCCCCTCTTATCCCATGAAAACTTACTGTGCTAAAGAGCCTTTGGTGAGGGACCTTGTCAAAGGCTTTTTGAAAATCTAAGTACACTGTATTCACTGGATCCCCCATGTCTACATTCTCAAAATTGGATGCCCAGTCTCAGTTTTGGAAGATAACGCTTCAAAATTTGCACTACTAACAGCCTTCATTGCACAGTTTAGAAAGTTCTTCTATTGACTACCAATTTGTTCTATTCCTAGCTTACATATACATGTAGTTTATGTAGTAATTGTGACAGCTGTTTACTGTATATGACCTACCTAGACTCTGCATCCTACAGAATTATTCACAGAAATTCATCCTGAACTTGTCAAGACTTGATAGGTGTTAATATTTATCTCTTTCTTTGAGAGAAAAAATCTGGTCAGACCTTCCTTTATCAAAATAACAGCAGACCTGGGCTTGGGAAAAAATACTGATTCTTCACAAAGCAGAAACGTGAATTGCCGAGTCAATGCTGTCTTATATTTCTAAAATAGCTTTCATCCAGAAAGATCTCAATCAAACTGATATATAATATTATTTTTTAAAAAAACATGTATAAACACATGGAAATTACTTCACCCACCATTTTAGTGTAACCATCCACCACTGGGATGAAATGAAACAACAGTTTGCCAGCATGCAGCCACACAACAAGTTTAGAAGAGAGGAAAAATACTGTATCTGATTGAAACTGCACGGAACATTCCAGCGAGGCAGAGTAAAATAGCCCATGCAAGAATTTGGGCAGATGCTGGAATTTTTACTCCAATTCTTGTGGAAAGTAGTTAAATAACAGGAAATAGTTAACTGAAATACTGCAACCAGTTCTGATGTCAACATTTTTAAAAAGGATATGAAATACTAGAGAAAACGAGTGCAGAGAAGAGCTACAAAAATTATTTGAGGGCAGGAAAAATGCTTTTCTGTGTGATTCAAGGAGTTCAGTCCCTTTAGTTTAACAAAAGAAGAGGAAGAGATGAGCTGATGTCTAAAGAAAGGCAAAATAAATAAAGCCAATGGGTGAAGTTAAATCCAGCCCTACTCAAATTAAAATTAAGGCACATATATTTAATAGAGTGATTAATCATTGGAACAAACTATAAAGGGATGTGGAGATTCTCCATCTCTTGAAGTCGTCAGATCAAAACTGGATATCTTTTGGGAGCTATGCTTCAGTCAAACTATAAATTTCTATGGCCTGTGTTAAGCAGGAGGCCACTCTATACGATCTAATGGTCCTTTCTGGCCTTCACATCTATGAATCTATAATCAGGACCTGCAGCAGCATCGCACCCATTAATAACGGGCTGGAACACAGTTTCACTATTGACTTGGAGAGAAGAGTGCCACCTACTAGAACAGCATATCATGCTGCATTTGGATTTTTTGGGGAAGTCTCTAATCCATGTACTATCACAGTCCAGCTCTGCTTAGCAGAACTCGTCAGAAATTGGGGAGAGGGGGACTTTTTTGTGAAAATGTTTGAAACAAAAAAAAAAATTACAAAAAGTTTCAGCTAGTTCTAGTGCTTTACAAAGTAACAAGGCCTCAACCCAAGATGATATGGCTACAGGCACAGATCTACTAACAAGCCATGTCATTTAAATCAAGGTGCTAGCCAACAGTCAGCGTGATGATGGGCTGTGCATGCTTTAAATTGGATGAAACGTTTGCCAAGCTTTCAGTGTGAATTCAAAAAAGTGAATAATCAGTTTCCGTATGGAAATGTGCCATATACTCACAGGTAATGTCATTAGCAGTCTCGTCTTCAGTCCACTCCTCCTGCCCTCGAACCAGTTGAGTGCATTTGCAGAGTGACTATCCATTAGTGACTTTTGTATTGAGGGGGAAATTATGCATATGGAATATCAAAATACCAAACACAAAGTGCTACATTATTACTTAATATATGGAGATTTAGGACTGGAAAACTACTAGTATGGATAAACAAAAGCTATAGAAATGCTGTTTAATTTGCATGCATTAGGCTGACTGGATAGGTAATAGCAGAAAAAGATATTTAACAAGCAATTTATGCAATGGCATAATTCACAGTGGCTTCTCAGTTCAGATCATCACCTTCAGGCTATTATTGGGTAATTTACCTCATGAATCCTTACAAATTCAAGAGGCCAGGTGACAGTGACAGGGATCAATGCAGTAGCATTTATCCTATGGAGATGTTAATCACCATATAAGAACCCAATTCATTGTGGCCCTGTGACTTATGAAGTCATTTACGCCAATATAAAGGGAGTCAGGGATAAAGCATTGCAAAAACAGAATGGTAGCATTTTATACCCATTTCACCTCCATTTTGCTTTGGTGCAAATGAGCAAACACTAGTGCAAGGCAATGGTGAGCAAAACTACATGTGGTGGGCCAAATCCAAAGCAGGTGAAAGTGTGCAACGCTATTGACTTCAGTGGTTTTGCACCTACTTACTCTATTATTTTTTGGCTACTATTATAGCAACAACTCCATGTATGCACTTTTCAGACATGTCGAAGAAAAAGTGGCTAGCAACAAAAAGCCCATGATATAAATAATATACCATCTCTGAATCTGGCCCCTGTGTATCTAGATTTCACTAAGGAAGAGCACACTTACATTTTTTGGTTAGAATCGATTAGAATTTGTCAGTTTGCCACCTTCCCAACTGTGTTAGCATTGACGGCTGTAAAATATACAGACAGTGACTTCCAGATGAGATTACCTCTTAGCTCCTACCATCTCAGCCAATGGAAGAGCAGCTCTCTTTACACCAGGGATTGGCAACCTTTGGCCCGTGGCCCACCATTGTAAGCCCCCTGGTGGGCCAGGCCAGTTTGTTTACCTGCCACATCCGCGAGTTCAGCCGATCGCAGCTCCCACTGGCCGCGGTTCGCTGTTCCAGGCCAATGGTTGCTGCGGGAAGCATTGCGAGCTGAGGTATGTGCTGGCCACCGCTTCCCGCAGCCCCCGTTGGCCTGGAGTGGTGAACTGCCGCCAGTGGGAGCTGCAAATCAGCTGAACCTGCAGACGCGGAAGGTAAAGAAACCGGCCCGACCCGCCAGGGAACCTACCCAGACAGGCCGCGAGCCAAAGGCTTCTGATCCCTGCTTTACACCAAGGGGGCCCCATATGAATTCTCTGCTGGGTTAAAGTACAAACAGTAGCTCCTGCCATTGGGTGGGGACTGCACTAAGTATGTTCAAGTGCTTGGTCAATGAACGTGCAGATGTAAGTAACTCCCAAAAGAATGTAAGTTCGAGAGACTGCCCCTCTCCCCGTGCCATACTTCTACAGTAATTTGTGAAGTTGCTTGAACTGGAGCTTCCTCAAAGCGGTGGAACTGGTTTTTAAAATCCCAAACTACGGTGTTTGTTTCTCTGCCACACTTGATCAGACTGAATCACTCACCTCTCAATAAATACAATTTTGGATTTTCCAGCACATTTTATCCAGCTTCTGGAGTTCTGATGGACATCTGAATCTGGATCAGATTGAGGATCTTTCCTTCTTCTGTTACTTTAGTCAGTCAGTTTATCATTTAACAAGGCAGTTCATAGAGACCGATTGCTCTTCTTAACTGGAAACAAAGGTAAACCGCACTACTGAGAAACAAATGCTTTCACACTGTGACAGATATAACCCTGGCTTCACAGCTTACAGGCTATTGTACTAACATTTGTACAAAGTATGCCTTGTGAGGAATCATTTAAAAACCTCATAATCTGATGATCGGTAATAGCATGGCAAAATGTACATAGCTGTGTTACATGTGAAGTCATAAACATAAGCTGAGATCATGACTAAACGTATCTTTTCCAGATAAATGTGGGCAGTGGCCAAACCCAGTCCTCAGAGACAAAGGGAAAACTGATGCCTCAGTCAGGTGTAAACAAGGCTGATGGACCATTACCTGCTACATGGCCATTCTCTGGCAGGAAAGGGGACAGGGGCACAAATCTACATTTTAGCAAAGAAACAGCATGGAGTTTCCCTTCCATGCAGACTGCCTGTCTCATTGCTCTCAGCTGGGGAAGTGCTTCTCAAAGAGGGGATAGGATTATAATAGAGGTCTATAAAATCATGACTGGTGAGGAGAAAGTAAATAAGGAAATGTTACTTACTCCTCATAACCTTTAGTCTGACACAGTATGGCTGTTCTTATGTTCTAATGAGAAGACTTTTGCTTTGTGAAGTTGTCCAAAGATGCATTCAGTCCATGGAAATACATGCCACTTTCTACTGACAGACATTCCCATTGAACTGGGTAAGGTCTATCTACACAGATCTTTACCTCCTTGTTATATGGCCCCTAGTGGCCCTCAGGCATAGCGGCTCTAAACATTCACAACTAGAACCACAGAACCCTGTTCCTTCATAAGGAAAACCTAGATCCTCTACAGTCCTCTCAATTATGGGTCTGGGTGAGGAGGTGTGGGGGAAAGACACAAGCAGGTTTCAAGACTCTGCCAAAATAAACCAGAGAACAGAGATGGTGTTAGACTTGCTATAGCCAAAGCCTGAGCAATTTAGCTTTGTGACGTGGGGCCCCTGCTTACTACCTCTCAATGCCGGCTCGGCTGGCTTTTAAGCTACTGGATGTGCAGAAAAACAGTTCTTACGCACAAGTGGACCATGGAATTTTTATCTTATGTTGGAGTGGGGCACAGAAAGAAATAGGTTGAGAGCCCCTCTCTACAACAAAGAGGTCTTCCTTAAAGTGATTGATTGTAGTGAGATAAAATTCTCTTTTCTCGCTGTGGGCTGAGCCACTGGAGGAAATTTGATCTCTCTCACGCCCACACAACCAAGTATCTTACAAATAACACATACACACACCCTGACATAATGTTGCCCTACAGTGCCTCATCCTTGCGCCGAACTATCACCAACAGTCAGATTTTAACAAACTGGGGGCATGACTCTACTCCAGTGGGGTACTTTTGAAAATTAAATAAAAGAAAGACCATAGTTTTTGAGTCATTTCTCAGGTGATAGAAACTTTCTCAACAATGATTAAGGCTCTGAGCCTGGAATACACTTAAGCATGAGTTTAACTTTAAACACATGGGTAATCCCAGAAAATTTAAATTGGAATAACTTGTGTACATAAAAGGTAAGTACTTTGCAGCATCCAGGCCTGAGTTTGTAAGCTCAATGGGCAGGGATTATGTCTTTCAGCAGACTTGGGACATGCATAGCCCTCTTTTGGATGTCAGTAATGATAAACTTCCAAGAAAGCAGAGTGGAGGAATATCACTAGTTATGGTATTTCCCATAGTGAATGATGGGTTTACTGCATATTTAAGTGCCTCAGAAGGCACAGTAGAGAGAATGATCTTATTCTGGAAGTTTGCACTTTCTTATGAACTGATTCAGAATTATGACCTTTTGCATTCAAGTTAATAAGTTAAAGTGCCTCCTAAAACTCACTTCCTCCTAAATGCTCACAAGAAGTGATCCAATTCCAACCTATTCCTTTTCTCAGATTTCCCTTAACATCCCCTTTTCTCCATATCTATATTTTCATTTGTAAGGTCTTTGGGGGAGAGACTATCTTTATTTTGTATACTGTACTGCAGCAAACCATTGTTAGTGCTTCAATAAAGAACAACAGTAAATAATGCTAGTCTCTCTGAGCAAAGGCAGCAATATTTACTGCTCAGTACAAATGTTATTTATGTCCAAAATTTCTCCAAAGCAGGCTGCAACGATGCCCTTCAATCAATTTACTTCTTCATTTTAAGGGGCCTAGAGCTAAGGCTGGCTATGTGACGCAGGCTTTGGGGTTAACAACCCCAGAAGACTGGAATAAATTATCTGTCTCATTGAAACAGGCACCTGCATCATCTGGCTTGCAAAGAAAAGAAATGCCACATCTTTTATTACAGAGAATTCTTGTCAGTGTAAAATAAATGGAAATTGTAATTGTTCCAATTCTGTTGTCTGCTCTCTTAGATGGAGTATCTCCATGTATATTACTTGTGCTGTACTGAAAGATGCTGGAATAACAAGCAAAACTGCTTCTTTCTTGTGTAGCTAATGAAAACTAGGTGCATATCCCAGAAGGCTCTTTCAAGGGAAAAAAAAGAAAAAGAAAAGTAAATTCATATTTTCCTAAAAAGAACATTATGATGGTTTGGTGGAGGTGGGGAGTTATAAGCATCCAGATCAGAAGAATTCTCACAGAACAGATCCTCTTTTCATGCAAGTACTCTTCACTACAAAAGAATACAGGAGAAAAATACAGGGAAAAAACCCAGACCATCTAAGAGGTGGATAGGAATGACTCCCCGCAAATAGACCACCTATGTGTGTGAGCCACTAAAGACAATGTGAATGAAAGGACCCTGAACTTCTTTAGCCCTTTCATTATTTATATCACAGCTAAAACCTAGATACCCTCGAGAGTTTGCTGAAGTCAAATTCCCATATGTGTCAGAATATCACTGCACAGTTAAACTGTTAATGCAGGGATCGGTAACTTTGGCACGTGGCCTATCAGGGAAATCTGCTGGTGGGCTGGGATGGTTTGTTTACCTGCAGCGTCTGCAGGTTTGGCCAATCGCAGCTCCCACTGGCTGTGGTTTGCCGTTCCAGGCCAAAGGGGGCTGCGGGAAGTGGCAGGGACCGAGGGATGTGCTGGCCACTACTTCCCGCAGCCCCAGTTGGCCTGGAATGGCGAACCACAGGCAGTGGGAGCTGTGATCGGTCAAACCTGCAGACGCTTCAGGTAAACAAACCATCCCAGCCCACCAGCAGATTTCCCTGATGGGCTGCATTCCAAAGGTTGCTGATCCCTGAGTTAATGTAATTGATTACAATGATGCCTCATTTTTTCCCTACATATTAATTGCTCATGCATTGTATTTAATGGAAAACACTGGCATTCTCCAGAGACCTATGCTGTCCCCTACAGCTTGCAGCATATAATGCAAAAAATGTTATTCTCATACTTCAGGGGCACAGCACAATGATCAACACAGTTAATAATGACCATGAATATTTAGCAAAGCACTTTGATTCCTCAGTTTTCAACTGAAGCAGGCTTGAAATAAACATTCAAATTGTTTGGATCCAGGCATTAGAATTCCCCAGATGTAAGCATGTTCCTCATCCATCCCTGCCACAAATAATTTAAGTTGTTTGCTAACTAATTGATGCCCTTGTAAAAGGTTTTGTGTGTGAAGATGGAGGATGATAGGTTTAAGATTAGCATGTTATGTGGCTGCAGCTGAAATGATAACGTTCTGTGTTACCTATCCCCAACGTTGATGTAGGGAATAAACAGGGAAGTACAAGGCTCAGTATCAGACACCTTTTCTGTTATCTTTGGGATTTCAAATTGTATTCTGTGGGCCTGATTCGGATCTCACTTACATCGTGCAATTCTTCAGTTCGCAGATTTGAGGCACAAAGAAACCATGTAACTTGCTCAAGGCCACCCAGCAAGTCAGTGACAAGGGCAGGATTAGAATTCAGGACCTTCTAAAACCAGTTCAATCGCAGTCTCCCAACATCCCCAAATGTGTGTGGGTATGGGAGAGGCTGCTAGAATCTGAATTTAACATCTGACCTCTATCTTAAAGACCAGGACAAATCAAAATCCCAGATATGAACACCCTTACACTTAGGGGATCATAGAATCGTAGGACTCGAAGGGATCTCAAGAGATCATCCAGTCCAGTCCCCTGCACTCACAGCAGTATTATCGAGACCATCCCTGGAGGTGTTTGTCTAACCTGCTCTTAAAAATCTCCCAATGATGGAGATTCCACAACCTCCCTAGGCAACTTATTCCAGTGCTTAACCATACTGACAGTTAGGAAATTTTTCCTAATGTCCAAACTAAGCATCTTTTGTTGCAACTTAAGCCCACTGCTTTTTGCCCTATCCTCAGAAGTTAAGAACAACTTTTCTCCTTCCTCTTTGTAACAACCTTCTATGTACTTGAAAACTGTTATCATGTCCCCTCTCAGTCTTCTCTTTTCCAGACTAAACAAACCCAATTTTTTCAATCTTCCCTCATTGGTCATGTTTTCTAGGCCCTTAATCATTTTTATTGCTCTTCTCTGGACTTTCTCTAATATGGCCACATCCTTCCTGAAATGTGGCACCCAGAACTGGACACAGTACTCCAGTTGAGGCCTAATCAGCACTGAGTAGAGCAGAAGAATTACTACTTGTGTCTTGCTTGCAACACTTCCGCTAATACTTCCCAGAATGATATCTTTTTTTCCCCCAACAAAGTTATGCTGTTGACTCATATTTAGCTTGTAATCCACTATAAGCCCAGATCCCTTTCTGCAATACTCTTGCCCAGGCAGTCATTTCACATTTTGTATGTGTGCAACTGATTGTTCCTTCCAAAGTGGAGTACTTTGCATTTGTCTTTATTGAATTTCATTCTATTTACTTCAGACCATTTCTCCAGTTTGTCCAGATCATTTTGAATTATAACCCCATCCCCCAAAGCACTTGCAACCCCTCACAGCTTAGTATCGATATTATGAGGAACATAGAACAAATCCAGACCCACATTTTGCAGGTCTGGCCTATTGCTGGCTTCAGTGGGTTTATATATATTAAATAGGTCACACCTATTTATATTAAACCCTGTTCCTCTTCAGGTTTTACTTCACACTGTGGACCAGAACTCTTGTGTGTATAAGGTGGTTTGGGATCTACTCATGAAACACTTCAAGCTTCATGGCACGTCTCTAACAGAGCAGAGGAAAGCCAGGAAGTATTAATAGCTATAGCCTCTTCCAATCAGGGCAAGTAGAGACAGATGACCTTGAGAGCACGGGGGACATTGACAAGTATGGCATGGACTTGGTTCTATATAAACTGGAAGTGCTAACATGAATAATAAGAGATGCAGTTTAGAAACAGTCTGCTCAGCATGCAGGTTTCTGCTCTTCACTCCATTTCATAGATGGATCGTCCCAGGCATCTGATAGTCAAGGGACTTGGCTGACACCAGGCAGGGACTCAGAAGCTAGGATACTATCCATGGCTAGTGTGTGCATACACACCCCTGAAGGGATGTTCATACTGATATACGAATACACACAAATCAGCCCACATGGCTTTGGAACATGCTTGCTCCATCAGCTGAGTGAAGCAAGGAGCAGGGGGGTTGGATGGGTTAGGAGTTCTGAGGGGGGCAGTCTGGGGCAGAAGGTGGGTGGGAGTCAGATAGAGGGTGGGGCTAAGCTATTTGGGGAGCTACAGCCTTCCCTATCCAGGCCTCCATACAATTTTGCAATGCTAATGTGGCCCTCAGGCCAAAAAGTTTGCCCACCCCTGGGTTAGTGTCTCAACTGGGGCATATAGATCCTTCCTTCTAAGGAAAGAGGATTTGAACAGTGATTGCCTGTGTCCCAAGTAGGTGCTGTAGCCACTGAACTATAGAGAGAGTCACATGCTTTATCTGGTCCAACTAATACTTAGTTGAAGTGGAATTGCTTCAACAAGAGAGACCCACATTAGATTATCTCATAATCCAGTGGATAGGGCACTCATCTGAGAAATGAAAAGTCCATGTTCAAATCCCTGTGCCCCATGAAGCTGAGGAGGAATTGACCAGTCTTGATCATTACTTTAGCTTGGGCCTTATGCTGGGCCTCTGATATCAGGGTTCATGTTTCAGGGCCTCGTCTTACCACATTCCCCCACTTTTTGTCTTTTTAAGGGGAAGATGTTTATCCATCATCCTGGAAAAGCATAATGCATGGACTAAAGATAACCCAGTGGGCTAAACACTGTTATGTGGTTACCTCATTTTGCCATCCATACTCTCATGCCCCATCTGTCATTCAGTCTGCATATTCCCTCATACGACTGATAAACATATTTTGTTATCCAATTATTTTTAGTCCCTTACAGTGGGCCTGGGAATGTTAGGCCCAGGACCTCAAATAAGGAATGTAGTTTTATAACTGAGTCTTAGAGGCACTCCCATATAATTAATATGTATAAGTAATATGGATATTGTGTATATATCTGTAGTGAATATGGGTGCATATGTATAGTCTGTATGTGTAAATATAACAGCACTTTATATGCAAGCATATCAATTCTTTTCCAATCTGGTGGTGTAGTTTGGCCCTTGTGGTACTGCAGATAGCAACCCACTTTTATTAGTTACCATTCATATTAGTAGTAGTAGTAGGCTGAGTGTTTTGAAATACTGGGATAGGGATTGTGATTATGTGTCCCATAGTGCTATATATATGAGAAGTAAAACAGAAATTTGGTTGGTGCTCAGTCAATAAACTAACTTTGCTTTTATCCGCCACAAATTCTATTGTCTTTTAGGCTTTCAGGTCTCTCAAATTTCTTTCTTAAGACACTAATATGCTACCAGTACAATTTTCCCCAAGCTACTCCTTCCCCAGTCAGGAGACAGGGGAGGAGAAGGAGGGGGAATCCCCGCCGCAGCAAGTGACAGATACCTCCTGGTGAAGGAGCTCCCATGTGCTGTATTCACTTCTAGTTGTATTAAACTGCACAGGCCTGTAGTATAAGGACAACCTTGGTACTGAGGTTAAAGCTGCTCCCGCTGACTAATTGGGATTGTGGCTATTCAGCATTTCTGAAAAATCCAGCCCTAAATGTCTCAAGCTGGGTACTCAAAACCAGTGGCCACTTCATGAAATGTTGACCTGACCCTCTCTGCGCTTGTGTTTCCATATAGTCCTACTTCATAGGGACTTTTAAAGCTATTTTAAAGCATATGAACATCCTCACACACCCAGAAAGTATGTGATTTATGAGTTTGTACTTATGTATTCAGTATTTGAACCTGAAAGAAAGTGTTTTCTCCCTAGACACTTTCTTTTTTAGGAAACGGCCCATGATGGGATGTGGGGGGAAATCAGGCAATCCGGGTTCTCTGACCTGCAGTTTGACTTTGGGCAAATCACTTCCTCTCTCTGTGCCTCAGGTTCTCCACTTGCCAAACGAGGACAATGACACAAAACAACCTTTGCTGAGCAATCTGAGTGCCATGGATAAAAAGTGTGATAGGAAAGCACTGGCAATCTTTGATTTGGAAGATACAAACACTCTAGCACAAACAGCCTGGCCTGTTTAGTTCTAAAAGCACTTGCATTTGCTTCCAAATCAGAAATTATCCAGAAAATGCATTTCATGAAGGAAGCAAACCTTGAACAATAGTGTTGTGTAGGAGACCACTTTGATTAGGCTCGCTGCTGGTAGATAGTTTATATTACAGCCAGAGGTGAATGGAGTGGCCTCAAGCCCAGACATTTCCTGCTGTTTGTTTTTGTTCCTACCAGGACAGACAGATTAGATCTCAGGAGGGTATTTTTGTTTATTCATTTTAAAGTGATAGTCTCCATGTTAGAGATCTCTCATTTTGTTTACTCCTTTGCCTTTGAGCAGCTCAGACGGCTCCTGAGTCACAGCCTTGTTGCCAGGGCCAGACGTGAGGGTCTGACTGGCTACAGCCCTCCTATTACGGCTGGTCTCTGTTTGTCTGCCAGTACTCTGGGATCTTGACCTCCAATACTGTGTGAATCCTGATCCAGAATTTGTTCCTGAGCAGAGGATGCCAATCGGACCAATTTGGCACATGTGGAGAACCACTAATGCACTGGATGGATGAGTGAGGTTCTGTGGCCTGTAATGTGCAGGAGGCCAGACTAGATGATCATGACAATCCCTTCTGGCCTTAAAGTCTAAGTCTATGATTGAGATTCACATGCCCCTTTTATGCCTCAACTTCAAATACTGAAACCAAGTACTTCAGAGGTAAAAAGCAGATATCCTGCTGGACAGATGTACCACTTCTGGTGGGGTGCTGCAACCGCAAACCAGAATGTAAGGCCACTGCTTGGCAAAAACAGTATTGTGATTTGAGTTTGGCAGATCTCAGTGCAGTCCCCACAGGACAGGTGCTCACGTCACAGGGGGAAAAACAAACCACCAAACCACCATCGCCACAGCTGGGTCTAATCCCCACCTCTCCCTCCACCCCTTGTGGACAATCTTACTAGCAAGGCCAAGTATTGAACAGAACATGGAGACTGTATACTTATAATTCCAGGGTTGATCATCCAGCTCAGGCTTCAGTTAACAGTGGACCAATTCCCTTACTTTTAAGCTCTTTCTCCTGTCTCTGACAGAGTTTATCTTTAATCCCTCTATTCATTTCATTCCATGTGCGCATTCAGCCTGCCAGAAAGTTTTAGGAGTAGATATTTGAGCTACTGTCAGGCAGGATTTTAATTCTCAATGGACAGTGCCTTGAATAGCAGACACTTAAGGAGCTATGGAAATATTTACCAGAAATGTCCTTATGTCTGGAATTCTTGATCAGCAAAAAGTACAGGGATCAGGGTATAATTATCTTGCTAATAACTGTCAAAGTTATAAAGAGTTCAAGTGAACACAGGACAGAAGAACAGTATAAGGGCAAATCAGTGCAACATTCTGAACAGAATTCAAATGTGGCTTGTGGACAAAACCAGAGGATTGCAGAAGAAGCTCTGAGAAGGGCACAAAGTGGAGGCAAGAACAGAGGGACTCCTATCAAAATGCCAATTACAGGGGTACATTGGGGTGCTAACAGGACCCAGATGGAGACCCACCAACTCATTTCTCATGTGAACAGCCAGCATTCTCTGACTGGATTTGAATCCAGAAGTGAAAGGCTCTGTTGCACATTACCAGCTTCTGTTCACCATTTCTCTTCGGTGGATATAAAGTGGTGAAGGCCAAACTTGACATCTGGTGTGAGGAAACTGAGAAAGTTGAGGGTTTTATTGACCACGCCGCCACAGTCTAAAGCAAGGGTGACCAACCTCAGCCTGAGAAGGAGCCAGAATTTACCAGTGTATATTGCCAAAGAGCCACAATAATATGTTGGCAGCCTCCCCTCTCCCCAGCTTCCCCACCCCACTCCCAGTGCCTCTCACCTACCAGCAACTCTGCCGATCAGCACCTCCTGATCAGCTGTTTCATGGCCTGCAGCAGGGAGGAATGAGTGCACTACAGGCTTAAAGGGGTAGAGTGGGGGTAGGGCCTTTGGCAGAACCAGGGATTAAGCAATGAGCACCCCCCAGCACACTGGAAAGTTTGCACCTGGAGCTCCAGCCCCAGATTAGGTGCCTATACAAGGAGCCTTATCTTAACTTCTGAAGAGCCGCATGTGGCTCTGGAGCCACAGGCTGACCACCCCTGGTCTAGCACCTACTACTGGAAAGACAGCAAGTCCTTCCAGGAGGTCATTCTCTGAGTGGAGAGATTTCATCTCTCATATTGTCCTCTTTCCCTGCATTAGAGGAAGCAGAGCACCCAGAATGGGGTGGGTTGGGGAAAAATAGGAACAGTACTACCAAGCGGTATAATGTTTCCCCCCTCCCCGCAGTCTACATGTCAGTACATCCACGTCCCACATCCAGTGGGAGTAAAAGTGAAGAATATGAGAATCTTAAACCCGCCCTAACCTGCAAGCAAAAGTAAAGTGCTTGAAGAGGAGTTTTTGCCATCAGTGGTTTTACTATATCCAAGTAACTATGGTCAAAGAACACAAAGGTTGTAAAAGTCAAGCCCTCAAAAGTTAGGAAATGCTAGAATTAAGGCTGTCTGTGCCACCTTAACTCATTTCCCTTGTATCTATGCATTATGATACAGTCCTCCTTCAAAGCATGGAGGTGTTACCACATTTCAGCTGAATGGTTGTAAGACTTTTATAATGTGGGCAAAACAATGTATTTTTGCCCTAACCTTGTTCTTAAACAGCTGAACTGTTTTAGCTAAAACAAAACAAAACAAAAAAAGCAAACAAAAAACCAAAGGCAAATAGCTAGCCTGGAAAATTTCAGCCCAGATAGTTTACATTTGGCAAAGTTATAAGCAGCTGAAAACAGGACCTTATAAAGGAAAGTGGTGAACAACCTTAACTACAGGCCTCATTCCCTATAACAAGAGCATGCAATAAATAGGGTCCTGCCAAATTCATGACTATGGAAAAATGTGTCACGGACCATGAAATCTGATCTCCCCTGGTGAAACCTGCTCTTCCGTGCTTTTACCTTCTACTATACAGATTTTATGGGCGAGACCAGAGTTTCTCAAATTGGGGGTTCATGGCCTGACAGAAAGTTGCAGGGAAGTCATAAGGTCATTTTAGGGGTGTGTTGCCAGAAGAATCAAGCCTGTTAGCCTATTCAGTTTGGGCATTTATTTGTGTATAATCCATTAGTTCCTTTTGGACCACTTCACCTGGGTGTTTGATACGTTATTGCAGGGGCCACAATGGCACATTATTCACCTTACAAAATGCCATCCTCAGAGGAGCCATCATTGAATCCAGGACCACCCTTATTATACAAGTTGCTTACCCCTCTTAACACAGTGGTTGTTACACTGCAAGTGGGCAAGCCATTCGCTAAAAGCTATATTTACCACAATGAGACAGGGAAGGAGCACAGTGTTTCACTGGGATAATAACAGCAGGTTTCTGATGGATCATGGTAATGGCCAGCGTTTGGGTCTCTCTGCAATTTTTAAAAATGAATGTATGCCTCCATTAAACACAGCTACTGCCCTGAATTTAATCTCCTCTTTGCCAGGGTCCAGTTCTGCTAGGGAACTTTTCCCTCTCATTAAAATCACTTGCTTGGCCTTTTCAGCAAAAATTTCCAGTGCAAATATTCTTCCCTTTGGGGTTTTAAAGCTGTTTCCACAGCAACAGAGAGCACTGGCTAAAAGAGGGTGTTTGATCTGCTTTTTTTCTCAATTTTGGAGGGAATTAAGCGAGGGGAATAATATCCAGAGCTGGGGTGAGTTGAACTTCATTTGGACAGTGACACAATAGGGCCTATCTATTTTTGTGGCTTTGTAGCACTCTGGAGATGTAAAACAGCTGAAAACTCAGCCTAACCAGCCAGTTAACTAATAAAATGCCCAGATTTACAACTACTGTATGACACTCAGACGATGCAAAGCAGCTGGAGGGCACTTGTGAATCTGCCTCAGAGCAGATAGGAGAATTTACCAGGAGAACAACTCTTACCTGCCATCTGTAGTAAGAATCTGAAATTTAGATTTTCACTCAAGTGTTGTTGTATTTATGCCCCAGGTAGCACAGACTGTGAAAGAAGCAAGCAGAAGGAAAGAATCCACGGAAAATATAAAGTGGAAAATGGAGCAGAGGACAGACAGAGTGAAAAAACAGACTGAGGAAATGCAGCAGAGGGGAAGAGAGAAAAATTCAATGAGAAATTAAATATGGCCTGTCTAGTGTATTCAGAGCTTTTGCTTGCATCAGTCATGCTGTAGGGGAGAAACATTCTGTCCCCAGCCTGTAGTGTAGAGAGTACAGGTATGTAAGCATCTGGGTATCACAGCTGCATTGACCAGGATTCACTCTGAACACATGCAGCTGGGACAGAAGCAAAGATGGCAGAGAGAATGGTTTATTACACTAAGTGAGGCTGCTTCCTACTAGGAGTTCTTTGCAGGTTACCAGATAATGAACAGAAATGGAGAACAAACAATACAGGCCACATCCTTAAAGGCAAGTAAAAAAATGTTAAAGTCAAGCATTGACTTTCCTTGAATTCCCCCTCTTGTCGTCTCTGCTTGCCCTGCTATTCTTCTTCCCCCAGAATAAAGAATGGACAAGTTAAGAAACAGAGGCAGATTCTGGCTCCCAGTCCTTCTGCTTTGTGCAACTCCAGAGTTGCAAAGCAGCTGGTTGAACTGGGTAGCTGGTATTCCCTTAACATACAGGGAATCCCCAGCAGCAACAGCCTCTCCTTGTCCTTCAGTACGGGGGTGTGCCATAGGAAAAGGGGACATAAGCAGTGAACATAGAGTTCACTCTCCAGAGGGGCGCCTCCTGCTGACAGTATCAGGGATTAGCTCTCTGAGCCAGTGCTCCCGCTCTTGGTGGTATTTCTCCCACTACGTTCTTCTTCTGAAAACCCGCCTCAATCCAGGAACTGCAGCATCCTCTTCAAGACTCAGCCCTCCAGCTATGTCACTATCTGTGTTTTCCCACCATCTTGGAGGATTTCAGGGTGGGGGAGAAAATCGCCCAGTTCTAACATCCAACCACTTTCCCAGTTGCGAGTAGGGAGACCCAGGCCCAACCACTACCCTGGTGCCAACTCAGAGACCCTGTCAAGAGCAGCCTCCTGCTGTCTCTCTAACTTTTTTGTCAGAGCTGCTTCAATTCCCTAGGCCACCTTCCTATGGCCCAAGCACCTTCTTCATCCTGCTCTCAGGACCACAAGCCAGCCAGGAGCTCCCTCTTGCTCCTCTGGTCTCTGCCAGCAACTGCCCTGTCTAAGGTGGTATCTTCCTGCAGTCCACTGAAAACACAGTTCTCTCTCCTTGGACTCCCTGCAGCAACTGATCATACTCTGCCTTGCAGCTCCCTTTTATCTGAGCCTGCTGGGTCCAGACTGGTTGCTCCCTGCAACTCCTCCCTGATTGACTATGCTTCACGCAGCCTCTCTGGGCCACTCAGAGGACTCACCTCCTTTGCTCTTTCCAGGACACAGCATGGTTAACCTTTTCTATACCTATGTGGGGTAGGCACCCCATCACACAGACCCAATCATTGCTAAAATAAACTGAATTTTGAGAAGCCTTTTCTGAGCACTAATAAAAGCTAATCATGTCTGTCACATAATAATTAATCTGAATCAGCCATTACTGTGTGCTGATTAGACAGCCATCTCACTAAACCTCAGTGAAATGTGTAGCTGAGAACCCTTGTCCACCCCTTTATTACAGACGCTTTTCTCAATCTCTTTCTATTCAATCTGGGTTTTTTAAAGTGGCTCTGGGTGAGCCAAAGTGGCTATCTGCCCACTTTTGCAATACCATTAAGTTTTACCCAACTACAGCTACCATTCCTTCTATTACTTATGTCATCAGGGAAGGATGGTCCTCAGGGCTGCCTTTTATCAGGGGAACAGAGGACACACCACTGGCTCAGGAACTGAGTTATGCATATCTAACTTCTTTCTCTCCTGGGTTCATTGAAACCATAACTATTTAAATTCTTCTGGGCTTCTCTTCCATTTGAGCCTTGCTGATGCTCTTGCCTTTCACCTCTATGGCCATGAGGTCAAACGCTAGTTTTGTAGTGAGAAAATAAGCTTTGCTGAATGGAGTCCTGGTGGATTTCTTATCCTACGTCCCATTGGCCCATGTCACAAAAGCATATGCTATGAGGTATAATGAATAGTTACATGGTTAGAATAGACAAAAACAGGATGGGGAGCTGCGCTTGCAAGGATTAGTGGGTTCCTTGCCAGGAATGGTTCGTTGCATTCATTTCTTGTGTGGTAGGTTTGCATTTTGCCTACTGTTTCCCCACCCCCGCGAGTTTCAGAACAAACGTGGGGTTAGCATTACAAATATTTTTAATGTGTAATAAAAGCACCACACCACCAAAGCTGATGCCAACCCCAGGGGCTTTCTCTACCTCTTGGCACAGTTTATTATTGTGACACTATGTCCGATATTTCTCATAGAAATGTTGCTATAATATGATTATAGCATATATAAGATATATTTTATGCAAGATGGGTCTTATGAGATATCATTGGAAAGGTTATGATTTACTGAATATAATTATCTCTTTGTATGCCTGTATCATTTTTGTATCTAAAGTTAGGAATATTGACTATACATCTGTACTACAAAAGTGTTTTCACGTGGGGAATGCCCACCAGACAGAATCCAATCAGTCTGGCTATAAGCTGGGGACAAGTCAATAAACCATTAGGGAGAACAATAGGTCTCTGAAGATGGTAATCTCCCACCTTCCTGGGATGCTACAACTGGCTTTTGACTCATGGCTGCTTTGACACTTCAGGGTCATGTGATTATGTCACCTGGTACTGGACTCCAGGGGAGGAAGATGATTGGGTTCCTTCTTCACTGAATTCCTGCCCAGGATGACTGCTGGAAACATCTAAGAAAGAAAGACCGAGGGGCCGGTGGGAAGAAGAGCCGAGCCCAGGCTGGAAAAGTGGTCTGGTTTATGGAAGATGTACATCGGACCCTCACTATAGCCTGCATCGCTCTAGCACGGGTTCACATACAGCACGGTCATTGCCATGGATCCCATATTTAAATAGGGATCCATGATAACGCGTTCCCTGCGTTAGCGCGGGACTGCGCATGGATCCCAAACCCCGGGCTATAGCGAGAGTCCGGTGTACCTGGAGTTTTAAGCTGCAAGCAGGAGCAGCTTGCCAAGAAACTCTGCAATCTGCCTAAAACAACATTTAGGGTGAGAACTTACTATTTGTTTCTGTAGTGTATTAAGCTTAGTTTGCGTGTTTGTTTTATTTTCTCAGTAATCTGCTTTGATCTGTTTGCTGACCCTAATAATCACGTAAAATCTATCCTTTGTAGTTAATAAACTTGTTTTTTGTCTCTAAAACCTGTTTGTGGAATTCATAAATGGGAGGCAAAAGCTGTGCATATCTTCCTCCCTATGGGGGTAGAGGGAGGAGGGGACAATTTCATGAGCTTATGCTGTACAGTTCTCTGTGCAGTGCAGGACAATACAATTTTGGGTTTGCATCCCAGATGGGGAGGAGTGCACTTGAGTGCTGGGAAATTCTCTAGCTGAGTCTTACCAGGCAGAGCTGATCTCGGGGTCTGTGTCTTTCTGCAGCTGGGTGTGTCCCTGAGCAGGGACACACCCAGCTGGGCCAACCCAACTCATTCAAAAAATACACAGCTGCATAGGGCACCAGGAAATCTGAGCAAGGACACACCCAGCAGGGCCAACCCTACTCATTCAAAAAGCACACAGCTGCATAGGGCACCAGGAAATCTAGGGCACCCTACGCAGCTGTGTACTGTTCCAGTCCCTGCTCCACTTCTTCCCCATGGTTCCCACCTCTGCTCCACCCCAGCCTTGCCTCTTCCTCCCCCCACTCCACCCCTTCCCTAAAGTCCCTGCCCCTGCTCTGCCCCTACCCTGCCTCTTCCCACCCCTGCTCCGCCCCCACTCTAATCCTTCCCCAAAGCCCCTTCCCTACTCCACTCCAGCCCTGCCCCACCCCCACTCTCCTGAGCACTGCAGCAACCCATCCCCAGCTGCACTGCCAGTGAGTGCTGTGGGGCAGTTCCCCCTGCTCCCCAAGCCAGCTTCACCCCCTTCCCCTACCCATGGGGGCCTGGAGCCAGCTTCCCACCTCACAGGGGGGCTGCGTAGGGCCCCAGAATAGCTAGGATCAGCCCCGATAGGCAGAACTGCAGGGTTTCAATGCATGGATGAGATGAGGGTGTTGGGAGGAAGGTTTTAGGTTCATAAGGAACTGGGGGACCCTTTGGGGAAGCAGGATCCTATAGAGGAAGGGGGGGATTCACCTAAATCAATATGGAAACACATTGCTGGCATGTGGAATTAAAAAGGGCATAGCAGATTTTTTAAATTAAGGGATGGAGTGAAGCGGACAGGTGCAGAGGAGCACAGGGTTTGGGCACAGACATCTCCGAGGGATGAATTTATTAAAGGGGGAACTTTATATCCTTATAAAGAGGACAAGGAAGATGTTGGTAGAGTACAGGTAGGAGCTAGTGAGGACCAGTCAAATGTAAAAGAATCCCATTTAAATATAACACGAAGGTAAGCAACTGAATAGTGACAAAATGTACAAGTGCTTATATAAAAATGCCAGAAATCTAAATGCTAAGATAGGTGAACTTGAATGCCTGATATTAAATGAGGATATTGATATGATAAGCATCACAGAAACATAATGGAATGAGGATAATCCATGGGACCCAGTAATACCAGAGTACAAAATATACAGAGGTCATGGTGATGGAAGAGTCGCAAAATCATAAATTAATCCACCTGTACCATAGAATGAAATTGCATGCTTGAACAATAAGAGTATAGCCGTAGGAATATGCTCCCAACCATGTGACCAGGAGAAGGATGATTATGAAATGCTCAGGGAGATTGGAGAGTCTACAGCAGGCAGAAAATGCAATAATAATGCGAGAATTCAGTTAGCCTCACACTGACTGGAAACGTGTCATTGCAGGGAGCGATGTAGAGAGAAATTTTCTACACATCACAAATTACTACTTCTTGGAGCAGCTTGTCCTAGAACCCACAAAGGGAGAGGCAATTCTTGATTTAGTTCTAAGTGGACCCCAGGATCTGGTCCAAGAGATGAATATAGCTGAACCCCTCGGTAACAGTGACCATAATGTAATTAAACTGAATAGCCTTGTCTGGGGGAAATACCAACAAAAGCCACCACAATATCATTTAATTTCAAAAAAGAGAACTACACAAAAATGAGAACATTAAAATGAACAGAAACAAGGGTGAAACGTCTGCAAAATGCATGGAGACTACTTAAAAACACCATAACAGAAGCTCAAATAAAATGTATACCCCATATTTAACACACACATAGTAAAAGGACCAAAAACCTCACCATTGCTAAATGGCTGAGTAAAAGAGGCAATCAGAGCCAAAAAGGCATCCTTTAACAATTGGAAGTCAAATCCTCATTAGGAAAATAGAGCATAAATTCTGACAAATCAAGCATAAAAGTATAAGAATGCTGGTCAAAAAAGAATTTGAAGGGTAGGAATACGGTAATTGGTCAGTTTTCACAATGGAGAGATAAATAGCAGAGTCTCCCAAGGATCTGTACTGGGACTTGTGCTGTACAACATATTCATAAATGATCTGGAAAGTGGGGTGAATAGTAAGGTGACAAAATTTGCAAACAATACAAAGTTATTCAAGATAGAGGTCAACTTTGGCTAACTCTTTGCCTAAGAGTTACAAAAGGATCTCACTAAATTGAGTGACTGGGCAACAAAATGGCAGATAACATTTGATATTGATGAGTGCATCGTAACGCACATTGGAAAACATAATCCCAGCTCTACATACAAAATGATGGGGTCCAAATTAGCTGTTTCTTGAGCTTCACGACTCAAGAAGGTGATCTTGGAGTCAATGTAGATAGTTCTCTGTAAACATTTGTTCAGTGTGCAGCAGCAGTCAAAACTGCTAACAGAATGTGAGGAACCATCTGGAAAGGATAATGAAACCAGTGTAACAGCCCACGAAAGCTTATGCTGAAATAAACTGGTTAGTCTCTAAGGTGCCACAACTATTCCTCAGTTTATGAGACAAAAATGTCACAATGCCACTTTATAAATTCATGATACACCTACTCCTTCAATACTGTGTGCAGTATTTCAAAAAAGATGTATTAGAATTGGAAAAGGTACAGAGAAGGAAAACAAACATGATGAGGGATATGGAACAGCTTCTGTACGAGAAGAGAATAAAAAGACAGACTTTCATCTTAGAAAATGAAGGATTAATGGGAGAATATGATAGAAGTTTATGAAATCATAAAAGGTGTGGAGAAAATGAGCAGGGAAGTGTTATTTACTCTTTCACATAACACAAGGATGGGAGGTTAGCTGAGATGAAATTAATAGGCAGGAGGAAGAAAGTACTCCTTCACACAACACACAGTCAAGTTCCACAACTCATTTCCAGAGGATGTTGTGCAGGCCAAAAGTATAAGTGGATTCAAAAAAGGATTAGATAAGTTCATGGAGTATAGGTCCATCAATGGCTATTAGACAAGATGGTCCTGGATGCAACCCCATACGCTGGCTGTCCATAAACCTCAAACTGTCAGAAGCTGGGACTGGACAACAGGGGATAGATCACTCAAAATGCCTTGTTCAGTTCATTTCCTCTGAAGCATCTAGCACTGGCCACTGTGGGAAGACAGGATACTGAGCTCCAGAGATGGACCATTGGTCTGACCTAGTGTGGCCATTCATATGTTGGACAGAAGGAATTAATCTGGTGCATGTGTTTACCTACCTTTCTAGTGGCAGAAGCCTTCTTCTCCATTCCTCTCCCTGCTTGAGGTGTCAGGGAAACAGTCAGCTTCTGAATTTGGATATTGATAGGCGATGGGGAAAACAATTTTGGTTTTGATACAAAATGTATTTATCAGACCTTTTCAGCCTTCCCACATCCTTCCCGAGGTAACCTTCCTCAGGCACTTTTGTTTAGTTTGACTTTCACGTGTAGCCTCAGTGAGTTCCATTTCTTGGTTGCTTTGGGCATTGGAGGAACTGCAACAGCTCCTATAACTTAAGGTCATTCAGCTTGGGCCTTGAGAGAAAAGCTATCACTGAGATCAATGAGGTGTAGGAGAGGATAGAGTGCATCTGTGCTTGCAGCCAGAAATACAGAGGCACTCATATTTTTAAAAATCAATTTTTACTTACCTCTTAGATTATTCAACTGAAAGAACTTTAAAACTCTAATGCATCACTTATGATTTGTGCTCTTTACTTTTTGCTCCTCGCTCAGTTTAAGATGGCATAACTACAGCCTGCACTAGCTGTCACTAGTCCTAAGGGACCATTATAACAGGCCAGGATAGGCTGGGTGCAGGAATGGCTACTGTGTCTTCTGTACTGCCTTTATGGAGGAGGATCACCCTGAGTGGGCAGAGACAGCTTTAGGGCTGCTTTGCACCCTAGAGCAGCTTGAGTGACTCATCCAAATAATGTACAGTTAGAAGACTATATATATATACTGGGGGGACACTATAGAGAGCACAACCACTGTTTGTTTTCCAGGGTTTCTGAAGGAATTCTTTGAAACTAGTGATTCTGCTCTATGTCCTCTCGGGCCTTGTCTTCATTAGGAAAAAGGTGTGTTCCTATGTTGTGTTAGCTAACAGGTGGTAACTAACACAATGTTATATATCCTAGTGAAGTCAATCCAATATGTAGTTTCAATAAAATTGGGAGGTCCAAGTAAACCCTAGGTTCCTGTAGTGTCTTTACTCTGACCTGCTTATGTAGCGCTGACAGACCCCAATCCTCAGCAGGCAGCGTCAAACCTGGGAGCTTTGAAGCTTAGTTTATGAGCCTCTACAGCATGAGCTAAAAGCCATGTGGCTCTTAGCCAAGGTTGTAGCAGACTCATCAAATCTCTAGTTGGAAGGTGCCACTGGAGAGAGACAGAGCACCACACCAACAAGGCATGGGCTACACTACCATATGTGAAAGCTACAAACTGCTTTGTCCGTGCTCATATTTTCACTCATGTTAATTACCTTTTTCCTAATGAAGATGTTTCCTTAGTGGGCTGAAATTCATCCCTAATCTGTAATTTCTCTGTGTTTGGTCCATTGTCCCTATCTGTGCTATGGGTAACATGCTGTCACAGACTCTCTGACAAGCACGCAAGGCACTTGCCTTGATTTCAGAGCCATTTCAATGGGTATGGAAAATGGTTTTCTAAGCCTGCCTGTCCTGCCCCCCAGTGTATTTTTACAATGTGTTCAGGGCATTCTGTTGGGTGAAGCTGGTCCATTCAGTAGATCTGAGGGAATGTATGCACTTGCCCTTTGTAGACCCGTTAAGTGCCACACTACAGATTCCTGGCAGATCCTCCACGCCTCAAACTGCACATACATTCCTTTTACAAACACCACATGCATTCCCCTTGCTCATCCTGTGTGTGTCTTGCACTCATGCGTTCCTTGTGATATTCTATGCCACCAGCACCTATTAATTAGTGTTACAGTAGAACTTCAGAATTACAAATACCAGAGTTAAGAAGTGACCAATCAACCACACACCTCATTTAGAACCAGAAGTACACAATCAGGCAGCAGCAGAGACAAAAATAAAAAAGGTAAATACAGTACAATACTGTATTAAATGTAAACTACTAAGAAATAAAGAGCAAGTTTAAAAAAAATTTTGAAAAGATCAGGAAACTTTCTGGGCTTGTTTCAATTAAATTAGGATGGTTAAAAGCAGCATTTTTCTTCTGCATAGTAAAGTTTCAAAGCTGTATTAAATCGATGTTCAGTTGTACACTTTTGAAAGACCCAGCAATGTTTTGTAGAGTTATGAACATTTCAGCGGTACAAACAACCTCCATTCTCAAGGTGTCTGTAACTCTGAGGTTCTACTGTATTAGGGATAATTAATCCTCTCTCTTTGGTAATTGCCAGTGAAAAATTCATGATAGGTAGTTATAAAGGACTTCATCACAGATCATTAATGCAAGTCAGGAAGTGATTTCACAGCCTTGTAGCACTTTACCACAGATAGCCCATTGTGTAGGCCACTGTTTTAATTATCTTTTCCCTTGCATCAGAGCCAGGCATACTCAAAGAGCAGCACTATGCAAGCTACTGATTGAAGTCTTTGTTTGAAATCTTTGGGGCCTGCTACTGTTTCCGGCTCTACCTGCAGGGAGAGTCTGAGGGTATGGTTACACTTACAGGATTATAGCGCTATTGGTTATAGCGGTCCCCTTATACAGTAATACGTATAGCGCTATTGTATGTCCACACTCAGACGCGCCAGTGGTATAGCATGGCCACATTTGGGGCACTTAATGCGGTATTAAGAGCAGCGCATTAGGGCAGGTATCCCAGCATTCAGCTGGGTGCAACGTGCTTTTTAAACGAGGGGGGTGAGGGGGACGCGTTATGTGTATGCGGAGGGAGAGAGCCAGTGGTTTTTCCGTTCTTCTGAAAGCCTGTAGTGAGCCTCCGTTTACAGGCGGCTTTGTTTTCACACAGGCTCCCTCCTCAAACATTTGCACTGCTTATCTGCCGAGTTAAGAGAGAAACTCTAAAGAGGTACTTCCGCATTCCTCCAGCCGAGTTCAAAACAAAGGGAAGAGACGTCAATTGCCTTAAATGGCTCTAGGCATCTCAAGAGGTCACTTGTAGCGCAGTGGGTGTCCACATTCTTGCTGTAGCGCTACAGCAGCTGCGCTACAGCCCTTATTCCCCATGCAGAGGTGGATTACCAGGAGCGCTATAACTCCGCGGTTATAGCGCTCTAAGTGCCTTGCCAGTGTGGACAGGGAGGAGCTTATAGCGCTCGTGGGGGCTTTATAGCGCTATAAAGTGCCAGTGTAACTAAGCCCTAAGACACCAGCAAAAATGGAAGCTGAGAGCAAGTTGGATTGATCAATCCTCATTATGAACAGAGGGCCACAAGCTTCATGCACCTCCAAGGAATTTATTATTGAGGCTGCAGGACACCAACAGTCCCTCTGGTTCTCTTTCTCCTAGTCCATGCTCCATAGTGTCTCCACCCAGAAATGCTGTAATTCCTGACCTGGATTATGCAGGCACAGAAGGGCTTGCTGACTATAGTACAGGCACCTTTCAGCAGCATGACATTCACTTAACAAGTGTAAAATGTGTGGAGCCTTGTATGGAGGAAATCCAGCCCTCCAGGGACTTCTCAAGAGGGAAAAAAGACAAGCGATGGGAGGCTGTTATTGTCAAAGCACCTGCTGGATACAACCATCTCTGCACAATGCAAGGGAATACCTGTGCTGTACCTATTCACAGAGCTGTCATTCCATGTAATTAATGCAGGACTCTGTTATTGCCCTGTCACTTGTGGTAAGGCACACAGTAGGACGCCACGCTGAGGAGTGAAGCTCTGAAAAGCAGGGTGAAGAGATTGTCTGTGAAGGGCAGGGAAGAAGAGAGGGAGTGTGGCTGAATAGCTGGAATAACATTTTTGACTGTCACTAATCATTGTGGGAATTCAAGCACGTTACTCAACTTGGCTATAGCTCAGTTTCCTTCTCTACCACACAAAAAGCAATGAACTTCCCTGCATCACAAGGGCTTGTGGTGCTTAATGAAGGTTATAAAGTGCTGGGAGACCCTTGGCTGTAAAGTACTATCGAAGTCCGCACTTATTATTCATGATGATGCCTGCCTGGTGTGTCCACTGGTGCTCTAGCAGGGCGAGGGAGAGCTCCATTCACACCACATTTCTTTGGAGCTGCTGCCAGCTTTTGAACAGGAGCAGGGAGGAAAACTTATTTCTAGTTCCTGAGCCCCTACAAACCTGAGGATAAAAGATACAATGAGTCTATAGCTGAAAAATTTGGAACCAACTGTGTGTTTGGATTTCAAATCCTCCACTCCCCATTGTCTTCAGTTCTCTAAAAAGGGGGAGAGGCCCTGTTGCTTGTCAGCAGAGCGGCCTCTCCTGCCCCACGGCGGGCTACGCTCCCCGCCTGCCCCTGCTGCTGCGGAGGCTGCTGCCGCACTGGGCTTGAGCTGCGCGGCCCCTCCCAAGCGGTGCCCAGTTCCCACTGCTCTTGGCCGGCAGGTGCAGGGCCCCAGCCGAGCCCAGTCCCTTGCATCTCCTCCGCAGTGGCACTCCTGGGCGGACGTGGTGGCCGTGGAGCCTGAGAGGAGGAGTGGCCCCCGGGCGAGACTCCGAGGTGAAAAGGCTGCTAGCGCGGCCCGAGCGCTGGACAGTGACAGCTACCAGCCTCTAAAGCAATGATGTAAAAAAAAAAATTTTGGGCACCGCTTTTTGGTGCCCCAGGCAGCTGCCTAGTGGTTACACAGGCCCTGCATCTGACATAAAAGGCCTGTAGAAAGGTGTGCACTCACCACACTGAGGGCTGGGTGTGATACAGCAAGCTCCCTTCCTGTCCACAGCTGCTCTGGGACCCTGGCTCCAGACTCAGTAGTCCTTCTCCCCTTTGTGTCAGGGGGTTTCCACACCACCTTTTCTAGTTGCTAGGGGAATCCAGGCCCTCTCTCTTCATTGGCCTCAGCTATGGTCTGCTTTCTGAGACTCCTTGCTGCCTCCCTGGACTTCTTCCTACCTTGGCCTTCCCTCAGAGTAGTACCCCTCCCTGGGCTTATGATACACGTGCCTCAGTCTAGGCCTTTTCTCCACTCTCTCACAACCAGATAGGGACTGCAGAGCTCTTCTCCTTTCTCCTCGCAATCCCCTGCTCTTCTGGGCTTCCTCTTGTTATGCTCACCATCCACCTCCTCCCCGTGCTGCGTTTCATCTCAGTTGGGCCATGTCCATCCTACAAATGTAGCCAGGTGCACTAATTTCTCTCTATCTCCTGGATCTCTTTCATTAGCTGTGTGGGATATATATCCCATCATAGGGCCATACTGGAACTCCACAGTATATCAACATTATTAAGGCTAGAGAGGTGAACAGTACTGGCTAGAACTAGATTGAGTGCAACCAGCAGTGGTGGCCTTTCATCAGACAGCTCTGCCAATGCACCTCAATCCTTACTTGCAGCACTCTGTACTTTTCTTCATTCCCAAACAGGAAGAATGAGGTGCTTGTGAGACAGTCATATGGAAGCCAAAGGATGTGAGCTAAGTGAAAATTCAGCAGTTGTATGCTGAAGTCCAGCCACAACAATCTGCAGGGAAACTCTTCAAATCCTACTCTTCCAGCACAGTAAATCTGGGATTCTTCTCCAAAATTCAGCCACAATATGCCAGGCTTTATAAATTCAAGCTGTTCTCCATGAGCAAGCTTCATAGCTCCTAGACAGAATCCAAGATCTGCTTGGAACATTCCCTTCAAATGTTTGAACCAGGACTTTGGAACAACCCAGGCCCGGGTCGAAGAATGCATAGCACATTTCACCCAAAACATCAGCCCCGGCAGACCAATCAACATTGTTTACCCTTTGCAGCCCTCCAGCCTAGCTGCAAACACAGTGACCAGTTCTACATTTCAATATTAACTGCATTTGGGCGCTGGCCTGTAGACTAGAGGGGCTGCATTTGGGGCTGGCACATAGGCTAGAGGGGCTGTTTAATTTCAGTGTAGACAGACTCTAGGACCCTGCAAAGTGTGAGGGTCCCAAAGCTTGGACTGCAGCCCGAGTCCAAACATCTACTGCTCCTTAGCCCAAGTCAGCTAGGACAGGCCAGCCGTCTGTGTCTAATTGCAGCATAGATATTTAGGGTGTTGTTTCAAGTATCTCTGAAAATGGAGATGCAATACTGCCCACTCAGCTCCAGGAAAACAGCTTCTTTAGAAACCCTGCAAACTGAACTGTAGCCCTGCACCAGGCCTAAGGTTGTGTGGTTCAGTTGTGTCTTCACAAAAGAACAGTCTCACTGACCTTTTTCACTAAGGGCCTGTCTATATACACATTGTACCACTTTAACTATGCTGGTGCAAAGCCCCTACTGTAGACATAATTATACCACTATAAAGGTGTTGCACCTTTAGACCTGTGTAACTGTGTCCACATTAGGGCTCGTACCAGCATAAGTATTTCAGTGAAAAAAATATTACCCCAGTACCAGTACAACTTTCAAAAGTAGACCAGGCTAATATTTCCAAAACTGAGTGCTTGAAGCTAGGTGCCTATACCTCTATACCTAAACATGTGGCCTCACGTTCATAGATTAAGAACCATAGCTCCAATTCAAATTATTGCACATAGAACCTTAACTCTGCCCCCTTCTGTGTGCTCATATTTTATTTCTTCATGTGGTTTTTGTTTTTCCTATCAACTTAGATACACATGTGGAACATCTTGTAGTTCTGTGTGCTATTCTGTATGTGTCGGACAAACAGAATGGGGGAAAAAAACTCACTGAAAACCACCAATATTTCCTTCTTAAAAATTTATTTAACTACAAATACAAAAAACATTCAAGAGCATTAAGTCCAAGACGGAATGTGGGAAACCCCAAAACATTCCCTACTACATTAAAACACAGGATTTTTTTAAAAAATGGATGACGGGGGACAAGGAAAGAGCTACAGCACTGATTTACAATGCCAATGAATTTACAAAAATATAAATAACCTGTTTAGAACCTTTACAAAAATAATATTCATCATAAAAAATACAAAACCTATGTATATCCATGGGCAATCCCTGACTACAGCAATTGAAAACAACCACCACCACCTCATGAGAAGCACCAGGACTTCCATAAGTACCAGGAGGACTTCCTCCTAGCACTTTAATTAGCTCTTTCTGAACACACCAGATTTAAGAGTCCCCTGAGTACTAAAACAGCTTTCCCAGTAGATACCCGCTCACATAACAATATACTCAGGCTAATTCAGTTCAGTATCCCTGATCAAGATAGCATTTAAAATACATGCTTAAATTCCATTAAAGTCAATTGGACTTAAGTATATTCTTACCTTTAAGCATATGCCTAATTGCTGTCCTAAACAGGGATGGACTAAAGAATTTTACTACATTCTTTCCTGAATTACGGCCTGAGTCATGACTTGGAAAAAGGAAGCTGAGCCAGGAAATATTTCCATGTTTCTAAATCAGTTATTCCCAACTGAATTCTTATAGAGGTTGATTAACTGTATTTCCTTTAACTCATTATAAGCCATCTCTGCTCAGCATTAGTGGCTTTCTATACTGAAATGCAGGATTCACACACACACTGGAGATTTCCCCACACCCAACTTTGTTCAACATTAAAATAGAAACTGTAAGTCACAGATTTCTGGAAATTTTATTTTCCATTCATTGTGCGGAAAATTTTCTTTAAAAAGAAAAGTCAAGAACAAATCTCACTGGTTTGTAGCCAAACCTTCAAAATGGCCATCGACTGTGGATGCCACAATTTTTGGTGGTCAAACTGAGATGATCAGAGACTTATTTCCAGAGGTGTTAAATACCCGCAGCTTCCATAAGCTGCTGCAGGAGTTGGGAAAACCAAATCCAAGACATCTCAAGCTGGGCACCCAAAAGTAGTAGGCCACTCTTTAAAATTCTGGCATTAGTAAATAACTTTGGGCCCAATCCTGCTCCCACTGAAGTCAAGGGAGTTTTGTTATTGACTTACCTGGAAGCAAGAACCAGACCTTGAACTCCAGTTGCATTTTTCCTAACCATTAGAGGCCCAGTCGTGCAACCTTTTACTTATACAATCAATCCTCTTCAAAGAATTTTATTGAAGCCAATGGGATGACTCACACAAGAACTACTTGCCTAAGGGGTTGCTTGAGTCCCTAATTTGCTACATGCAGAAGAGTAACTAGAATCCAGTTAAACTAGGCAAAACAGTTCCATCCTGTATTTAATGAACACTCTTTCATTAAATACACCATAATTGAACAACTACACTGTGATTGGCCAAGAGAACAGCCAGAGTGTGCTTCACAGTAGCTTATCTGCATGCTATACTTGAACAAAGAAACTTACATTGCAACCACTTCATTCCAAAGGTAGAATTTAATAAGGTTTGTCAATTAATAATATTGATCAGCCTCTGAACAACATGGTACACCGTTTTAAATTGATAGGGCACCTTAAAATATGTACATAAAAACCTTCAATTAGGGAAAGGACGTGTTCACCTAAACCAAATTCTCCAAGAGGAAAAATTCCTTTACATTGCCCTTTCCCCATTCACCAGCAAGGCTACCTGGTGAGATCAGCAAGGACAAACACCACATCAGCAAATGACAAGAATTTGCAACACACTTGTAATATTCACATACAGAAATTACTGACTGTTAACCATACTTACAAAAGGATCATCAGCATTTGCCCAAGTTTAGCTTTTTCTCTCAGAGTGTAACTCTAGAGGATCATTTATTCTTAATTACATGATTGTGCTGTTGGGCAGTAACTGACACTAATGAAGGAGCAGGGAAAGTCTTACTTTCAAAGAGGTCTGGATCCTCTATGGGGACATTGCTAAGTACTCTCAGTGCTCCCCTGGAAGTCAATGGGAGTGGATGTACTCAGCTTGCAAAACTAACTCACGGGGAAGAACTCCATTGATGCCAATAAACCACAGCTGATGACATAAAAGGCAGGTGAAAATCCATCACACCAATGACCAGATTCTCATTTCACTGGCATAAGAGTAAATCCAGAATAGCCACTTAAGTCAATGATGTTACAACAAATTTATTTGGTATAATAGAGATCAAGATCTTAGCCCCAGATCTTCATTTGTCCTGAGGTGTTTTACATTTCTGGCACCTTTTTAATTAGTGCTGCATAGTTAAGTAACCAAGTAATGAGGGATAATTTATTGACATTTTAACTTAAAAGGGATAAAATCTTCAATACTTCCCTTTACTGCAAGGCAATCTCAAAATTGGCAACTAGCTGACCTCAACTTTGCCAAAGGTGAATAGCAGACAGGGAAAGCTTCGTGGCCAGGCACTGCATGTGAGTTGACTTAGGGCTTGTCTTCACTACCGTGGGGAAAGATCAATTTTATGGCGATCGATTTATCACGTCTTGCGAGGACGCAATAAATCGATCGCCAGCGCTGCCCCCGTCGACTCAGGAACTCCAGCTCCCCCGGAGGAGTAAGCCAGAGTCGACGGGGGAGCGCGCCGCTGACTGCCCTCGCCGTGAGGACGGGAGGTAAGTCAGCTGCAGATACGCAAACTTCAGCTACGTGATTCACGTAGCTGAAGTTGCGTATCTGCAGTCGACCCCCCCGCCCTAGTGAAGACCAGTCCTTAGTCCTCAGCAGGTTTAGGTCTTAAAGATGTTCAAGAGTTTAAACAAGGCAATACTGCCCCCTGCTGGCTGCCAGGAGACACCATGCCTTTAGTTACTCCATAAAAGGCAAACACCAATTAATTATAATCTAATTACACATTCCTATGTGGTCTATGTTCTCAGCCAACTTCAGGCACCCAGAGCTATAATAACAGCCAAGGGATTGCTATGATCAAATGAACCCAAAGGGGTTTTGATTATATGATTTTCCTATTGCAAACTTTCAAGCATAACATTTAAGAGTGAAATCACAATCCACATCAGTCTGTTAAGACAGTCTTTACATGCCAGTTAATTAGTACTGAAATGGCTTCAGCTAGCCCAGCACTAGTACTGTCAATACCAGGGGCTCTCTAATCAGAACCATGGTCTTAAAATATTCAGACATTTGCAAGTTCCCTTACTCAGAACAACAAATCAGGTGCATTTGCTGAGTGCACAAAGGGTGTGGTATATGGCAGCCTATCCTGGGGCTAAAGGAGAGCTGATGTTTCTGTCCATATTGCTGAGTAGTTGAGGCTGGGATACACAAGTGACAGCAGAAAAGTGCAGAATGGTGCACACTTCTTGGACTGTAAATAGTTTGAAAATTTAAATGAGGGGAAAGAGGACAGGAAACACAGAGGCAGGAAAATGCACAGAAATAAAGGGAGAACAGGGGAGCCTGAGACACAGGATAGGGAAGGGAGGCACCATGCACCACAGGCCAAATCCTGATCTCACTGCAGTTAATGACTGTTTTGCCTCTGACTTTAATGGGACCAGGCTTTATGCTACTAGACCGGCTGTGTCATACTCGTTTGTCTCCCATCGGAGGATCTCAAAGGAGACTGTAAACATTAACAGATTAATCCTCACACCAGATCTGCCAGGTAGGAGAGTATGTTTGTCCCTATGTTAGAAGTGGGGAAACAGGAATGGAGAGGTGAAGTGCCCTCCCAAACACATACAGCATGTATGGCACAGCTATGTGCAGATCTCCTGACTTCCAGTGCTAGGCTTTATCCACAAGACCATCCTTTATAGCTTGATGGCTGCCGAGCACCAGGGGTAACTGGCATAAGCAATGTTTTGTGCTCTGGAGAGCTGTTTACTAACCAGTGAAAACCACACCCTTCCTGCTCTCCAGCCCCTCAGCTGCGGCAGAACATACCCAGAACACTCAGCAGCAGGGACACTGTGTTCTCAAACGTACCAGCAAGGTCCCTGGCACCCCACTGATGCTCAGGTAAAAATTAAGGCAGTGCAGCACTGTCAACAGCTTATGGTTCTTAGCTGGGATAAGGTGAAGGGTTTAATTAGGGACAGTCCAGCTTACTTTTCCCAAAGCTCAGCGGAAGATGAATAGTGCCTACAATGCTTACTGGGTACAGATGGTCTGATATCTGGCACCCTATGCCTATGCACTTTGGCAGCGCTATGTGCTCGCAAAACTCCCTCCTCCCCACCCAGTATTGTTCTAGGGACCCTAGCACCAGTGAAACTCCTTGAGCATGTCCCAGAGTTCATGAGGTTAACAACTCTACATTGGACTTGAACCCTCAAGGGAGTAGCAGGGTGAAACAGACGTGTGGCTAAATGAGACAACTCCAATGCCAGACCAAGAGATCGGTCTCAAGCCTTCACTAAAAAAAGCAATCTCCACGTGCTGAGATGCAGCGAAATACAGCACACATGAGAAATGTCATGCAGCCCAACACCATCACCGTGTGCAATGGGGAGCTAGCCACATTCTTCTCCATTCGTGTTTGAAACAGCCAGCTCCAGACTGGGCAAGAACCCAGGAGAGATTATTAGAAAGGCACCTCCTTTCTCATCCACTAGGTGTCAAGGTCGTGCCACAAATAAAGATCCACCTGGAAATGGAATTTTAGGGAGCCCGTGTCATCTGCCCGAGCCACACTGAATCCCACCTGGAGTGAACCATAGTGAAACAGTGGGTTTTATGGAATCCGAATGAAAGCCCCCATCTGTCCGAATTCATGGCAGTGCTAATTGCAATCAGGTTCCAAGCGATGCCTCTCCTTCTGGAGCAGCTGCTCTGTGAAAATGACCTCACTATGAAAGGAATCCATCACAGCTGAGTGCCAGGGCTGAAAAACACATCAATATAACAGAGTATGTCTCATGCCCTGACTGCTAGGGTCCTCTCATGAATGGACCGTGGGTGTGTTCTGCAACCACAAAACAGACTATTGCAGCTGATCGCCAGGCCTGGATTCCTGTCCTCTCTCTCGGAGGTGTGGGGTGTGTCAGGTGGCCCGATTTCTCCAGCCTTACAGGAAACTTGGATTGTTTCATAGTCTACAACTTCCCCCACCAATCCAATGTGTCAGATAGCAGTTCAAAGTGTAACCTGCTCCTGCTTACTGTACAGTAACAAGAAAAGCTGGTGGCAGCACTGAGAAAATAGCACAAAAACCTGCAGCCACCAGTTCCAGGAACTTCAGGAAGTCTAACACAGCCAAACCATGGCAAACTCAGACAAATCTTCCTAGAGAAAATTAAAGTCAGAAGACTGCATCCCTGCAGAACAGCTAGTCTCAGAAACCAGAAAATGAGGTCATCTTTAATCTGAACAACATATTATTTTAAAATAAGGCCGCTTCACCACTAATGGCATGATTACTTTAACAGGCAGCATAACGTGGCCAGGACACGAACCTCTGGACAATGCAGTCATTCAGCCAAATCAAATACACATGGCACTGGGATAAGAAGTCATACTTTCCTGCTCTTCCAACAGAAGCCTCTTGCAGGCAAATGGCAACCCTGGAAGGAGTATTTAGCCTCCCTGTATAGGCTAATAAGCAGAATCTGACCACACAAAGGTCTTATTAATTCCAGTAGGGAGTGTTATGCACATGGCAGTACATTACACTAGCAGTGAGAAAATACTCTTGAGAATACTCCATGGTGTTTCATCCAGCATTTCCCATTATGAACTTGGCATAGTTAGTTCTGGAGGGGTTCCATCTTTTTAGTTTTTAATTAATTAGGGCAAGGGGATAGGGTGGTTGTGCCATTGAGACACCCTCCATTATTATACTGATTTTACTTTGTTGTAGCTACGTAACATACTAAACTCCACAGGCTCCGTTTTCCCACCACAGGATAGGAGCACCTCCCACAGAAGCCAGTGGGAATGGCCTGCATCCTATAGCAAGAGAATTGGGCACCGGATGAGCTGAACGGCAAGTCAACCTTCCAGTCTGCACTTCAAATGGGTGCCATCCAGGCCAAGTGGTCTCCATTTAGTGTTTAGAAGATGAGACCCGTAGTGCTCACAGGAGGGGCAACGGAGGGAAGACCCTTACCCTGGGTTACACATCCAGATCCCCACAAGGGTTTTGTCTGGGTCATGTGCTCTTAAAACTTCAGACGTGCAGAAGAGCAGAACATGTGCTGTGCTGTCCTCCAAACATCAGCACTGAGCAGTCCATTAGCTAGCCCCTTAGGGCAAGGGAGCAGAGGTCTTAGCAAAAGACTGGGGAATACAGCAAGGACCCTGCCATCTGCACTGGAAGAAATTCCACCAGGCATAAAAAATCCTGACGCTCAATTAGAAATATCCCTTTATGAAAACTATCCCAGTCCACAGCCAGGAAATACAATTAAACACACCGTTATTTTGGCATGGCACACAGAAATTCAGAGCATGAGTCCCACCTCCCCGCCAAAAAAAGAAAGGAGTGGCAGTTAAACAACCCTTCTCCAATAACCGGTCCCCTCGTCAGCGCACAAGAGAAGTAAACAAAAAGGCAGCCACAGCAGAGAGCTGAGTAGAAAGCCAGCAAAATACGTCTGCCAAACGGAGAAGGCCCACATCTAAGAAATGGCGGGGAAGAACAAATGATTATCAGGCATTTAAGAGAACCATAACAATCAGCTAAGGGGGAGAAATCCAACACAGAGGGTCCAGACCTTCTGAGCTCCCTCTTAGAGTTGGGGGTATTTTCATAACCCCCATCGCATCCCCTCACACAAAGAGTTCAATCATTACAGCTGAGATGTGATTCAAGGAAACACTGTGCTTGGAGGGTCCATTATAAATCCACACCTGCCCATGGAGGCAAATGGCCCTATAACCATGCATGGTGACCATGAGGGCATGAGGTCTCTGGGCATCAATATAAACACGTATGAAGAAAGGTGGCATTTGGAGGTATCGCGTGCATTTGCCAGCCATCACCAGCATGAGGTAGGGCTCAAGCAGTGGTCAAGAGAAGTTTGCTGAATGAGCATTCACCATTCTACCGTGATTCTGCCCCCAAGATTCAACAGCCACCTCCACACAACCCACAAAGAGGAAACCAGGCAGCTGCATCACTGCCAGGTTCACCCAGCCAAAACTATGCCAGGAGTTGCCCCTCTCTCTGTGTTGTGAGGCAGAGATGCTTGTTTCCCCTAGTGTTGGCAGCCCTGGGCCTGATTCAGAATGAAATGATCGCAGAGTAAGAGCAAGGCATCAAAGCGCTGGAGTCGTTGTAGGACCTGGGCCAGGGCAGGAACAGTGACTGTGTCTCCTGATGAGGCGAGGTGAGCAACGAGCTGCTTGAATCCAGACATCCCGCTCACCAGATGGGAGGGGACCCCCAGCTCCACCCCCACATGGCTGAAATTCTTGAGACCAGACAAGCAAGGGTCCAAGTGGAAGCCGAGTGACAGCACCAAGGAGTGGGGGAGCTGTGCTATGGGGACACCTGGGGATGGGAGAACAGTGAGGTGAGAGCCTGTCTACCCAGCAAGGGAAGGGCGTCCTGCAAATTAGGCAGTGAGGCCCCTACCCCAGCCCCTGCCCCCACCCATCTGGTGAGCAGCTGCGACACCACTTTCTGCCTGGCCTCACCACAGAGGGATCTTGCAGGGGACCAGTGCATTTCCTTTCAGTGCTTAGCCTCATGGAACCTGGCTCTCAGGCCTAGGGCAGCTTAATCCTCACCACAGGCGCTGACTTTTCAAACTGCCAGGGGGTGCTTGATCCCTGACTCTGCCCCAGGCCCAGCCCCCACTCCACCCCTTTCCCCAAGCCCCCGCACCTTACCTCTTCTTGCCTCTGCTCCACCCCTGCCCCACCTCTTCCCACGTTCTGCCCCCGTGCGCGCTGCAGCCCCGCTCCTCCACCTCCCTCCCAGCTTCCCTGCATGTGGCAAAACAGCTGTTTGCAGCGGGTGGAAGGCACGGGGAGGGAGGTGCTGATCGGCAGAGCCCATCAGTGGGTGGGAGGCGCTGGGGGTGGGATGGGGAGGGCTGGTAGGGAGCTGCCAGTGGGTGCTCAGCACCTACCATTTATTCCCCCTTGGGTGTGCTCCAGCCTCAGAGCACCCACAGAGTCAGTGCCTATGATCCTCACTATTAATAGAGGTAAACTAGGTGCCTGTCCCCGACCCCACCACATTCCAAGGGGTGTCACAGCAGGGCTTGACCATTCCCCGCATTAATGCCACAGGCCCAGTAAAAGAGGGTCAGCCACAGATCTCTATATGGACTGTCAGTGCGACCCTGGCCAGGTTGGGGCTTTGCAGGTGCGCCTCATGTCATGGTCTGCCTCCATCTGAACCCCTGGGGAGCAAGGGCATGACTGAAAAATACTGTCCAGATATCGACTCACCTTGTGTGGCGCTGCTAATCTCACTCACAAGGCTCAGGACATCATTCGCCTGCTAAGACAAAGACCCCAAGGATTGGGGAGAGTCATCAGAGAATAAGCACAATCACATGTGGATCTTGTCAGTGCTCCACTCACAGGACCTGCCATGTATTAGTAATGGCCTGGATATTTCTATTCAGGACATCACCACTCAGTTAGGGCAGCAACCCTATTAAGATGCTCTCAGTTCTTCTAGCAAGCCACCATCTCAATAAACAAGTACTTGAACCTAAGCTAGTAAGTTAATTACCTGCTAGACATTTTTTAGAGACTTACGTAACTCACTAATCCATCACAAACTGGTGAGGAGACCAGGGGACTGGGAAGCAGAATCATTCACCACCAGGTCAGTTTTCCGTACTGGCAAATATGCAAAGATGCTTCATGGGTGATGCAAAGATCAGGTGAAGTGCACAGATCTTGCTGAGCTAAGGATGTGCTTGGACTTTGCCCTTTTGCCAGGCTGAGTATCCAAACCCAGTCCAGGTTGGTAGTGACTGCATTTTGCTACCATCTGATAGCTCTTCGGTGGCCCTTAGACAAGATGGTGGGTCTAAGACCAGTTCCTTATGAACAGAAAAAGCACCACAACTGGTGACTTTCCTTGGGCTCTCAACACCAGTTAGTTTAATGGGGAAGTGTTATGTGCTACCCTGGCCAATGGGAACTGGGCTGTGTCCCTTCCTAAACTCATACCACACAGCTCACTGAATGGCAGATGGTGATTATTTTTGGATGGTCACAACCAGCCAGTGCTGGATCTGAACCTGCTCAAAGGTGAACAGTTTTGTACCCCCACCACCACTTGTATCCTGTCCCTGACTGTGTGAGCCCCGCAATAGCTATTATTATATGGGGGGGCGAGGGGGGTGGGTGAGATGGGAAGAACTTACAGGCTGCCCCCTGCTTTCAGCAGTGGGTATTTGGAAGGATGAAGATGATCCCTTGGCAGGGTCCAGAATAAGTTCACTTTGTGTTATCAGAGGGGCACCAAACAGGGGCACTTCAAGGATTAGCTCATCTGTATGTCTCCGGACCCTCTGAGCCACCTGCTTCTCTGCATCCTCCTGGCTTTTGGTGCCCATGAACTCGGCCTGGGTGGAGAACTTCTGCAGGTCTAGCTCCGTGCACTCCACTGGGGCATGAGGCCACCTGGGCTGCATCTCTGAGGCACATGATGAGAGGGGCGTTAGGGCCTCTGTGAACCCAGCTGGGCCCTGCCTGGCATCTGAAGATGACGCACACCCCGCAGAATAGTCGCTGGACCCTGAGTTCCTTATCAGGGGTTGGGTCTCCAAGACGCTCCTCGCCAGCTGGGATTTTGGATTGGGGCTGGAGGCAATCGCTTCCGAATTGGGCTGGAGAGCAGGGATCTGCAGGCCTATGGCTTCACCATCCAAAATGAACTGAACCGGTTCAACAGGACCTGGAACCAGAAACCCAATGGCTTAAAAGTATGTGGGTTCCCTTTCCATCTGCCTCTCCACCTGCCAGGGCTTGGGCTCGCTCCAATCAGCCACTCCTTAAAAAACCCATTTCCCACGAGGCACTGCACTGCCATTGCCTGTCTCTAGCCTCAGAGGAATAGTCAGGACAGGATTCCTAGGTGCCTTTTGTCCGTGAGGTGGCAGCGAGCACTGCTAAGCAAAGCAAGGCTTCCTTCTCTTTCAGGGGTCCATCACCAGCCCTTCAGGGTCACCCCCACTCCAACAGCCGAGCACATTCTCCTCCCCAATCCACACCTCCACAGAGGAGAAAAACACTGAAGCTGGAGGAGTGGGACCTACATGTTCCCAGTGCCAGTGCAACATCTTTTGAGTTCAGAATCCTCCCCAGGCTTCCACCCTTCACCCAGAGGACGATTCCTAGTGGCAATGGGCTCTGTCCACCTCAGTGTCTGACCACAGGCACTGACCCTGGCAGTAAGCCTCATGGCAGCAGAGATTTTGACACCCCCTCTTCCCCTATGGGGTGCTCCTTCCTGCCTGAGGAATGGAAACCGAGCAGACATTAGGGTGTGGGGATCACAGCCCAGACTGCCCTTCCCCCAAGACCCAAACTAAAGGAGCAGAGCAGTGAGAGAAGTTACCTTCTGCTTGCCTGGAGCAGGGGCTCAGGTTCTTCACACCCAAGCAGCAGGGACTAGACATCTGTTCCTCACAGGGAAACCTGCTTGGCATGGCTGAGGCCCGGAACATCACCCTCTGGGCCGAGAAACCCTGGGTCCTCAGAAACACTTTAAAGGATAAAGAGCGACTGATGTGAGTGAAGACCTGGCTTGTTTTCCCAGAATGCACTAGGCCAGCTGGTACAGCTATTTATTGGGTGACTGTAAAATTCAAGAGCAATCAGGCCTTACTGCCTGACATGGAGAAAGCTAGTGTTGTGAACTGTTCCCCGTGCAGCTGTGCCGATACACCTCAATCATAGCTTTCTAACCTACTCCCCCTTGCTGTTTTCCTCAGCCTCTTAATTGCTTCATCCCCCGCCCCCTACCTTCACAACTGCCAAAATCTCCTCAGCCTTGACCCAGCCTGGGAAAACCCTAGAAGAAAAAGCACTAACCTCAAAAGTGACAACCTTGCTGGTCCCACCTGGGACTCTGTTTGAATCTGAGCCCTTACATCCTCCTCCTCTTCCCTGCTACTTCTAGGGAAGAAGGGGCAGGGGAAGGAGGACCAGAGGGATGCTGTGTTGCATTCACTCACCTCGCTGACACTGGCTCTTCCAGAAGCGCTTGCAGCAGAGGATGGCGAGCGCCAGCAGCACCAACACAATGATGACTAGCGCACTGCTGGTTAGCACTAGGAGGGCGGTGTCCTGGGGAGGCACTGTGGGGATGGCTATCTTCACCAGGCTAGTCCTGGAGCTGCCTGCAAACATACCAGCCAAAGAAAGAGGTCAGAGTCCCATCACCACATGGGGGATTGCAGGATGCTACAGAGAAGAAAGCAGAAAGGACTAGGGCAGCACAGATCCAACCTGCAGTGATTAGTACATGACCAGTTACGAGGCTATTAAAGACATTCACGCAGACATCCCTTAGGACAAGAGATCTCAACCTGGAAACTAAAAGCATCTAAGGGCTAAATTCCCTGTACGACCATGCAGCACCTTATTTAGCACCGCACAAGCGCCCAGGGAATCTGCGTGAGGATCTGCTGCTGCCGAGGGAGGGATGCCCCAACCAAGCCTGACCCCCAACCAAGCCTGACCCCCAACCTACCATGGCTGGGGCAGTCCCCCCGGACCCAACTATGCTGCAGCCCAGACCCAGCTACAGCTGGGGCAGTGTGGCACACATACCACAATTCACTCTGCACATGGGTGGGAAAAATTAAAGGGAACACTACCTAAGGGCTTAGGAACCTAATTCTCACTGACAGTCAAAGAAAGTGAATGGGTTAGACACCCAAGTCACTCCTAGGTGGTCACTGTCAGAGATGGGGATATTGATTTACATGCACCTCTGACCTGCTCCACTCCACCACTCTTCCCATCTCCTGTTACTCTAAGGAAGCTAAGTCCATTAACTTTTTTTGACTGTCAGTGGGAATTAGGCTCCTAAACCCCTTTTGAAAATTGAACAAAATAATCCAGTGCCATCCAGCAGCACAGTATTTTTAGCTCCAGTTTACAGGTGGAGAAACTGAGACACAAGCAGTTTAAATGACTTGTCCACAGTCAGAGCGACACAGTGGCAAAACCACCAGCTGGACTCAGGAGGACTGAGAAACAACAGCTAAAATGATCTCCCAGTTGCAGAACGACTGCAAAGCCATGGGACTGATTTTCCTTGAATTTTAACAACAGAAATAACAGAACATTACAGATAGAGAATGGCTGAGCTGCTGTGTCTGACCACATAGATGCTCCCATTTATCATGGCACTGCCGGCCCCAGTTGCCCCTCCCCTCCATATATACACTGTCAGTACTTCTTTGGTCAGAGCTCACTGGGCAGAATTCTTCTGCTGTAGCTAACATAATAAATTTCAAAACAAGGACTAGACATTTAAATGAATAAGCACAGCTTCTGCAAGGACACTCACGAGGACAGAAACAACAAAAAGCCTCAATCTTCATGTTTCAGGGCAAAAGATGATCGGCAGTGGGGGTCAGGAGGGAATTTTCCTTTGTAAACTTAGGGCAAATCTACACTACAGAATTACTTTGGTATAACTACATCAGTCAAGGGCATAAAAAATCCACAGCCTGAGTGACTTAATTATACTGACCTAAGTGCTGGTATAGACAATGCTATGTGACAAAGCCTCTCACAGAGGTGGATTAACTAAACCGACAGGAGAGTTCTCTCCCATCATCTTAGAGCATTAAGAGCAGACCTGCTCTTAGTTATACTATGGGGGTTTATGCCTTCATTTGAAGCATGTAATAGTGGCCACTGTTGGGGATAGGTGATATTGAATTACATGCACCACTGGCCCACTCTACTCCACCACTCCTCCCACCTCCTGTTAAGCCTGCAGGGCTCACCACATGCCCTGTGGTATGACATGCTACACAGTGAAAGACAGCAAGTTGGAGCATGCTGGCTACATACACCGAGGTTCAGAGGAAGGAGTCTGCTTTGTGCAGGGGATGCATTCCAAATCCTGCAGCCCACCAATCCGGGTTTTACTGTAAAACCTGCCAAAGAGAAAGTGGAGAGTGCTCCAACAACAGGACAAGGTATACGGGAATTGTATATATCATCTCTCTGAACAGCACCTCCCTACACCCTCCCACAGGCATCAGCTGCTGGTGTGCTAGCTGTACTCACCCGGGCAGACATTCCCCACAGGCTGCATTGGAAGCAGCAGTGCAGTTGGATTTCTGGACACGGTTGATGAGGGGGCAGGAAAGACAAGGTTTGCAACCGTGGAACCCCCAGCTGTCCTTAAACCTCCTGGGAGGGCAAGCAGTGCACCGTGCATCCCTTCCTTCACCATAGCCACACTCCTGCAAGAGACAAGCACAGGTCCACGTGTGAGACAAAGAAACGGCGTCAGATTCGAAGACACCACAAAGGGAAGAAGCTGTCCTAGTCTCTAGAGGCAGCTGGCGTCTCTTCAGTGAGAAGATTCTCAGTTGCCTTTCACGCTCTGGGCATCTCACATCTTTGCACTGCACTGAAGCAGAGAGCAGCAGTGCTGTGCTCGTGCAAAGAAATGGGGCAGCCATTCTGCACTCAGCAATAGCTCACACACTGCCTCAGTCACTAGAACTTGTTTTATTTCGAGAGGGAGGCTGGTGCAATGCTGTGCCCTCGCGGGGAGAAGAGGGTTGGCTGGCAGCTGGGATCAAACAGTACGAGTCTGAGCTAGTCAAGGCTATATATAGCAAGCTCACTAACCTCAATGGAGTGTGTAAATCATACCCATTCAGTATGGCGCTCTATCCCCTTCTAGTGGTGAGTGGATCACATATAGAGGTTGATGAGTCTATAGTCTTGGTGAACAGAACTAAGTCTCTTAGTTTAGGCATAGAAGCTCATTTATAGAGCCAGAGGTCCCAGGTGGATACCTGCTGCCAAAGACCCACACAAAGGTAGAGGTTAGGGGTCTATTTTAAGAGTGGGTGAGGTTCTGTGACCTGCAATGTGCAGGAGGTCAGGCTAGATGATCATGATGGTCCCTTCTGACCTAAAAGTCTATGAGTCTATGAGACATTGTATAGCTCTGACCAGGACACTGGAGTTATCTGCCAGAGGGACTTTTGACTTTCCCTGGGAGCAGGGGATGATGGACTGTACTTGGTGTTCACGTAATAAGATGCACCAATTTGAAACTTGTCCTTACTATTAGTACTTCCATCTTCCCATCCTCCTATCCCCATCCCTGCATCAATTATCATGATCAGCAGAATAGTCTAACGTCCCTTGCCAATGAAGCTCTGTTCTTTTTAAAGGCACGGACACCCATATCAGAGAAAGCTCTAACACTATCCTTCTAGTAAAGGCTAGCAAAGGATTCATCTAGCACCACCGGTGCCAACAATCTAGGTTCATTTCAGAGCAGACAAATTACCTTGGAAAGCTCCCATCCGGGGCCACACTCCCTGCAAGGAACACACTTCCTGCGCTCATCCAAGTACTCACTCTCTTGGCATTCCATTGGGTTTGGAGCAGCACCGTGGACCTGGAGAAACAATTGGGGTTACTACAAATCCTAGAACACTCCTGGGCTGAACCAATGTGTCCTTAATGGGACAAAGCTTTTTTGCTTGCATTCCTTGCACATCCCAAATTCCCATTTGCTTTAGTACAGTGGTGGGCTCCCACTGACTGGGAACGGAAAACTGCGGCCACTGGGAGCTGCGGGCAGCCGTGCCTGGGGATGGTCAATGTAAACAAACTGTCTCGCAACCCGCCAACAGATTACTCTGATGGGCCACGTGCGGCCTGCGGGCCCCAGGTTGCCCATCACTGCTTTAGTAGATACTTGTGTTGCACCAGGAAAACCTCACTTTGGCAAGAGCAAAGCCCCATCCTTCTTCCCAAAGGGCAGTATAAGGTGTATCTGGCTAAGCAGAGATATAGGAGGGACTTAAGTAGTAGGTCATGCAGCTGAACTGTCCATTCCTTGTGCCATTCGATGGCATTTACAAGTGAAGGGAGGTGCAGTCAGTTTTTATTTCCAACCTCATGTTGGACTCTCTGGTCAATGATGATTTTTAACTTCAGGTCAACAGCTTCCCTAATGGGAGGTCAATACATAGTCCAGACCAGATAACTTGTTATCCTGGTCTGCTGAACAGTAGGACTGTTTCTAATTTAGAAGCATCACAAAGATCTGCAGAAATGGATCAGTGGGAAGTACCACTAATGTGCTGCAGATAGCACCAAACTGGATGGAGCACACAAAGCAGATGTTCAGTCCAGAGCCTTAGTTGGTACAGAGTTGGCGAGAGGCAAGTATCTCCACTCAGAGGAGCTCATGTTCATGTGATTTGGCATGAAAACAGTGCAAGAGAAGATAAGTAAACTACACAGACTTGGGTCAGTGGGGCAGAAGGAATCTGGGGATATATAATATGGGGCACAGAACATAGCAAGGGATAACCTTCAGTTCTCTAAAGAACGAAAACCACACTTTATATTACTGGCCACATTGCTGCCACCCAAGATTTTAATGCAACGAATGGAATTCATGGCCAGAACTCAGCACAAGACACAAAACTGATTTGAACCCTCAGATGCAAACTGCACAGAACTAGTCAAAGGCACTAGGTAAGGCTCGTCTACAGACTTACAGCCTGGTCATGCATTCTTTGGTGAAATCCTGGTCCCAGTGAAGTCAATGGCAAAACTCCTATTGGCTTCAGCGGGGCCTGGATTTTAGTCCCCACTGAACTCATTTGAAATTTGGGCCATGCAAATAATGCAGACTAGAGAGAGCAGAGCATATAGAGAGAATTCAACAGAAATCAAACTGAAGTTACTAAAACACATTATGCAGAGTTTTTGGTTCATTTGCTTCAAGTGGGTTCCTACCTCGGTGACAAGAAATAGAGTAAAAACCAGCACTAGGCCTCTCTTCATGTCACTTCTCTCATGCACCAAATCAGGAAAGGAATTAATAACGCCGTGTCTGCCTCATGAGGTCGGCTCACTGGAATCTAAACATGAAAGAGTAGAAAGGGCTTGAGAAACATGCTTTCAAAGGAAGCCACTGTTATAACTTGAAACAATTCAAAAATGGGTGGAGCGCAAGCTTTTGTCAGCCCAGCCACAGTCCTCACTAGGAGCTAGTCAAAGGACAGCCTGCCTAATGTTCACAGAGTAGGGCCCAGTAACCTACTGGAAAAGATGATGTTACAGTAGTAGATCTCTGAGCACTCTCCACTTCTCTTCCTCCTCAGTCATAACCCATTTCTATCTACGCCACCATTAGAAACTGTTAATTTAATTCTGTCACATAACCAAAATGAAAAGAGCCCCTTAGTAAATGCTCCTTGTTATGCTTTGTCAGACTGCGTAGGTCTGATCTCCTACCACTCTCAGGAGCCCAATGCAAAGTAGGCTGCACTTTGGAAGTGGGCTATTGGCCTGGCTTTTCTCACTGTCCAAACGGTTAGGACTCATCTGATGTGGCATCTCCACTGGATAAGCACAGAGAGCAAGATATTAGTTATTACTATCAACTCACATACCCAGAGCATCATAAGCTGCAAAGAAAAGCAGCAAAATGCTATGAGGATTGGGAGCTAAGCCATATGACAATGAAAAATTAAGGGTGCTAAATTTATCTAGCCCAGTAAAGCAAAGATCGCAGGAGGGATGAGATCACAGTCCATAAATAGCTTCAAGGTTACTGACACTATAGAGTAAATAAAGAAAGCTTCTCATAGTCTCAGAAGATGGTGATCAGGGAGCTATGGGCTGAAGCTAAAAGAGGAAATGTTTAGGCTCAATATTAATGTCTCGTTAGGGCCCATTTCCATGAGGAAAAAAATAGAAATGGGCCTGAACCATCATCCCAAATATGAACCAATCACAGATCTGAATCCAAGTTCATATTGGAAATTTATTTCCATAATAGGGTAACTCCAAACACCCTGAACTTTGGATAAGTTCAGTGTTTGAAGCCCCAAATTAGCACCGTTTAGATCTATGGTTTTGCATCTGCCCATTGCAAAGGTAAAACATTCAGATTCAGACCCATATATGGAATTTGGAACAGAGGCTTTGATTTGGGCCCATATCTATGAATAAAAACAAACGAAATAAGAGCAAATTCACAAGTGAAGTGGAAAGGCACCATTCACTAGGGTGTCTTAAGAACAATGGGGACCTGATCTTGGTGGAGGACCCCAGGTGCCATCCTAATACAACAAATAAATAGTAATAAAAAGAACAGGCACGGTGAGAAAATAATAGGAATGATGTAGGGAGTAGGGCTCCCAAATACAGTTTTATCTCGCCTAATGTTTTCTGTCCTTTGTATCTATGGTTCCTTGGTCCTCACTTCAGTTCAGCAATACATGGCCATTGAACGATTTATTTAATTTCTGGGGTGGGTCACAGCAATGGGATTTTTAAAAGTTTCTCCTATAATATCAAAACCAAGGCCATCAATTTACTTGTAAAGTCTAATTTGTAAGTAAAACTTACATAAAAAAAACAGGCTCCTACAGCAGTGTCATTGTGGGGGCCTCAGGTACAGTGCACCTCAGTCCCTCCTATTCTCTGCTTGTGACACATAATAGTCTAGTCTCCGGTGGGCTGTAATACTTGGGTCTAGTTCTGATTGCTGGATTTAGTTTGCGAGTGCTGGTGGCCTGTGATATGCAGGAGGTCAGATTAGATGATCTGGTGGTCTTAAACTCTATGATTCTATGACCACCTTTAATAGAAAGCCACCTTGAGATTCTAGTAGTGGCTAAAATATCTGGTCCCAATTAGGTTAAAATAAGAAATTCTCCTATCTCTGCAGAAGCTGTACAGAATCTCGAGGCAACTGCCGGAATAAGATCTCATTTTCCAGATAGGGACCTAAACATCTCACAGTGTCAGCCTGCTCACTGATTTTATAAGGAAACAATCTACAGTCATTGTTCTGTGTTAAGGAGAATCTATGAACTTGGTGTATAAAATCTGTTAAATTATTGAATCAAAATGATTTCATGATTTGTTAAAAATCTCAGTGAAAACAGCTTTCTCCTAGTTAAACACTCCCTTGTATGTGTAATACCCACCCAAAATACTGCACTAGAACTATTGTAAAATGGAGTGGTTTGGACCATTAGTGTAGAATACCATAGTTTTGGTAAACTTGCTGCTTTCTGCAGTTCCATGATTCTTATCCCACTGGGTTAGACTGCAGTATTTATTCTAGGACCCTGGGGAGGGGGTGGGGCAGGGCACCCCCAGCAAGATTGTATCTCAGGAGACACAACCTCTCGGGGATGGCTCGGTGATTGCAGTGGATGAATCTGATTGTCGCCCAGGCACACCAGCCATACTCCACAGGCCACTGCAGATGTGAGGCTGGCCCATGACCTTGCTCATCCTGACCCCTCTCTTATAGCATCATGCTTCTCAGGGGAAGCACCAGACCCTGCACTCCCCAGAGCACAGGGACTGCAGAGACTGCCGGTATAGGAAGCCTTTGGGTAGCTTCAAAAAGAGGGAGGAAGCTTCATGCTTGCACTCCACCACTGTGTGCCCATGCAAGGGCCACTCACAGCCTAGCCTTTTAACTAGACAATAAGATATTTCATGGGAGACTTAACAAGCTAGACAGGCACCTCATAATACATAGATCTACACTACACATGGAGGCCCTGATTAAAAGCCCATTGAAGTCAATGTGTTGGAGTGTTTGGATTAGGTCCTAGCTAACTTGCACTTTCCTTTAATATTTGTCAGGCTTCATATTCAATTGAAAACTGTTTGTTTGGTTTTTTTCCCCAGTAGATGCTTGATTTATAAATATCCAAAGCCCTGAACTGAAATAAAAATCCAGGAACTGATAGCAACACTCAAATTCTTTTCAGGAAGATCTCAGATGACCAGACAGCAAGTGTAATAAATTGGGACGGGGGTAGGGGGTAATAGGAGCTTATATAAGAAAAAGATCCCAAAATCAGAACTGTCTCTACAAAAATCGGGCCATGTGGTCACCCTAGGAAGTTCCCTGAAATTCGAGGGTGCATTTTTTTGGTTTATAACCTAGTGTGACCTACAGTCTTTACACAGTGAAGAAAATTTACATTTGTTTGCTAAACACTTGCCATCCTTTGAGATGGCTCCTGCTCTTCCTAATGGATATTTCAAGGCTTCTGTCTACGTTTTCAAAGTGGCAAAGGGATTTCAATGGACCGTGATAGTGGCATCAGGTTTAGCATTACTGGATTATCAGGTCAACATTTTAGAGTTAAGGGATCATTGAAGATTTACCTACTCTTTGCTGGTGACATACAGCACTACTTGCAATATACCAGAATGGAAAAAATTGTTATAAAACACTTACTGTACGTCTGAAATTGGCAGCTGGTAGAATTGGGCAGCGGAAAACAGGTCAGACAGATTAAATGCCATCATGTAGTTTATATGTTGCTTTAAAAAAGAAAGAATTAAATGTTAAATAAAAGCAACAGAAGAAAAGGAATTTTTTTAAATCCCCAAATATTAACCTGGAAAATATCCCTGCACGTCTAGCATTTTTCCCTGCCTTTCGTGCAAATATCTTCTGTTACCTATTCACTCAATACTACTCACTTTGTTCTGCAAGCATTTCTTGACACTATATTGTACCTAATATATAGGACTCTCTGAGCCAGATTCTTCTGTCTTTACTCATATCAAGTAGCAACTTACTTTGTAAACAGTCCCACTGATATTTATTAGGGCTACTTGCAGAACAAGGTATTGCTTGCCATAAGTAAAAAGTGGCTGAATCTTTTAGCCTAGTTTGGAAATAAACATGTTTCTCAGAGAAGTGGTAGACTTTCTCCAACTCACAAGAAGTCCAATAAGTGTGTAAGTTGTAATGCCTCAAAACTTTGAGCGTGTTTTCTGTTTCTTTTTTAGAAGAAAACGCCCTAATGTCAAAAGGGGAGTGCACACTGTGCTGATTTTACACCTCTCTGACACTATGACAATTTTTTTATGTTCCCATTCTCGTTGTAATGGTCATTTTAGACTTCTTTTTGTTTCTTTCAATCCATTCGTTTCTAACAGCAAATAAAATGAGACCAAAATACAGTAATAATACCCAGTGCAGGTGTATTATTATGACTTGGATTCCTGGAGTGCTCACAGCATGCGAAATGCCATTCAAACACATAGGAAGACTTATATCATCCCCAAAAGAATTTATAATCTGAAGCCCAAATCATGCATTCGATCTGATTAATACAGAACTCTGCATCTATGTGAAGTTCTGTTTACTTCAGTGGGAGTAAACAGGAGTGCAGAGAGCCCATGTTAGCAAATCACAATGCAGGATCGAGACTAGATGACAAACAATATAGGAAAGAAAGGGATACAATGAGACTGCTCCCGTACCTATTCTTACGCACAGTTTGTCTTGTGCATAAGTGTTTGCAGGATCATGGCCATAATATGTTTTATATACATAATTATATACTGGGGTCAAGATTTCCAAATGTGCCTAGTCTGTGTGGAGAGTTTGAGTATTTTTTAGTGCCTCAAATTTTTGCATGACTAGCCTTCTAAAAATCAGGCCTTTTTAGTGTCTCAAACTGACTTCCCAAAATCACTGGTAACTTTTGAAAATCTTGGCCTCTTTTTTGTCTGTTTTTCCCCCTCGACCTATTCATTATTAACTGGTCAGGTTCTTGATTATTGTAGCAATTTTTTGTACCTCATGTTACTCCTTCTTGCTTTTGTCCTCTTTAATGTCTAACACATAACACCACTGACAACCTATTATTCACACTGAATTCACAGGAAAAAAAATACTGCCTAATTTGTAATTAATTTTACAAATAAAACCATTTCTAATCTGTACTTACTAAGAATTACTCCAAATGTACATAAAAATCCTTACTAAATTTCAGTTGCTAGATGGAAGCATTTAAAATATTTACAGATGAAGAGCACACTCAGAGATACTATAAATATTATATACACAGTGCTCGGGAAATGCATTTTTAAGAACTAAAGAAATCATTATCAACTGCTATATCAACTGCTTGCTCGTTATTTATTAAACTTCAATAGAAAGTATTACACTAATGGAAAAAGTTGCTTGTACTCATGAATATTTGCTGGTGCCCATACTAAGCTCAATAGCCGAGTTTATAATAAATAACCAATACGATTATTCATTTGGAATCTTCACTAATATTTTTCGTTGGCTACAATCTCCGCCTTGAAATCTACAGCTCAGCACTAAACACTTCGGTGTGTGATGTGTTTTCAGGCATGCCACCCCCGCAATCGCTTAAATTCAAGTGTCGGCCTTCCAGACTCTAGTGGTGTCACCTTCCAGGGACTCTTTGGCAGGCAGGCAGAGTATTCCAAAGCTTACTCCAAAGTCTGCGTTTGCAGGGACCGAAATATTTGGGCGGTTTGTAACGCGACCAGATGAAACCCCATCCCCGGGGTGTGAGAGTCTGAGTCATGGCTGGAGATTGTACCTGCAAGTCCTGACTTGCCCAGCGGACCACGTGTCAGTATCAGTTTCCTTCCTCCCCGGACCCTTCGCACCGCTAGTGCGGATCCGTTACCCCCTCGCTCCCGGGGAGAAACGGAGGCCCCCGCTTTGCAGTTTGGTACCCGACAATCATACCGGGGACTCTGAGCGCGGAAACCGACCAGGAAAGCTAAAGAAAAGACCGAGCCTCCTTCCTGGCAGCCCGCTTCTCTTCTCCCCACCAGGATGCCCGGAGCTGAGACAGAGACAGGCTGGAGCCTCTCCCGCCCCTGGGACACGAACGGGGGAGCGGGAAGGATGCTCCAGCAGCGCGCCGGGATATGCCCAAGCATGTACCCAGCACAGCGACGCTGCAGCCGGAACCAGCCCGAGCCCGCCTCATGCCGGAGAGACCCAGCCGGAGAGAGCAACCCACCGGCCGGGGTGGACCCACGCAGCCCCCAGGCAGACGAGTCTATGCGGGGCTCCCCATCGCGGGCATCCACTGGCGGGTTGGCATCTCGAGAGGCAGAGCAACCTCAGAGGCGCCGGCGGGCTGGGTGGGAAGTAGGGACAAGCCGAGGCAGCGCGCACACCGTAGATAGATGAGAAATAGGCAAATAACCGCCCTACCCATGGGGCGGGCAAGTACCCAAAGGCATCGGGGGCCAGGCAAACACGCCCCCTGTTACCTGCTCCCCAGCCGCGGCGATCCTGGAGCGGGCTCCTGAGCAAGTCAGGGCCGGTCTGCTCTGCCCCCGACAGACCCACAGACTGGCCAGCTGGCCCGGGGCCCCCACGGTTGATGAAATCAGCTGCAACAACCACCCCCACTTCAGTCATTCATCCACCCACGCACCCACCCTCCCGCCTGCCCCGGCGGGACCCACGAGAAGCGAAGTTCCACCCCCACAGGCAAGCACGGCTTCCCATTGGATAGAAGCAGCCCTCCTGGGCGGGGTTATGCAGATCAGCCTGCCCAAAGGGGCGGGGTCTGGCGGCGGCAGATACTGTGGTTGATGCTGAATGGGACGCCAGGCGGGGACAGGCTCAGGGGCTGTGGCTTGAGTGCATTAGCAGCGGAGTGCGTTGAGAAGGGGTCTCAGCACCACAGCGAGCGGTTTGGGGTTATTTCTAAATCAGCGAGGCACCCCACAGCGGGGCAGCGTAATTTTACACAACGGCACCCGCGAGATGCAGGAGAACACAACAGGACAGAACCATGCAATAATACAACAGCACAACACGCCATAGTGTTAAAGCAGGGTGTAATGAAATACCATATAACCACATAGTACAATAAAAAGAACAGGCGAAGTGCAGCAATCCAGTATGACAGGAGAGTCCACAAAAGTACAGGAGTACAGTACAGTAGAGTACAGTACAGTACTAACATGGTTAGAACTAAAACACAGCAGAGCCACCCAGTTATAGAGTGAAATATCCTGCAATGGTAATTATAACACAGTTCACTGACAACAACCAAGTAAAATATAATACATAAACAAGAATGACAGAGATACCATTTAGCCATATAGTACTGTCATACTAAACACAGACAGGAAAAATCAATCACTGCAATGCCCTTATTTTGTGTAGATACTTGATATATGGCCCCTGGCAGAGAAACAAGAGTTTTATCCACTATTATTAATTTTTACTACTGTGCACCTAGCAATCCCACTCATGGACTTTGATCCCATTGTGCTAGGCACTGTACAAACAGAAGAAAAAGAGAGTCCCTTCCTTAAATAAGTCTAAAATTTAAGTATAAGACAAGAGGCAACAGGTGAAGACAGAGAGAAGGGGGACACAAGAAAACATTGAGACTAGAGATGATCATAAAAGCTTGGATGGAACAGTCAGAAAATGCAGCTTGTCAAAACAGAAATGCTTTGTGAAATTATATCAGTTTTGCTGAAATTTTGTTTTGGAAAAATTTCCAATAATGTTGAAATGTCCCATTTGTATATTTTCAGCACAAAATATTTCAATTTCATATTGATTTTTAAAATTTTGCATTATATAGTATAATACAGGGATCGGCAACCTTTGACATGGAGCCCATCAGGGAAAGCCACTGGTGGCCCGAGACGGTTTGTTTACCTGCAGCGTCCACAGGTTCGGCCAATCGCGGCTCCCACTGGCTGTTCCAGGCCAATGGGTCTGTGGGAAGAAGTGGTCCAACCCGTGCTGCTTCCCGCAGACCCCGTGGGCCCGCAACAGCGAACTGCAGCCATTGGAAGCTGCAATCAGCCAAACCCGCGGACACTGCAGGTAAATAAATGATCCCGGCCTGCCAACGGCTTTCCCTGACGGGCCGTGTGCCGAAGGTTGCCAATCCCTGATATAATACAATAATATACTGTAAACATTTCAGTTTTGTTGGAAAAAAAACATTTTGATGGCCTGAAACAATTTTCCCTGCAGATGTTTCTTACACAGAGACAATATGCGATAACAAAGAGACAACACTGGTCAGCATGCTAGGCTGTGATTTCAGCAAACCAGCTGCCTAACTGTTGTCCACTTTTTGCACATTGGCAACAGTTGCATGGAGTGCCAATCAAGTATTTTAAATTTGATTTAAATACAACCTAATGTAATTGTATAATCAATGCCACACAATAATACAATATGACAATAGATCAGCATGTAATACAATAGTACCACAGTGCAACATAATACAGTACATCATAAGCATTGTTTATTAAGTCATGACATGTGGAAGTTGTACAGATAAACAGGGGTTTGGATGCATAAAGAACTTAGCTATATATGTGGTATGGGTTGGTGGTCATGATAATTTTAAATGAGTTTTTGGAAGGATGGTCAGGTGGTCCCCAAGCGCACTGGGACAGGAGATCTGGGTTCATTTGTCAGGTCTGCCATAGACTTCCTGTATGACAATGGGCAAATCTCTTATTCTCTATGCCTCAATGCCCCATCTGTAAAATTGGGATAATAATAACTTTCCTTTTCTCACCGTTTGTCTGCCTTGCACATCTGGATTGTAAACTCTGTGTGGCAGGGACTATCTCCCACTAATTATATATGTACAGTGCCTAGCACAGTGGTACCTCTTAGCACCATTGCAACACAAAATAAATATTGGCATGGTCTAGTGTATAGAGCACTAGACTGGAGACAGGAGACCAAGGTTTTATTTCAGTTCTCTCACTGTCCTGTTGGGTGAAATTAGGCAAGTCGTTTCCCATCTCTTTGCCTCAATTGCCCGTCCTGTAAAATGGGACTAATCATAGAAGATTAGGACTGGAAGAGACCTCAAGAGGTCATCTAATCCAACCCCCTGCTCAGAGCAGGACCAACACCAACTAAATCATCCCATTCCAATGCTTCACCACCCTCCAAGCGAAATAGTTTTTCCTAATATCCAACCTAGACCTCCCCCACTGCAACTTGAGACCATTGCTTCTTGTTCTGTCATCTGCCAACACTGAGAACAGCCTAGCTCCATCCTTTTTGGAACCCCCCTTCAGGTAGTTGAAGGCTACTATCAAATCCCCCCTCACTCTTCTGCAGACTAAACAAGCCCAGTTCCCTCAGCCTTTCCTCATAAGTCATGTGCTCCAGCCCCTGACTATTTTCATTGCCCTCCGCTGGCCTCTCTCCAATTTGTCCACATCCTTTCTGTAGCGGGGGGCCCAAAACAGGATGCAATACTCTAGATGTGGCTTCACCAGTGCCAAATAGAGGAGAATAATCATTTCCCTCAATTTGCTGGCAATGCTCCTACTAATGCATCCCAATATGCCATTAGCCTTCTTGGCAACAAGGGCATACTGCTGACTCAGATCCAACTTCTCATGCATTGTAATCCCAGGTCCTTTTCTGCAGAACTGCTGCTTAACCAGTCGGTCCCCAGCCTGTAGTGGTGCATGGGATTCTTCTATCCTAAGTGCAGTACTCTGCATTTGTCCTTGTTGAACCGCATCCGATCTCTATTGGCCCAATCCTCCAATTGTTTAGGTCACTCTGGACCCTATCCCTACCCTCCAATGTATCTACCTCTCCCCCCAGCTTGGGGTCATCTGCAAACTTGCTGAGGATGCAATTCATCCCATCATCAAAATCATTAATAAAGATGTTGAACAAAACCAGCCCCAGGACTGACCCCTGGGGCATTCCTCTTGATATCAGCTGCCAGCTAGACATCGAACCGTTGATTACTATCCATTGAGCCTGATAATCTAGCCAGCTCTCTATCCACCTTATAGTCCATTCATCCAATCCATAATTCTTTAATTCGCTGGCAAGAATACTATGGGAGACCGTATCAAAAGCTTTGCTAAAGTCCAGATATATCATGGCCACTGTTTTCCCCATATCCACAGAGCCAGTTATCTCATCATAGAAGGCAATCAGGTAGGTCAGGCATGACTTGCCCTTGGTGAATCCGTGTTGCCTGTTCCTGATCACCTTCCCCTCCTCCAAGTGCTTCAAAATGGTTTCCTTGAGGACCTGTTCCATGATTTTTTGGGGAATGAGGTGAGGCTGACCGGTCTGTAGTTCCCTGGGTTCTTCTCCTTCCCTTTTTTATATTATATTTTATATATATATAAAATTTTATATCCCTTTTATATATAATATTTCTATATTTGCCTTTTTCCAATTGTCCAGGACCTCCCCTGATTGCCAAGAGTTTTCAAAAATAACAGCCAATGGCTCTGCAATCACACCAGCCAACTCCCTCAGCGTCCTCGGATGCATTATATCTGTACCCATGGACTTGTGCATGTCTAGCTTTTCTAAATAGCCCTTAACCTGTTCTTGCACCACTGAGGGCTACTTACCTCCTCTGCACACTGTGGGGGTACGAAGAGGTCTTCCAAAGGGTACATGAACTCATCTAGATATTTGTGTAGTTTTACAACAGGCTACATAAAAAGTATTAGCGAAGTCAGTACAAACTAAAATTTCATACAGACTTGTTTATACTGCTCTATATACTGTACACTGAAATGTAAATACAGTGCTGTATTTATATTCCAGTTGATTTATTTCATAATTATAAGATAAAATGAGAAAGTGAGCATCTTTTCAGCACTAGTGTTCTGTGACACTTGTATTTTTATGTCTGATTGGGTGAGCAAGTAGTTTTTAAGTAAGGTGAAACTTGGGGGTATGCAAAACAAATCAGACTCCTGAAAGGGATACAATAGCCTGGAAAGGATGAGAGCCACAAGAATGGAAACTGAGATGAGGGTCTGTGTGCAGGGCTGCATGAGTCCAACACAGGGCTCTGTGAGGCAGCCACTATTCTGCAGTGGTCAAACAGGTCATCCCGCCCCCTTCCTCAACCTCTTGGGGCCCAGGTCCTGCAACAGGAGTTCTTGAAGTATACCAGGATGTAGTGGTCTTGAAATTGGGTTAAAACAGCCCTGCAAAGGGTTGTGGCTGGGGAAAGACAGCCCAGCAGAGGGCTGCAAGTGAAAGCAGCTGGGGTGGAGCAGCCACAGTTGTGGCTGGGTCAATTAGGGCCCAGCTGGTCCTGATAAAAGGGCTCAGAGTTTGGTACTCAGAGAGTCTCTCCCTCTAGCCATGGAAGCAGACTGGCCTGGCTGCTGAGAAAGCTTGAGAAGGTACCTGGAGTGGAGCAGGGTTGGGGGGAAAGGCCAGAGGAGTTGGAGAGCTCCAGGCTGGCAACTCCCCAGGCTGCAGGGCCTAGTCTGAGGCCTAGAAAGGGTACTGGAGTTGCAGGAGGCAGCCCATGGGTAGGCAGAGGCAGCAGGCCAAACCCTCCTTGCCTATGATGACTGGCTGTTACACTGCAGTCTGCCCCAGGGAGTGGGGGCTTGATGATGACTGCCAGTAGCCTAGAATGAGGCAAGATGGGGATCAGAGGGTTGGGAGTTCCCTGGGGAGGGAGGACCTAGAGCTAGACTGTGGGGGTACTGCCAGGGGCAGCACCCCAGGCAAAGGGCACCGGGGTCCGGGAGGGACACCGGGCCAGCAGACAGTGAGACACCAGCCTGCAGAAGGTGCTCCGGAGGCTGGAAGAGCTGATTCCCCGGATGACCAGCAGGAGGCACCACAGGGGTGAGTTGTGCTGCATGCTTATATGGGAATATTGAACTGATCCTCTACAATTTCCAAAAGTTACCATGGGATCTTTAACTTCCATCTGGAGAGTCTGACCAGAAAGGGTCTTAGTTTCACAGTGGTTCTGATCCTTTTACTTATTGGCAATGCTTGCATAGTTTATTGAACCAACAGAGTATTTCTGGTTTCACTTCAATACAACTTGAGTTTGTTGATCTTCTAGGCATGTTGCAAAGCTTTTCTAGTTCCACAGGCTTTTTAATGACGGGATGGAGGTAGCTGAGGGTTGCTTATTTTCTTTTTGATGGGTTGGGAAGTAGCTCTTGGTGTCACTGATGTGTAAATTTGATTTTGAATGTGTTTTGAAATTTTTGTATTTTGGGGTGCTGTATCTGGGTCACTATGTACATCTTGTTAGATTGACAGGCAGACTGGCTGCCAGTAGAGGTCTTTCACTGAGGAAGTCACAGAAGTCTAGGGCGACTAGACACAAGTGTGAAAAATTGAGATGGGGGTAATATGAGCCTATATAAGAAAAAGGCCCAAAAATCGGAACTGTCCTTATCTGGTCACCCTGCAGAAGTCCTCACTGATGTCCAGCCAACATGTAATAGTGAAGTTTGATTGTCAAGGATAGCAGGCTAGCAGGATTTTACATGGCATTCTGTTAAACTGTCAGTCCACAGAACCCAGTCTCTTTCTCACAGTAGCTATTTGCTTTTTACAATATACTGATTTGGCTGAAGAAGACCATCAATGACACAGTCCTCACAGGGAGCAAAGGAGAATGAGGCTTGTAGTACAGAAGAGCAAGCATGATTTCATCTTTTGTGTGGAGCAACATGTCTCCTGTGATTCCAGAGTCTGATGCAATTGACCTGTGCTGATACTTGTCTTGCATCATTTGAATGACAGAATGCATCCAGCCAGGTGGCTGACACAATGGCAGCTCATAACTGTTATTGAGCCATTGCTTTACAAATGGCATAGGTCAAGAAATTTACATGAGCTGTTGCAGTTTCTACAACAGACCACAGGTCTATTCTTTCCTGGGCAGCTATTTACATAATAGTGAAAGTTTTGTATTAGAGCATCATGCACAAGGTATATGGGCTGATGGCTGACCACAAGTCTCGCTAGTACAAGACTCTGAGTGTAGTGTGTGATCCTGCCCATGGTCAGGGCAGACCTGTCAAATAAGGTGTGTGATATTTACCAAACGTGGGACACAACAGTCACAAAGTCTGTTAGGTCTTGCAAGCTTTGTACTTCTGTGTGGTTACCTTTTGTATGGCTGAGGTTGCCTGTGTGATAGTTTTGTACTATCTCTGAGAAATCTCCTCTCGTACCCACTGTGCATTTAGTGTGATGTTGTGTTCATGAAGTAACATGGCTATGAAGTGAGAATTATGCTCTTTAGATGTTTTCCTTAATCTGATGTTTAGAACTCCAGATACCCCTGAGGCTCACAGATTGTATTTTGAAAGAACTATGCATCTGGAGAGATTCTAAAGTCATTTGTAGCAATGCAGGCATTTATGTGTCATGAATGTTATGGATCTGAACCCCTGGTGAAGCTCTGTTCAGTGGTACTCTGCTGCATAAAAAGCTAGATTCCATTTGGTTCATCTGCAGTCTGATCCATAGTGAGATGATGCTGTGTCTCAGGTCTTATTTCTTTGTTTAGTAGGTGCTCACTGGCACAGATTCAGATCTTGGCTTGTTGCTTTGGTTTAGTTTTTTTTAAAACTACCGCAATAGGAGAAATCATGGGGATAAGGCCTTCTTTGTTAAACATCAAGCTTTTCCGGGCACATTAGTACTTCTGCCTCAGTTTCCTGATGTGGAAAAGGTTTTACCTGTGTGGTAAGGCTTCAAGGTGAATTGTGTCCCCTGTGTGCAAGTTGACTCAAAGTCCTCTCAGTTTCTAATGCCTTGGAACTGAGTGTGTTTGGCAGAATTGATTCATTACTCAGATGTCACAGAATTTACTGCATGTAGCCATCCTACCTCAGTGGCTCTGGTTTCTGTCCCCTGGTCACTATTTCAATTGGGCTTTTTATCTGATTACATTATGTTAGCTGTGACTCCACCACATACAAAGCTAGTGATTTCATGTGGGCAAATTTAGACTGCTGCCTTTTTGCAAGGGCATGAAACTCATGTATACCCTTTAGGCCTCCATGCTTCTTGTGTTACTCCAAAGTCCTGGTCTGGAACTCATACAGGATTTTCCTCAAGATATTGCACACGCTGCTGTGTCAGAAGTTGGCATGTGCTCTAGTTTTGCTATGGGATTTGAAAACTGTGGCTTGCTAGCCTAGTTGCAAAATGAGACACGGTGAGAACTAACTGCACAACTAGCTTTAGCCCGTCCAACAACCAATCCAACATAAGCTTAGTCCTGGGTCCAGTCCTTGACAATGTCTTAATCAACGGTTTAGGTAATAGCACAGAGAGTACACACATACAGTTTGTGCATGCTGGGAGGGGTTGCAAGTGCTTTGGAGGATACGATTAAAATTCAAAATGATCAGACCCTTTCTCCATTTTGTCCAGAAATAAATAGGATGAAATTCATTAAGGACAAATGCAAAGTACTCCACTTTGTGTGTACAATCAATTGCACACACATGATATGGGAAATGATTGCCTAGTAAGGAGTACTACAGAAAGGGATCTGTGGTCATGGTGGATCACAAGCTAAGTATGAGTCAATAGTGAAACTGTTGCCAAAAAAAAAGTAAATATAATTCTGGAATATATTAGCAGGAGTGTTGTAAGCAAGACATGTGAAGTAATTCTTCCACTCTACTCTGTGCTGATAAGGCCTCTGCTGCAGTATTGTGTCCAGTTCTGGGTGCCACATTGCAGGAAAAATCTGGATAAAGTCCAGAAGAGAGCAAAAAAATGATGAAAGATCTAGAAAACATGACCTCTGATGAAACATTGAAGAGAACTAGGTTTGTTTAGTCTGAAGAAGAGAAGACTGAGAGGGGACATAAGTTTTCAAGTACATAAAAGTTTGTTACAAGGAGAGGGGTGACAAACTGTTCTCGTTTAACCTCAGAGGATTGGACAAGAAGTAATGGGCTTACATTGCAGCAAGGGAGGTTTAGGTTGGACATTAGGAAAAACTTCCTAATTGTCAGAGTAGTTAAGCACTGGAACATATTGCCTAGGAAAGGTGTGGACTCTCATTGTCTTATCTGTTCTTAAAAACCTCCAAACACCTTTTCAGGGATGGTCTAGTGGTTATTACTTAGTCCTGCCTTGAGTGTAGGGAACTGGACTACATCTAATGAGGTCCTTTCCAGTCATGCACTTTGATGGTTCTGTGTTAATGAGAACTTGTTTATGATCCGTTAGTCTCCACATTAGAAGACATCACCTCTAAATTTACTTCATCCCTCAGTTACCAGATGTTGTTTTACCTCTTCTCCAGCAGAGGGTGACCTATGTATGCTATAAAATAGTCTCTGAATTCTCCTTTCTAGCAACGTCCCATCTTCACCCTCACATGTAAGAGTATCCACTGTCTCAGAGGAATAGTTCATTCTAATACCGCAGTTTGGCCACGACACCTAGTTGAATTTGAATCATGGGTAAGTGAAGATCCACACTTGTAAAGATGGACACAAATAGGAAATACGACCTAAACCCTCAAGAACTTTACAGAAGTTGAGATCCAGATCTGATTTAGAATTGGATTTTGAGACTCAGTCTCATCTGTTTTTTCCCATGTCTGTCAAGGGAATGAGATCAGTCTTTTTTTCTTTTTCTTTTTTTTTTAAATGCCTTTAAAAGCAGCCATGACTTTAACTGCTCGAGGAATTTGGCACTCAAGCTGCCTTTTGCCCAGGAGAGGGCATTGAATCCCTACTTTGAAACGGCAGCCAGAATAGCTGCCCAGTTCTGCTGCTCACAGAAAACTCTTTGGGAGAATTTTGTTCTCATTTCTGAATCTGATTTGAAGATCCCATGATCTCAAAGGCAGAATTCATTTTCTTTAGCCTCAGGCTAAAGACTCTCCCTGTCTGCTTCATGCTCTTACTGATCTGCTAACATTTATCCAGGTTCTCAGCCCTTTGCTCCATTCTCTATCGCCCACAAGACACAGTTTTACTGACTGTCCCAGACTCCGCCAACGACCTGTTCAGTGCTGCCATTTGCCATGTCTCCCCACAACTTCTGCTGTTCTCAGTCCTGTTCACAGTCCTGTTCTCTCTCTTTCATAAAGACACATTCAATATGCAGCTTTAATTAAAAGCCTTGAAGGGTGCTCCAATTGAGGCCTCCGTTGAGGGACCTGCATGTGTGTGAATTGGCTCTTGGGAGAACATTCCACAGGTTTCATTGTCAAGATGTGCTTTCCTGACATCCAGCCTTACTCTACCTTCTTTCAACTTCATCCCTTTACTCCTACTGCTTCGTACGGTTGTTGAATGTCCTGTCTCTCTCCTTGGTGTGCCTCTCAACCCCCCAACCCCATCCTCTTCAGACATGGTTAGAATGTAGGCCACTTCATAATAGCTGATTACGCAACTGAGGTAGATTTAGTTCTTATCTGTCTTTGTAAGTCAGGGCTTCCAGTTCCTGGATCACTTGTTTTGAACTCCATCCAGTCTGTCAATCTCTCTGGCACTGTGATGGACTGAACTAAATGGAGGATTCCAGGAATCATCTCACATGGACATCTGCTTTCCTGACCATTATCATTCTTATGTTTCAGTCTTGCTGCTTTCTATTGGTACGTCTATACTACCCACCAGATCGATCTATCAGGGATCAATTTATCATCTAGAGTAGATACGATAAATCAATCTCCGAGCATGCTCCCCATCAACTCCTGTATTCCACCTCTGTGAGAGGCAGAAGCAGAGTTGACGGGGGAACGGCAGTGGTCGACTCGCCGCTGTGTGGACGGCCAGGTAAGTCGATCTAAGATACGCTATTCGCGTAGCTGAAGTTGCGTATCTTAGGTCGCTCCCCTCCTCCAGTGTAGGCCAGGCCTAGGTTTCTCCCTTCCATGAGATCTTAATATTATGGTAATAGCTAGAGTCCCCAAAAGAGATCCCGGGCCCCATTGTGCTAGGCCCTGTACAAATGCCTAATGAGAAACAGGCCCTGATCTGAAGAGCTTACAGTTTAAATAAAAAAGACAGACAAAGGTGGAAGAAAAAATAGAGATGGCATGACTGGCCCAAGGTCACACAGGTCAGAGACCAAGCTGAGAACTGATTCCAAATTTTTGAGTCCAGTGTTCTGGCCACTGCATCACACTGCCTCTCAACATATGTCTTCCACCTGATTTCCCCCAAACATATTAACTTGAAATTTTCCAAGCTGAGTCACTTTGCCCTTTTCCTGCCCATGGTTCTCACCTCTCCAGGTTCCTTTGTATTGTTTTTCTGTCCTCACTAGTTATTTACAGTGCCTCTGAACTTAGTGCCAACCCAAATGCCATTAGGATTCCATTTATCTACTTGCACCCCTTGTCTTCAGGCCCATTAATGAGGCTTTAAACAAGAGCACCAATAACTGTGGTAACCTGCTGAACACCTCCCCCAACTCCTTATGATTTATGATCTGTGTTTGGCTTTTCAGACAAGTTTTCAATCATGTCATTGTGCCCAATATAGAACTGTGCAAGTAAAATGTCATGATATGCTTGAACAAATGTACTATAATCACAAAACACCGGCTGTTACACTAATGTAATTCTATAAAAAAAAGTCACATTTGCCCAGTCTGGTGACTTATATGTTCAAATCATGTCTTCAGTGACATCTCTGCAACCCCCATTGCCTTTGATGCAAGTGCACAGATGTCATCGTTTGCCCCTACATCTGGAACACAGGACCTCTTCCAGTCCCCATTGACTTGAAAGAAAGCAGGATCAGACCCTGAGTAACCACTAATAAAGATTTGTCTTTTGGCACTAAAGGGAGAAGATATGTCTTGGGCTTCCTGTGACTGTCCTATCTGAGTAAGAAGGAGCTTTGTTATACTGTCATCATATTTCAGAGCAGATCAACACTTTAAAAAAAGATGCCACTATCATGTCTATGTGCATTTTCATCTGTTGCAAACGCAGCTGAGTGAATAAGTGACTTTTTGGGGATGGTGGCTGAACCAAAAAATTGCATATATAATTTTGAATTGCACAAAGCATTTTGTTTATCCTGAAACATTTGTGGGTTTTTTCATTTTGTTTCATTAATGGGTGTCTTTCAGCCTCTCCTATTTATAAAAACCCTATAAACTTCAAAATGAAAAGTCAAAACATTTATTTCAAAACTGTTGGAACCAAAAGGTATACTTTTTTTCATTTTTTTTTTTCTTTTCCATCTGAAACTGCTCCCCCACTCCCTTTGTGAATAGACTATTCAAATTTCACCCAGCTCTGGTGGCAGTAGTATCCCATCTTAGGTGATACTGTTCTGCACATTCTTACCTCTTTAGATATATATCTATCTATCTATATATATATCTTTGTACTTTTTTTAGAAACTGATGACAGCCATAAGATAAATACACTAACCTCAAGAATTAATGCCACATGGGACTTCAATTAACTCAATGAGTGAAATACTTCCTTGATATACAATACTGTATGTAGACCATCCACTTATATAGTATCATTCATTCTGAGGTTTCCTAGAACACTTTACAAACTTTTAGTGTAAGAACATTACTGTTGTGTATATGACATTTGTTCCTCTCTAGACCTCTTCAATCTCAGCTAGATTTTTTCTTAAGGAGCAAAAGAATGGAGAAAGTTCAACCCAATCCTTTAGCCTAGTGTTTGCTTTTCACAAGGTTAAAGTCATAAGCAAAAGTGGATGTGAGAATGCCTAAAGAACACTGGGGAAATGACTTCAGTTGGGAAAATATCGGCCATTAAAGCAGAAGTGTTTCCTAATGGATTATTGTTCAAGTTTTCCACCAGATGTCTGCAGCTCTTTAAGTTCAAAGCATGCTAAGCTCACTTGTACTAGCCGAGTTAAAAGGGCAAGGTTGCAGTGTCTGCCCTTCGTATTTTTCACCCTCACCTTCTCCACTTCTAATGCCTTAGATACCCAATGAACTCCTCCTCTTTCCTTGGCTTCGTCTGGGGCACCCTTATCTAGCAAAATGCCGATAGGACTGCAGTGGAGGGTCAGAGATTTGTGTTATCAGGCAACAGAATGAAAGGAAACCGAATTTCAGAGAAGGACGAGGCTGTTTTTAGCTTTTTTTGCATTCCCAGACTGAAAGACTAAGAGCTACGTCCTAGTAGGGGAGAGAGCACATGCCAGCGAGTCATAACGCCAGCCCAGCTGGGTCACGGACATTGGCAGAGTAGGCTGCGGGTGTTGAATGTTGTACTTCGATATCAATGTTTCATTTCTGTATGAATTTGAGTCAGCTGTTACCATCTGATGTTTGTTTAGGGGATGAGGCAAAATGAGTTGCAGGACCAAGGGTTTGGCTACACGGTGAGAAAATGCACTGTACAGGGATGTGATTTCAAAAGTGCACTAGCATGTTGTGCATTAACGGTCTGTGTAGTCCCTCTGCTGGTGCACTTTAACACAGCACTGTTTGAAATGGTATTCTGCTAAAGCACAGTAGGGAACACATAGGCTATGTCTGCACTGTGCAGCTTACAGGGACACAGCTGTGTGGCTAAAGCCTTGCCAGTGTAAGGCACTCTGTGTAGCCACTCTTTGTTGGCAGCTCTCCTGCTGACAGAATCAAATCACTCATCCATGAGGGACAGTAGCTTTGTCAGTGGGAGAGTGTCTTACACTGATGAATTGTTGGCCACACCGATGCTTTTAGCCATTAAAACTTGTTCAGGGGGTATTTTTTCATTCCCTGATAGAAAAGTTTTAAACGGCAAAGGTGCAAGGTAGACATACCGTGAGTGCGCATCAGCAAGGTCTATGTGGACTGATTAATATGCAACACATTAGTGTGATTTAGAAATCACATCACTGTAGAGCCCATTACCTCACCATTTTAGACAAGTCCTGTCAGTCCCATTTCTGGTTGACAGGTGTCCCACTATAGAAACTTCTTCCCCCTTCGTAAACCCTTGTTATCTGTGTAAAGGTCAAAACTGTGATACATCCATCTACCCAAAAGCCTCCCCCTACCCTGCCCATGAAAAAACCCTAACACATACAAATCAGGCAATCAAAATAAACAAACCTGAGAAGTGGCAGAGACTCCAGGAAAGCCACCATAGGTTTCACTATTGCTTTTGGGGGGCAGATGGGGTGGGGAGGGCTTGGGTGTGAAATGATAGGTGTGCGTGTGTCTATGTGGGTGAAGAAGTTACTGAGGCTAAGTGAGGAGGCCAGTGAGTGAATGGACCATGGAGACTGAACTCCAGTATTACCTACAAACAAAAAGGGATAGGGAGGAACTCTGTGGGAATAGCTTTCAGTGCTGCTGCATGGGATATGCCAGGAGCTGTATCTGGGACATCCGTTTGCAGGGCTGTTAATCCAGCAGTTTACACTAGCATTAAACACCACCACAAATCACAAAATAAATTTAATTAAGTTCCTGGTTTATTGACTGCATAGAAAACAATCCTCATCCTGAAGCAACCATCCAATGCTAACGCAAGGCCTTTCTTTGTGCACTAGTGAGTTGGTGATCTTTTTACTGAACATTATTAACTGTACAAAGAGCCATGGGATTCTAGGAGAAGAACCAGTAAATCACAATCAAAACCAAAATACCTGAACAAAAGACTAGCCTGAGACAGTATTACTGGGCATGGAAACATTTGGCTGAGAGGCTTTAAAAGCTGCCAATGGATTTGGAATACCTAGTTCCCATTAACAGGGAATTGGACATTCAGATTTGTCATACGTCTCTGAAAAATCTCAGCATTAGAGTTTACAGGCAACATTCAGAGAAGCCCCTACCTGTGGGCAACAGCCCCAATCACACATAAGCAAGTGCTAGAAGGAAAGAGAAGAATGTGCCAGTGAGTCTGTTTGAGGGGCACTGTTTTCCACCACAAGCACACACATCTTGAACAGTTCAGCACACCCCACCCTCCTTTGACGCCTAACTCCTTCTACCTTGCCTTGCCCCAAAAGCCCGCAATGCTTTTTCCATACTAGTTCATCTACACCATTTTTTTCATTTGCAGACCCCTAAAAAATTTCAAATGGAGCTGTGGACCTGTCACAGGGTCCGCACAGGTTGCTCTGTCTTTCCCGTGTTCTGGCTGATCAAAATAAAGGTCTTCACACCCTCTCTCACTGTTTCACCCAAGTGTCCTTTATTTACAGTGCATAGTCATTGTCTTCAGTGCAAGAAAAGGGCTGTCACCAATCCCCCAACAGTTACCCTCTCTGTCCTGGTTCCTGGGTCTCAAGGCCCTTAGGCACCTTGCCTGCAGCAAGACGACAGCTTAACAGCCTCATATTCCCTTCCTGGCCTGCCTCCAACTGAGTATGGCTCAGGGCTTTTCTAGACCTCTCAGCTCCCAGCCTCAGCTGTGTCTATTTAGCCCAGCATAGTGCTGTGAGCTAGCACTCATTAGGGCTCCCAGATGGGCTCCCTGCCGGCTACTCCAAGCATCTGCCCTGGCCCTCCTGCCAGAAAGCAGGGTTTACCCTGCACGGGCAGGGCATTCACGGGGGTTTACCCCTGCCCTGCCACAGGACCCCTTTGGATCCCTCAAGGTACCATAGAGCACAGGTTGAAAACCACTGATCTATACACCAGCTTCCTGAACACTCACCTCCTCCATATTATAGATAGTTCATTGCTTGTGTGCAATGTTTTTAAAAAGCTCCAAATTCTTCCTTCCTCTGGGCTTCCCAGCATATTCCATGTCCTCCATTCCATTTATTAAATAAGATCTTGATGGTAGGGCCTGTATTCATATTGTGCTCAGAAATGTACAAGGCACAAAATCAGCACTGAACCAATAACAGAATCATGGGGGCACTTTTTTTTATTAATTGGGCCTATGCAGTTGATCTAATTGTGAGCTCAGTTGTAAGAAGTAAGTAAAAGTTCATAACATGTCACAATATATAACAATAACTATTGATGGTGAAAGGTGAAAGAGAGAGAGACTGAATTTGCACAAATAAAAGGCCTACTGATAGAACTCAAAGACAGTGTTATTATCTTGCTAACCAATTAGGCCTACATTTCTGAGACACCAATTTTGGTCCATTGATGTTTCAGTCCCACATTTATTTTGTTTACCAGGCAGGATACTGAGGGGATAGGCTATTCTTCTCATCACTCCCGTTGTGGGTCTTTAAAAGAAAAGACTCGGTGGAAGGGGAGGTGAAGATGGCAAAGAAGCTTAGATAAGAAAGCTGACTGAAAGAAGAGGAAAGAGTGTCCTTCATCACCAAGGTTATTACCCCCACCATCTCCTAGGACCCTGGGATCCACCTTGATGATGCTGGACCTTTTGTCTTGATCCCAAAAGTAGCCTGGCCTTCTCAGGACATGAGATGGAGACCCAAGTGACACCAACACCTCCACCGACTTCAGCTAAATCCCAAATACCACCTGGGATGTGAGATTTTTTTCACTCCCTCCTTGTGTGTCCTTTTCATTCCCCACCTTTATTTCTTCTCTTTCCTACCCTTCTCCTTTGCTTTCTGTCTAATTCCTCACTGGCCAAGACTGTATTCTGCAACATTGCTGTTGCCAGGAAGAGGCAGTCTAAAGAAATGCCTTAACTAGCCTACTCTGGTACAAGTTTGCCATGTCTGAGTGGCTAATAAGACTACATGTTGTACCTTTATTTCTTCCAGAAGCTGGCATTTCTATCTTTACTATTTTCTCTACCCTCATGTGTTTGTCTTGTTTTGTCCTCTAGGAAATGGGACCAAATTTTAACAATGACAGCCTCAGTCCAGCTCAATTAACTTCTCTTCTTTTCCTCAAAAGAAGAGTTATTACCGTCTTTAATACTATGTGAAAAACTGTCCGACAGGGAGGATTTCCTTCTAAAAATGCTCTCCAGCTAAAGCAATACTGAACAGGGGGTGATGTTAAACTTTCATTTTAACTTAATTCTTTACAATTCAAATGTGTCAACTGTTTTTCTTTTTCCTGTATCCTTAATAAAAGGTTAAAATGATTTTAATGGTGTATTTTCCATGGTAGTAAGCAGGCTGAGGCCTCTGTATTCCAAGCCTTGGTTAGCATTGTTTAATACTGGACAGGAGAAGGTAACACCACCTTTGGTTTTTAGGGCCTATATATTCCATCTAAATTAATGCATGCCCAACAGCCAATGAGAGAGTGAAAATGTCCATGTCACTTGTCTTCCTGAGTAATCATGCATCTACCTGTGATTGCAGCCTGGCCCTTGCAAACTGGGAAATGCTGGGCCACGTGCTCTGAGTGGACTGAGTTACCAGAGGGTGGAAGTGCAGCCTGGCAGTGTGGAACACTAACTCCTCTGCCTGCTGCAGATTCTCACTCTGAAACACTAGCAGCCTAGTTTGTCCTGCTCACTAAGTGCGAGGAGGGTTAGATCACTGTTTCACACCCTGTAGGCTGACAACTGCTAGAGAATGCTTTGATTCCAAGCCATTCCCATTCCTTGTCTCCAGCCTTCATGTGAAGTGGATTTGCTGAGCTACTTGCAACTAAGTCCACCTCAGATGCCCAGGTCATCCCATAAACCATTGCACCAATTTCTCTAGAATCTCAATGCAATACCTCTTTGAAGGACTCCCTGTCCTTGTTCATCTGAGTCTATATATCAGACCAGGATCCCAGGGAAAGGGGCAATCTGGAATTCTGGTCATGAGCACCATAAACAGGTATGCAGCCATTTTGTTACATCAGAAGAGTACTGCTCCTCCTCAGTGTAAAAATGTATTTTAGCACATACACTTTGAGTATAGAAGGCATTGTCTGAGACCTTACAAGGAAATTGGTTATTTAGTTTATACACTAAAACTAATTTAAAAATGGATCCTTTCAGAAATTTAACACCCATGTCAGATTATTTATCCCAGACTATGTTAACAGAATACTGCAGAGTGTTCCATGGAGTTAAAACTCACTGAAATTTCATGCTTTGACTAAGTTTGAATAATTTAATTTGTGTTAGGATTAATGGTCATTTTTTTGCTATTGTCCTTTATAACTGAAAGCTTTTCCTTTAGCAGATGATAAATATTTGGCGACAGAGAATTCCATGAAGAACTACCTTCTTTCAAAATGGCTGCCATCCCCTATTGTTCACAAGGGGAGTGCTGCTAGAAGCTGTCCTTAACAAAACCACCTGTTGTTTCCAAGGGGAATGAGGCCAAGCTGCCCTCAGGGAAGATGCTGGCCCATACAAATAAGTGGTCACTGTCTTCCCTGAGGGCAGCTGGGCTTCACTCCTATAGGGAACAATAGGAAGCAGAATGGAGCTGATGTTACACAATGGAGTGGTGCCACAGGGCCAGAGTGATGTCAGAATTCCCTAGCTCCAGATTCCTTAACTAGTGTGGGGGATTCCTTAACTAGTGTAGAGCCAGCTCTAATGTCACAACCTGCGTAGTCTATGCAATATGGGTTCTACATGGGCCACGTTTGAGGGTTAGTGCTGCTGGACTAAGCTGTGTTTAGGGATCGCTGGTTACCAGACAGCAGTAGCTCCAGAGGCATATTTCTCCCTCACCTTATCCTTTGCCCCAGTAAACAAGAATCTAAATAATAAAAAAGGAAAGGAAGATCTTGAACTAACCTGATGTGTGCTCATCATCACTCCGTCTGCATGGTGTGCCACTTTAACTCACCCATCCTCTTTAGTTTTTACTATCTGAAAAGCCAAAAGAATATCTCTTACCATCATGTTTTGTGCAGTGTCCAATACATTAGGACCCTAATTTCCCATTGGGGCCTGTGTACAGTATTATAATAATCTTCTGGCTCTGAAAAATACATGAAGATAGCATAGAAACTATAGTTACAAGATGTCAACTTTGTCTGACTTTTCAGACTTGAATCTGTTACTGTCTCACAAAATGAGTTATGATCTGCTATGAAGCAAATGACACACATAATGGCCTATGTGAATAGGTTATATCTGCTTACTTCATGTCAAACAGTTTCTGTTTCCTCAAAACTATTCACACTGTTTACCACCTGAATTTTCAGCTATTAAAGACAGACATCTCACTTTTGCTTCTTGTCACCACTTCTTAAACATACCTCTAGGTTTGTTGACTCCATTTTCCTTATCCAGCATGATTCACTTGTTGACTGTTCCCTGGTACATCTGTAATGTCCTGAAATAGCCTCTCTCCCTGGCACTGTGTGATGGTGCCAAACTCAGGGCATTTCATAACTATATGTCACTATTCTTGGCAACAGTTGCTGGTCTGGAATCATTTTCCTAGGATATTTACGTAACACTCATCACTATAGTATCTAAGCACTTCCTTCTCAAGATGTGGCTCGGGAAAACAAAAAGATGTTGGAGCATCAGCTTTCTGGCCTAAGTATAAGCAGTGTACAAACGACATTTATTCTTACAGCATCCTGGCCTTTATATGCATTTCATCTAAAGACTTGCTTGACTTTCAAAGGATTTTCTTTTCAGTACATTTTATTATTTCCAGCAGATTTTGCTCAGTGTAGTGAGATCCATTTTCACCTGCTGTTCTGACATTTCAACACCCAGATTCCTTTCATAAGACCAGTCATTCAGCAATGCCCCTATTCTCTCATAGGCCCTGAGTGAAAACCCACTGAATTCAATAGAAGGATTTCCTGCAAATGGGCTTGGAATCAGACTCAGAAATAGGCATCTCTGTCCCCATCTCAGGCTGTGATCAAGGGAGCACTCTCCAGAATTGGATTCTGAATCTAGATCACCACTTACCACCCCTCTGCTTTCAGGGCTCCCCTGTTCATGTCTGGCTGTAGCAATGCAGCACTTCCTCAATGTTAAAACCTTCACTGTCTGTTCTGGAGCATGTTGATGACAAAAATAGGTTCACTGCTTTTTTCATAGATTCAAAGTCAGAAGAGGTAGTTGTGGTCACCTGACCTCATGTATTACACAGGCCAGATACTTTCCCTAAAACAATTCCTAGAGCAGATCTTTTAGAAAAACATCTGTCTTGATTTAAAATTGTCAGTGATGGAGAATCCACCATGACCCATGGTAAATTGTTCAATAGCTAATTACTCTCACCATTAAAAATTTACACCTTATTACTGGTCTGAATTTGTCTACCTTCAGCTTCCAGACATTGGATTGTTGTACTGTTCTCTGCTAGACTGAAGAGCCTGTTAAGTATTTGTCTGTCACCCCCACTCCGCCATAGGTACTGATAGACTAATCAAGTCAATCCTTAACCTTATTTTTATTAAGCTAGCTAGATTGAATCAATCAGTATAAGGGATGTTTCTAATCCTTTAATTATTCTTGTGGCTCCACTCTGAACTTTTTCCAATTTATCAACATAATTCTTGACTTGTGGGCACCAGAACCGGACACAAGATTCCAGCAGAAGTTGCACCAGTGCCAAATACAGAGGCTAAATAATCCTTCTACTCCTGCTTGAAAGTCCACTGTTTATACATTGCAGGACCACATTAGTCCTTACACTCCCACTGTGACTGAATGTTCAGCTGATTATCCATCATGACCCCCAAAACTCTTTCAGTCTCTGCTTTCCAGGATAGATTCCCCATCCTGTGATTATAGTCTACATTCTTTGTTCCTTTCATGGATGCCTCCCTGGTGGTGGTTATGATTATTTGTTTACAGTAGCAACCATTATGTGCTAGGTGCTTTTCAAACATGTAAGAATACTCCCTGCTTAGAACTCACACATACTATAAGTGGAATGATACAAAGAAGATTAGAATGGCCCCATGCAAGGATGACACACAAATTCATGAACTAAAGACAGAGGTTAGGGGAAGGAGGAAAAATGATAGGCAAGATATTTACAATGAAGGTAGAAATCAACAAGAATCACTGTAACTGGCACAGTAGTCCTGGGTCTCTACAGGGACTTGAGTATGGACAACCCAAGGAAGGTCAAACCATGCATAAGGACTTCATGGAAGAAAACATGGAGGTGATTATGTGAAAATCCAAGAAAGTAGGATGAGGTTGGGAGCCTTGGCAGAATGGAAGGGAAAGGGTGACATGAAGCCAGACAAGAGAGGATAAGCAGGGAAGGAAAGAGTTATGTAGCACTTTGACATTGGGAGACACAGCATAAATTTCATATGCTATTAATGGGAAGCCATTGGAGGGACTCCAAAACAGGAGTTACACAGTCAAACCAATGGACAAGTGTAGCAGAGCAGCGACTAACCCCGCAGCGCCTCCCGCTGGTCTGTCTGGGAATTAGCTCATACAGAGCACCCTCTACAGGCTGTAGTCCCGCTTGCTACTGGCCCTGTGTCCCTCCCTGGACCCCAGTGCCCTCTCCTCTGGGGTGCTGCACCCCTGCAGTACCCCCACAGTCTCACTCTGGGTCTCCCCTCCCTGGGGAACCCACATCTCCTATCCCCACCTTGCCTCAGTCTAGGCAACTACTAGTCACCACTTGCCCCCATTCTCTGGGGCAGACTGCAGTATAATTGCCATTTGTCATTAGCAAAGGGGGTTGGCCTGTTGCTTCTGCCTCTAGAGGCCTGGGCTGCCCCATGCAACCCCAGTACCCTTTGTTGGGCCTGTCCCCTAGGCCCTGCAGCCTGGGGGTTTCCAGGCCAGAGCTTCCCCAGCTCCTCTTGCCTTTCCCCAGCCCTGCTTCCATCTGGGTACCTTGCTCAAGCAGCCAGGCCTGTCTGCCTCTGTAGACAGAGGAGACCCTCTCTGCACCAAACTCGAGGCCCTTTTATCAGGGCCAGCTGGGCCCTAATTGATGCAGCCACAACTGTGGCTGCTCTGCCCAATCAAGCTGAAGCTTGCTTGCTCCCAGCCACAACCCTTTCTTGGGCTGTTTTAAGCCTCTTTTAGCAGGAGTGGGGCAGCTTACCCCACTACAACAAGGAAGAGTTTACTCCCTTCAGAGCTTTTCAGTTTAGGCTTCCTCTTTTATATCTTTCTTGTTTCCATGGCTGGCACTGCTAGACACCAGCTGTAACAGTAATGATATTTTCATATTCACATCCCAGTTGTTCATGGTGGGGAGAAGAGCCTGAGCCTTATTGCAAGCTAAACTAAGAAAAAACCCAAGAAGAGTAGTCAAATCCTCACTTCTGCTGTAAACTGATTTCAATGGAGTTTTGCTCATGTTGCTAAATATTCAATTTCTTGGGGACATTCCAGATAGGTGGAGAAATTGGTGACAGTCCAGTATTTCTTCAATTCAGTCTTTATATATTCTCTGTAAATAACAAGTCCTGTGTATCTGAACACAGAAGAAATCAAATAGCAGGAAAAAACTTATTTTACTCACAGCATCAGGAACACACTCTCTTCAGTCCACATCCCACCCAAAAACTCCTCCCCAGGTTACTTCCAGGGTCAGACACATTGTTTTCAACTGCTCCTTCATGATGACTTTCTCCCTGGTCTTCTGTGTTCTCCTTCTCTTGCTCTCACACTCACATATACTTCCATTTTCCCCTTCCCCCAACAATACTCAAGAAAAATTCCTGGGTCGGGGGTCACATACTCCTTTTGTCCTAGATGGGGGTTTATCGTTACAATTATGTTAACTGAAAGGTGTATTCACACCTATGAATTTCAATAAGGTTTTAACCCATATCAAGGTTTCACCTAGCTCCTGACAACCCATTTGCACCAGCAGAAAATATGGCCCAATTTTTCTGGGTGTGTCTGATGCCATTGCAAGACAATCAGTACTGCAAATTAAAAATAATTAAGCAGAAACCACAGCAACCACAAAAAGAACGTTTTGCCTCAAGTGTATTTATTAGTAGGCACCTTTGGAAACCAAATGCCATCAACCACCTGAGGCAGTTGACTATCCCTGTACACAATCTGTTACTCTCACAACTATTGTGTGGTAATGTGTTACTAATATGAAATGACATTTCAGGATTTGACCAATATATATGGTAAATAGTTTAGTTTTGTTTTTAAATGCAGTCATTGCATGAAATTACCCAAAACTAACAAAGGAAAAGTACAGGCTGGCATTGTAGGAGAGGGCTTGAGTAGCTACTAGGCAGGTGGTTTCAGCAAGCTGAGAGCTAGCAAAGCACAAGCAAGACTCTCTCACATTTGCGGCGGGGGTAACAAGGTGACTCAGAGTCGTGGATACCCTGAGAAACCATCCCACAAACATCCACAGCTGTCCAGTTGTACAGCAATTCCAGTGTTTCTTCAGCATGAGGGAAGGCACTATAAAAATACAACAATTATTATCCCAATCTCAGGCCCCACACTTAGCAGTGGCTGCCAATACTATGGTAGTTGAGTGATGTGAACAAATGTGTTTAGGAATCAGTATAAGCAACATCTCTCTTCTCTTCCGATCCAGCTCAAGATTTGAGCAAAGGTTTGAAGAAGTGAGAGTTCTTCAGAATTCTTGCCTTTATATCCTTATGAGGACTATAAGCCTGCACATGCTTTCTTTGATTATTTACTGGGTCCTTTGCCACATGGAATGAGTAATTTACATGACCCAGAAGATTCTTCCCAAGCTGAGTAGCATGTGTGACACAGACCTGGTTAGTTATGCAACTTCTCCATATTTTATTTTATAGACCTTATTTATGGTGGCATTATTGTTTGGTGGCCTTTTGTCCTTTTTTTCTTTTGGCAGTAATGATGATTTTTCTGCTGTAATATAAACCAGGAGCTGTGTCCATGAGAGTATTCCAGGTCATTTTCACAGTACACTGCTCATAAACACTGGGCGGGCTGCCTGCCAGAAGTTCCCTGCCTGCCGTGGGGCAGACAGCTCTAGTGCTGCTGTGCACAATGGGACCATTATATGTTTTAAAAAACAGAAATTTTATTTTAAAGGTGGCCCAGAACCAAAATCTCTCTGTCTCTCTCTCGCCTGACTAGAAGCCCAGCACTGAATTAACATGGGATGCTGCAGGTCAAGTCTGAGATTCAGAACTGTGGGAGGGTCCATGACTGCAACAGCAGGAGCTGCAAGTCAGAATGGAGGAACACTGGTAAAGCTCCATATGGGAAGCCCCCAGAGGATCTGCCTACACTGAACTTGGCTGTAGACCAGTGGTTCTCAACCTGCAGCCCGCAGGCCGCTTTCGGCCCAGTCAACACAGAGCTGCGATCCATGTCACAGCCTCAGGGCCATACAGGTAGTATTGGATGTGGCCCACAGTGGTAAATAGGTTGAGAACAACTGCCATAGACTATGTTAGCCCAGCACTTGCATGAATACCTCATGCTTTCAAAACGTTCAATTAAAAAAAAGTCTCTGGATCCATGGCAACTGGACTCACCAGGAAGTTTAACATAGTTTACGCATCGTGTGGCTTCTTCTTGGGTCCATTTTCCTTTATGAAGACAGTTGTGAACCAGCTGTGAACAATTTATTGTTACTTCCTGCCTGTAGCCTCTTCCCTTCACTCAAATCTTTCTCAGCGGTTCTGACAATCTTTCGCTGTAACTTCGCTAGCCCAGCTCCAGTCTTCAACTCTCATGTCTTGTCCAGAGTTGTGGAGGACAAAATGCATCCAGAGACAATCTCTGATCCAGGGAATCCCCAAAGCGTGAGATTAGACAGCCCCGGATAATCAGAGTCCAGCAGCCAATGTGTAACAGATGATTTATTCTTAGCCAGGCCCACCTCCCTGATTGAATATCACCAATAATAGGTGACAGGATTAGGAAGAAGTAGTAAGTGGGCCAAGAGGAACAGGTTGTAGGGTGTGAAGACTCTGTGGGGTTAGGGACAAGGATGTGGAAAGAAGATGACCTGTCAGTGGTGCATATTAGTGATCAGAGGAAGGACCGACTAGGGATCCATTGGAATTTATGGGTCACTGCACTGGAGTGAGAGGGAGGGAAAACTGCAATTTGGGATAAGTCTTCAAGGAATTGGGTCTCGCCAGGCAGAGAGTCCCTTCACACAGTACTATACAATTGGATTCAGGAAATGATCCCATGAGCTGCTGAGTGCTCTCAACTCCCATGGTAGTCCTATTAGCGCTAAGAGCACTCCAAATCTAGTAGTTTGCAGGATCAGGCTGAACATTTGCAATGGCCATGCTCACTCTGTATTAGGGACTAGTCCACACAGCTATGATCTAGGAAGTCTGGAAAAATGAGGTAGGGTTTGTCTTATTCTGGAGGAGGAACTTGACCTGAGACCCCAGGAGGACTTTCTTTGGAAAAACAAATGAGCTCAACTTAGAGACTATGGAAGGAGGTGTCCTTTTGCAGCCTGCTTGCATGGTTCGGAGCTCCACTGTCATACATAAAAACAATAGATTAATCTATCATTTCATTCATTGCAGTTGGTTTTGCCCTTGACTCTGTTGCTCTTTACAAGGCAAATATCAAACAGTTTTGGCCTTTCAGTTGTAGTGAAAACAAACTTCCATTGATTTATTACTTTAATTCTTAATTAAAAATTTCTTTTGTAGCTGCTCACTCATATGAAACACCTTTGGCTTGAAGAGGCATTTGGAGCAAGGTAATGAATACAGCCTTGCTTTGCTTATGGGTAGCACTACTTCTTGGCTCAGACACAGATAATTTCATCTTTGCCTAGAAGATGTAAAGAGGAGTAAGGAAGCAAGGCTGTGTATGGCTACAGATAAGCGTGCAGAGCTTGTGGGTCTGGATGTCTCATGGAACTGATAGTGGCACATTGAGCGATTCACCTCTGTTTCCAGCTTGGATCCAGCCCAGGTGAGTAGTGAGCTGTGATAGGAAGTTGCCCATTTGGCAGCAGTCCAAATGATATAAATCTCAATCAAGGCTGCCCAGAGAGGGGGAGAAGTGGGGCAATTTTCCCCATGGCCCGCAGGGGCCCCCACAAGAATATAGTACCCGGCGGCACTTTTACAGAGAGGGCGGTGCTCCAGGTTTTTGGCAGCACTTTGGCGGTGGGTCCTTCACTCACTCCAGGTCTTCGACAGCACTTCGGCGGTGGGTCCTTCACTCACTCTGGGCCATTGGCGGCACTTCGGCGGCGTGTCCTTCAGTGCCGCCAAACAGACCCGGAGCGCCGCCAGCATGAAATTGCTTTGCCCCAGGTCCCCTGAATCCTCTGGGCGGCCCTGATCTCAGTCCACATCCCAACAAACATGGGCACTAACTGGCAACCTGGTTGTCAATCTCAGAAGAGACCAGGGATTGCTGGGACCTTGGAGACTGAACTTGCTTCTTGAGACGTTCCTTCTAGTTCAGGGGGAAGGCATCATAGCTGGGAGTTTGGAGGAAATCTGCAGCCAGAGCAATAGTAGTATATCTGTTCCGGGAATAAAAGAGAAGGCTGCCAAGCCCACATTTTGTCAGCATGCACTACAAAAAAAAGAGAGTCCAGAGCCAAAGGACTTATGCATGAAGATATCTAGGAAGGTAGCTTTCATGAGCGTGCACAGTTGCGGTAATAGCAAGGTGACTGATTACAGACTCCTCTTTCTTGTCTCTTCTCCAACAATAGGATCTTGGGCAGCGTCAGGGTGAATTAACTAGTAGAAATGGAGAAGAAAGTAAGAGCTGTTACAGAAAAGACCCAAAACACCTGAGCTTCTAACAGTTGGACAGTAGTGCTTTAAGCATCTAGAACAGGGCCTTTTTAAAACATTCGTCGTTTGGATCCCATTTCAATAGAGGGGTGGTCTTGTGGACATGTCTCCTCTCATTCATTTTTGTGGGTACCACCTCCCCTCCATCTAGAAACCTATTAGAAGTAGTAACGACACCAATTGTTTGCATGGGGAACTAGCATTAGGGAAAATGCCAATCAGAGCTGGATGAAAAACAGGGAAATGATTTCATGAAACACTTATTTGGAAGTTGATTCCATTTCACAGGGTTGGTAACAATCCATTTTCTGGTTTTCACAAAACTTCCCCCTTCTTTTTATTGACTTGAAACTTTATCTGAATTTTTATTGAGATGTTCTCAATAATTTTTGTATCAAAATCACTATCTACATTTTTTAGACTACCAAAAACATTTTCTTGTTCAGTGTTTGGTAAATAAAAAATGTTATGGGCATGTCTTTGAAAAATAATTTAAAAGAAAACTTGGCAAAAACGTCACTAATGCTGTCACAGAAAAATGTGAAGTAGTCTGATCAATTCAATAGTGTTGCCATCTTTTTCAGGAAAAGTTTCTGGTTTTTAAAAAAGACCATTTTCTGATGAAAAATGCCTGTGCAAAAAAAAAGCCAGTCAGCTCTCATACAACCTCTGTCTCTACCTCTTGTTCATTATGCAGTAGGAACTAGAAATAAGAAGACCCAGCGCAATGCAAGCAGCCATGTCTGTGCACATCACAAGTAACTGTTCTACGAGCTACCAATGTTCCATGAACAATAGAGAGAGTGCTGCTGGAGACCACCTAAAGTATGTTTTAGAAAGGTTTCTCTGTTGCAGCTGTGTTATATCCTTCTTTCATATGTATTCTTACCTATAGTTTCCAAAGATCATGTTAACCTCTCCCATGCAACTGCTGTCAGAGTAGAAATACAATATACGCTCTCAGTATCACAGAGCCGACACACTAGGGTAGCTCTATTTAATAACTTAATCATAAGCCAATATAATTTTCATATTACATGAAGCTTTGTATGTCATTTTCACAGTGGTGAGGCTGCAATGTTCACACTGCTGAGCAGTGTCATATAACACTATTGGTAGGGACTCTGACATTTTAATTTGCATGTAAAATGCCATGAACATCTTTTGCATTCTATACATAATAGATATTTGACCACATTTGGAGGTTGTTTCATTATTCACGGGGAAGCAGGATGAAGATAGTATTACAACAGGGGAAAAAATGAGTCTATAGCCAAAACCCATATATGGATGATCAAATTGATGATCCCACAGTCTCATCAAGGGAAATCAGAGGTGTCATTTCAGAAAAATTCAGGGGAGGGGTAAAAAGTTGTGATTGTGATTATACTATATCTGGCAAAAGGGGAGAGTGCAAAAAGTGGGAGGCTTAGTGGAGTGTATAGACCTATGAAAAGTCTGGGAGGGAGGGCAACTGCACCTCTTGTCTCACAGCAAATTATACTCCAAGGGAAATACCAAGATGCAGGTGCTGGTAACATGTTCTGCATTGTTGCATTGCCTGAAATACTCCTTTTAGAGGGAAAAGTGGGTTTTCTTTAATGCACCATCTGTGGTGCTAGCCATTGTTGTGGATCTAAATATCCTTCCAGCCTACATGTAGTATGCAATACAGAACATCTGGGATATTCCTTCCTACCTTCAGTCCTTATATATACACTAACTAACCTCAGCAGAACTGTGTCAGGTGTCAAAGGGAAAGCAAAATTATCTCTGTATTTATTTACTCATTAAAAAAAATCTTTTTCCTCACTCTGGCTTCTGATTAGTCCTTTGGAAGATAGACACAGCATTTCCGCAGTTCACATTGTTTCTCTTCTGTTGCGTCGGCAGTATTGCTCAGAAGTCCTGGGCTCTGCACATTGGTTTGTTGTTGTAGGGTTGATTTAAAACATTTTCTTTATCTTGAAACAGTGACCTGTACTGGTTTGGATTGCTTGTTAAGGGTTCCTGAAAGAGCAGTTCCCACTGATAACTGGGATGGTGCATCCTTTTCCCTTCCATCATTCTTTCGACACGTCCTGTAACTGATTATAAAACTCCTGAAATCCACTTTAACGCTTCCTTCTCCTTTTCTGAAAGCTTTAAATACAAAAGAATTCAAAGAGACAGTCTGTTGTCCACTGCTATGGAAGCCAAATATTGTACACCGTCTCCCTGCTGCTGTTCTGAGTTATTGTCAAGTATGGCAGATTCCTGCAGTGCTGTATCAGTGTTACACAGATGCCATAAAACTGGACACTGTTACAATTGAAACATTCAAGCCTGGGCTTTCTTCTAAGAATCTGAAGAGTTTAGTCAAGGATATGTCCAAAAGCACAGAAATACTGAAGAAATTAGTGACAACCAATGAAATTCATAACATCTATATGTAAAGATGGAAGACAAGTGGACACTTGTCACCAACCAGTACATTCAAGTCTGATATACACTTTTCTCAACTCCAATTGCTTATTTGAAGATATTTTGGAATTTATAGCTGCTTCTTTTAAAGTGGAATAAATCCTAATCAATTTTTTTATTTTAAAAAAATAAATGAAAGACAGGAACATAGGACATGGTGATAAGGGGCCAGCTGACAATAAGTCCTTTCTCTAGGGGCAGATGAGGTCACATTCTGACCTGTACAGCATAAGATCACACTTTAATAAATGAGATTTAAAATCAGTTCAGGAGAGCTTTGTAAAAACCTGACTCTTGGGATCTGACTTCCCTTTAAGCCACAACCAGCCTCTGCACACAGCACATACATTCATTATACTCAGCTCACTTCCTCTCCCCAGCCAGATAATCCACAAACAGAGAGACCCGGGCATTCGTACAGTACTGGCAGAGCAACTAGAAAGTCTGCGTTTCCCCAGTAAATACTGCTATGGCTGTGCCTCGGAGTGCTGGTTGTCTCTATATATTACAGTCCTGAGAACGACAGACATACTGTGTGTGAAACTTTTATTTATAATCTGTATAAAGAACACTGCCATGCTTACAAGGATGTTCTAGCTGCCAAGGTACTGTGCTATGTAAACAAGGTAAAAGCAATTCTGACATGCATCTGAACCACCTTCTTGTCTCCCCAGTTAAGTAGACTTTGAGCCAAGAAGGGGAAGTAGGGAAAGATAAATTTACCAAAAGAGACGCAGGAGCATGAGGAAAACAAAAGACATAACACACAGTCCGACCACCAGAACAGGGGCCGCAGGAGTGATGATAATAGAATAATGCATTCTTAGTACAGGAATAAACTTCATTATATCAAAGGTTTTTCCCTATCGACAGATCTCAAAATGCTTTTCAGCAGAGCTTTTTAGAATTTAACAACAGATTTGTAGTGCTGACCTGCTACTCCCTGCTATTGCCTGGTCTGTGGCTTTCCAGCTGCTAAGAGGCTTCAGCCTAGAATTCAGAACAAAATCAAACATTTGAATCATCAATTTGTATGTGAGGCTAATCTGAGTAAGCATAGCTCCCTGATCCCTGTCCTTCCCTGTCTGACATTATATTCCTGCATCTTCCCCTGTTGAGGAAAGCACTTAAACATGTGCTTAACATGGGACTTCAACAGGATAGAGTTGAAGCAAGGGCTTAAGTGTTGACCTGAATATGCTTTCCTCAATCAAGGCCTGAGATGGTGTATATTATGAAGTGTCTACTTTGTTTGGAAGCTCTATTCAAAAATAAATACTATAATTATAGGCTTACAGTTCTGCCATTTTCTTTGCACATAGAATAACATCTGATGTAAGAGTATGCAACACAGCAGCCTGCTGGAAGAATGAATAGGAAAGGATTATATGTAAAGATCTTGGGGCATAGGCATGACCCAGAATGTTAATATCTTGCACTTTAATAGCACTTTTAATGGGAGGCTCTCAAGGCATTTTGCAAATGTTAATTCGTTAAGTCTCACCTGTAAAAGAATAGCTTTATATGGCTTTGAATGGATCCTGTAATTCTGGGAAGCACAGTGTGGAGCTGGCTGGGGTAACAGGGAGGTAATTAGACCATTTCAGGAAGTCACACTGGTCTACCTAGCCTATCTTCTCATTGCTGGTTCTCTACTCTGCAGTTTTTGTCCCTTTGGGGTTTTGTTTACATTTGACCTAAACTTCCTAACATTTCCTACCATTGGTGCCACCAATGATAGCAAAAGGAGATGCACTTAGTGCGGGTAAGCACATGGTGCTTCAATCATTACAGCATCTAGACCAGCTCTGATCAGGACTGGACCGTACAGTGGATAAAATGCAGATTACCACTCCACATTCATGCTCCTACTTTGCTACTGCCAGTGGAACTGCCATAGTGGTTAGGGGAGAATTTTAGTGGAGGTGGGGAGAAAGAGGTTAGGTCAGACACCCCTATCTATACATATCTAGAGGCTAGCTCTTAGGATATTTGCACAGACCGATCTGTGATCACATGCAGCAGATCCCATTCACATAAGGCCCATTCATGCAGGACACTGAATGCCTGTATTTTCCCTTGCCTCCAGAGGGCACCGAGGGTGCTCTGCACCTCCCAGGATCTTCTCCTTAATCAAGGCAGAAGAGCTTTTGCATTATGAAAATGACAGCATGCCCAAGCAGCTCAGTGCATAGCGCTGAGGACTCGCGCTATGTCTAAGTCAATATTGGTTCATTTTTTGTGGTAAATTCTTTTATGCCAGCATGTGTTCTAGCATTTTGTGTTGATTTTGCTTGCTCCGGTTTAGTTAGTATCTTGGCAGGAGATGTCTGAAAGTGCACTTGGATTGCAAATTGTTTTAGCTGGGGCTTGCTGCTTCTGTCCTGCGAGTGCAGGGCTAAATTGTGCTTCTGTGGAACCTACAACCCACATGGTATACAGCAGCCAACATGAACATACTAAATGGTACTAGTGCTTTACACGTTCCACTGGCCACACATTTACTTTTGGAGTGAATTCCAAATTCTAGTCTTAATCTACAAGGCCTGGAACAGTCTAGGACTTGATTACCCCTCAGATTACCCCCACGCAAGACAGCTACATTCCACAGTGATAAAGCCCAGTACAAGGGGTGACGGAGCATTTCCATCAGCCGTTTTGGAATTCCTTCCCAGAGGGGAGTAGGTTGAGCCCCAGCCTAGCCACATTTAGGTCAACATGACAGAATCACCATTTGGTTAAAGCTTTCAGCCCAGTAACAACTTGCCCGTGGCTGGCTGGAAGTGCAGCTCCAGTTTAATGTTTGCTAAAATAGTTTCAGAGCCTTTGGAAACAAAAGTGGGACTTTTGGGGTGAGAGGCCTGAACTTTTTCTCAAATTTACTTAGCAATGTCAAGGATTAATTGGTGGTTGGTGGTGAGCATTGCTCTTTGATGTATCTGAACCCTGGGTGCTTTCCATCATAGCTATGACCAAGCATTCACATGTGACTACTAACCTGTTTGTGTCTATGGTGAACAGTGATAGCAGTGACAGGAAATGGAGAATGTCATAATGGCCAAATGTACATAGCAGGGTGTGACAGGGTGGAAAGCAGAAAAACTGCTTAGCCAACCTTCTGTCACTCCAGCTCCAATTAAGGAGGTGGATTAGAGCTGGGTAGAACACCTGGCCCTGATTGGGGGAAGCTGGAACAGCTGCTGTCTATTCAGGCTGGGGCTGGATAAAAGCCCCAGAGGACAGAAGCCAGGGGGAGGGGGAGGGGGAGGGGGAGGAAGCGGAAGCGGAAGCGGAAGCGGAAGCGGAAGCGGAAGCTGTACCTGGACCTGAGGAAAGGCAGTAAGGGGAAGCAGGGAGAAATAATTTGCCCCCTCCCTCTTGCTCATGGACTGTAAAAAGGTGACTTTGTGTATAGTCTAAGGGTGGTGGGAACACTCCTTGTAAATAAAGCACGAGGTGAGCACTGCAACAAAGGTTCTGAGTGACTTTCTGGGTCAAGCGGGGGCAGGAGCCAGGAGGGCCCTACAGGAACCCCGTTACACAGGGGTATGACAGTGCTATTGGATAAGAGTGGAACACAATTAAAACAGCACTTCTTCAATCTCCTTTGGTCAAAGATTTTACCTTGAACCAATTAATTTAATGTGACCTATACAGAGACACAACCACATCCTTCACAACTGGGTCTGAACACTCACACAAGGCAGTTAAATGGCTCTAGTAGAACAAATACTGCAGTCCTAAATTTTTGCCATTTTAATCCCTTTTGTGCCAGCATCCTGCTTCCCCTCCAAATGTTGACATAGCACCAATATGTTCCCTTTGAAAAGGGCTGAATTCTGTATTTGGAATATGCAGTGAGAGAGCAAGCATCAGTATGCAAGGGCATTTGCAAGCTGGTGCCATTACTATCAATGCGAGACACTTAATGGATTTTTATTTTCCACTTCTTTTCTTTGAAAGATCCTGTCTTACACTAATGTGCTCACCTCCTGCGGATGGAGCAGTATTTGTTCGCAGCAGCCGATATTTAAAATTTAAATTGTAAATTCTGAACAGAAGTAAAAAGGCAGCATACCTAGGCAAACATTTAGCTAAATGCTTTTTTCATTGTCCCCAAAAGGGAACACCCAAGACGCCTTGTAGCCATAAAGCCTGTCTGAAGAATTTCTGGATCTTTAGTTTTAGACATATTTATTAGGTTAATGTATGTTGCGTATGTTACCATCCTGGGCCTGGACTTACTTCTTGCAGTGACAGTGGGTTTCAACTTCAGTGAGATGTTCAAGTTAAGAGCAACATTTTCAGAAAGATGCTCCTGTCTATACCCAAGGTGGAAAATGAATTGAACTCCCCCTAGCCAAAAAATTGTTTGCTATCTAACTGTATGGTACACTTGATCATTAATTTCTATAGGTATAAACATTTGATAAAATGTCCTGAAGATGATTACTGTAGGTATGGTAAAAATTCACTTTAGTTGTATTTGTTTCATCTTTAGGTTTATTTTTTCCTGCCTGTTACCATATAGATAATGTCTAGATCAGGGGTCTCAAACACGTGACCCACAGAATTATTTCCTGAAGCCTGTCATAGGCACTGACCCCATGGAACACCCATGGGGAAAAATTAGTGGGTGCTCTGCACCCACCAGCAGCCAAGCTCCCCTCCTTCCCCCCTGAGCACGCCACGTCCCCGCTCCTCCACCTACCTCGCAGGACTTCCTGCCCAGCCAGCACCAAACAGTTGTTTGCATGCTCCGGGAGCCGGGGGGTGGGGGAAGGGGAGGATTGAGAGGAAGAGCGGGAATGTGGCATGCTCAGGGGAGGAGTCAGGGCCAGAGCAGGGATTTGGGTAAGGGGTTGGAACAGGGGCAGGGAGGGGAGGTGCTTTGTCGTTTGAGTGAGATGGTTTGGCATTCTGCTTTGGCTGCTGTCTGCTGAAGATGGAAGGTTAGGGGCGTTGCAGGATGACCGATTTGGGTGGGAAGTTCTCTTCAGGGTGGGGGCTGGATGGTTTTGTTTACTTGAATCAGATCAATGTGCCTCTGTCCCCCACACTCTCAGGGCGGTACCTCCTGCCTCCAGTCACAAGACATATTCACACGCTGCACATACGCCCTGCCTACAAACTGCAGCTGACTGCTGCCTGGCCCTTCAGCATTTTCATTCTTTTGTGTACATGAACTAGGAGGCTTTTCCCCCACAGGAACAGTTACAACAAAACATCACCTTGTGGAAGCTAGTGTCTTTAACGCCAGCCCAAGTGCTCAGAGCTGGAGGAGTCTCAAGAACTGCATGATGCACATGTTGCCATATCTCTGCTCCCAGAGCCCTAGACTACCTTTAAATCAACAGACAGGAGTCACAAGAGACTTGACCACCAGACCCTAAGCTGAGACCAGCAAACTCAGATCATGTAACATCAATTTGGCTTTAAATCTTAGACTCAGGATGTGAGAGCCAAGTGTCTTGCCCAGGCTCTCCATTGTCCCTTTCAGCTCAAATCCCTCTTGGTGCCTTCAGAGTAGCTAATGGGGCAGGTGAGCCATGATATGTTCAGCAGGACTCCACAGGTCTCACTTAGCTGTAGTTCATTTTTTTTCATTTTTGACTATACTTTTGTATCATTGTATGAAAAGGTTTCAGTGATGCAGCCCTCAGGCCAATGCATTAGTCCTCATGTGGCTCTCGTGGTAATTTGAGTTTGAGACCTCTGCTCTAGATAATACTTAGTCCTGCCATTCGTGCAGGGGACTGGACTAGGTGACCTCCTGAGGTCCCTTCCAGTCCTACAGTTCTATGGTTCTATATGTGACAATGTTCTAAGAAAGTGTTTGAAGGTGAGTGTTTGATCAACATGTAGGAGAGAACTCGTCTGCCATGGGAGCTGGGCGCCTAACTGTTCTTTGGGCTTTTAAAAAAATCTTCCCTATTCTAATTTTCTCATTGGATTATCTTCCTTTTAGCCCCCATTGTCAAGAAAATCTGTTAGGGTAACACGCTTGTGTGGTGTCACAAACTAACAGCCAGACTTTCAGAATTATGATGGCAGGTTTGCTCATGTGAATTTGCATGCCTAATTGGTACAAGTACTTGTTGCTCTTGCAATCGTGCTAACCCTGCAAACCCAGTTCTAAAAAGCTCATCCTTTTTGGATCAGTTTCCTGTTTTTTGCCCCTGAGATGGAGTCAGGTTGGTGGAATAATAGAATCAAATTCCAAAATACCCAGCTGTAGGTGCAAACTTGAATACTGCTGATGTTGTTTCACTAAGGGGGTGTCAGGCTGTAAAAAGGTTATCTATCCTTTATATTTATATGGCCTCTATTACCATATAGTAGTATCTGAGTGCTTCACAGACTTGAATATATTTATCCTCCCACCACCTCTGTGAGGTAGGGAAGTGTTATCTCCATTTACAGATGGGAATCAAAAAGCCAGAAAGATTAAATGACTTGTCTCCGTCACACAGGAGGGAAGTGAACCCTGAAATCCCACGCCTCAGGCTAGCACACTGAGCACTGTGTGTGATGTTACCAGGATCCCACTGTGAAAAGCTTAAAGTTTAAAAAATAAAGATGAAACAACTATTTATGCATCTAATAATTAGCTATATGCGGGGGAGGGGGGAGGAGGAGACTAGCCAATGTTCTGAAGGTCAGCAAGCATAAACACTACAGGGTTTAAAACCAAACTGGACTTCCAAAATATCACGGCTTCTTTAACTCAGACTTTAAAACTTGCGACTGCCTGGAAAAAGGCGAGTCCTGGTTCATTTTTATTTAGTGGTTATTCTAGAAGTTGGATAAGAGTAACTTTCAGGCAACAGTCTTTAGTATTTGCCTAGCACAGTTCTCCATTTAGTTAGAAAAACTCTCTCTCAATTCAGAGATTTTATTTTCTTTGCAAATTACCTTGGAATAATGAGGTAGGAAAGAGTAATACAGAAAATGTTTAGCTCTGATTCCCTCCAAATTTTAGATTGAATATTAGGCTGGCCAGGGATTAGATTTCTACAGCATATGAAAAAGCAATGGGTTTAACTTTTTCAATCCATTCTCTCATCAGAGGAAACTGAAATTACAGCTGTACATAGTCCCTGCCTGGTATTTTAGGACCTAAAGTAGTTTGTGTCCAGCATTCTGTTGTTTTGTGAAGTGTCCTCAACTAGGACTGTGACTGTTCTCTGCCTGGACTCTTCCATAAAGTGAATCTCATCTCATCCATGGGCATCCGGCAGCATGCAAACACTGCAAGGAGCCCTTCAGAATGGAATCCATTTTACCACCATGACACAAACTGCAACAGGCTGGCAGAAAAGCCCACCCTGATAGGAGGTGATGACCCTATGGGAAGCTGCAAAAGTGTGTTCTGATGACTTCCTGGGGCAGGTGGTTTATTAGCTTACCCAGATGTAAGGGGACTGGGAATGATTCTCTACAGAATCAGGGTGTGGGCTGAGCAGTCCTTGGATATGAACCCTTGAAGCATCCAAGCCTGAGAAGAAGACTTCTGCTGTGTTTTGTGTTGTTTCATTTGGAGTTCCTTGTGTTAATAAGGCCAGGTCTACACTACAGACCTATATCAGTAGAATTACATCATTCAAGCATATGAAAAATCCACACACTTGACTGACTTAGTTGTACCAACCTAATGCCTGGTGGTATGCTGACGGGAGAGCTTCTCCTGTTGATATAGCTAGCACATCTCAGGGAAGTGGATTAACTACGCTGACAGGAGAAGCTCTCCCATCAGTATGGTAGAATCTTCACTAGAGAGCACTATAGCAGTGCAGCTCTGCTGTTATAGTGCTGTACTTGAAGACAAGCCCAAAAATGGTAAGAAGGGTGTGTGTTTTGACCCAATGCAACCTGCATTGACTGTGGATGGAGCAAGGTCAGAAAAGATGCTCACACACATCCCATATGCTTTCTTGTATCTGAGTGAATACATGGCTATCCACTTGAAAAGCAAGGCTATGATGTCTTTACCTCAAAAAGACAGCTGATCTAAATGGCAGTATTCAGAAACTTACCAAGTTAGTTATCAGAGGAATCTCTAGCATCCTACAGAAGTGTTAAGCAGTTTAGATAGATCTGGTGGCGTGCTAGTCTGAAGAGAAATAAACTGTAAGCTAGCTCCTGCCATAAGACAAAATGTGATCTGTCTTCCGATGAAAATGTAGCAATTATGAGTAGAACATAAAGGATAATTTGGACTTAGAGGTAATTAATTATGGCAATGATCTATAAACTGAATATTCTGTATACCACAGTGAGCAACAAAACTCAAGAGACTTATCCCTTCCTGATACTGTCCAGCCCTTCCATGAATACAGATGACAGAGTCCAAAGTGGAATGATTTTTGTTTGCAAAGTAGTATGCAATCTCCTTGCAATTGGAGGGCCTTAAATCAGCCATGGAATAGAGACAGGACCAGCTAACCAGTGTGGATATCCTTCAGTCAGTACAATTCACTGACTAGACTCTTCAGAAGCCACAGAGGAGTAAAGAAATTCTCCTTTGCCACTGCAGGGGCCAGAGTGCAAGAGTTCAAAACAAGGGCACAATTGATTAGTTTCATCACTGTTTATCTACCATGCGTGCTAGCTTCCCTAGGCTTCATAGAATTTTATACCTGGTCACTGTTCAGCTTTGATTCCCTTCAAATCAGAATTCACCTTCCTAGGCCATCTGTAATCCAGGATGGCCTGGGATGAGGAGACTTGGGAAGAGAGCTACTTCATCAATAGCTGAGAACAAAAGATCATTCTAAAGTCCTACCAAGCCATCAGTGGAGTGCCCTGCAAGAGAAACAGTACTCTCCCAGGACAGTCTGTTCAAGAAACAATATTTCCCCTACCTCAAGGAATCCTCACAAGCAGTGTATCTGGCTTTTCTAAAACAAAAGTCACAGGTGCTTTCTCCCACAAGGCTGAAATAACAAAGTGTTGTTTGTTCTCCCTTGAGATGGGAAAGGATGTGCACCAAAACACTCCAAACACAAAAAATCCTCAAAGCAAAAATTTAGATTCCAATTCCAATCTGTATTCTCCAAGGTTTAGCCCTAACCAGGGGTGAAAGTGAGGTGGTATGGGCTGGTACGGCATACTGGGAAAAAGTGGCCCCTGGTACTGCCCCCACCACCTTAGTTCAACGTCACTGCCATGTTTGCGCGCCCCCCCCATCGGCGGCCCTGCTGGGTCCCTAGCAGCAGGGCCGCTGCTGGCAAAGCGCAAAAGCTTTGCCGAGGCAAAAACCCTGCAGAAAGCTCTGCCAAGACAGCGCTTGATTGTCGCTGTCCCTTCCACCCCCACCAGGCTGCCAATGGTAGTGGCAGCAGTAGCTGGAACCCCAGGCCCTTTAGATAGCCGCTGGAGCCCTGGGCGAGGCAGGCCATATTGCCTAGAAGGGTTGGCTGCGGATGCTGACCCCCCTAGCCCCACCCTTTCGGGGGAGGTGGAGAGTAGAGCCAGCCTCATACTGATAAGTTTTCAGTTTTACTTTCACCCTTGGCCCTAGCTCATGAAACTTAAATGCCCCAGCCAGCCTTCAGGTTCTGGAGTCCAACAGCTTCCCAGTGTTTGAATTGTCAGCTCATATCATTTGCTTTTGCCCCTTCCCCAAATTCACCAGATAAAAACACCTCTGATCCTGATTCTCTCCAGATTCTGCTTTCCTCAACAAGCCTTGTCTGGCCTATCAGCATGTGGCTTTTCTGGCCAAAAGTTGTTCAAGCAAGCCAACTGATTTCTAGGTGTCAGGCCTCTCCAATTCCCAAAGAAAATGGAACAGAAAAATGCTACAGCATAGACAGACATTAAGCAGAGGGAAGAAGGACGGGAGTGGTGGGGGCGGGGGCGGCAGGGGGCAGAGAGAAGACATGATTTTTTATATTCTGTTTGTATCACATTCACTTAATCATACCACATGCAACATAATGGGTTTTATAGACTTACAAAAACCTCTTATAACTAACCCTACAAAACACCAAGCCACCATGTTACACTCCCTTAGAGGCAGATTGTTATGTCTTTCCCTTCAGCATTTCATACAGATTGAAAGTCAGTCAATTGAGAGAGTGAACTCAAAAAATGTAGCCTCTCTCTCTCAGGACTATTGCAGGAAACAACTTGCCTGTATAATTTGATACTTTACTACAGACAGTACACAAGATTTCCCTGCTGCTTTATCCTGGGTATACCGCTATTCTAGAAAAACTGAATATTGTTTTAAATGGTGATTGGTGGGTGCCATTGCCAAGGGCTATATGATTCTTTAATGAGAAACCCTATCCAAATACATAGGCAAAACAGGAAAAAAGGCAATTATAATGTAGAAATGGAGGAAGAGGAATCCAGACAGAGGGAAGGGAAGGGAGGGGCATGAGGTAGAGAGCCATAATATAAAAGAGGTATAGAGAAGAGTATCTGTGGGCTTCCTAACTTCTGAGCGTTGATAGAAAACCTGTCCATGAAAGTTCTGTTACCTTTGGGTTTGGATTTGAAACCAAAGTCAATCTGCATATTAACAATTCATGCTCTCTGGCCACGTCTACATTTCGCTACACTGTAGCATAGTATTAGTGCAAGGGTAGAGACTAAAGCGACAGGAGGGGACTTTACCATTGCTATTGTGAATCCACCTCTGTAAGAGGCAGTAGCCAGATCAATTGAAGAGTTCTTCCATCAACCTAGTACAGTCCAAACTGGAGGTTAGGTCAGCAAAGCTACAGATCACAGGGATTTTTCACACCCCTGAGTAACATAGGTGGTGGGACCTAAATTTTAGTTTAGACCAGGCCGTGGCTTCTGAGCCAAAACTGCCACTTTTATGTCAGCCTGTACCCTGTTCGGCCTTGTCTCTTCCATCTGGAGATAATAAATTTCCTGGTTCTTGAGAAGATGACGCCAAATTCACCTCAGGTGAGACTCCAATGTGAATCATGTCCTGGAGAACCCTCACCTGCTACTGCAGAAATGCATGTTGCATTTGCGTGGGGACGGGACTGGATGAACAGCTGAACTGGGGCAGAGTTAGCCCAGACCATTTTGACTGATGCCATATGCCGACTGGAAAACTGACAGGCTGCTGGCCCCATTTCCCACAGCACATCAGGATGGATGGGAGAACAAGCAGCATCTAATACAGAGGTGGGCAAACTACTGCCTGCGGGACTATCCTGCCCAGCCCCTGAGCTCATGGCCCAGGAGGCTACCCCTGGCCCCTCCCCTGCTGTACCCCAGCCCCTATAGCCTCAGCATGCCACACCACCAACGCTCTGCTCAGCCACTCCTGTCGGGCAGTGTGGTAGCTTGGCATGGCTGGCTCTGGCTGGGCTGCCAGCTCCTGCTGCTCTGAGTGGCATGTAAGGGGACAGGGAGGTTGGATAAAGGACAGGGGGTCTCAGGGGCAGTCAGGGGGGTGAATATGTGTGGGAGCCACGGGGGGATTGTCAGGGAGTGGGGGTGTGGATAGGGGTCAGGGTAGAGGCAGCCAGATGTGGCAGAGGTTCTGGGTGGGGACAGTCAGGGGACAGGGTGGGTTGGATAAGCGTGGGAGTCCCAGGGTCAGGGGTGTGGATAGGGGTCAGGGCAATCAGGGGACAGGGAGAAGGGGGAGTTAGATAGGGGGCAGGGATCCCAGGAGGCAGTGATCAGAGGACAAGGAGCAGGGAGGGGTAGATGGGTCAGGGATCCTGAGGAGGGTAGTTGGGGGAAGGCTGTTTGGGGAGGCATAGCCTTCCTTACCCGGCCTTTCACACAATTTCACAGCCCCAATGTGGCACTCAGGCTAAAAAGTTTGCCCACCCCGATCCCTTCTATCGCTCTCTAAAGCCAGAAACTTTTAGAACCAGTTGAATCACTCCTCTCTCCCCCACAACCTTCATTTTTATTCACCTCTGTAATTCCTTGTTTTGGTTGGAAACAAGAGTGATAACATACCCAGAGAGAGGCTGTTCTTCTGGTATTACTGGCTTGGCTGTAACCATGAAAGGCTGGAAATGCCAAAACAAAGCCCCATCCCAAAGTGCCTCAGCCCAAAGTGTTTCTAATAAATTAGGGATGCAAGTTTGGATGCTTCTACAAATACACTCTCTGAGCCTCCTGAGATTTGCCTGTTGCTCAACATCAGTGTCAATTAGCGTACTAACCCCCAACAAACTCTTGGGTCAGTCTTGATGCTGCAGGAGGTTTTGTCTCCAGCACCCCTGCAGGCTGGCTGTCTTTGCATATCACTCACCTCTAGAGTCTTCTTTGGCCTGGACCTACAGCCAAGTCACATAGAAGTTCTAAACCCCTAAACTGTAATGAAGTCCCAGGTAACCTCTAAATGAACGTCTTCTGCCCTTCTTGGGCTTCACTGAAATGCTCTTACTATCCCTACCTCAATTATCCTTGGTAAGTGAAAGAACCAAACCACCCTTCATTTTCTGATATAGCTGTAAAACTCATCTGAAAAGTTTTCAAACTAAATCACAGTCTAAAAAGGTACAGTGTGTGCCTTCTAAAAATGAAACCTACATCTGTCTCCACGTGCTGAAGAATATGTATTAAGGTTATAGCAACCAACAACAATGCACTTTTATGTAGAAAACCTTTGAGTTTCCCTGACTAGTGATTTAAATCAAATCTACTCTGCCCGCTGTGCTCTTGCCCCAGGCCTCTTTATTCCTGGGGTGTGTGGGGGAGGGAAGCACAAATATGTTTGGCACCAGGCCCACAAAAAGTTAATCCGGCCCTGCCCAGAGTCCCATCCCCCCTGCTCCTGCAGAATGCCTCCTCTGTTGCTTCTTGTGTAACAGGTTTTCACCCACTGCCTCTCCTCCCCAGGAACTCTAGCATCCTTTCCTGGGGATCTCCCCAGCTCCTTCGAATCCCTGTCTCAGGGCTCCTCTCCACAGGAGCCTGGCCTGCTTAGGCCTTCTTGTAAAAGTTCTCTCTTCTCTGCAGTACCCTCTTACTGAGCTCCCTGAGTCTGCTTATAAGGCCCAGGTGACACCCACCTCTTTCCCCTCTGATCAGGAAACAATCAGTCAGGCACCCTACAGATGTAGAGCATGTCACTAATTGAGCTGGGTTTTTTTTCCCTTCTCTAGCAGGTGATGGGGATTTCCCCCATCACGATCAGCAATATATATCTGAAGTCGTCAAGCTTTTTAAAAATACCTACTTACATTTTAAGGGTTGTGCATTTTATTCTGTGCACATCTCAGGTATAGTTAGGGGCAATTGCATAACTAAATCCAGCAGTTTGTGTGCTGACTACTATTGGGAGGTTTGATCTAGTTACCCTGCCAAAACCAAACTAGTCACTGGATTCCAGTTGTCTTTTGAACTAAATGTGAAGTTATGCTCTAATTAGTTATCTTGTGATATATCTTAAATTGCAGTAAGGTTTTTCACACAGTCCCACATGACATTCTCATAAGGTCACTATCAAAATGTGGTCTAGATGAAACTACTATAAAGTCGGTGCAAAACAGCTTGAAAGACCTTATGCAAAGAGTAGTTATCAATGGGTTTCTGTCAAAGTGGGGTTATATATCTAGTGGGACCCTGCAGGAGTCTCTCCTAGATCCAATACTATTCAATATTTTCACTAACGACTTGGATAATGGAGTGGAGAGTATGCTTATAAAATTTGCTGATGATACCAAGCTGGGAGGGGTCGCTAGCACTTTGGAGGATATGATTAGAAGAAGGACTTTGATAAATTGGAGAATTGGTCTGAAATCAGCAAGATGAAATTCAATAAAGACAAGAGTGAAGTATTACACTTAGGAAGGAAAAATCAAATGAACAACTCCAAAATGGGGAATAACTGGTAGTACTGTCAAAAAGGATCTCAGGGTTCCAATGGATCACAAAATGAGTGTGAGTTAACAATATGATGCAGTTGTGGAAAGGTGAATATTCTGGGCTTTATTAACCAAAGTGTCTTATGAAGACAGAGGGAATTGTGCTGCTGGATGCAAACTGGTGAGGTTTCAGCTGTGTCTAGCTCTGGGTGCCACACTTCAAGAGATATGTGGATGAACTGCAGAGTTCAGAGCAGAGAAACAAAAGTGATAAAAGGTTTAGAAAACCTGACCTATGAATAAAGGTTTTTAAAAATGGACCTGTTTAGTTTTGAGAAAAGAAGACTGAGGAGTGCTCTGATAAGAGTCTTCAGATAAGTTAAGGACTGTTATAAAGAGGATGGTGATCAGTTGTTCCCCATCTCCATTAACGGTAGGACAAGAAGTAATGGGCTTAATCTGCAGCAAGAGAGATTTAGGTTGGATATTAGGAAAATCTTTCTAACTATAAGGATAGTTAAGGTCTGGAATAGATTACCAAGGGAGGTTGTGGAATCTGTGTCACTGGAGGTTTTTAAGAACAGGATAGCCAAACATTTGACAAGGATGCTCTAGTAAGTTAGTGAAGCCTCAGCACAAGGAGTTGGACTAGAAAATCCTTCAAGGTTCCTTACAGCCCTACGTTTCTATGAACACCAGGAGTCATGAGACTTGGACTTTCCCCTAATTCTATCAATGACTCACTCTCTGGTTTGAGCAAGTCACTTGACCTATCTTCCTCAGTTATCCCATCTGTCAAATGTGACTCATAATGCTTTCCTACTTTTATGCCAGGCTTTGAGATGCACGGAAAAGGGCACTGTGGACATGTAAATTGTTACTGATTGCTTCAACAGCTCTTTACTGAACAAGACCAAACATTAGGTGACTTTCCTGAGTTAGTTCCTTCAAAAGGAACTTCATGGCCATTGCATCTAGTCTCCTTTCAATATCTAACACTTCTTCTTATGCTCTGCTTTGAGAGATGGTCCTATTTCAGTTTGTTTAATCAGTGACTGATATCTGAGCACCTGTGTCCTGTAATGCTTTTACTTTCCTGTCACAGAGATGATAATATAGTAAGTGTTTATTTCCAATGAATGCGGCAACTTTTCTTTGCTGTCTAGCAGTACCTAGGTTAAAACTTCAATGAATCACAGAACTGGATAGCTTCTTACTGTTCTCTGTGGAGCCTTGCCAGGTGTGGTATACAGTTTTATGTTTCTTTCAGTGATGCTTTTACCAATAACCTTAAGCAACACATTTCCCGAAGAGACCTTGAACCTGCGTAAACCATTCCTCAGTTCATTTTTCTGGGAAGAGGAGCAAGTATACTGAGATTTCCACTTTGGGTTGATCACTTCCTTTCCTCCTGATTGTGACTCTCTCTCATTTCCCGATCGCTGATATCGACATCGTATCTGACATCTTGGTACTCGGAATGAATTGCTACCACATGTAGTAATGTTCACATCTCTGGTTATGCCTTTGCATTTGTCTTTTTTTGATTTGTATAATGTAGGGAATTATTCCTGGTAATTCCTGACGTCACAGTCTTTGTGAGAAAAGACATTCCAATTGTTAGTTGTTCGATTGCTTCATTCTTCTGTTCCATCCTAGTAACTAATGAATTTTACTTTGGCGTTTTTGTTCTTTAACAGTGGTGGGAGCTTTTTAGTTTCTCCTTCTTTCAAAACAAGGTGCATGAAATTTATTTTTAATTATCTCAATTACCCTGATGCTTTTAACTGTTGCTGGTGCTCCATTTCAGTGCTATAGACACTATTCAGTTTTTCCAACAAAAGATCATCAGCCACATTTAAATCCTGTAAATGCGGATTAGTAAACTCTAATGTTCTCGCAGTGCAACACTGTCAAACTAGACTGTAGAAACTGACTTTGAGCCAATTCAGGCAGATATTTTAGTGTAGACTCTGCCTTCTCTGATACAAAGACAGTTTTTTAATTATGATCCATTGTACTCAACAGGAAATCCAATGGAAGCTTTTTGGGTTCTTCAACTGCTTGTGGTTAATTTTTGATAGAGATCAGTGGCACTTTTTTCAGAATAATATGTAGTCTCTGGCTTAGTTTGGGCAATGTGGGATGGCTCTTTCCCTCTAAAAAACTTCAGTCTTTGGCTGGCTGCACAATAACACCTTCCATAATTTCTGGTTCTGGACTATCTTTCTGAATCTTGCTTCAGACTGGTATTCCAGACAACTAAAACTTAACGAGTCCTTCTGCGGAATCACTAATCTGCCTTGTCATTCTGAAATATTCCCGAAATGCTGATAGCAGGTTTTGATGGCTCCATGTTCCCTTATTATTGTCATTTTCAATAGGTTACAATGCACTGACTCAGTTCTCATGCGCTTAGCTTTGAACTGCTCTATTGTCTTTAGTTGCTGCAATGCTACCTGTTCGTGTTCTGACAAACTGATAAAGCTTTTTTCCACTCCTGAGTGGGATTTTTCTGTTTAGCCCTTTCTGGGTCTAGAGGGCCCTTCCCTTTCTAAATCAAATCCTCGAGTTCATCATTCAGATGGAGTACACTAGACATTGCCTCATGCTCCACTGAGCTAACAGATTCAATCTCTAAATGCTTCAGGGTATACTGGGTCAAACCTCTCTGTTTTTTGTCGCTTACATTTGTTGGATCATCCCTTGCAATCTGCAGTCATTCAGTCACAGGCAAGAGATCCAGCTCAGCTTAGAAGCTCAGACAGCTTTCAGACTCAAGTTTGCAACCTCCATCATTTGGTGACCAGCTCAAATGTAATCTTTTAGAATGGCCCCAAACAAATACTATCTCAGTGGGAGCTTCAAATTTGTTACACCCTCAGTCACAAGACTCAGCTCTCAAAGGAAAACTGTTTGTTCTAGGAATCCACACCTTTTTCTTAGAGTTTCTTGCAGGCTGAGACCTCCCCAGAGCTCAGCTCGAAGCGGTCTCCTCTTGCAGCTGCTACACATGTACTGAATTCACTAGCCCTATGAGAACTCACACCCTGGCCCACCACGTCCTATTCTTAAGGATTCAGTTCCCATTATTCTTATTATACAACATGTATCACAATAAACAAATACAACAATTAAGAAATATTCAAAATGAGTACTAAATATAAATAATATGGCACTGTTTCTAAAACATCTATTTCAGGGACCGCACACATACAGTAAAATTCATGTTTGAAAACAGTCATCCCTGGCTTCTTGGGAAACTGGGAGAAAATGTTAATTTTTTTTAAAAAAAACAAACATGCAGCAGCCCAGAACTTGCCAGAGCCGAAAAGAATAACCTTGCCAACAGTTCTGAGTTCAGCTCTGAATCCAAACACTATAATTTCTGAGTGGATTCTCAACTTGGCAAGTGGGTTGTTCCATCTCTAGCACTGGATATTAGTAACTATGTTAATTTGATTTCTGAAAAAAATACAGTAATAAAATATCCTCACAAAGACCTATTCCCCACAGCTTCATGGTAACGTAACCAATACTTTACACTTACACAGTTGTTTATCTTTTGCAAATGCATATGTTTCTAATAATTACTAGGTTGTTGGTAGTTTTAAAAAAATGGAACAAATTTATCTCTGGTGTAAAATTTAATGACCTCAGTGACTTTAACGAGCATCAGAATCATTACCGGGGATGAATTTGGCCCCACTGATTTGCTGTCTATTAAATTTAGAGTTATTTGAGCAGCTGTTGCTTTCTGGCAAGCATTGGAAAACATTCTACTCACAAAAAGTTCTGCTTCTATTGCCAATATTTTACTACATTTCTCTTCCTTCCCTTTTTATTGCTAAAGATATTTGCACAAAGGGCCTGATGCTACAATCTTTAGTCCTTAGGCAGATAAAATACCTTTTAACTTCAATGGACGTTTTCCCTGAGTATGTAGAGTGGGATCCGGCCCACAGGAACCTTATTTACATGTCAAAGGATCCACTTTCATAACAAAATGAAAGTCCAAAGAAGGAATCATTTTCCAAGAAGTTCTCTGCTTCACAGGGGTTTTGTGAGGACAAACATATTAAAAACTGGGAGGTGCTCATATCCATGGCCCCCATTACCATGTAAGTATGATAGATTCCAGAGGTGAGTGGGGCATAACAAGGGATTCCATGGGTATTTATCACCTGTATTTCTTTTCAATGCACAGACCAGTATAAACTTCTGTTCATTCTTCAAATTTGAAAAGAAAGATGGTCTTGGGGTTAAGACATTAGACTGAGATGCTAGAAATCTAGGTTCTATGGCTGATACTACCACTTACTTGCTATAATGGTGAGCAAGTTGCTTAATCATACTGTACCTTCGTTTCCTCTTTATAAAACTGGATAATATTGCTTCTCTACCTCATAGGGCATATGGAAATATTAATTGATGTTTGTGAGGTACTCAAATACTACAGTAATAAGTGCCCTACAAAGAGCCTATACAATTATCTGTGTACCTATATACATATATAGGATCTGCAAGGCTAACAAGAGTAAACAATCATAGACACTTATTCTTTGCACTGAACAAAACTGATGTGAGTCAGAATACACAAAAGATTGAGTAAGAAGGCAGCATTTTCACCATAATCACCCTTCAGCTCCTTTCTCTGACTGTGTTACTGACTCAACATCTACTAACTGTAAACATGAAGGAGCCTCCATATAATTTGATATGACAGGTAGTTTCTGTTAATAGAGCAATTCAGGACTTGAACAGTGCTTCACCTCCGGATTGAAGTACTCTGGCAGACCTGTCTGGAGACGTTTGTACAGTCCTTGAGTGTACAATGCCTGTTTATCAAAACTACCAACAGTCCCGGATTTTCCTCAGCCCCAAACTGTCTCATGAATTTAAAAAAGCACACACTAGTCCCCAACAAATATAGAAAGCAGCAGGTACTAAAGGCAGCAGGAAGGGCTTCTGAAAGTGTAAGGCGTGTGGGGAGAGCTACAGTGGGATGACAGTATTTGATTGTTTTAAAACTACAAAACTCTTTAGAGTGCAGTTCTGTTCTGCAAAGTGGCTGTAACATCTGGCACTAGGAAGTCCTACGTTCACTGTCATTCAGTTATTTCCCTATCAAACCTGCTCAGCTAACAAGTGAAAGGGTGGTTTTTTTCCTAACTGCCAGCCCCACTAACTCAGCATAGCATCTGAGAGTCAAACTGGGTCCTTTTCTCCTCCCATCACATCACCAGTGAGATAGGTTTTGCAGGCCAAATTATACTCCCAGTTACACCCATTCGATCTCATTGTCCTCTAATTATGCCTTCAGCGACCCCTCTGCAACCTCATTGATTTCGGTGGGGTTGCACAAGCATATCTGGCTGGACTTTAGCGAACAGTTCAATAGAAGATGCACAGGAACCAGAGAACACACTAACTGCAGTGCTGGCCTGCAGAGATAACTGGAGTGAAAGGTCCTGAACACTTTGGGCTTGTTTATGCTTAAAATGCTGCATCAGAGTAGGTAATCCATCTGCCAAATTCATTCATTGACCTAGTGCTGTCTACACAGGGATTTAGGTCAGTTTAACAACACTCTCTGGGGTACGGATTTTTCACATCTCTGACTGATGTAGTTAAACCAACCTAATTTTCAGAGTTAGACCAGGCCTTATTCTATCACTCAAATGAGCAGATGGGATTCTGAACATACATTCATAGAGAGCTAATCTATGGAGAAGGTGACCTATTTATACAATAACTTTTCAGAGAAGAACTGAAACTTAAAGAGTAAAGGGAAGATGAGAAGAAATAAAAATAAGAGGAGGAAAGGGATGTCAAGAAGTTCACAAGGCTTTTTTGTCCTGGTAAAAAGACAACCCTCATCCTATTGTACTCATTGGGGTAGACTCTTATGGAAGCATTATGCTCATTTGCGGCTGAGTGACTCAGTCAACATGGCTTTCAAGGTTCCCAGTTATCTGCCCCCACTTGTTTTCTCACAGCGCTAAAGTTTAAATCACTTAATAAAAGAAAAATGAGACTGGACACTGAAACAATAATCGTACAAAGAGGCATCCACACAAACTCTCCCGGTGGAAATTAATTGCGTTCCACTCAAATGGTTTCCCTAAAAAACATCATAACCAAAATTATAAATAATAAAAAAAATAGATATAGCTTAAGTTCTTTTAGTGCCAGATACAGTAGAACATAGTGTACTCTGGCAAACATTACTGCACTGGGCATGGGCCAAATTGCTCTGTTCGAATGACCTTTGGTCACAAAACCATGTCTGCTATGTGAAAAGTAAATAAATAAATAAATAAAAGAGCTTGCCATGGTTAGTTGATCAAAGCCATTGTTTGTCACTGTGTCCTCAGCGGAGAGCAATGTTACAACCTACGAACCGCACAGATCTGTTTGTGTGAGGTCTGATAGGAGCTGATAACTCTCCAACTCAAATAGCTGAGGAGGAGGAAATGGATAGAAATTAGCATGTTAAAAAAAAGTTTTGAATTTTTTTTAAAGGTGGTTCCCACTGTTTATTTAACACACTAATTTCTCAGTCACTTTGGTGCAAGAATGAATCGGACACCACAGATGCATTGTTCCAGCATGGCTGCCATGGAACTAGAGTTACTAGTAGAGATATCAGTGTGGGTTTCCCCTCTAGATGGAAAGGTCTTTGGGTCAGGGGCTGTCCTTTATTACACGTCTGTGCAGAAGGTAGCACAAAAAGACAGGTTGTGAGACAGGTTGTGAGACCTGGTTGAAGTCTTTTGGTGCTACCACACTATAAATGGTTATTATTCATATAAATGGTGCCAGTGTGTGTTAGTTCCAGCTCTATTTGGATACCATAGTGAGGTATTAGGATAGTTGTAGGTAGACGAAGATGAGCATGAAGTCTTGCTTCTGTGGTACCATTGTGTTTACACTTTTCACCAGGAATATTCAGAGATGATCCCAGTGCAATATCTGATTCCTGAATCATTGCACTACTGGTGCTTCAAAATCTACCACTGCTATCCTCTCTCACTTGCTAGTGTATTTCTGGCTGGTAACACTGTGGCAAAAACTGAATGACACAAGGGTGCCAGTACCTTGTACATGGTAAGGAAATGCCTCATGGGTAAATATTGGTGCTTTCTGAGGGGTCATCAGATAACCTTTTCTGTCTGTGATGCTCTGGTTTTGGCTTGGAGAATATTCACCAGCAGAAGTTTGTACAGTGAGATGACAGGCTTTTGTCTTGTAATATGAAAGTGAAAAAAAGAGGAAGAGAAGAGTAGAAATCAGAGGGGAGCAAGAAAAGTATAAGGGAGTATTGAGAGAGAGGCAGAGAGAGAGAAGAGAATCCATCCTGATACAAGTAAAATTCTTGTTGGCAACAGGAAATAATGCCTCTTTTGGAACTAATTTAAGGACCAGGAGCCAGCTGGTGAGATAAAGTGTTCAAGGCCCAAATAATCCAACCCAAAATTAAAAAAGTCAAACAGCAAAATAAGCAACAGGAGACCTGTCAGATGTGCTCACACAAATAGAGCACCATAAAAAAACAAAAGGGTTTGGAGGACAGAGACATAAGAATGCAACTGGGTATTCAAGTGTAACAGATAAAAGGGAAAAACAATTCCTTCTTTTCTTCCAGTCCCCATCTTTTTCCTCACAAAACAAATACATGCCACCACAGAGAGTCTTACCACTCTGTTACAATAGCATCTTCCAAGGCCTCAGGAAAGACTATGTACAAGAAATGTACTGGATGAAAGGACAGATGTGTCTAGGGAAGATACTTTCTATGTACCAAAATATAGTCCACACAACAATGGAACTGGAGCCAGAGAATTAACTGACTCTGGAGCCAGAGACAGACCTAAACCAGAATTGGAGCTGGAACTGTGTGAATTAGCCCTGGTACAGTAACAGGGTGACTATTTGGTGCAACAGGAGGCAGGATGGTCCAGCGATTAGGGCACTAGCCTAGCATTTGAGAGACCTGTGCACAGCCTTCCTGTGTGACCTTGGGCAAGTCACTTAGCCTCTCCGTGCCTCTATTTTCCATCTGTAAAATGAGAATGAGACTACTTCCCTACATCACAAGGTTGCTGAGGATAAATACATTAACAATTGCGAGGTTCTCAGCTAGTGTGATGAGGGAGACTGTAGAGAAAGAGAGAGATTTATAAGCGTGACAGGTTTTTCTCTGTGCTTTAAAACTGCACATGTGAGAAGAGAAATAAGTTGTGAAGTTGTGCTTGAAGTTCCAAAGCAACTGTGACAATAAAGAACTGGTATTAAATGCATTTCCAGGGCCTCATACCAAGAGTAGTGTAGGGCAATAAATAAAGCATGATGATAAACTGAGCTGAAAAGGTGAATGTGCCTTCTCCTTTTTAACATACTTTTCACCTGAAACAAATAAAATCCATGGTACAAAGGAACATTTAAAAATTCCCCACCCTCTGTGTTTAATATTAAGGGGCTCTTTTTCTAGCAAAAGCATAACAAAATCTGGACAGTGAAATTAGAAAAATTCAAACTGGAAACATGACATGGCTTTTTAATAGTGAGGGCATTCAACCACCAGAACAAACGGCCCAGGGAAAGATTCATTCCTCATCACTTGGAGCCTTTAAATCAAGACTGCATGTCTTTATAAGAGATATACTCTAATTCTACCACACTTTACTGGGCCTGATAAATGTTAATTTGCATAGCAGGGAAGAGTAGTTCTCTCCACTGCAGGAATTATTGGGTGAAATTGCTACAGCCTGTGTTATGCAGATCAGACTAGGTGATCACAGTGATCCCTTCTGGCTTTAAAATGTATGTTAGAGACAGTCTTGTCCAGGATGCAAGAATGAGGGGGCACTCAATGGAAGTAAAAAGCAAAAGAAGAATTGAAAAGAGGATCAAGGAAACATATGCAGTGAATAGTCAACCAGCACATGGAGTCTGCCACCACCACAGGAGGTTATCTGGAAAAGCGATCATGGGACTTGAAATATCTGCATCAACAAATACAGCAAATTCAGTTTCAAAGGCAAGGAACTCAGAGATAGCACCCCTCTCCCTACAGGAATTTGGCTGATCTCCTGCAGGAGAATGGAAGCCCTCTTTGTCCCATATAATATCTAAGGGGTGATGTGCATTTTGGAGTCAGGGAAAAAAGAGTATAAATCACTCTCAGAAGCAGGTTGCCAGATTGGATGGATCAAGAGTCAGAGGTGGTATGGTATTTACTATGCTTATAAATCATTGTGCCTGATATTTGCCAATCAGTACTGTCCGTGTAGTTCTCAGTGTCTTCAAGCATTTTTGCCTTGATACATCTTCTCCTGTAGTAGTCACCTTTTAGACCGGAGTGTTGACTAGGTAATACTGCACTGAAGGGGCAAAAGCAAGGAAATAATAGAAAGCAGAATGGAAATGCCCCATGACTTTCTCATCCATCTTTTACAATATATGCTTACAGACCTCTTTGAAGTCCTCTTTTGAATAGCTCATGAACAGAGGTTCCCATCTCTTTCTTCAGGAGATAATTCCACAGTCTAAAAATCTTCAGCCTTACAAAACTTTTCCAGATGTTCAACCTTAACAGTTCTCTACAGAAGGCAGGGAGAAGTGGCTGCAAGCCTGATCCTCGAACCACAAAGCTGTTGTGTGGGCCAACCCCAGGCACTTCTTTCATGGTATCTGATTCACCCATTTTACTTACCATATAAAAAAGAGAAAGTTTTTGAACTGTAGCATGAGTTCTTGGGCTGGGGGTCACAAGCCTCAGGCAAGCTGCAGCAAAGTTTCAGAGAACCATAAACACCTTTCCCTTCCCATATTACTAAATGGGAGACAGGCTCCTAACTACATCTCAGCAAGGGGCATGCTATTATGAGAGAGGCTGAGAACCAGTGTATTCTAGATTTTCTTTAGTGATGTCGGCACATTTCCTTGAAGCCTTGTAGCTGGCATGTGTGGATGAACAGCTGGAGGAAAGTTTTGTTTATATTTAGACTTGTTCCAGCCATGAAATTAAGAGAAGAATAAATAAAGATAGAAGTAGAAGGATTACAATCTCTCTAAGTTGGTACAAGCAACATTAACGGTTTATTTGCTTTTTGGTATTGGAACGTGGCCCATCTCTCAATAAATAAAAAATGCTCCATAGCAGCTGGACAGAACAAAGAGGGGATGAAGACAGAGCCAAAAGCAGTAGAGGTGGAGTAGGCTGGGACAGGTACTACAGGCAAGATCAAGGGCCGTTTCAGCTTGCTGAGTTATTTTTGACTGCCAGTGGAGAGGGAAAGTTACAGATCATGAAAGGAAGTAGCCATGTGAAGTCTCAAGAGATTTTTTAGGAGTGGGGAATCATTTTGTTGTATTATAGCTACAGTGAAATTGCATTGCGTAGGTGATCTACAACACAGACTCCTAGAAGACTGGGTTAGAAGGAACTTCCTGGTTCATCACAGAGATTAATGAATTTTAGGCAACTGTTCAAGCAAAGCAATGAAGCATGATGTGCTTAACTTTAAATGTACGCTTAATTCCCACTGCCTCCACTGGGATTTAAACAAACAGCTGTAAGAATGCCTTTGTGATCCTCCTGAATAGGGCAGCCTTCCTGAATTGGGGCCTCAAGGCCCCAACAATGTTATTTTGGGAAACGTCAAAAAAAAAATTCTTTTCAGAGGCAGTGTTTGGTAATGGCTATAGCAGAGCATAGCCTCAATTTACTACTGCATTACTCCAGGTTTATGACAGTATAATTCCAGTCTGGGTTTCATTCCCTCTCTGCCACTGTCTTCCTGTGTGACCTTTGACAAATCACCTAACCCTTCCATGCTCCCATTAACTCCTTTGGAAAATGAGTCTTTGTTAAAGGGTTGTAATAATGCTTAGCTCGTTCAGCTCTGTGAAGCACTTTCAGATTCTCATCTGAAAGACTGAGGGTAAGCATAAGGTTCTATTACTAATTGTTGTGAGCTTCTTGGTATAGAAAGAATAATTCACATTCATTGGGAGTTTTGTCTTTGATTATTTATTTAGTTTTGCACTTATTGAATGTACCTATCAAACTTCAGACATTTGATTTAATAATAATGTAAAATTTTCCCAGTGCCTCCATTTTATTATCCCTAACATATAAGTGCATTTGGAAAAATATGCTGACTCAGATCCTGGGTAGGGAACAAATGTTGTTTTTAGTTTTAATAAAATCTGCTTTCTCTTCCTTTTAATATTCTCTTCTCCAAATCTCAAAAGGAAAACAACAAAAGTTTACTTGTTGACTCTTCCTTATATACTTGAGGAGATTGCAATAACCTCTCCTTGCCACAGCTTACTTCTTAAAAAAAATAAAATGTCAATTCAGAAATTAGTTTTAATTGACTCTGCAGGTGCAGGATTTATGAAAATGGGCAGCAAGTTAGGAATAGAGTACTATATTCCAGCTAAAGGTCCTGCACTTTAAGAATTACTATCATGCTTAACATTTATATAGCACTAATTCATCTTCACAACAGCCTTGAGTACATTTTACTGAGAGGTCAAGTGACTGATCCAAGATCAAAGGATCTGTGGCAGAGCTGTGATTAGAACTCAGGCATTCTCGCTTCCAGGGCCGTGCTCTGGCAAGAGTGGGGGGCTTGGAAAACTGTTGGAGGGAATGCTGGAGTCTCACGGGTCCTTGGCATTTGGGTTTTGGTTGAGCAGTTCAGTTGGAACCAAAGAAATCCTGATTTTTGCCTTCTGTCCCAAATTGATGCAGACGAAAAAGCCCAATACTGAGTGAGTGTGGGGGACGGGGCTGGGGCAGGGAGGAGAAGGAGACCCTTGCCAGAAGGGTGTCTAAACTGCAAAGGATCCTTCCTACTACTGCACCAGACATCTAGACCCATTTCTCTGTCAGCCCAAGACAGGCAAGATTTTTCTTGTTTCACAAACATCTGCCATATCCCATAGCTGTCACAAGCTGGCAAGTCCCCAAGGGTAAGATTTAATATCCCAAACTAATTTGGGTAGTTAGTGTTCCTAGCTATGGTAGTGTAAGCCAGGAGACATACAAGCTTCAGTGAAGATCTGATTTGTGGCTGGCTGAACTTTCCTCTGAAGAATGGGGTGGTAGTTAGTTTGTCATTACTGCGTCTTCTATTGGTTGACCCCCTCCTACCCAATGGTAATAAGGGATTACCTAATTGGGTTCATTGTCAATAATTTAAAAATAAAAATTAATCTACTTTCAGTGAGCCAAGCAAATTCAAAACCCAAATCCTCTGCCCTCTTGAACAATTCTACCCACCCTTCCCCCATTTTCAAATGCAGAGTTAAATGTCTGCAACTCTGAAAACAATGGCAACCCTTAGTGTCTGCCTAGGAAACAATGCTCTCCCAGCTAATCAAAGACACATCATCCCTGAAGATACAGGCTCAATGCAGAATTTATTGGATAAGGTTCTTGGGCTTGTGCTGTACAGGAAATCAGACTAAATGATCTTAATGGCCCCTTCTGGTCTTAAAACCTATGAACTTAAGAAAATCTTTTGTAATTTGTAGTCAATGAACTGACGCCAACTGCACCCACCTATTTGCCCTCCAGTGACTGCAAGTATTTTATCTCTGTCTTTAGTGTGTATTTAGATATTTCATGATGGGGGCAGTGTTTTGCTGCATTGTGGCTGAAGAAATATAATGTAACGTGATTACCTAATAAGTATTTCTATATAAGTGTTATCCCTTTTTTCCTACCCTAATACATTAGTCTCCCTCTGTTATAAGTGTAAAGTAGCCTAAAATTAGTGTTTACCTGTAAGGGGTTAAGTTAAAGGTAACCTGAGAGGTGAACAACTAACCAATAAAAATTTTTTTAGGAGACAAAGGATTTTAAGTTTTAGGTTTTTTGGGGATTTTTCTTTATTCACCTCCGCTATAAAATAAACACAGCTATGTTTTTTACACCTCTCAGGTTACCTTTAGCTTAACCCCTTACAGGTAAACACTAATTTTAGGCTACTTTACACTTATAACACCCTCTTCTTCAGTTAGTGTTTTTTGGGAGGAAGTGGCTATTGTACTTTTTACATAGCTGGTGCTTTGGAATCCTTAGGAAGTTTTGAAGTGCAAGTTAGACAAATATCTGCAAGGGATGGTCTAATCCCTACCTGAGCATAGATGTGGAGACAGGACTAGATGACCTTTTAAGGACCCTTTTAGCCCTCCTTTTCTATAATTATATAGCAGATATGTTGGAGTCATTAACTTCACCCGCTCCTCATTTATTTGTGAACTTTCTTGTTTCCCTAGCCCTATACTTTCCCCCTTGCTATTTGCTTTGCATGCTAAAGGATGAAGGAAACAAGAACATCATCTCACGCTGGACACAGGCCCAGGGCTTTGCTGAAGAAGATGAAGGGGTTTTATACAAGATACGTACATATGCTACACTTTTAACTTCCATTCCTATGAATACACACACTATTTTGTTTTGAGGTGTGGAAGGGGATGTCATTGTGAGTGGGGGAAGAGAGTTAGGGTAATTTTTTCACCTATAATTTAAAGCTAAGCAAAGAGTTTTCCAAACAGAGAGAAAAGAGTTTGCATGCACTCTTGCTGAGGGCCATCAAATTTGTTTTAAACTGCAAATGTGTAACATTACAAGTATCTGTCAGTGGATAATATACAGCAGAGTATATTTGTTAAACCCCAGATGAGAACATCCCTCTCTAAGCCAGCAGGAGCCAGAGAAAGCTTGTGAGATCCAAATGGAAAATACAAATTTGCAAGCAGAAAAAAAAATCATAGTTTTATAGCCTGGCATTGATTTATTGAGAAACCTCTGCAGACAAGAGTCTGAATTCTTGTTTGGACCAGCTGTGTTCTGGAAGGAGTCCCAGACTGCCATTTATTCAGCTCAGAGCAACACCTGATGGGCTTCTTTAAAATCCAATGTTAAAGACGTTTGTTATTTCTCATGCTGAACATTAAAAGCATATCTATATCTAATTTTTAACATGCATTCAATAAAACATTCTCAGCAAGAGTGTCAGGCATGAGGTATCACTTTCTAATAACAACTGACATTTATATAGCTCCTCTCATCTGAGAGGCCTCCAAACACTCAAAAATATGATTACTTTACCTGTCATTGAAATGTTTCTTCACGATGTCTGTGAGTCTGAGGGGCTGAAAGAACCTGCTAGAGCCAGGCGTAATGCAGGTAACCATTGTCAAATCTTCCCTCAAGCAGCTTGGCCAGTAACACGCTTCACTATTGTTCCTATCCTGGGCCTCCATACAGATTCCTTAAAGCTCCTGCATCCGCTACATCCCCTGCTATTTTAAACACAGGCATCTCCTGAACAGAAAATACCCATCACAGTGAATAATGCAGTGTCTGAGAAGAGTGGGCAAATCCACCCTGAGTCTACGAGATAGGAAGAGAGATTCAGACAATGTAATTTGCTTTAGCCCTAGGCCAAGTTGCGTTGAATCCATGCCTTACAAAGCACATTAAAACCACAGTGGCAACTGGCATCCAGACGGGTTTGGAAAGACCTGTTCCGCTTCTGCTGTCCAATGACCATCTCCTCAGACACAACGGGGAAGTTTTGAAACTTGCCAGCAGCACAGCAAACACTAAAAATGTAGCAATTTAGAAAATGGTCATCACAGATTCTGACTTTTATCCTGCTGCATTACTAAAATCAGATGTCCCGAAATGGTATTTGTTCTCCTTTCCTTTGTCAGCTGTCATCCTCCTAATCACCAAACCAGCTGAATTTTCCAAACAGTAATCATTCAGAAATGGCCATATATAGGCTAAATGTAGTATTTGCTCTAGTTCAAAGCAATGTCTTCACTTCTACATACTATGTATTTGTTGCAATGGTTCCAGGGAAAGGTTGAAAAGTCAGTCAAGTGACTCTGTTGATCACATTGTAACCCCAATGAGAATTGTAAAGAATGTTAGTTCCTCTTAGAAATGTTGGACCAAAGTGAATTTCTGCAAGGGTGATACTAGAGAGGGCCACTTGACTCTGTCAAAAGCTTTTCCCATTTAAGAACAAGGCTTTGGACAGTACACAGATATTAGTGCATCTTGGACCAAAGAGAAATCTTATTTATCTTTACAAAGTCCAGTTGGTCCTCATGAATAGGTGTGGGGACAACAACAGTCAGAAATGTAGCTTTTATCCAGTCATAGACTATGAGACAAACTCCCACACCAATTAAGGATCATCACAAACCTCACCAGTTTCTGCTGCAATGACAAGGTGATCACCATCTCTAATATAAATACACAGCAACGTGTTAAAAATAATAGATGAACAATTACAAATCCCCCATCAAAAAGAGCACACTCCACTGTGCACAGAGTTCTCCACCAGGGCAAGGATAAGGGAGAAGGAATCACTAATGCTGCATGTTGGCCTCATCATTTAATGCAATACTGGAAAATACTCAGATACTGTAGCGAAAAAGGTGGTATAAGACCTATATAGAAAGGAATGACATTCTTTTATTTAAAAGGATATGAGGTTTAAAAAACACTACAAGTGGCAGCAGCCTTGTCTGTCTTAGATATCAGTGTAAATCAAAGCACTTTTCATGTCTTAAGCCTTTCAGAAATACTTCAATAAACATTTTGCCCAAGGTGGGAGATATCTAGACCTTCACAGGCCCCTCCTGTGTGCCATTGCTGACCAGCACATGTGCAGCCTAGCCTCTGGCTGCATTTCTCCCTCGTCTTTCCCTGTTCCCTTTGGCAATGAGCCCAACTAGCACACAATCCCAGCACTTGTGGAAGTCCAGGGACTGCTATTATGTTCCTCAATTGCACTGCGGTGCTAGGAGGGGAAGCGTTCCTCTTCATGCCCACTTGTGGAGTAGCCAGGCGCAATCTGGCCCTATGCAACTAAATGTCTAATCTATTTCCAGTGGACAAGAAGATGGAGATAAATTAGTACTTCAAATCAAGCGTGGGCAGGTTGCATTTTACAAAGACAAGCCTCCTGCATTTTCATATAAGTGCCAGTATCTCTCTGAAAGAACATCCTCCGCATAGTTAAAGAGCCTCATCGCAGCAGGCAATATGGGGAGAAGCTTCCAGGAGTAACAATGGCAGGTCTGTAAATTACAGGAGTCTTAAAACATTCTAATTCCCGCACAAACCAGGGTCTTAGTGTGGAAGACTGAGTTGGGCCTTAGGTATATCCCTGCTGATGAGCATTTGTAGTGCTGAGAGTTGCTCAGCAGCTCCATGCTGACCATGTCGAAAGTTGTGAGCACGATTGCAGTCTCAGTCTGTCACTCATTTTCTCCAATATGTGTTACTCCTTGCTGCTATTTTTTCAGCCCTCCTATAATTTGCAGCTCCCGCAGGGTCTTGGTAAGACTCGCATCTGAAGGATCACAGCTGCAGGCAAAGATCCAGCATTCTAGCTGTGTTGTGTCCTTCCTCTGACTCTGCTTCCTATCTTGTGGGTTCACCACTCAAAGAGCTCAGCTGCGTAAGAAACAGCCTCTGCCAGGCTGCTTCTGAGTCCAAAGCTTGACTTTTACCCCTCCAGCCAGAAAATGATCACAGCCCACCAGGACAATTCTCCACCAGGTTTTTGCACACTACATTGTACGTTCTGGGTGCAGTCTTGGAGAAATTCCATAATGGATGTGTGTTCTGACTCTGATGCTTAGGAACTGAGTAGTCTTTACAGTCTTCCCTCCATGGATCTCAAAGTGCTTTACGTTAATTAATTAAGAATCACGATCCCTATCCCCAGTGAATTAAGTATTATTTGTTTGATGATGAAATAAATGAGATAATGAAATAATAGTATTCAGCACTTGTATTTTTATCCATAGATCAGCCAGCTATATAAAGGCAGTGTTGCCAAGGGGATAGAGTACTGGAGGGCAATTCTGGAAACTTGGGTTCTATTCCTGGCTCTGCCATGGGGTAACCTGGGGGAAGTCATTTCACCAATGTGTACCTCAGTTTCCTCATTTGTAAAACAGAGATAATGATACTACCCTCCTTTGCAAAGTGCTTTGAGATCTGCTAATGAATGTGTCGTATGGGAGCCAGATATTATTACTACAGTAAAGTAAGGTTGCTCTCATTCTCCCTGTGGTTTCCTTTACAGAAGAGGAAACTGATGTACAGAGGGAGAAAGTGACAGGTAGTCAGTGCCAGAGTCAGGAACACAACCTTCAGCTCCCCTGACTCCCACTCCTGTGCCCTATTCACTGAACAACTGCTTTCTCATTTTCCTTATTAATAGTTGTCTGACATTGTTATTACCACTACTGACAAGCTATAAACCAGCATTTCACAGGGTGCATTTTGGTGGGGAATACAAATTGACAAACACTTAATTCACAGGACTGTCCCTGAAATGGTGTGATGCAGAGATAAAATATTAGACTGCATGGGAGAAATAGAGAGACACACCAAGAAATACAGGAGTTCAGAAGCCCGCCACAACTTTGTGGCTATTTCAAACGCATTATTTATTAATAGTGCTTTGGAAGGGAAAACAAATACTTTACTTAGTGAAAGATCAAGGAGGAGGAGCTGAGAAAGTTTAGTTTCCTTCAGAATAAATCTTAGTAGTAGACAGATACATTATGTTTAGATAAACAAATATTCCAAAAGACAAAGACTTACAAGTATCAATGAAACCATCACAGTAACAATTGCCTGTTTCCTCCTTACCATTGTGGAATGACAGCAAATATGTATGAAACCTACCATCCCTTGGCCCGCACTGCTTCCTGCAGCTCCCATTGGCCTGGAATGGTGAACCGCGGCCAGCGGGTGGTGCGATCAACCGAACCTGCAGATGTTGCAGGTAAACAAACTGTTCTGGCACACCAGTGGATTTCTCTGATGGGCCGCATGCCAAGATTGCCGATCCCAGGACTAGAGAGTCATGATGGTCCCTTGTTCTGGCCTTAAAGTCTCTGAGAGATGGTCAATATTTCCTGAATTTTGAGTTTCCAATGAAAGTGTGTGTTGAAAGTTCAATTTTTAATGGGGGTGGGGATCTCAAATTTTCAATGACAAATTTTGTCCAAAGTTTTTTAATTTTTTCAACCAGGTAAAGTGTTAGTCAAAATATGACAATTCCTGCCAGGCTTTTTTTACCATTTTTTCCAGGCAGCTCTAATGTTACCAACTGATGCTTGCCTGAGAAGCTGTATGGAAATAAATCAGTGGTTTCAGTCAAGTTTCTTATGGACAGATGTCCCTGCATAATAATCACCACCACGGAAGGTACCTTTGTTAACAGTCTCAGCAGAGGCACACAGGGCATACTAGACAGACAGGTAGGCCAAGGAACAGAGTGGGAACTTCTAAGTGCAGGGGCCAATGTGTCTCTCAACCTGCAGATATCATTTAACTCGGTCTTATGAAATGCTGGGCTTCAGAATTGCAGTTTTTCAAATGTATTCCATTTGATAATAGTCTGGTAGTGAGGCATTTTATTTTTATCCATTGGTCAAACCAGCAACATATTATATAAAATGGAGCTGGAGTGTTTGGGGAGTGAAGGGAGACCCAGGCATTTCAGATACGATTACAAAAAATCAGAAATTGAGCTGTAATGGGAGTAGGGTTCTCATGGCAACGCAGCCTGCTAGCAGGAGCTGGAACCCAGCATTAAGCTGCTGAACTTTCACCACCTTGTAACAGAAGAGGCAGTGTAGAAGGAGAGGAGATGAGATTCCCTAGCTCCCCGCTAGCTGCCCCTGTCCAGTGTTTACCCTCTCTACTCCTGCAGGGGCTGCACTTGGCAGAATTCTCTGGGGCATTCGCACCCTGGCAGAAGACTGGTTCTTCTTCCTGCCTTCCCCTTGTGGGAGAGGAGAGACTGGCTGGAACAGGGGTCAGCCTCTCAGACAGCCCTTTGATAGAGCTCTCCTACTTCTTCCCCTATGGTGGCCAGCTGCTCATATGCTTGGCCCGACATAGGGTCGTTTCTCTGTTCTAGGGTGAAATTCCCACCTGACAGGAGGGCCTTCCAGGTCTTGATGGCCTATCCCTTCCTGCCCTGTGGGGCAGGGGGCGGGGTCTGCAGCTGTGTGCTTAGGATATCCCTTCCCCAGGGTCATCTTGTGGCTTTCCAAGCTCCTGGGAACTGGGGTCCCTCCTTGGCCTCCGTTCTCACTTATTGTCTGGGCCTGGATATTGATTCGTGCCCCACCCCCACCAAATAGCCAGTCCTGATCTATAATCACAGAATAGACCAACATTTCTGCCAAGGCTACGGTTCTCACTGCACTATGGGCCTCCACTGTCAATTGTAACTGCTGGCTGGCGTAGGTTTTGATATCGCTGTGGATATTCTGAAGGTGGGTAGTGTTCTTGGGAGTGGTGTCATGTCTCACCATACGGACCTGGACCACCGTCTGGCTGCAGCTCGAGCTCAAAGATCTTTGAATCAGCTTTCTTGGAACTACCACCAGCTTGGGAGATGGGGAGGAGGCGCGAGCTTTTTCCCCCAGACGCAGGTTTCTGCCATCTAGCACTGGGCATACTCCCATTCTGTCACTGGGCACTCCCTCTATGCGCCCTGTCTGCCCACAAGAGTAGCATGGTAATGGGCTAAGGTCAGCGGCTTTTTTCCTAGGGTTGGGGGAGCCCATCTGCAGAGCATTGACCGAACCTATGTCTGTGGGCATCGCTTCAGTCATCTGAGATCTCTGGCATTTCCATGGGAAGTGTGGCCTTTGATCTCAGCCTCCCTGTTCCTTCTAGGGCTGCCTCAAGCCTCAGGGGTGGTCTGCTCATCTGGAAGGCCCCTTCAAGGCTGATCTCCCTGGAGAGACTGCTCTTGCTTCTGGCTCACTCCCTGCTGATATCCTGGGTGATTCTGCCTTTAGTGACCCTTCAGCTTCTACAAAGTCCTCCGTTAACCTGGCTGCTTCCGATAGCCTCCCAGAGCAGTGCCGTAGCACCCCCTCCCTGCCTTTCATGGGTAGTATCTTTATCTACTGCTCCATTGCAATGGCCTCAGCTACTTGGGTCCCTGAGCGCTCCTCCAGGCAGAACCATCTCCTGCAATGTTCCTTCAGACATTGTGCTACCATTTGGGGCCTTGTCCCCTTAGGGTATCTCTCAGTCCCAAGCCATTGGCGGTGGGTCTCCTCCGAAATATCCAAATAGCCCAAGATAGCGGACTTTACTTGCTTGTAATCCTTTGCCTGTTCCAAGTCCAGATTACGGGAGGCGGACTGTGCCAGACCCATCAGGTATGGGCCTAGGATAAGAGCCCATTGTTCTGGGGACTACAGAGCTGCTTGTGCCATCCTTTCAAACTTGACTGAAAAGGCTTCAGGGTCATCCTACGGTCCCATCTTGGTGAGCTTCATTGGTACTGGCAGAAGGACCCCTTCAGTAGAAGTGTGACCCCAGCCCTCTTTGTGGGCATTTGCATGGTATTATCTGCTGTAGCACTTCCTTTTGGAACTCCTGTTGCTGGGTCATCTGTTCCCTCAGCAGCTGTTGCTGGGTGACCTGGATTTAATGCTGTCCATCCTTCTACTGCAGCAATTGCTGCTGCTGGGTAGTTTACTGCTGCTGGTGCATCTCTGCCACCCACTTATACCACCATCTTGAGTGGTGCAGCTGGGCCGTCTCCTTTCTAAGGCTTTTTCTGGTGTGCCCAGATTCTACACCATTAGTAGGACGGGTCAGTACTCTCTCAATCCCCCTTATGTCCCACTGTTCATCATTTACCCTCTCTACTCCCCCAGTGGCTGCACTTGGGGAGAATTCTCTGGGGCAACTGTGCCCTGGCAGAGGATTGGTAATTCTTCCTCCCTTCCCCTTGCAGGAGAGGATTGTCTGGCTGGAACAGGGGTCATCCTCTCAAAGTCTATTGTCCCTTTGTTGGGTTTACCTCCTACCCCCCTTCCTGGGATGTGTTGCTTGAAAGTCAGTGGCAGCAGCTCAGAATGGTGCGTTCATGGCTGTCTGCTCCTCGAGTGGCCTTCTTCTGTTACTGGCAATCTCTGCGTGGGGCAGCCATCGGCCTGATCACCACCCCTCTCCCATAGTATGCTTCCCCTTTTAAGCCCCTCCTCCTCCAGGCTGAACAGCCATGCAGATTTGCCTCGTTAGCGCTGCACAGGCCTCAAGGAGCTTGTTATCCTCCTCCCAGCCAGTGGGAAGCCATGTCCCTTCACAAGCAGTTTGCTAACTGCAGCTGGGTATGGGGGATGTGAGCCAGGCTTCCCTGAGGAAAGAGAGCTAAGGGGTTATTTCAGAGGAGGGCCTGGTGGGCAAACCTGGACGCACCAATCTCAGGAGGAATTATAGTATGAAGGGTTTTTTGTGTTATTGTAAAGCCAGGAAAGGGTCAGAATGCGAGGTCTGTGTGTTCTGTTGAGAGAATAGGGTAGGGAGTAGGGGCGCTGGAACAGGGGGAACCAAGGGGGCATGGCCCCATCACTTTTACCAGCTGTAAGGGCAAGCGATGGGCAGGAAGGGATGGAGGGGAGCCGGGGGGGGGGGGAGGGCGGAATTGGACTTGAGGGGAAAGGGCGGCATGAAGCAGGGCCTCAGGAGAAAAGGACGGCCCTACAGTTTGGGCCCCGGTGCCCCTGTCCCCACTTTTAGTGAGCTTCCACCACTCCTGGATCTAAGCTATTGCCAGATCTAGATACTAATAATTTGGTAGTCTTATGCTCATATGTAAAGAATATTTATATCTCTGGGAAAATCTATGGATTAGGGTACTGCGTTAGTGTTGCAGAGATTTCACTGAAAAACAGAAAATTCATCTTGTGTGAAATTCTGATTTTTCAACATTTATTTCCATCATCAGTTGGGATGAAAAGTCAAAATAGTTAAATATTTTGCAGATGAGAAGTTCCATAAATAATTGATTTGGAAATGTTGAAATGGAAGCTTTAGACATTTTTGATTTAATCAAAACATTTCATTTTGGTTTCATGGCCTGGTGGTTTGTCAAAACCAATTTTCCCAATGGAGAATTCCGCTGGTATCAATCCTTTTCCAAGAAACAAAATGATTCTGATTAAACCCCATTTTCCAATGCAGAAATGTTCTGTTGGAAACGTTTTGGCTATCTCTGGTTGTGTAGTAACATATTAAATAAAGGTATGCTCTGCCCTTCTATATATTAACATGGGGGCTTACAAGGCCACAACCATTTATAACTCTTCCAGGGGCACTAGTAGATGTTCGCTGCAGTGTTCTTTTGCGGTCAACAAAGTTTTAACACCACTGGTATACGTATAGGCCAATCAGCCTTCCAAAAATTAATGGCAAGCACATGTAGGCATTCATATTCCAGAGAAGGTCTAAGTTTGTTCAGTCAAACCCTCCCATAGCGAGAGGTGCTGATCATCAGGAATTATATGCAAAAGGATTCAATAAAGTGCTGATAGTTTTGCAATAAATTGTTTTATTTGGAACTTCAGGCTGATGTCAGTAGCCATCTTGCTGACTGAAAAGCAACATCATTCATCTCCCTGGCAGTGTCAGTTGACTCCAGTCTGAGACAATGGAAACCAGCCTTCTTCCAGCTTCAGTGCTGGCTAAACTATCAGACAGAAAGTATCTATACTTAAAACATAAACCTTTTGGGGGTAACTAGTAGACATCAACTTCAGCCTTCTAATTACTAAGCCAACTTCTGAGCAGGATGGAGGCTGACAGAGGTGAGTCACACCACCTGCTCATTTCAGAGTTCAGTTTTGGTTCAGATGAGAATCCAGATTTGAAACTTCTCCAAAGTTCAGAGATATTTGGATGTGGGGTTTGGGCCTCCCTCTAGTGCAGAGACTTTGCCTGGGGCCAACGTCATAAATGATCTTGTCAATATGATTACTTCTTTCCCTGTCATATACAGTAAATTTTCCTCTCTAAACTACTTCATCTGTTTTCACAGTTGTAACCCTTCCATCACTCTGCAGGCAGGGAGTGCATGTTTCCCCTCCTCACTCTGATTTTTTTTTTTTGGTGGTTTGCATTATTTGCTAAATTTATGACCTGCTGTTTGTATTGGTCCAGAGCTTTGAGACCTTTAAGTGGCTTCCCCCCCGACCACATAGTTCACAAATGAATCAACCTCTTCTCAGCAAGATAATAACTGCTGCCAGCAGCCGGCAGTTCCAAAACACCAAATGCAATTAAATATTTCCCATTGAATCCAATGATAGTTTCACATTGACAGCAACCTGGATGTCTTACAATATTCATTTATTTTTCTTCATTCCAGAACTTGGGCAGATTTTTTTCTTTTTTCCATCTTTTCTTTCAGCAGTTTGGTCATGGGTAGTGTAAAATGAGGAACTGTAATCTATATAATTTAAATCCTTTCCCTGCATACATGGTGGCATTTCCCACCTGCCAAAATAAATAAATAAATACATACATACATACACTATTCCTGCCTGCACAAAGAGAATGTCTGTGTACACTCTGCGATTGCATGTATGTCTGACTGTCCCTAGGGTCCATGTGCCATTTTGTGCCTTAATGGGACAGCACAACAATGGGCCTCTGGGGTCTGAACATCATTCAACTGGGGGTTTTTTGATCACACTAAGAATCTAGCAATCATTCCATTGAGAGAGCCACCTTCAGAACGTGTGCAGAGTGAGCTGCAGGGCTGTTAGAAAAGTCATCCTGCCCCTCTGAGTAAGGAGATGGGCCATCAGAGTTCATCCCTAGGGATAAGCATTTTTAAATCAGCAGGCCCAGATAACTTCCACCAAGGAGTCCTAAAAGAATTGGCAGAGGAGATCTCTGGGCTACCTATGTTAATTTTTAATAATTGGAATATCAGGGAAATTCCAGAAGACTGAAGGATTGCTAATGTGTTTCTAAAGCCAAGCAGGATAAGCTGAGTAAGTATCAGCCATCTAGTCTGACATTAGTCCTGGGCAGAATAATGGAAAAGGGATTTAGTCAATGAGATTTAGGCTCCAAGTGCCTGAATCCTTTCTGAAAATGGAACTGCACTGCAATGTTGAGCACACTACCACCTAACTACCTTTTAAAATCTGGTCCTTAAAGGATGGGACTATAATTAATGCCAGTCAATATAGCTTTATGGATAGTAGGTTTTATCAAACAAACCTTATTTTCTTTTTTAATGATTTTACAAGTCTGGACTGAGAAAGGGAACTCTGTAGATGCAATAGACTGGTAAGGCGTTTGACTTAGCACTGCACCATATTGTGATTAAAAATTTAGCAGTTTACTATATCAACAAAAATATGTCAATGGCTTAAGAACAAGCTGAATGACAGATCTTAAAAAGTGGTGGTCAATTGGGAAATCATCATCAAATGGAAGTGTTTCTAGGTGGGTTCTGCCGGGATCAACACTAAAACTAAGACTAGTCAACATTTTCATCGATTATCTGGAAGTGAACATACATGACCTGGAACAACACTTCCTCAAATCTCGTTCACTCACGCCCCTCCTCTATCTACGCTACATTGATGACATCTTCATCATCTGGACCCATGGGAAAGAAACTCTGGAAGAATTCCACCATGATTTCAACAGCTTCCACCCCACCATCCACCTCAGCCTGGACCAGCCTACACAGGAGGTCCACTTCCTGGACACCACGGTGCAAATTAATGACGGCCGCATCAACACCACCCTATACCGAAAACCTACCGACAGCTATGCCTACCTTCATGCCACCAGCTTCCATCCCGGGCACACCACGTGATCCATTGTCTACAGCCAAGCACTGAGGTACAATCGTATTTGCTCCAACCCCTCAGACAGAGACCAACACCTACAAGATCTCCACCAAGCTTTCTCAAAACTACAATACCCGCACAAGGAAATAAGGACACAGATCAACAGAGCCAGATGTGTACCCAGAAGCCTGCTGCTGCAAGACAAGCCCAAGAAAGAAAACAACAGAACACCACTGGCCATCACCTACAGTCCTCAGTTAAAGCCTCTCCAACGCATCATCAGTGATCTACATCCCATCCTAGACAACAATCCTCACTTTCACAGGCCTTGGGAGGCAGGCCAGTCCTGGCCTACAGACAACCTGCCAACCTCAAGCATATTCTCACCAGCAACAGCACACCGCGCCATAATAACTCTAACTCAGGAACCAATCCATGCAATAAACCTCGATGCCAAATCTGCCCACACATCTACACCAGCAACACCATCACAGGACCAAACCAGATCAGCCACACCATCACTGGTTCATTCACCTGCACATCTACCAATGTAATATATGCCATTATGTGCCAGCAATGTCCCTCTGCTATGTACATCGGCCAAACTGGACAGTCCCTACGAAAAAGGATAAATGGACACAAATCAGATATCAGGAATGGCAATATTCAAAAACCTGTAGGAGAGCACTTCAACCTCACTGGACACACCATAGAAGATTTAAAGGTCAGCATTTTGCAGCAAAAAAACTTCAAGTCCAGACTGCAAAGGGAGACTGCAGAGCTGCAATTCATTTGCAAATTTGACATAATCAATTTGAGACTGAATAGAGATTTTGAATGGCTAGCTAACTACAAAAGCAGCTTCTCTTCTCTCGCTATTCACACCTCCAGTTCAGCTGCTAGAGGAACACCTCACCCTCCCTGATTAGAGATAATAAGCTGGTTCAGCCTGATTGGACTAACCTTGTTATCTCCCACCTGGTTCTTGCCTGCCTATTTATACCTGCCCCTGGATACTTCCACTGCATGCATCCGACGAAGTGGGTATTAGCCCACGAAAGCTTATGCTCTAAAAAAATTTTAGTTAGTCTTTAAGGTGCCACAGGACTCTTTGTCACTTATACAATCACTGCTGACAAAATTGGTGGGTGACAAAGTCTGGTGGAGTGGTAAATGGTGAGCACAGGGCATTCATACAGAGTGATCTGAATATCTTGGTTAGCAGGCCCATTCAAACAAAATGAGTTTGAAATACACACAAATATCCAATGTAAAGTTCTACATTTAAGAACAAGGGATGAAGGCCTTATCTACAGGATGGGAGACTATATCCTAGAAAGGAATTACTCCAAAAGTAATCACAGTGGATAAGTGACAAAGAGTCCTGTGGCACCTTAAAGACTAACTAAAATTTTTTTAGAGCATAAGCTTTCATGGGCTAATACCCACTTCGTCGGATGCATGCAGTGGAAGTATCCAGGGGCAGGTATAAATAGGCAGGCAAGAACCAGGTGGGAGATAACAAGGTTAGTCCAATCAGGCTGAACCAGCTTATTATCTCTAATCAGGGAGGGTGAGGTGTTCCTCTAGCAGCTGAACTGGAGGTGTGAATAGCGAGAGAAGAGAAGCTGCTTTTGTAGTTAGCTAGCCATTCAAAATCTCTATTCAGTCTCAAATTGATTATGTCAAATTTGCAAATGAATTGCAGCTCTGCAGTCTCCCTTTGCAGTCTGGACTTGAAGTTTTTTTGCTGCAAAATGCTGACCTTTAAATCTTCTATGGTGTGTCCGGTGAGGTTGAATTGCTCTCCTACAGGTTTTTGAATATTGCCATTCCTGATATCTGATTTGTGTCCATTTATCCTTTTTCGTAGGGACTGTCCAGTTTGGCCGATGTACATAGCAGAGGGACATTGCTGGCACATAATGGCGTATATTACATTGGTAGATGTGCAGGTGAATGAACCAGTGATGGTGTGGCTGATCTGGTTTGGTCCTGTGATGGTGTTGCTGGTGTAGATGTGTGGGCAGACTTGGCATCGAGGTTTATTGCATGGATTGGTTCCTGAGTTAGAGTTATTATGGCGCGGTGTGCTGTTGCTGGTGAGAATATGCTTGAGGTTGGCAGGTTGTCTGTAGGCCAGGACTGGCCTGCCTCCCAAGGCCTGTGAAAGTGAGGGATTGTTGTCCAGGATGGGTTGTAGATCACTGATGATGTGTTGGAGAGGCTTTAACTGAGGACTGTAGGTGATGGCCAGTGGTGTTCTGTTGTTTTCTTTCTTGGGCTTGTCTTGCAGCAGCAGTAGATAAGCAACTATAACTATAGATAAGCAGTAGATAAGCAGTAGATAAGCAACTCAATATGAGCGCCCAGTGCACAGTTAATGTGATCCTTGCCTGTATAAGCAAAGGAGTATTGAGTAGAAGCAGAGAGGTGATTTTACTTCTGCACATGTCATTGGTAAAACCAGTGCTGGAATACTGCATCCAGTTCTGAGGTACATATTTTTAAAAGGATGTTGAAAATTGAGAACTGTGTAGGAAAGAGCCACAAAAATTATTTGAGAACTGGAGAAATTGCCTTACAGCGAGAGACTTAAATTGCTCAATCTCTTTATCAAAAAGAAGCCTGAAAGGTGATTTGATTACAGTGTATGAGTGTCTTCAGAGGGATAAAATCCTGAATACTAATGGGCTCTTTAATCTAGTGGAAAAGGGCCTAATAAGAACCAAGGGCTGGAAGCTGAATCCAGACAAATGCAGATTAGAAATAAAGCACACATTCTTAAAAGTGATATTGAATAACCATTGAAACAAACTATCCAGGGAAATGGTGGATTCTCCATCTCTTGCCATCTTCAGATCAAGACTGGCTGCTTTGTGGAAGATATGCTTTAGCCAAACACAAATTATTGGGCTAAATACAGAGGTAACTGGGTGAAATTTTATGTCCTGTGATACACAGGAGTCAGATGAGATGATCTAATGGTCTTGCTGGCCTTAACCACAACTCTCCACCCGCCAGGATCTCATCCCAAATAAAGTGCAGGACAATCCCAATCTCAGAACATTATGTCCCAGTTTGAGAGAGAGTGAGATGAAAACCTTAAAGCTGTCTCACTGCCTCAGGCAGGGCATGACCATCCAGTGAGGAAAGTGCAATTGCAGTTTGCAGACTGTCAGCATGAGAACAGGATATTATGTGTTCATCATATTTTATAGGGCTCTTTCACAGAAGATTTTGTAATTAGGCTGTTTCCATAACTGGTTTACCAGAATAGTCAAAGATTAAGAGAAATTCTTAAAATGCATCTCAGAACATCTAATACCATTAGGTTTATGGGGTCCTAGGCAGCCCTCCCAGACCTTCAGCCAGATGAAAGTAATAACATTTATAATGTGGCCAGTTGTCTCGTCTTATTGTTTAGGTGTACGCCACACATGACAGTGAGTGATTGTGGCCAGCCTGGGTGGAAGTCTGAGAAGCTGTGTGCATGTGTGGTGGGGGGTAAAGAATGTCCTATCTCTTTAAGAACTGCACTCAAACTGATCAGAACATCTGCACTTGCATATCAGCCAAAGCCAAAATCAAAAGTGCATTCAAGTCTGCCAGGCCACAGAAGGAAAAGTTTTCTCAAGATTCGCTGTGCTCCAGCCCTCTCTTGCCTGCAAATTATTCCCCATGGGATAGAAATGCCTTACTCCTCTCCTGACTGCCTACTGCTAATTAAACTGTTCTGCTACTTGACCCAGGCTGGCTAGCAGAGCTGGCTTGCTTGACTGTTGCAAGAGGCGTTTTAACCATATCCCTACCAGAGTCTGTGTGAAGTATCTACTCCCCATAATCTATCTGTGGCCTCACCAAGTCATGGGACCTCCTTGACAACCTCCTCCTAGTACTGGCCAAAATGGTCACCTATAAGACCAGAGAGAGGAGGTTGGCTGATGGGGTTTCCTGCAACTGCAGGGTTTATTTCCAATCCTCTGTTCATTCACGCATCCAGGCAGAGTCCGCTGGCTCCCTTGACACCTTCGAGAAGCAGTGGGCGCTGTCCGGGGTGCTCTGCTCGGTGTCCCCATCAGGTTCCCTTTGTTTAGCCCTGTGACCTCACTCCCATCCCTGTTATATCTTTAATTGTACCCTGTACTTAATTGAGATCCCAGACTTGTGGATCCTCCCCTTAAGCTGGGGTGGATCTTTAGTGGATCCCAGAAAAAACAAAACAAAATATCCTTCTCCATCCTAGTTTCTGCTGTGAACTTTGCAACTGTCACATATCCAGCGCTGGTAAAGCTCTCTCTGGCCGATACTCACCAGGCTCTTGTGTTTTGGGCCCACCACTTCAAGTGGCATGAACTTTAAGCTTCCTGAGTCTGAAAAGAGTCCAGGCACTGTCCTTGTTGAGGTTGTCTAGGTTCAGGGCATAAATCTTCTATCTAGCACCCCTTCTGAGAGCTGAAACACTGTGGTCTAATGGCTGTGCCCCTGGGACTAGTGCTGTTCCCTCAGACTCTCCCATAGCTTGAACACATCCTCTCCCAAACTCTAGCCAGGTGTGTACCCTGAGTTTACAGTTTAACTCTTTCAGGGCACACAACAGTGAAAGCAAAAAGGCAGACTCCACACACCTTTTTAAACATGATTATTCTTGACTTAGCATGAGGGATACACAAATTTAGAGAAAATAATAATCACACTCTGACACATTTCCCTGATTTAGGTTCCTTTACACTCTGGAGAGTTCTTTCTACTTGGGCAGAGTCCTTGGGATATCCAGGATCTTTCTTCTGAAGTTCATGGTTTCTCTTCAGAATCATAGAATGAGTCTCTCTCTGTAGATCAGGTAGCATTTAAACAGAATTCTCATGCTATGAAAACATACCCTTCTCTCCTGCTCAGGCTTCCTGTGAATTCCTTGAATTTGTGTGCTCCAACAACAACACTGGGTTCTTTTGTTCAGCTGTTGGGGATTTTTTAGTTTCCACTTCCCCCCTCCATGCAGAGAAGTTGGAGGAACTAGTCTCCTATCTGCAGCCAACCCATTGCCCCAAGGTGTTTCCACTTGAATAGGTGACCATTAAAGTTTACAGACTAACTATTGTCCCTTGTCTGGAAGAAACATTATATAATCCTGACAGCAAATGGTGGATTCCACACACACCAAGGCCTTCCATGATTGAACAATTTCATAACATCAACCGGAATTCATAAGCTGAACAAAGATGGATTCCCCAAATCATCACATCACCTCTCACATCCAAAGGTAATGGCCATACTTACAAGGCTGAAACACAGACGTGAGCTGTAATCCTCATGGATTGTACATCCTCATGTAATCCTCTGTAAAGAGGCTTAGGCCAGAAAACAGGATATGGCTAGAACTTCTACTGCTTCACAGCAGCAGAGTGTGAACCTAAATGAAGCCTTCCTGACACAAAGGCAGCGGCTCAGTTCGTTTTGCTGCCAGTTTCTGCTATGAGTTTTGCAACAAAAGGACTCTTGACTGCTCATGTTCAACAGAATTTTTAATATTTCCCAAGGGAAGAACTTTAGCTGGCACAGCACTGGAGGTGCTTTTCACAAGATATAAATACTATGTTATGCAGCACTAAAGCTGTTGAGTCAAGGTGCTGCTTTCCAAGGTACTGATTTAGAGTAGTAAAGGAACATAGGGCTTGTCTATACCTCAGAGCCTTGGCTGGTATAACCATGTTGGCACAGCGAGGTCAGCAGAGCTCCCTTGTGTAGGCCAAGTTCTTCTGCCCACATAGGTACACCACGTCCCCAAATGACATTAGTTAAACTGACAGAAGCACTCTTCTGCCATCACAGCTGAATCTATACCAGGTGTTTTGCTGGCACAGTTATCTCAGCTAGGGCTTGTGATATTCTTCCATGCTCCCAAGCTACATAGGTAAACCAGCAAAAGTTTGTAGTGTGGACCAGGCCTTAGGCTGTGTGCATGTACGTACATATGTATGTACAATAGTTGTGTGTGATTAGGCAAGTGTATGTGTTAAATTAAATAACTGTCCATTTCTAACTGCACTCATTTAGCTGTGAAGATGGCCCATGACACTCAACTCGAATCTAGCAAAGTCCTGCCTGAATCAGGCGAGTGCAACTTCTTTTGACCAGAGTGTGCACAAACGCACTCAGACTATTTCCCTCCAACATTACTTGAGTCAGGCTAGGCTGTCTCACTTGTTTGTTTCAACAAAAATGTCTCTGCTACTGCCTTGCCCTCCAGTCCTGCAGCATGGCCTTGCTATAACCACAAGGTGCCTTGATTGTAATCACCAGCTGGAAACATGTGCTTTGCAAGGTTCCCTTGATTTAGACAAGACTTCTGCTGTCTAATGTCTCTCAGAGGAAGTGGGAAAAGGTTTGTTCTTTCAGCTGCATCTTATACACTAGAGGAATATACTGGGAATATTGGAATGCCCAGGGTATTTCTTCTCTCCTAACTAACAGAAAGCTGTGCAAAGAAAACAATTCTCCGTGACTAGATTCACAAAGCCACAGGGAGTTTAGACTAACGCCCTGAATATAATGCAGGGTCTAGAACAGGGGTCTCAAACATGCGGTCCGCCACACTCTCTGTGCCCCCTCCCCCGCATATCCAGCTGGCTGCTTGGGTGGGAGGGAGTGACCCCCTGCTCCCAGGCCCGCGATCCCCTGCGCGCCTATCATGCGGGTGCTGCCGCAGCTTTCCGCCCTGTGGTGACTGGAGCCTGGAGGGAAGTGAGTGGGGCCGATGCCCGCGGCGTGGGCGGGCGGGTGGCTTGTCACGCTGCTGCAGCACCCCCTTCCCCTGGGGCGCGGGCCGCGGCCTTTTTCAGCAGTGGCACTACTGAGGGTAGAGCTGTCCCTGTGCGAGCTCACGCTGCTGCTATCACAGGCAGCAGCTCCGGGGGCAGCTCCAGCCTCAGCACATTCAGATTTAGCAGCAGCAGGCTGCACAGGGGGGAGTCTGACCATTCACTTTTTTGAATGATTAAAATCCTGGTTTTTACATATTTTAAAAATTCCTTCTGGATGGCAATTTGAGACTCAAAACGCTGGACATGTCCGGTTAAATATGGACGAATGGTAACGCTATGACCCCTCCTGCACCCTAACCCCCTGCCCTTGGCCCCTTGCTGCACCCTGCACCTGACCCCCTGCTGTACCCCTAACCCCTCCTGCACCCCAACCCCCTGCCCTCAGTCCCGTGCCACACCCCATACCCCTCCTGCATCCCAACTCCCTGCCTTGAGCCCCCTGCCACATCCTGCACATCTCCTGCACCTCAACTCCCTGCCCTGAACCCCCGCCATACCCCACACCCCACCTTTACCCCCTGGGGACAGGGAGGGGGAGGAGTTGGGGTGGGGGTTTTGGGGAAGGGGTTGGAATGGGGACAGGGAGGGGTGGGAAGAGATGGGGCAGGGGCAGGGCCTCATGGAAAGGGGGCAGGGCCAGGGGCAAGGTGTCAGTGATGTGACCCTCGGGCTAATGTGCTAGTCCTCATGCGGCCCTCATGGTCATTTGAGTTTGAGACGCCTGGTCTAGAACAACCCTCTTATTTATCCAGACTCTATGTAGGGCAATTGTATAGTGCTCCAACACACACACAGAGACCCCTCTCTCTTCAAAGGGAGTGGTATATTAACTCTGGGTAGATGAACTGACCTGAACTTGCTTCCCTTTGTAGTAGAGCAGATCATGGCAGCCTTCCCTTTCTGATGAAGCATAAACTGTTTGTGTGTGATGTGCACATGGACCCATATGCATAATTATTTGTATTCCAACACAGCCTAGAGGGCTGAGCTAATATCAGGATCCATTGTGCCTGGCACTGTACAAACACAGTAACAGACAGTTTCTGCACTGAAGAGTTCAATGTCTAATTAGACAAGAAAGACAAAGGGTTGGAGAGGAAACAGAAAGATAGCGATTGATTGTCCAAGGTCACAGCAGAAATAAGACCTAGGTTTTCTTTGTCCTACTCCAGTGCCCTACCCCCTAGACAATATATCCTTTTCTATCTATATTATGGAATTGATTAAACCATTTTTTTCATATAATCAAATCTTAAATACGTTGTGTAATGTTTTTGTCATGTACCAAATCTCAACCTCTGTTCTGAGTCATGGAAAAATAAAAAATACTTTTTTTGTGTGAGGATCTGGGCTTTTATGAGCTTATGAGTTACATCCCAAGACAGGGGAGCCAAGATGAATATTAAGTTTGCTTGATAAAAAATATTGATTCATTAGCATTTCATTTAAAGCCAAAAAATAGTGTAGTTGGGGAGTGTTTTAGCATTTATATACTGTCACAAATGCAGGCATCCCTCTTTGATTTCTCTGCTTCCAAATAACCCCTCTCAGTTGCTCACTCTGTTCTCACACAGAGATTGGAAATGGAGGCCTCAGACATAACAGACAGTGGTTAATCTGTTGGTGCTTTAAATCAGTCAACCAGCACACTTACTAACTGCCAGCTGATTATCCAGGGTTTGCACATTTTTGAGGTCAGAATTTGTAGTATCCACAGGAGTCTACATTTCTACAGAGAAATACTGGAACTTGATTATTTACCTACAATTTCAGCCTATCCGATAGAATCTACTCACATACGAACCCCCCAGCCTGCTGATGGCATTTGTAAATACCCATCCCTGAAGCATCTATGTGTCTTCCTAGCTTATATATATGATTCCACTTCAATTCAGATCAGGTAATTCCATAATCCATTAAGTGCATAGCCACCATCTAGTCCTCTCAGTCACAGTAACTCAGATGACTGATGTCTCCATTTAAATACATAATTTTCCCAACTGCATGTAAAATTCAAGGCATGAATTAATCCAGGCAAGTGACTCACATAATTGTGCAGGTGATTTCCCCTTTAAATGATTTTACATCGAGGTTTGATACATTGCAGATCCTTTATTTACTTGGGCTTAAATGAGACTTAAGTGATGCATAGGTCTTGTTCTGGGTCTATGCACATGCGTGAATTTTATCCTTCACCCTTACTCTACTCTAAATCTAATCCCCATTCAACATTACTCCATCTGGAAATTGTCTGAAATATTTAAATGTCCTATAGGTTAAAAAGGAGAGATTTAAAAGACAACCACACGATGTACAGCACTTTAGCATCCATTTTAAGGGTGAATACCTGGCATTTAAAATCCTGAACCCAACAACATTCAGGAACGTTCTATGACCTACAGAATCTAAAAGCAGGGGAGGAGGAGGAGGGTATAGTTTCATATTCTCCAAGTCAGCAATTTGTGAAAAGAGCAAACAGAATTAATTTGCTATGTGCGCCAACATGAAAACAGAGTGAAATCTACATTAAAATATAAATAGACTTTTAAAAAGGTCAGATCAAACAGCCAGTGGCAAAGAAACCACCAGAATAATGTCATTTTTGAACAATATTCCCCACAGACGGTCGCCCTGTAACCTACATTGTCATGATGCTTGCAGCTCATACTGGTAGCAGGGTATCAAGTGTAGGGTTTTCACATAACTAAGGTCTCTTCAAGAGCCTGGAAAAGAATCTCTCTAGATTTTATTTCATCTCCTTTAGTGGTTGACTTGTGAAGGGCTCCATGCTGACAACCCAGGAAAATGGAGAACAGGGAAAGAATACTTGCAATGAATTAGGCAACTAGTAACAGCTAACGATAGGCTGAGAGGGTCTCGGGGTAAAACTGATCAGTTGATGGGCTGTTTATTTAAATCCACATAAAAATAGTACATATTTTGATTTTATCTCTCCCTTATCCTTTGTTGTTTGTCTCCTGGGAATGGAGGGAGATGGGATTGATAAGACGTGTCTGTCACCTCACAGGCAATTTTGGCTTATAAATTACAGTTGGGTCCCCCACTCTTCATCTCTTTGCCCTGGTCTACACTACAAGGTTAGGCCGAATTTAGCCACGTTAGATCAATTTTTATAAGCAATGTGTCTACATAACCATTCACATTCCGTCGACCTAAAGGGCTCTTAAAATCAGCTGCTGTACTCCTCTATGGCAAATGTAGGGTAGTGCAGATGCAATTTGACGGTATTGGCCTCTGGGAGCTATCCCAGAGTGCTCCAATGTGACTACTCTGGACAGCACTTTCAACTCCGCTGCAGTAGCCAGGTACACAGAAAACGCCCTGGGAAATTTTGAATTTCATTTCCTGTTTGGTCAGCATGATGAGTTCAGCAGCACAGGTGACCGTGCAATCCCAGAATTGCAAACAAGCTCCACCGTGGACCAAACAGGAGACACTGGATCTGATTACTGTATGGGGAGAAGACTTGTGCTGGCCGAATTCCGATCAAAAAGAAGAAATGCTAATATATATGCCAAAATCGCACAGGGCATGGTGGAGAGAGGCTACACCAAGGACACACAGCAGTGCCAAGTGAAAGTTAAGGAGCTCAGGCAAGTCTACCAAAAAGACAAAGGAGGCAAATGGTCGCTCCAGGTCAAAGCCCACACATGCCGCTTCTATGATCAGCTGCATGGCATTCTAGGGGGGGACTCTACCACTATTCTATTGTCCGTGGACACCTGCAAGGCGGGAGTCTCACGCGAGAAGGAGAAGGATTTTGTGGATGAGGAAGAGGAGTAGAAGAATGTGCAGCAGGCAAGCGGAGAATCCGCTCTCCCTGGGAGCCAGGACCTTTTCATCATCCTGGAGCCAATATCCTCCTAAGGCCTTTTCCCAGACCCTGAAGTTGGAGAAGGCACCTCTGGAGAGCGCACATTTGTAGCTACACTACAGGGTTCAAAAGTAATTGTGTTTAGGGTTTGATTTGGGATGTATTCATGGTCAGTACAGCTACTGGAAAAGTCTGCTAATGTTTCTGGGGATGGAGCGGGAATCCTCCAGGGACATCTCCATAAAGCTCTCCTGGAGGTCCTCTGAAAGCCTTTGCAGAAGGTTTCTGGGTGGGGTGGCTGCCTTATGCCAAGTCAGAAGCAAGTAGTCTGGAATCACTGCAGCACAAACCATGGCAGCAAATGGTCCTGGGTTTTGTTCACATTCAAGCAACATTCAGTCTTTATCTCTCTGTGTTAGCCTCAGGAGAGCAATATCATTCATGGTCACCTGGTCGAAATAGGGGATTTTTTGTAAGGGAACAGTCAAAGGATCCCATTCATGCTGGGCTGTTTGCATTTGGCTAAAAAGGATCAACCCTGAGAATAGCCACATAGTGGGGGTAGGAGTGAACTGATCATCCCAAAGAATTGCCATGCGGTGGGATCAGGGGAGGGATGTGCCATACATCCACCTGAAAACTGCAGCCCCTCCTTTTAAATGGCAAACCCAACTGGCATTGCTTGCTATGAGAAAGGAGGGTGCTGCCGTTTGAAACCATTCCCACATGTTATGAAGGTGGAAGAAGCCAACCCCGTATACCCTTTGGCTTACCATGGCTTCCTGGAAACCGAGTTCTGTTGCCCAGCCATGTGTGATATGTCACTATACTGGCAGGAGCTCAATATAAAAGGCAAAATGTGACATTGTAGCTAAAGTGCATGTGCTGTCTCTGTGAATTGCTTGATTCACTGTGAAAGAGTCTCCCTTTTGTTCTCAGAAATGTATCTTCTTAAATTCTACTCTCCCTTTTTATCCCCCCGCAGGAGCAAATGTTTCTATGCTCCCTCTATCATCTCCATCCCAGAGGTTATCGCAGATTAGAAGGCAAAAAAACACACACTCTCAATGACATGTCTTCCGCACTCATGCAGTCCTCCCACACTGATAGGGCACAGCTGAATGGAGGCAAACAGTGACAGAGGCCAGGAAAGCATGCAGTGAGCACAATGAGAAGAGGCAGAATGCAATGCTGAGGCTAATGGGGGGAACAAACAGACATGCTCAGGCATCTGATGGAGCTGCAGGAAAGGCAACAAGAGCACAGACCACTGATGCATCCACTGTATAACTGCCTGCCCTCTTCCCCACATTCCATATCCTCCTCACCCAGACGCCCAGGAACGCAGGGGTGGGGGAGGCTCCAGGCACCCAAAGGGGGCAGGTTTGCATGAAGGACAAACACTCACAACTGTCACACCGTAGCTTGGCCAGTCATGAAACTGGTTTTCAAAGCTTCTCTGATGTGAAGCCTGCCTAGCTATGCTCTTCTAATCACCCTGGTGCCTGGCTGTTTGAAATCGGCCACCAGGCAATTTGCCTCAACCTTCCATCCCAACACAAACATCTCCCCCTTACTCTCGCAGATATTATGGAGCACACAGCAAGCAGCAATAACAATGGGAATACTGGTTGTGCTGAGGTCTAACCTAGTCAGTAAATATCACCAGTGAGCTTTTAAACATCCAAAGTCACATTCTATCACCATTCCGCACTTGCTCAGACGATAGTTGAACTGCTCCTTACTACTGTCGAGGCTACCTGTGTCCGGCTTTATAAGCCATGGGAGCAACGGATAGGCTGGGTCTCCAGGGATAACTATTGGCATTTCAACATCCCCAGCAGTAATTTTCTGGTCCGGAAAATAAGTCCCTTCTTGCAGCTGTCCAAACAGCCCAGAGTTCCTAAAGATGCAAGTGTCATGTACCTTTCCCGGCCATCCCACACTGATGTTGGTGAAACACCCCTTGTGATCCACCAGTGCTTGCAGCACCATTGAGAAGTACCCCTTGCGGTTTACATACTGGTTGGCAAGGTGGTCCTGTACCAAGATAAGAATATGCATTCTGTCTATCGCCCCACCACAGTTAGGGAACCCCATTGAGCAAAATCATCCCCTATGACCTGCACATTTCCCAGAGTCACTACCCTTCCTAGCAGAAGATTAGTGATTGAGTTGGCTACTTGGATGACAGCAGCCCCCCCAGTAGATTTGCCCAGTCCAAATTGATTCCCGACTGACCGGTAGCAGTCAGGCGTTGCAAGCTTCCACAGGGCTATCACCACTCACTTCTCAACTGTCAGGGCAGCTCTCATTGTGGTATTTCTGCACTTCAGGGTGGGGGAAAGCAACTCACAAAGTTCCAGGAAAGTGGCCTTATGCATGCGAAAGTTTTTCAGCCACTGGGAATCATCCCATACCTGCAACATTATGTGGTCCTAACAGTCTGTGCTTGTTTGCCATACCCAGAATTGGCATTCCAATATATCAGCCTGTCCCACTGCTGCCATGATGTCCCAATTGCCACATCCCGTGCTTTCAGGAATGTCTGTGTTCTCTTCACAATTGTCCTCGTGCTGGCGTCTTCCTAGCCAGGTTCTGCACATACTGCAGGATAATGCGTGAGATATTTACAATGCACACAACAGCAGCGGTGAGCTGAGTGTGTCCATGCTTGCCTTGCTACAGCATCTACATGGGTAACTCAAGACAAAAGGCATGAAATGATTGTCTTCCTTTGTTTTCATGGAGGGAGGAAAGGGAGACTGACAACATGTACCCAAAACCACCTGCGACAATGTTTTTGCCCTGTCAGACACTGGGAGTTTAACCTAGAATTCCAATGGGCAGCGGAGACTGTGGGGATTGTGGGGTAGCTACCCACAGTGCAGTGCTCTGTGAGTCAACGTTAGCCATGGTATTGAGGACGCACTCTGCCAACTTAATGTACTTAATGGGGATACACACAATCAATTGTACAAAATTGCTTTCTAAAGATCGACTTCTATAAATTTGACATAATTTTGTAGTGTAGATATACCCTTTGTGTTTTAGAGTGTAAACAGTTCAGGACAAGGGCTTTCCCTAAATATGTGTTTGGACAGCAGCCACCACAACTGTGTCCTAATCCTGAGTGGGACCTCTAGGCAAGACTTCAATATAAATAGAATAATAAATAGTAGGCGTTAGATTCACTACCTTTGTCCACCAAGGTGCACCAACTCTGCCCAGGAAGGATCACTTTTAGGAACGAGAGGAGAAATTAGTTTTCATGGCCCATTCAGTCCTTAGCCACTCTACTGAGAAGACTGGATAGTTTGGGGATTTGGGAATGAGATTTGGAGCATTTTGATCTAGGTCTCTGGTTCAAATGCAAACTAGATTAGGAGTGAGCAAAGGTTGTTAACACCTGATGGTTATTGCATGCAGCCTGGCTCCCAGGAGACAGCTATTCAGTGGCAGAAATGGCTGTCAGAATTGTCTCTCTAAGTCAGGGACCGGGCAAGTTGGAAGGGTCAATGCATGATAGAAGCTGGCACTGCTGCTGCCCATGATTCCAATTGTCAGATGTGTCAGATTAATAATCTTTCCAGCCTTTTGATTAAAAAAACAACAACAAAAAGCAGCTGCTTCCTACTATGAATCACTTCTTCACATGCAAGCTCTGCCATGTTTCCACAATTAAAAGGGTGCCATTGTCCAAAACAGGAACAAACATCCATGTGCCACAAATTAAGCAGTCACAATTTAGCCTGGCCCCGCAATCCTCTAGTCTCTAGCCACCATCCTGAACTTTAAAGGCATGGCAGGCTGCAGACAAAGATTTATTTTATCTTCTGGCTATTTTCTCATACTTCTTGTTCAAATCCTCTTGCCTTACAGTATGGAGTGGAGGCCAAAACCCTTCAGGAAAGGAAAACCCTGTGATGTCTGGGGTTTTGAAACATTTCTTGGGCTTTTTCTTTAATGTGGGATGTTGCCAGTGTATTTATGACTTATGAAACATTTTCCTTCCCTTATTTAAATCACTATTTTCAATGGAAATTTATGCCAGCCAACAATACATAGTCTTGTTTGAAAGCCTTTCTTGACAGGCTTATTGGGTGACCAATCAGATGAAATCAAAACTAGGTGGTTGCAGCTCATAGCTTGTGTTTTGCCTGAGCTGAATGGCCCTGGTGCACAGGAAGACACTGAAAGAGTTAATACTGTAGGTCTCATTGCTGTAGGAAATAGTGCTGACTACCAATGCTACTCTGCTGTTTGCTGTGGTTACTCTGGGTTACCAATAACAATGTCCTTACCTCCTTTGCAACCACAGAGGCCTCTTGGTGCTTCCCACTTCTGCCTGAAACATAACTTCTGAACATCAGAAGTGACTGGTTCTAAATGTAGAACCCACAATTTGTGGTAATTTGGTAAAAATTCATTGTAATAAATCTGCTGAGTGTAATAATAAATCAGGTTTAAAAGGAAAGGGAGTGTGATCTACAAGAGAATCTCCTCTGGCTTTCAAAGCATCAACAAAGCTATATGAATGTACACAGCTGTGGAGAAGTACGGTCTACTAGTATGTGGGACTGGATCTCTACTGAGCTCTGTTTCTCTACATTATTAAAAACTTTTATGAAAGCTAATGTTAAAATTATCAATTACACAGGTTAAGGAAAGTGACAAAGAGCCCTGTGGCACCTTAAAGACTAACTGAAATTTTTTCAGAGCATGAGCTTTCGTGGGCTAATACCCACTTCGTCGGATGCATGCAGTGGAAGTATCCAGGGGCAGGTATAAATAGGTAGGCAAGAACCAGGTGGGAGATAACAAGGTTAGTCCAATCAGGCTGAACCAGCTTGTTATGTCTAATCAGGGAGGGTGAGGTGTTCCTCTAGCAGCTGAACTGGAGGTGTGAATAGCGAGAGAAGAGAAGCTGCTTTTGTAGTTAGCTAGCCATTCAAAATCTCTATTCAGTCCCAAACTGATTGTGTCAAATTTGCAAATGAATTGCAGCTCTGCAGTCTCCCTTTGCAGTCTGGACTTGAAGTTTTTTTGCTGCAAAATGCTGACCTTTAAATCTTCTATGGTGTGTCCAGTGAGGTTGAAGTGCTCTCCTACAGGTTTTTGAATATTGCCATTCCTGATATCTGATTTGTGTCCATTTATCCTTTTTCATAGGGACTGTCCAGTTTGGCCGATGTACATAGCAGAGGGACATTGCTGGCACATAATGGCGTATATTACATTGGTAGATGTGCAGGTGAATGAACCAGTGATGGTGTGGCTGATCTGGTTTGGTCCTGTGATGGTGTTGCTGGTGTAGATGTGTGGGCAGATTTGGCATCGAGGTTTATTGCATGGATTGGTTCCTGAGTTAGAGTTATTATGGCGTAGTGTGCTGTTGCTGGTGAGAATATGCTTGAGGTTGGCAGGTTGTCTGTAGGCCAGGACTGGCCTGCCTCCCAAGGCCTGTGAAAGTGAGGATTGTTGTCCAGGATGGGTTGTAGATCACTGATGATGCGTTGGAGAGGCTTTAACTGAGGACTGTAGGTGATGGCCAGTGGTGTTCTGTTGTTTTCTTTCTTGGGCTTGTCTTGCAGCAGCAGGCTTCTGGGTACACATCTGGCTCTGTTGATCTGTGTCCTTATTTCCTTGTGCGGGTATTGTAGTTTTGAGAAAGCTTGGTGGAGATCTTGTAGGTGTTGGTCTCTGTCTGAGGGGTTGGAGCAAATACGATTGTACCTCAGTGCTTGGCTGTAGACAATGGATCATGTGGTGTGCCCGGGGTGGAAGCTGGTGGCATGAAGGTAGGCATAGCTGTCGGTAGGTTTTCGGTATAGGGTGGTGTTGATGTGGCCGTCATTAATTTGCACCGTGGTGTCCAGGAAGTGGACCTCCTGTGTAGACTGGTCCAGGCTGAGGCGGATGGTGGGGTGGAAGCTGTTGAAATCATGGTGGAATTCTTCCAGAGTTTCTTTCCCATGGGTCCAGATGATGAAGATGTCATCAATGTAGCGTAGATAGAGGAGGGGCGTGAGTGAACGAGATTTGAGGAAGCGTTGTTCCAGGTCAGCCATAAAGATGTTAAGGAAAAGAGTTAAGGTTAAAGGTTAAGGAAAGAGTGTCTGGGTTTGTTGTTTAAAGGAACCAGGACTGGCCTTACCATGAGGTGAACTGAGGTGGCCAACTCAGGTGCCAGACTGTGGCGGGGGATGGGGGCACCACTAGGTCCCAGAGTGTAGAAAATTGAGCTTGCTGCTGGTGCGATATGTATTCTCTTTGCTCTAGATGCACAGAGATGGTGGAATGCTGTTTTGGAGGAAGAGACGTACAGGCAGGCAGGAGAAAAGGTGAGAGGAAATAACAGAAAGTTGCAGGAGCTGCAGAGAGAGAGAGGAGGAGGAGCCACTTATATTCCTCTCTAGCACCCCCAGGAACCTGGACTGATAAACACCAGCTTCTCAGGGAGCTTCTAATTTCCTGCTGCTTCCCTGAACCCACTTAAGGAGAACAGGCAGTCAACTGAAGTAGTAGGAGCCAGTTAGGCCCTTAAGACGCTGACATCTTCCCTCATTCAGGCCCTTCTACCAGCCTGCTTATTTGTCTCCTTTAACTGAGTGTTGAGAGCCACTATAGCTGGCACAGAACAGCAGTCAAGGGTAAAAGAAGAAAACACCCCTCTGGGCAGCATTCAGAAAAAGAAAGAAAGCAAAAGAAGCTTTTCTATCTATGCAAGAAGGAATTCTCCTGAGATACACAGACACAAATGTTCATGGTGAGCCATCCGGCCCCATTGAGGATGTGAGTGGTGAGGAGATGCCTGATCTTCCAGTTAGTCAGCATGCAGATGACCTGGCAGCTACTGCAGCATCTCAAATGGATGTAACCATGCACATTCCTGAAGAAAAGTGTATATCAGTGAAGAGTGTGGTGGAGGCGCAAGAAACAACTGCTGCTGAGTTTAATTCCTTAAGTCTAGATGATCCAGGACTGTGGGCCACTGGAAGTGAAAAACTTCATGTTCCCCAAAGACAATGAAAATAGAAGTTTCCATCCAACATGTTACTGGCATGAAATTCCCAGTGGTGACAAAGTAGAGAGGCCATGGCTTATATACTCAAAAACCCAGAATGCTGCATAATGTTCTTGTTGCAAATTCTTCCAGTCTAATGTTCCAGACACATTGGATTCTACAGGAACAAAGGACTGGAAAAATCTGGCTAGAAATCTGGTGAAAGGCAGCAAATCACCAGAGAACATTCCATAGGTGGAAGAAGCTTGAGATGAGACTAAGGTTAAAGGCCACCATAGGCGATCAGCATCAAGAGAAGATTGCATCAGTCTCTTTACTGGCAAAATGTTCTGAAAAGGCTCATTGCCATTGTGAGAACGCTTGCTACCCAAAATCTAGCACTGCATGGCACTTCAGATCAGCTGTATGTGCCAAACAATGGAAACATCCTTAAAATTGTGGAGCTGATGGCTGAGTGTGATGTTGTACTCCAGGAGCATCTAAGAAGAGTCACCACACAAGAAATGTACACACACCACTACCCTGGAAAAATCAGGGCACCAGCAGCAGTGAATGGAATTAGAAGGAGTAACAGAGCTAAATCACAGCCAGCTTGTTATGAGAGGAAATATAGCAGGGTCCTTTTCTACACAAAGAAGAGCCAATGCAAAACCCATCCATGCCAGCATGAGTCAGAACAGACCCAGCCTGTGCTAAGAAAGAAGGGATTTGTTCAAGTCTGTATCAAGAAGAGCCAGACTTAACCTGGCATTTACTGGGAGATGCCTTGTCCGTGTTCAGAATCTCTGGGGATATGTTCCCTGCCCACTACCAAAAGTCAGAAAAAAATCCCAATTTCATGTTGACAAGAGTCAGAAATGACAAAGAGCATCACCAGAAAAGCTGATTTGCTGGCACTAGTAAGTCTTTCTAGAAAGTCCAGTCCTGGCATGGAATGCAGGAAATTTCCAGAGTGGATACAAACTGCAAATACTAAAGTAAAAGCTCATATAGGTAACTGCAAAGCACTCCAAAAGTAATCATCATCTTTACTTTGTGCAAACACAATATTCACCATTTGCTTTAGTTAATGGGATTCTCAGGTAGAATTTCAATTGCAGCTATTCACTTCTCAGACACAAAACTGCTTTTTTAACCTTTTCACATACATGAGTGGATTCCTTTCCTTTTCTTTTACACACACACATACACCAGTTCCCTGCAATGACACCAAAAAGAAAACTAAAGCCTGTTAGAGGAAGGTGCTTGAATAATAAAACTAACCTTTTGTGAGCTTTGGAGAACAATAACTGAAAACCAAAAAGCAACTCATTATACTTAAAAAGTGTGGAGCAAGTGTGACCTAGCAGTTGCTGCGGCAGTCTAGAAGCTAGCACGCTTGTGGCTCTTTCCCTGGTTGTGACACTTGCTCCCTCAGCGGCCTTAAGCCCGTCACTTAATCTCTGTCTGTCTCAGTAAAAAGGAGGAAACAATCATTGCTTCACAGCACTGTTGCGAGGATTAATTCATGCTGATAAAGCCTTCAAGAATCTCTGATGGACGTGCTCAGAATATTACTAAGTCAAGGGGAAGAAAGCCTCTTCAGATTTTTCAGACTGACACTCAAGACTGTCAAAATGAATTTGAGTTTGAAACTTCTGAAGAGATTTTATTTTCTTCATCTGGATGCTGTTTGGCTTCTCATTTTTCTTTTATCATTTTACATCATCATAGCCATGGCTCATTGTCCTGATATTTTCACAAACTGTGATGACTTCTTATGAGGTGATTCAGTCCACTTAAGTGAGTCTTTCTGGTGCTTGTCTGTAAGATGTTGGCTTCAATTAGTAATACATTGCTAGAGAGCTCTTGATTTTTATTGTTGTTGGTTTTTTTAACCTGGCTGAAGAGCTGCAGAGTTCTGGGCTATCCATTATCTTCAAAATATTTTTTCTAAGGCAATAAAGGCAAGAGTTAAAATATAATTTCTCCAGGTTATTCTCTGAATGGGAATGAATCATGAGCAGAACTTCAGCTACAAGAGAAGATACTATCTCTGAAAAGATTCTGAAGCCACTTGAAATTTCAAAGGGACTTTGCTCTAGGATCCAAACTCTGGCAAGTACTTTCACCATAAGTTGCTGTGCATTAGAGAAATATTATTTCTTATTTTAATAGCCAAAAATAAAATTATTTTTTTGGGAAAGCATCAATTTATTTTATCATTTACATTTTCCTTTGTTTTTTAAATGAGCTAAGGGCTGGTGAAATGTGCTGGATTGACAGGCCTAGAGAATAACAGATTGTGTATCCGCAATCCGGATGCAGTACGACATGCATTGTAGTACAAATTTTCTCCCTGCTGGGTCCTCTGCTAACATACCCCAAGAGACCACTCCTAGACCTGAGGGAATAGTTCAACTTCCCTGGACTGTTAATTCTTGGACTAATTGATGAGCCCACCCACAAGGGAGTTGTCATGGCTAAAGGGCTAGCTGCACTCCTTTCTCGTCTCCCTCAGTGCACCCAACACAGGTCTTGGGCCTTTTGGCCTTACCTGTGTAGGGGTGAAATCTTGGGATTCTTATTCTTAAACCGGGACCAGATTATACAGCCCTGTGTATACCAACCACTTATGTCCCTGCAGGTCCAAATGAGTTTCAGGCACCCTTTGGGAACCTATGACCTGTGATATTGGGCTGTTCTACACCTAAAAATTAGATCAACTTAGCCATATCTCTTAGGGCTGTGAAAAGTTTCATGTCTTGTGCAACATAGTTAGATTGATTTACTACAGTGACGGAAAACCCCCTTCCCTCGATGTAGGAAGCGTCTGCACTACACACTTTTTTCTATGTGCATCTTTCAGGTCAGGTCTATGCAACAAAGTTAAGTCGATTAATGTAAGTTGACATCCAGCCACTACAGTAATTAAGTCAGTTGTGCGTGTCCACACCATACTCATTGTGTCGGTGTAGTGTGTCCTCACTAGCACCGCTTGTATTGAGGCACAGAGGCACTGTGGGTAGCTAATTGACAGTAGGGGGGTTTGAGATGGGCTTGCAATGCCTCATGGCACCAAAATATTGTTGCAGTGGGGACTGGGAACATTGTTTCGACCTACCATGATGTTGTTTCCTCCTTCCCTATGTAACCCACACACTTCCTGGGTGTGATGCTCTGTCCCTTCTAGTGGCACCAAGACCACTTAGAGATTAATGAATCTGCTACAGCCTTAGCTAAGGGCTATGTGACTTTTCCCTCATGCAGTAGAGGTTCATGCATTTAACTCCAGAGGCCCCAGGTTCAATCCTGCCCGCCGATGACCAGAAATAAAAGTGACAGTACCATACTATGCCACTCTTACTTCTGCACTGCTGTCTGCAGAGCTGGGTCCTCAGTCAGCAGCCACCACTCTATGGCTGCCCAGCTCTGAAGTCAATATTTGTCTTTTCTTTCAAGAGCCAGGAAGGTTTTGTGGGGGCACAGGTTCCATTCCACGATCATTGAGTGGTTTTCCCTCCCATCCCCACTCATTTAGCTTGGTGCCTTTGATTACTTTCTATGTAGATATATTTTTCGTTGTCCTCTCTGGTGTTTCCCACACATAAAACACACACACACACCCAAGACAAAATTCAGGTTCCCCAGCCAGGATCTGTCAGCCTACAGTCCTCCAAGGTTTAGCCTCAACTCTGCTGCTTAACTGGTCCACTATTCAAGTTCAAAAGGTCCAAAACTTTATCCCTCACCCCGATCTCAGGAGAGCTGTTTGTATCGGGCCCTTCTCTGAGCTTGACTGGCCCCAGACACTGCTTTCCTTAGCACACCTCGCCTGGGCTTTCAGGATTAAATCAGGTCAGTTAGGGCCAGATCCACAAAGTCATTCCACTTTTGATAAATAATTAATGTATCACTGGGACAGGGGAGATTAGGCTCTGGGGTCTCTCACCACCCAGTAGGGCACTCAAACCACCAGGCTGTAGCTTCATTCTCACACTCGCTCTCTGTCTGCCCAAGTGACACTCTAATTGTTAAATAAAGGGTAGAAGAGTGTATTTAGTCAGACTATACCCTGCCTCAGTGGGTAGAGCACTCTCTTGAGAACTAGGAGACCCCACATTCAGATCTTTCTTCCTCCTCAAAGCAGATATGGAAACTGAACATGGGTGTCCATAGCCTAGCTGAATGCTCTAACCACTGGGCTAAAAGTTATGAGATGGAAACCACCACTACAACTGCCTCCTCCTTGGTTCTGACCCAACAGAGCAGGCGGCCTCTGAGCACACCAAATAGGCAGCCAAATGCCAATATTTGTCTGGTTTGTGGATCATTCTGGGGCTCAGGTACAACATAGGCCTCCAGACATCTAGCGCAGGGGTGGGCAAACTACGGCCCCAGGGCCAGATCCGGCCCGCGAGCCCGTCCCGTCCGGCCCCCGGTCGGGGAGGCTGCCCCTGGCCCCGCCCCCGGAGCCGCGCCGCCCTGGCACCGCTGCCTGGCCGGAGCCGCATTCTCCCCCTTCCCCTGGAGCCGCGCGGCACGGGCAGCGCTCTCGCCCTCCTCCCCCGCAGCCGCGCGCGCGGGCAGCGCTCCAGGCCGGGGCAGCGCGCTCGCCCCCGTCTCTCAGAGCCCTCGCGGGCAGAGCTCTGGGGCCCGGGGCTGCGCACTCCCTCCCCTCCCCTCCTCCGGAGCCGCGCGCGCGGGCAGCGCTCCAGGGGCCGGGACAGCCCACTCCCTCCCCTCCTCCGGAGCCGCGCGCGTGGGCAGCGCTCCAGGGGTCGGGACAGCGCGCTCGCCCCTGTCCCCCACAGCCCTCGCGGGCAGAGCTCTGGGGGCCGGGACAGCGCGCTCGCCCCCGTCCCCCACAGCCCTCGCGGGCAGAGCTCTGGGGGCCGGGGCTGCGCACTCCCCCCTTCCCCAGAGCCGCACCGAGCAGCAACGGTAAGGGGGGGGGGGTTCCGCGGTGGTGGTCGGGGGTGGGGACTCTGGAGGGGGCAGTAAGGGAGCAGGGGGGGTTGGATAAGGGGTGGGGTGGTGGTTAGAGAGCGGGAGGGTGGATAGGGGTCGGGCACTCAGGGGACAGGGGAATTGGGTAAGGGGTGGGGTCCTGGGGATGGTGAGGGGTCTCTAGAAGGGGCATTCAGGGGACAAGGTAGGGGGGTTGGATGGTTTGGGGATTCTGAGGGGGCAGTCAGGGGTCGGGAAGTGGGAGGGGGCCGGATTAGGGGAGGGGCCTTCCCTACCGGGCCCTCCATATAATTTTGCAAACTGCATGTGGCCCTCCACCCAAAAAGTGTGCCCACCCCTGATCTAGAGGAAGGCAGCTGTGCACAGAAAAATAGGTGCCAAGGGAACTTTTACCATGAAAACGTAGGAACCGAGTCAGTTTAGGCACCTACAGAATTAGGCAGGAGTTTTGTGAATCATGGTGGACCCTGAACCTGGGACTTAGGAACCTAAGTACCTTTGTGAATCTGGGTCTTTTCTGGCCCAGAACTGCTGTTAAGGCAACCCAACCCCAGGGGTCAGGACTCCCTGGTACTCATTTGATTCCCAGAAGAAAGAGCGAAAGGAACCTGCACAAAAATTTCAGCAGCATAGAGAGAAGCAGAGGGAAGAAGAAGAAAAAAACACAGGACAAAAAAAGACAATCTTTCAAATTCCATTCATATCACATTCATTCACTTAATCATACTACATACCATGTAATGAGTTCTTTAGACTACAGAAATCATCCCAGTGCACACACCCTACAAAGCACTAGACCATGTTATAGAGATGACCTGTACTGTTGATAGTGGGGAGGCAAAATGAAGGCAATGGCTTCAGCAGATGTTACTGAGCATGCTCAGTCTCTGTGAGCAGGCTCAGTGAGTGTCACTGGAACAGTTTTTAGAGGGGTGTGTGTGCTCAGCTGTGCTCCCCTTACTGCTGTCCATACCCCTGCCACCCTCTAGAGCTGGGGCTGGGAGCAGGGCTGTGGCTCTGGGAGGGGGGATGCAGACAGGAGTGGGGACCAGCAGCTGGAACCAGGGCAGGGAGCAGAGCCCCAGGCCAGCAACCTGGGCGCAGGGCTGGCAGCTGGGGCCAGGAGCAGAGCTCCTGGACCAGGGCTGGCAGCCAGGACCCTGCATGTGGGGCACAGCCAGGACCCCACCTGTTGGGGCCGAGAGCAGAGTCCCACATAAAACCTGGGGGTGCTGTAGCACCTCTCCTCTCCTCACCCCTCATCCCTAGTTCCTGTGCCTATCTGCTCAGTACAAGCCAAGCAGCAATTCTGGGGGGCTGACCCCCAGAATCACGTGACCTTACACGCACTGCCATCCCCATGCGTTGCTTCTGCCACCTTGTCACATACAGCCTTAACAATTATTGAAGTATAGCCCCATTTTTTTCTACAGGAGCCAATTAGTGCTAAGAGTGGTGCTCTAGGAAGGCGACTGACACACCCTGTTTTTACATCACCCACTTCCAGCACAGAGTCACATGTTAAACTGTGTCTGCAGGGAATGCTATGCTTTCTTATTAAAAGAAAGGGGTTTCTTAGAGATTAAGGATTATTCCCCCCTTACAGTTTCCATGTCTGCAAATCTGCTTTATTGCCACCTCTATCACTCTGTGCCCCTGGCTAGACTTTCCCTCTGTTGCTGCTCTCATCTTGACTGTTTCAGCTGCCTTCTCTATGGTCTCCCCAAATTCCAGACTGGACCAATTTCTGTTTGCATTCTCTTATGCACTCCAAAATGCGTACACATCACTCCCTGCACCTCAGACAACTCCCCCAACTTCCTGTACATTTCAGAATCAACTTGAAAACTCTCCTTGTTTCTAAAACCCTATCTGGTCTAGTTCCAGCCTACCTTTGGATCTTATTTACCTCTATCCCTTTCCCTGCTGTCTCTGCGTATCTAGGTCTTGCTCTATCCCCCCACAACCTCACCACTGATGGTGCAAGAGCCATCTCTGCTGCCTGCAGCATCTCTCCTGTACTTCTCTGCCTTACTGTTTACCCAACTCATACCAAATTCTATTCTGAAATGAGTATCTCTAGCCTCTTTTCTGTGCCTCTTTATTTCTCTCCCCTTTGGTTGTACATCTGGAGGCTGAATCATAGGTGTCAACTCCGACGGTGCTCCGGGGCTCAAGAACCCTCCGGAAAAAAAATAGGGAGCTCTTAGTACCCACAAGACACAAGTAGGTGACAGGAGCATATACATGATGCACAGTGAAACCGGAAGGCGGAAAGCACCCACCGGCAAAAACAAAAGACAGGGCCCATGGGCTGAATGCTTTCATATTTCACCATATAATGTACAAAACTCTTTGCTATAATTAAACTGAGGAGAGATCACTGCCCCATCACAGTTAATACGGTGATGTACTTTTTATATGAAGGACACTAGATAAAATGGAGTTGTATTACATTGTCTACGTTAGGGTCCTGATCTTGTCGAAGCACAGAGCCTTAACGAGAGTGAAGAGGATACTAAACAGCTTAAACATCCTGTGCTTCAGTGGAGTTCAGGGTCAGTGCACTCCTCTCATTTCAGTAGTCTAGAGGTTTCTAAGAGAAAGACACATACAGCTTTTTATTGCATTTGACTCACTACATCACAAGAGATTTTACTGTTTTCTCCCACTTTTTCAGATCCCTTTCATTTATCACACAGCCATTTTAGCTCCCAGTTTGCCAAACAGTACTATGAACAAGGTTTGGACTGCCTCTCTCTTTTCTACATTTATGGAAGTTTGGCTAAACATCATATAAAGGTGTTTCTGGGAATGTCTTGGGGTCTCTCAGTTAAATCAAAATGAAGCTCTGAAAAAAAAAACTCCCTCTAATCCAGTGACGATCCCTATGGGTTCACCCAAACCCTTCTATGATCTCAATTTCCATTAAGCTATTATTAATAAGATAATATTAAAAACACTCAGGTGCTTTTGAAACTTTACCCACAGAGCTTTTCAAAATTCCTCATTTCTCAAAGCAAAGTTCTTCAATAAAAAGAAAAGGAATTAAGCCTCAATTTCTTGGAAACCAGTACTGGCAGCTATTAACACTGATATCTTTTTGATGGCCATATGACAGCTGAGAGCCAATAAAAATATTTGAAACCAAAACCACTTCATTTTACAAGTAATTACTCAGTGCAATAAAAATATCTCGCTGACAATAATCCAGTTATTTCACATCTGCTCCTAACCATTGTGAGCGAGAATGTGAAATCAAGAGAGACTCTTCTTTATGTGAAAAATGCTACGTATGAGCTGATATTTTGTAAAGGAATTTTATCTACTTGAAAATCACATTTCTGTGGGAAACTTTTATAGTTAGAAGTAACGGGTAAGATGACTAAATGAAAGATGTTAGCAAAAAGAACAGTTTCTCCATTTTTTCTGTGTGTATTTGACAGCATTTTGTGTAGTGACAGTTTTGATTGCTTCTCCTGAACACTCAATCAGTTAATCTATTTCTCCTATGCTTAAAAGACCCTTATAAATATCAACTAATGAAGCAGAAAAATCCTTATTCAAATATTATAGAATTTTTTTAAATTAAGAGATATGGCTTAGCTCTCTTTCAGAGACTGAGACTTCAAAAAAAAAAGTTAGTTAAAAAAATCATATTGGCAGTGTCCCTTTGAGCTTTCAGAAACCTTAAAAGGCATTCTCCAAAAGGGATTTTATTAAAGAAAGGAAAACTAAATATAAATTTGGAGAGGAGAGTGCTTCAGCAGAAAGAGCCTCACAGTCTACAGTGTGCCATCACCAGCAGTTACATAACTGGAACTATTAGGATTTTTTTAATATACTGTAGCTTTAAATGTCTAAAGACTCCTCCTACAGAGGCAAGAGGCCATTTTGTGTTCAGCTCCATTTAGTGTCGTCTGTCACAAAGAAGGCACACACACTTGGGTCTTCTGTGGAGATTTTATCTTTGTTCTTTCTTGTTTATTCTTTCACTTAATCTAAAATAAAAGCCATTCAGATTGAAAGTACATGTTTGCTCTTTGTTTATGGAGGTACATAACAGACATGTTTGGACATGGTGTACAAACACCAGAGCGAAACATGCATAAGATTTAAAAATCAAAAACCTTGAAAATTGTGGTTTTCACCTTTCATTTCAGATTTTGGAAGATAGCCACATATATTTCAAAAACATGACATTTTGTAGATTGTCACTCAAATTGGGCCTATTGTTAAGAACATTTTCAAAATTTCAAATTCTTACAGGTGGAAAACAGTTGCCTTGAAAATAGGAAAAATATTGAATGTAATGTTTTTGCTGTGAAAATGGAAAGTCATGGAAATTCTATTTTAAAGGTCCTAGAATAGAATGCTGAATATTTCCATGCACATTTTTATGGAAAAATAGTCATGACTTTAACACAGTTGTAGCTGGGAAAACACCACATATGCACACACTAGTGGCCTTTCTCTAGGCACTCAGTTCTCTTTCTCCTTTAAGAATCCTGTCCCATTCCCCTCAATCTGTTTGCTCCCACCGCCCCATCTCTGTTCCTTCTCTAATCCCTCTCTTGTCCAGGCTTTGACCCACTCCTTTCTCTTCCAGAATCTTCTAGCCCTCTGTGCTGCCTCCATTCTTCTCCTTCAGATATGGTCCTTTTAAAGACTCAGGTAAACATACAACTAGTCTCAGTTTTCCTCTGTTGTCTTCTAGACTTCCATATGGCTGTTATCACTCTTCCTGAAGTTACTGCTTGGTGCTCTCAGGTTACAATGATGATATTTTTGGTACCATGATCCTGGCATAACCATGTTACCTTGCAAAGACAGCATCTACAACATTAACTGAGCCCCATGTCCATAAATCTAGGCACCTTTCCAAATATAACCCCCAAGGAACTTACCTTGGTCCCTGGGTCTCTGTGTGCTAGTAGCTCAGGGAGACACATGCTGTCCCTGGGAGGATGGGAGGGCCAAGGGCAGACTCAGAGTCTGCTAGGCAACCCAGAGGGAGAGACAAGAGACACTATTTTGTGCAATATGGATCCCTGTCAGTTCAGAGGATAGCTTGTGAGCCAGGAGCAATCTCTGAGAAAAAGGAGGCGGTTAGACTCAAATGATTGATAAGTAAAAGCCTGGGAAGAAGAGTTAGCCTGACCAATAGGAAAGTCCTTGGTGAGATGTCCACCTGTGAGAAGGAAGAAGCCATTTTGGAGGAGTCTGGAGCCAGTCACTGAAGGGGAAGGACTTGCCCTGTGGTGAGCTTGTGAATCCCAGGATGCATGCAGGCTTCCCCCAAGAAGTGGCCTCTGAGTATCTGCGAGCAATATCCCTAAACTTGGTCCTTTCCCGGTTCAAGGTAACTCCCAGTGTATAGAGTTTTTTTGGGAAAACTCCCTACTCACTCAGGCTGAGTTAATCTTTCAACTCCTAGAGAAAATCAGTTACCAAGTGGCAAGTGTTGCTCTTGCTGCTTGTTCAGGGCTGTCTGCCTCTTGTGACTGTATCTGAGCTCTAAGAGAGGAGGTCAGCAGTTAGGAGTTTCTTGTATTGTTGTTATAATCTGCACTGGATCTCTGTGTCCCTTTATGGGGAGGGGAAATCCTGAGAACAGAGGCGGTCTGATTCTTGATGAAGAGGATATCTCCCATCTGAATTGTCAGCCACTCTGTAGTTGCTAAGGAGTCCAGATTCATCTCTGAACCTGAGGATCATTGGTGGAGTTGTGAATACACCATCTCTAAATAGATAGGGAAATTGTTTTGGAGACCCCCTATTCCGTGAACAGCATCCTCAAGCCAGGGGGCAAGAAAGTGGGGACTTTATTACCTACTACCTATTAAACCTGGGGAGGGATTTGGAATCTTATCCCATGCATGAGTCTTTTAGGCTGTACACTGAACCAAGTCAGCCATACTGCTGCTACAGAAGATACTGTCACAAAATATGTGTACCAACAGAACACTAAATTTTACACCCACTATATTAGGTCATGTGACTGGTGAAATTCCTGGGTATCATCAGCATGGACAACTCACCTTGAGAATAGTATTTTACCCTATTATATTTACTTGCTGTTTAACATAACTATTCTGTTGAATATATTGTGTGTATTGGTGTTATTTTTTGTGAGTCTCCAGCTGTCTTGTAAGTAAGTGGAGTTGCCCTGGGGTTAGAATTTTCTTTTCAAGCTATCCTAGTGACCCTGCCAGGAAGGAGCAAGGGGGTGGCGGCACCGCCAAATAAATTCATATGGGAAGAAAATAAAGAACTTGCACCCTCCTGAGCTAGAGGTGGGATCCAGATGAATGCCGGCCTGTTCATCAAAACCCATAAGGAGACTGGCGCTACACAAAGTTGAAGGTTGACTTCCACATACGCTTCAAGCCCACTTTCCATTGCATATCCAGTGCGCTTTGGGGGCAAAATGTTCAAAGGCAGCTTCTAAAATTGAACCTGCAGTTTTTCATGCACATATCGTATGTTTATATGTCTGCATTTATATATGGAATAATATATTCCATTTGGCATTTGTACTTTTACATAGCATTGATAAAATATATATTTCAATCATTGAGAATCATCAAACTGTACACTAGCTAGCCTCAGTAGCCATGCGATTCTGTTACTGTTACCCTTGTCTGCCCACCAACCTACACACACTTTTCCCCTCCCATTAGCAACAAAGAGTCCTGTGGCACCTTAAAGACTAACAAATGTATTGGAGCATAAGCTTTCATGTGCTAATACCCACTTTGGCGGATGCAATGAAGGCTAATACCCTCCCATTGTTTGTTGTGCTCACTTGTTGGATTTTGCTTTAAAATAGATAGCAAACTCTTTGAGATAAAGACTCTGTATTCATGAGTGTTTGTACAGTGCCATGCACAATGAAGCCCAGATCCTGACTGAGGCCTCTGAATGCTACAATAATACAGATAACACATAATACATATAAATATTTGTATAAATATTATTTGTGCATTCATGTATATTAGTTTATTAGTGCAAATGGAATCTGTCCAGACAAATCCATGTTCTTGTGTTCACTAAAATATATATGTGAAAAGCAGGTATATAATAGATCAGTACTTGCAAGCCTGTGATCTCTATTAGGTTAAGGCATCTTCAAAATATTACATCAATCAGCCTATTCTAGGATATTCCCGAGGGAACAAAAATATATAAATCTAAATCTGAGTGACCACAAGTAACTATTTAAGAGGGATTGCTCTGGTATCCTGACCCTTTCAATGCAACACAATTCACCACAATCCAAATGCTTTTCATGCATCATGTCTCTCACAGAGCTTTACAATGTCTGATTACAGTGCCGCTTCCTCAAGAAGCCAAACCTTTTCTTCAGCTAGAAAAAGCTAGTGCCTACTAGTCTACAACCTAGAATTCCAAATCTCTTTTCCCCCTATGTTGCCCACAACACATCCGTGATGAGTGCCTGAATGGCAGAGCTTGTAGTCCTCACACAACCTCACCCCACCAACAGCTACAGCAGGAAGAGGAGGACAGGAGGCTGCTGCTGCACTGAGCAAGAGTCCTGGAGCTGCAGTGCCCACCTCATTTTTCAGCAGAACCTATCTGCTCATCCCCACTGGGAGTCTGAAGAACTGGTTCTGGGAGGGATGCTGTTCACATCTATTCCACACCCCAGCCAAAGGAGAAAGGAAAGGCCGGCTTACCTGCACAGCCAAGGGAGATCCTATGCCCAATTCACCATTCAGCTAGCCCCCAGAGAAGCCATGATGTATCACTAGCTCTGAGGAGGTATCTGACTACTATTGGAAGCACATCACTAGTTCAGAACTGTGGAAGCATCCGTGAGCTGAACAGATAATTGGTAAAATGAAGGGATGCCATTTTATGGCTGTCTCCCTTCTGGTTTATACTCCTCAGAGTTTCTGAAGTACAAGTGTGAGTCCTTTGCATTAGTATACAAGCCCTAAAGTTCTGATTCTCATTAGCATCTTGATAATTTGGTCTATTTAAGCTCTGCACTTTTGTCACCATCTCAGTCTCACTGGCACAATAACCACTGTATGTACCCATTTTATCCCACTTTGAATGAAACTCTGTTTCTTGTCTCTGGAGCCTTAGAATATATTATTTCAGAAGTACCTTTGCAATTGGTTAGATTATTTTGTATGTTAGTAACCCCATCTCTTATCTATCTGTATATCTGTCTTCGTACCTGCTTAGGTATTTATATTGCACAAATCATTGAGGTATCTGACACTTTTGGTTGTGTTGGTGTGAATTGAAAGTAAGCAATTCTCTTTTCAGTCCCAGTCTTAATTGGGAAGTGAATATAGTTCTCCATAATTCTCTCCTTCTCACAAATTTCAATCTAAGTCAAATGTGATTTCTTGCCAAATAGTGGTACACACACCTACTGATAAAATGCTGTGCTGTCTTCACACTTCCTGTAATAAAACTCAGACATACTGGAGCCTGCAATCTGTGCAATAAGTGTGAGTGAATGCGACTTTTTAGTTACATGGAAAAATAAATATCAAATCATGTCTTCTTCATTTCTCATATGTGTTGAAATATGTGCACAAATCAGACTACTTGCTGTACCTGATACTAGTGTTTATTATAGGAAGAGCTGGTAGACCCTGTATGCAGTTGTGTATAAGTTTGCCAAACTTTAGATGTTTATGCTGAAATTTCCCATGCTGGGTGTCTGCCTTAACTTGATTTTTTTAAAAAAAGTTTCAGCAAAAATGGTTCAACCTTTTCCAAGAATGAGATATGGGGAAAATACATTTCTTAGCCCATATGAAACAAATCTTGTGGTCATTCCATTGAGAAGATCTAGTGCCTTTATGATCTGGAGCAAGGGCTTAAAATGTGGCAAAGCGGTTGTCCTGCAGCCAGGGATGTGCCTCAGGGTAATCTCCCCAGTATTAGTGATGTGCTTTTCCTGTTTTTTTTAAAAAAGCCCAAATTTGGTAACATTATAAGCCTATGAAATATCACAGTTTGCACGTTTGGCAGAGACCTGTTAGTGTTTGGCATCTACATTCTTTGAAGATTCCATCTGTACCACAGGGTCTCAAGGGGACTTTCCCTGCAATTGCTGCTCCCAGCTGCTGCAGCTACCACACCAGAACTGAGAGCAGACAGTGTCTCCTGTGCTCTCAATGCTCCCCCTGCTGGATCCAACCAGCAGGAGGAGGAATCTGCCTGACTCAAAGGGGACTAGAGTCAAGATGGGGATGGGGAAGGAAGTAGACTGGAGCAAGGAGGCTGCAGAATGGGAGGGGACTGGGAGCTGAGCTGCCATAATGAGCGCTCATTAATCTTGATGAATTTGTCTTGTTTGGTATATAGTTTCTCCATGGTGAAATGTGTTCCTCTTCAGGAATGTTTCAGTTGCAAATCAACATACATTAAAGCCCCTGGTTTAATCAATGTAAATAGTAACCAGCTACTTGTGACTGAAGGAAAAATTTACTGAAAGGCTGTAAATTACATAACTATCAGAATATGAATATCTGTGTAACCCTTGATAGAGCCAGGAAAATTAATTGCTTCATGCTTCTCTCATTTTTCTAGCATTTCACCATAGATAGATGAGCTGAAAGTGTTTTGTGATATGCAGGCATTCTGTTATAGTAAATTGCAAAACAAACATTCCAGAGGAGCAGTAACATGTTGAAATTGCCATGAGCAGTTTATCAAAATGATTAGTTTTTCAAAAAATGCCAAACATAGTCAAATGAAAGATGCCTTCAACATTCATGCTGCGCATCTGACGAACTTGTACATTTTTAGGATGGATACATCAGTTATTTTCAATATGACTAATGTTCAGTGTATAAATAATTATGAGACTATGAGCCATGTCATAGTATCATAGGAGCTGGAGATGGCTCCAGTCCATTTCTTACAGATCAGTGGAGGACTGCTGCCTACAATGCATATTCTAATGCTTTGTCCAGCCTACTGGCAAGTGGCAAGTTTACAGCTTCCTTTGGGAGACTCTACCAGAGCCTAATCAGAGCTACAAAAGGATTTCTCAAAACTGGGTCACTGGGCAGATTAAATTCGATGTTGGTAAATGCAAAGTAATGCACACTGGAAAATGTAATCCCAATTATACATAAAAAATGATGGGGTCTAAATTAGCTGTTACCACTCAAGAATGAGATCTTGGAACCATTTTGGATAGTTCTCTGAAAACATCCACTCAATGTGCAGTGGCAGTCAAAAAAGCAAACAAAATGTTGGGACTCATTAAGAAAGACATAGATAATAAGACAGAAAATATCATGTTGCTTCTATATAAATCCATGGTACACCCACATCTTGAATATTGCATGCAGATGTGGTCGCCCCGTCTCAGAAAAAATATATTGGAATTGGAAAAGGTTCAGAAAAAGACAACAAAAATGATTAGGGGTATGGAATATCTGTTATATGAGGAGAGATTAATAAGACCGGGACTTTTCATCTTGGAAAAGAGACAACTAATGGGGGATGTAATAGTGGTCTATAAAATCATGACTGGTGTGGAGAAAGTAAATAAGGAAATGTTATTTACTCCTCATAACATAAGAACCAGGGGTCACCAACTGAAATTAATAGGTAGCAGGTTTAAAACAAACCAAAGGAAGTATTTTTTCACACAATAAACAGTCAACCTGTGGAACTCCTTGCCAGAGGATGTTGTGAAGTCCAAGACTATAATAGGGTTCAAAAAAGAACTAGATACGTTCGTGGAGGATAGGTCCATCAGTGGCTGTTAGCCAGGATGGACAGGGATGCTGTCCCTAGCCTCTGTTTGCCAGAAGCTGAGAATGGGCGACAGGGGATGGATCACTTGATGATTACCTGTTCTATTAATTTCCTGTGGGGCACCTGGCATTGGTCACTGTTGAAAGACAGAATACTGGGCTAGATGGATCTTTGGTCTGACCCAGCATGGCTGTTCTTATGTTAATCATTCAAGAGGACTGGGTTGGGTCGCACAGGAGAGGAGGTCAGCATTGGAAGGGTGACTGGAATGAGTGTGTCTTCAGGAGGAATTGGAAGAAGCCTGAGAGATTAGAAGTAGTGGCAGAGCTGAGGAGTACCTTGAAGGTGAGTCTGAGGAGTCTCTGTATGTAAGGAAGATCACAAGCTAGTGCAGACACTGAAATACATGATAGGAATGGTGAGCGAGGAGCAGGATTTTAGCGACTGTATGTTGGATAGGCAATAGTGATCCAATGTGATAGCTGTTGTAGCCACTGAGAAGCAAATGACATCATGAACTACCACAATACCTAGTAGATCTCAGCACAGTCATCAGCCTTTGGCTCAGGACTGAAATAACAATAGGGGCTGCAGATCAGGAACTGGATGAGCAGGTCGTGTTAACAGCATGGAGCTGCATTGCCAGTGCTGGGGGTGGTGTCTGGGATTGAAGTGCTTTGGCAGAGCTTTTTGGAGGCATAGGAGCAGAAGAGCAGGGTGGAGGTAAGAATTAAAATCAGGACTGAGGTCAATGGACAGCATTTTATGGGGATGACAGACGAATAAATGAGGGTTGCTGGTCAGAACTGAGCGACATAGGGAAAGTAGGAGAGATGAGGTTAAAGGGCACAAGCCCGGATGAGCAGTAGAAGACCTGTGTGAAGAAAGCTCACAAAGAGCTGCATGCCCTGTCTTATTAGTCCTGTTTCATCAATGTCAAGCTGCCTGCAATGGCTAAAGTACGTAGGTACCAACCTCAGGGTAGACTGTTCGGAATCTGGGCACACACCCCAAATTGGTTGAAAGTTCTATACTTAGATTTCACCAACAAATCATCAAGTGTAAACACCTCAAGCACTTTAACAACTTTAACATGGAGTAACAGACAGTCACCTTGCGTACTCCAATCTGTCTTGCCACCCAGGCAAACTTGCCTATGTGGTAGATGGCTCCTTACACCAAAAATCACAATAATATTCAGGTTAGTCCCAGTCCCAAAGGACCAGTCATTTACTCCAGGTCCATTGCACCTTAGATCTTATACCAGCAACAATACTTGTAGCCAAGCCTGTAACAAACTATCTAAAAATGTATTATTTAGGAAAAGAAAATAACAGAATTATTTACAAGGTTACAGCAGGTAAACATACACACACATGAGTTTCAGTCTTAAGTTTCAAAAGGTAATAGAAGATTCTCTGAGAAGCAAGCTCTAGAAGTCCTTTAGGGCTACCCCAGACTAAGCTCTTGGGATCTGTTGCTTATGCTTATTAATCCTTGCACTTCAGAGTCCAAACAGCATAAAGAGATTCAGTTCCTCTATTTTAGGACATTTTATCCTTTACCCCTTTCTCATTAAAGTTGCAAACTTAGCTGATGGGAGGAATTCACTTGCATCCCTCCTCTACCTGTGGTGGGAAGGGAAGCAATCAGCAAAGTCTTGTGTCTTATGATGTCAATGAGCCGCCTTTGTTGGGCAGGACATAACACCTGTATTTCACACCTGTTAATGCATGGCTCTTGTCAGATGATTTACATAGTTAGAGGCTTACAATGCAAACGCTCAGATACTACCTTACAATATAGGATACAGACAAGTGAGATTAATGCACGCAGCAACTTACAAGTATTCAATAAAGCCTAAACACTAACCACATTTTTACAATGAATACATATTTTACCAGTACTAACACAAAGATGAACCAGACTGATTCTAGCTATGTGTTTGCCAGTTTCCAAGAGAGACCTGGGGACTTTGGCATCAGCTGGCACTTGGTTTGCCAGTATCACAATCAGTATTAAGTACACATTAAAAAAATGTTAAGTGAGGAGTTACACCACTTTTATTTCCACATGCAGCAATCAGGCCTGCATGATACTTTGGGTTTCTTTTGCTTTCCAGAAAGAACTAGGAGGATCCATTCAAGCCAAAATCTTTAAAACAGCCAATGAAACTATATTAAGAATCCTGGTGTCCATTAAGGAAGATAGATCGCGGGACACTTAATTCTTAAAACTCCAACATGAAAAGATGCTGCAACATCCTGGCCTAGATATGCTATTGAGAAAAGTATCCATGGCCTGTTCTGACCTTGACAGATTTGGTAACTGTGTGGGTGGGTTCTGAGATGTGGGCTCCTGTCCAACTAGGGCATGAACTCAAAGAACCAACATCTAGGCCCTCTTCGAAATAGATTCACCTCATGCTGTTCGGACAATGGCCTATTCACACTCTTTGCTTTTTCCATTTCTATTTTAAAGGCAAAACAAGCTCCATATATATCTGCCCAAGGCAATGATGTTGACCTCAATCAAAATGGGGTCCGAGCACTATTAGAGTTCAGTCAAGGCAATGGATAAAACTACAGTACAATGCTTTGAAGTTAAGCAGTGACAGCTTAATAGACCTACAATAAATGAACTACAAGATAAAAACAATATGCTGTGGGAACCATAAATATATGATTACGAAATAACAAACCAGGATTCCCTAAGTGCCAGCAGCCTCCTAACATTCCATTTAAAAACTATAAATCTGCCATTGCCCAAGTTAAGTAAATTCCCTTCAGCGTATTAAAAACTTTTAGTTAACAGTGAGGATAATTCAATTACACCAACTCTTTAGTGCAAATAGAGATGCCTACTCTGTCTCCACAGCATGCAAAATTAAACAAGGACATTTCATTCTAACCCCAAAAGTCTTCTTTTGACATTAAGGGAAAACACTCATTTACTCAGGCATGAATATCTGTGCCCACTATTGCTAGTCTACAAGGTTTTCCTTGATGATGAGGCTGATGCAGGAAATCCCAGTGGCAGTTAATTCTGCAGTGGTGTGTATGAAGGCATGAGAGGAGTGCAGTATGTGCGAGTTGTTATTGAATAGGCGGATTTTTCTGAGAGACAGGACCAGAGCACTGGAATAGGAATGAAGGATGCCGGAGCTCTAATACTAACTCTGACGCTGACTGCCTCTTGAGAGAGTCCTGTAAATCTTAACTTCCCTTTCCCATGCATAGATTGGGGGTAATACAACTGACTTGCCTCACAGAAATGTTGTGAAGGTTACTTAATATTTGCAAAGCACTTAGTAGGTGAAAGGTGCTGTGGGATATACTTGATTAGGAAATGCTTTAGATTAAACAAAGCTAAGAAGGTAACAGAAGATTTGATGCAACTCAGATTAGACAGGGATGAACAGGGCTAATTCTTCTTCTTAGTATATGTGCAACATGCCTCAGATGGCATGTAACCAGGATTCATCACCTTATTTGGTCTGCTAGTTAGATCATTAGCTTCCGTGGCTTGGGCTGGGTATGACCTGGGAGTGTGATGTGAATGCTGATCCATGTCCCCCAGGGCCAGTTTACAGGAGAGAAGAGAGGTTGGATGAACATCAGTGCAATGGACATAGAAAGGAGACTCCACAGGACCTCTTCCGTTGGTCAACACTCTTCCTAAATGGGTCAGAGCAGCTGCCAATGCATATTAATATATGCAGTGCTGATGTATGTTGGTCCAAGGATATTAGAGAGACAGGGTGGGAGAGGTAATATCTTTCTTCATCCTAATTTGCATCTGTTCTGGGGATGGCTAGATGCAAAGGGAATTCCTCACTTACCGAGCAGAGAAAAATTGCCTGCTGTGCTTTGAGGTCTCAAATGTTACAGGAAACATAGGGCAGAAACATCATAAGGCATGAATCATCTCAGTACTGAGAGTAAAGAGCCCTTCAATACATGTGTCCTCAACCCTAACTTTCCCCTCACTCTCACTATCAGTGCCTGTCCAGACCCAGAAACCCTTGGGAGTTTGCCTCTACTCTATGAGATGGCTGCCTCCAGCCTTATTAACGAAGAACCTTACCCAGAACTAAATTTCAAGAAAAAAAAGTCTGATACAGCTAAAACTAGGGTAGACATCTATTTCTGAGGGATGATTTGAGGACAGTGAAATCATCTTTGCCCCAGTGCTGGTAGGGATGATGCCCTGAGAGGCCCTTCCAACCCACATGAAGATCTCATTTATATTTGATACCTTACTACATAAGAAAAATGTAAGTAGTTAAGGCTGCATACCTGGGCCTGATCCAGTGGCACCATGGACAATGCTTTATACAGAAGAAACTCTGGGTCAGTTTTTCAGTTCTGGTCCCTTCTCCCTGTCTGGGCATTTGAGAGTCACGCAAAGACAGTATGCTCAATCCCTGGAGGTAGTAGCAGAAGTAAAGCCCCAAACGCTCAATAGTGAACCCTCTTGCCAGTTTAGGAGCAGCATAGGCAGGTTCGGAAAGGAGTCCCATCCAGTTCTCCTCAGCTAGTCCGTGAAAAATGATGGACTTGCCAGAAGGGGTGGAATATTTCCCCAGCCACGGTGAAAACAACAGACAGACATTTTCTCTTTTGTCTTGTACCACTCCTAGTGCACGGGGGGCATGGTCCATAACTGCGGCTCCTAGGCACTATGATAATACAAATAAATATTATTATTTACTAATAACTAGGGCCAAGGACAAAGAGATCACTTGTCCAAATATAAATTTTTTTTGGCTGCAAGTCTCACAAGTGCTAGTTGGTTTTCCCAGGAGAAGTCCAGTACTCCCTGCTTGGAGCTGGGTCAGAAATATTGTGGGAATAGCTTAGCTGAGAGAAACACTAGCCACAGAGATATTGACAGGCAGCACAAAAGAGAATCTGGGAAAGGGCAAACATGAGTAAGAGCAAGTGAAGGGATTCGCAGCCACAGACACTGAGAATACAGAACACACAAAAACAAGCAGCAGGCAAGGCCTCTTTGAACTGAGGGGCTTCCTCCCTCAGCTAAAGATGGGCTGCATGCTGCTACCATTAAAAGACGTTTGTGCCCAGAAGAAGCCAGGTAAATATTATAATGAAAATATTCCTGGTGATGCTGAAAGGGAAATCTCCTTGAATCTTAAACAGGAGTAAATAAGGGACCTGATTTGTATCTTCACAATAGTTCCAGGAAGTCTCCAACTGAATTAAGGCACTGAGCAGTGAGGAAAGCCCTGCTTGCTCAGAAGGGTTGAGTCCCAGGAGGCAGGATCATATGCTGTCTTCCATCCAGAAAATGTTTGGGTTGATTCACATAAACATCCAAATATCCAAGCTAATCTGCCTCCCTTGATCCAGAAGTCAGGCTGAATGTCTTCCCAAAATAGGTTCAGTTATGATATTGCTCTCACTTTCTGCTTTTGGCTCATGTCATACAATGCCAAAGCCCGGTACTGCTAAAGGTACTCAAGATACTGGAGCCTTTTTCACTGTCCTAACAATATCTAAGGAAAATCACTAGAGATGTTTCTACAGAGTGTAGTGAAATTAAGTGGTGGTTATGGTGGCCAGGTAATCTACTTTATCAGGGTCATTCCCTGCAGCTGCCAGCAATAGATACTAAGGAAAAAGCCTCCCAGCCCAAAATGCCTGCTTCTGTGATAGGTAATGAAGCTGCTGTTGGTCAAACAACAGATTCTACTGCCTAGGGTCGTGTCCATCTAAGGAATGTTTGCTTTAAAGGGTACAATCCACTTCACCAGGGGGTTTTCTGTTGAAGGCATCTGACTCAACCTACTGGGACCCATCATCCGGCCACCCTCTTGAGTCAGCCTGTCTGGGTCAGGCAGCCCCATGCAGGCTTTTCCTTACTCCTGCTTGCTCTGATCTCTGAAGGCACTCCTGCAACTCAGCCCCACCTCCAGCTAGCAGCCACCCCATCCTTTGACTCACTAGCCTCTTCAGACGTGTCCCTAACAAGGCCCACACCCAACAGCTCTCCTGCACAGTGGCGCTCTAAAGCATTGTCTGTTTCACTGACCTACCCTGAGGTTCTGCATCCTCCAGCAGGCTCTGAGCCACCACCACTGCTGAAGTGTCTATTACTCTTTTTGGGCAACATAACTTATCCTGGACATTCTGATCCGTCCTTCAGAGGATTCCAGGGACTCCCTCCCAGCCCAGCTTGGTTAACTTTACACTCTTCCTGGTTTTGAGGGGCAATGTTTACTTCAGCGAGGATGGCCATTCTTCACAACCCCATTTGTCTTTTACAAAGACTAGAGCAACCTAGTTTTGAAAAAGCAAGAGCAAGAAGGACTCAGATTTCCAATGCACTGAAAGCAAAAATAGCTTTGAAACTGAACATGCAATGAGTTTCATTTTGTGGCCCAGAAGGAATGTTACTCATATGGGATATTTTGCCTTGTTCTTTTCCACTCTGAACTCAAACAGCTTTAATGGCACAGAGAGAAAAATGTTTGTGGAAGTTATGGAGCTATAAGTCTTCTTCAGAGCCAGCTTCTTTACAGAGCCTCTGTAAAACTGAGGCCAATTCCAGAGATAAATGCAGAAATAAATTAAAGATGCTCTTTGTGCATCCTACCAATTAGTCTTTTCACCAGAGCAGACTGAATGTGTATACTGAGCCATTTGGGGGATGTTTAAAGGTTTAATACTGAACCATGTGGACTTGCCAGGATCAGTAGCACCAAACAAACTAAAAAATTGAACAACAAAATATCAAATGACATTTCTGTTAAATCCAGCTCCCAGCAGAAGTAACCCAGATACCAGAAAAATAAGAGATCCAGTTTATAGAATAGGAGTGAAAATATAGTTCAGTGAGAGCATACAACTGGTGTTACATATACTCAAGGACAGAAAAGGGGGAGACTGAGGGTGGAGGCCGCAGGTCACCTGACTTTCATGGTAAACACCAACAGAAGCCATTGCTTGCTACAGAGGAAATTGCTCAAGTGAAAGTCAGAGGAGCAGGGCCAATCAGAGGAGGGGCAGGAGGGACATTTGGCCTAGGCCTCAAGCTCAAAGGGGGCCTCAGATTTAGACGTGTTAATTTTTTTGCATTCGATAAGTTTCACAACTTGTTTTCATGCGCATTCCGTCTCGGATCAAAATGTGACACTCTCTCAGCATAGAGCTGCAAATTTAAGCAAATGAGATATGATTTGGTAAAAGACACAATTTTTTTAAATTGATATAGATTTTGTCATATTAGAGTTAAAAATGTTTATAAATATTAATAAAAATATATCAGTTCTGATGGTACAAGATTAGACCATGATGAACGTGTCCTCTCAGATCAGCTGATTATATAACCAAACCACTACTAGTGGCTGGTGCTGGATCAAGTGTGTGTTGAAAAGCAGAGAATTATTAGATTTATTGTCTTTATAGTTTTATATCTAGTTGACTAAGGAATTATTTATGTGTGAGAATTCATTATTATCTTCATATGGTAGCTAAAAGAGGTGACTGGTTGGTTGGTTGATTGGTTGAGCCCTAGCTTGGTAGCTTGGCCATCATCATAGGCTTTCATAGTCTATAGGCCCAGATTCAAGGTGAAAATTTGTGAGGACAATCTTGTACAGTGAGTTTTGCGAGGAGACACGTTTTAAATTTTTGGACTTTTTCCCTCTGTCTGTATCCGTGTCTGTGTTTACTATATATATATCATCCCTTTGTCTTCAGCTCAGCTTGTTATATTATACCTTGCATACTTGAGTTTTGATTCAGTGATAAGGATAATAACCTGTCTGTTTCATTTTGTGTTCTTAATTAGCATTCCTTCATTTTAAGTCTTCTCAGCATTTTTGTACCATTCAGTATTTGTGTACATGTTTACAGTAGATTTCAAGTTAGGCTACATATTGACCAGATAGATCACTATGAAGAGGAGACTTGAAATGATGCAAGCAAGAGACAGTGAAAACAACTAAGGGAAGTAGCAGCTAAGAACTCAAAGCCAATAACTTCATTTCTCAAACCACTGGAAAACACACCTTACCCGACAAACAATGCTAAGGATAATGAAAACTCCACAGCTGCAACAGGTGATATTTCAATGCCAATACCTGAACATGAGGACAGTAGTCAAGAAAGAGATGTGCCAACAGTAGCAGATGCAGCAGAAGATCCCGTGTACGAGCAAGAAACTCAACAGCAATGGGAAGATGTAGATCTTACTCAGCAGGAGCAATTTATGAGTACTACAGGTTTGACTGTGACTGACATTGGAATTATTGACAACAGCAATGCTGCCCAAATGCAATCTTTTCTTCAAATTAGTTGTTGTGAAATTTCAAGTAATATTTGACAAAATGCTGATAATCATGCTTTCCCTACTCGTCTGCTGACAAAAACTCTTCCAAATGGCGAGACCTGCACAGGAGTCTGGTTATGCTGAAGTATGGAAAAACAATCTCTGTACTGTGCACCCTGCTTCTTTTCTAACCAAAGTGCTTCAAATGCATCAGTTCTCGCTCATCAATCAGATGGTGCATCAGTAGAAGTTGGAGGAAGTTGAAAGACCAAATGCCATCACGTGAGAGTTCAACATAACAAAGAAAACTATGTTGCATGGAAATCAGCCAGTAAGGCAGCATCAGCTGAAAGTTCAGATGAGAATTTGCTCTTGACTGAACTCGCTATAGAAACTAATAACTGGAAAAAACTTCTTGAGCGCATCCTGAATGTCATCGGGGGGTTTTTCGGAGCGAGGACTGACTTTCTTTGGTTCCAGTCAATATATTGGGGATCGTGCAAATGGAAACTTTCTAGGCATAGTTGAGCTCCTCAGAAAATATGACCCACTTTTATCAGAGCATGTTAAATATGTCAAGAATTGCAGGAAAGTCAAAAGTGCATGCAAGTCCATTATATCTTCACACACATACAAAATGAGTTTATTGAGCTATGTGGGTCATTTGTACAAACAACAATTCTTGATGAGATTCAAAATGCCAAGAATTTTTCAATCGTTGTTGCCTCTCCAGATTGTTCTCACAAGGAACAGACTGCTATGGTTATTCAATATGTTAAGATTTCAGTTGAGGAAAGCTTTATTTTATTTAATAATTTCACGAGAAAAACTGGGAAAAAAATTGCTGCTTGAGTACTAGAAATTCTAGAAGGTTTTAAGTTAGCTTTTCAAGTCTGCAGTGGTCAAGCCTATGACAATGGATCCAATATAGCTGGGAAGTACAAAGGCGTACAAATAGTTCTGCTTGAGCATAATTCAAACTGTATTTTCTCCAGCTATAGAAACCACACACTAAGCCTTGTAGGTGTTGACTGGGCTGAATTATGCAAGAAGACAATTACTTACTTTGGAACTGTTCTGCAAATGTACAGTCTCTTCAGCAGCAGACCACAAAGGTGGGAAATTCTGAAGCAATATCTTCTTGATTCACTGCATGGGATGTCCAAAACTTCACAGATTAATGGTGTTCAACCAGTTGCACAGCATTTGAATTCAGTGAGAAAGGCTTTAAATGAGCTTGAATCTCTCAATCTCACTGCACAGGCTCCAACTGAACTTCAATCTATTCAGGAGCACATGCCCAAATTTGAATGTATTCTGGTGTCATCTTTGTGGATGAAGCTACTTACAATGATCCATCAAACTAACCTGGTAACTGAAGCATGCAGTGCCCCCAAAAGAATATATTCCACAAACATTAAATTGGATTAAAAGCCAAAGGAACTGCTTCAAGAAATACTCAAACTTGGACTCTCTACTATCACAATTTTTGTCAGTTTGCCTGCATCAGTAGCTTCAGGTGAACACTCCTTCAACATGTTGAAGCAGGTAAAGAACTGTCACTGTTCAGGTATGGGACAAGAGCATTTGAAAGAGCTCACCATACTTAATATCAACTCTGACATTGCACGAAAGCTAGATTTTTCCTGAATAATTAGTGCATTTGCACAGAAAAAGGCTAGAGAAGCATTTGTTAAATAAAAAAAATATTCAAATTTTGCCTCACTCTTTTTTCGGTGCCTTATTTTGTTTTCATGTGTCGTCATTTTTTATTTTTTTATGGCTACAAGCCTCAAAAGCTGGAAGTGGCCCTGGCCTCTCTGGAACTCTGAGAGGGCCTGCAGAGGAGAAGGAACACAGGCAAAGGGTAGAGATCTCTAATTTTACACTCAACAGATCAGTATGTGCTAGGCTAGGGAATTTAGAGAGGGAAACTTCCATGCCCAATTTGCTCCTCTGCAGTATTGTCCTTACCTTAGCTTAGAGCGGAAGTTTGTCTTCAGGTTAAGGCGGTGGACTGGCATTCTTGAGACCTTAATTCAGTTCCTGACTCTTTCACTTCATCTTCAGTGCCACTGGTACAAAGAGGCGATATTAATATTTCACTTCTCCCACCCTTGGTCTGTCTTGCCTATTAAATGTAAGTTTGTTGAGGCAGTGACCTTCTCTTAGGCCATATCTACACAATAGGCCAGGGGTCGGCAACCTTTCAGAAGTGGTGTACCGAGTCTTCATTTATTCACTCTAATTTAAGTTTTCGCGTACCAGAATACATTTTGATATTTTTAGAAGGTCTCTTTTCATAAGTCTATAATATATAACTAAGCTACGTTATGTTGTATGTAAAGTAAATAAGGTTTTTAAAATGTTTAATATGCTTCATTTAAAATTAAATTAAAATGCAGAGCCTCCAGGACCAGTGGCCAGGCCCCGGGCTGTGTGAGTGCCATGGAAAATCAACTCTCGTGCCGCCTTTGGCACATGTGCCATAGGTTGCCTATCCCTTCGATAGGCACTATAGCGGCACAGCTAGGGCACTACAGTTATGCTTTTGTAGTTCCAGAGTGTAGATGTTTCCTACAGTTGGAGAAAGGGTTTTTCCATTACTGAAGAAACCCCACTTCCCTGAGTAATGGTAACTAGGTCATGAAAGCATTCTTCTGTTGGCCTAGATGCTTCCATACTGGAGGTTAGGCCATCATAGTTACAGAGATAAGGGGCATGAATTTTTTACTCCCTTGCATGCTGTAGCTATGTTGACCTAACTTTTAGGTGTAGACCAGGTCTTACTATATTTGTAAAGTGTCTAGCAGAATGGGCCCTTAATCTATAAAATGCTATCCTATTCAGTGTTGTGATATGAAAAATAATAAATAATAATAAATACTTTAAAATAATGAATCTTATGATCTAGCTTTAAAATAGTTGTGTCCAAAACAACCTATAGGACTTTTGCCAAAGTAACTGCCATTATTACTTTCACAACTGAATGAAATCTTTTGAAAAATATATTTTTGAAAGAATTTTTGCTATAAACTAGGGCTGTATCATTTGGAAGCGACAAAGGATGAGAAAGATTGGAGTGTATTGGTTGATTAAATAACAGCTATGAGTCACCAATGTGATACAGCTATGGAAAAGGTTAATACTATCTTAGGATGCATTAGGCGAAGTATTTCCTGTAGAGATAAGGAAGTGTAATTATCACTATACAAGGCACTGATGATACCTCATCTGGAATGCTGTGTATAGTTCTGGTCTCCCATGTTTAAGAAAGATGAATTCAAACCGGAACAGGTATAGCAAAGGGCTACTAGGATGATCAGAGGAATGGAAAACCTCCCTTATGAGAGAAGACTTAAGGATCTTGGCTTATTTAGCCTAACCAAATGAAGGATGAGGGGAAATCTGATTGTTCTCTATAAATGCAATAATTTCCTCCCAGGTCAGATTGGCAGAGACTCTGAGGGGTTTTTGCCTTCCTCTGCAGTGTGCAGCATGATCACTTGCTGGGCTGAATTAGAGTAAATCGTCAGTTCTCTGTATCCTGATGTCTTTAAATCAAGATTTGAGCTCTTCATTTATGCAGCCAAAGGTTAGGGGTCTATTACAGGAGTGGGTGGGTGATTTGCAATGTGGCTTGCAAAGTGCCGGAGGTCAGACTAGATGATCAGAATGGTCCCTTCTGGCCTTACAGCCTATGAGTCTAGGACTCATTTTCTCTAGAAAAATGGCACCCTTAAAAATACAAAAAACATTAAGAAGATGTCAAGAATCAGAGAGATAGCTGTGTTAGTCTGGATCTGCAGAAGTGATAAAGAGTCCTGTGGCACCTTAAAGACTAACAAAAGTATTGAAGCATAAGCATAAGCATCCGACAAAATGGGTACTAGCCCACGAAACCTTGTGCTTCAATACTTTTGTTAGTCTTTAAGGTGCCACAGGACTCTGTCACTTCATTAAGAAGATGGTAATCTTCCCTAGGATTTTGGACTTTCTCCAGGTGTTGCCTGCTCACTAGTGTAGAGAACATGTCAGAAGATTATGTAAACTCTCCCTGAAATTTACATGAAACAGGATGAATGTCAATCTTGTTTAGTCCTTGTTTAGACCAAAATATAATAACGAGATGGGAAGGCAGGGAGAAGTGGAAAGATGCCCTGTCTTCTTCCCTTCCTCATGATGAACAGACTATCTGCTATTCTTAATCTGTACAGTTTGATTACATTGGCTTGAAGGGTATCAGCCTGAATATACAAGTTTAAGGACATGTTTTGGGTTGGCATTGAGCTATCCTTTGCCATACATTAGCTAGCAACACACATTAGCCAATGCCATCTAAAGACAGGGACAGTCAACTTTCCAGGCTCCTCACATCTAATTAATAATTCACCTGAAACCTATGGGGCAACCCCCCCCAAAAATCACTGGAGGCTCAGAGACCAACACAGTTTACTTTGGAGAGTAGTCTGCCCAAGTCTATTCATTTACCAGCTACATCATCACCCTCAATGGACAGAATTGTTTATTCCTAATTCTGTAATCTGGATGGATACCAGTGCTTCTCTTCTGCTGCTATGGAAAAAGCCTAGCTTCCCCCAGGAGGTCTTTATGGGATTTCTTTTAGTAAGACTTTTTAATGCTCTGCCTTCAACAGGTCCAAGCTGACAGACACTTGGGGCATTTTTTCTATAGCAAAATCTGCATCCATTGATTCATTGTCGGTTTCTGCACCATGATACTTAATGTGTTCAGGAACTCCAAAATTGCTATAGACTCACCCATTGGAAGGCCAACTGTGGGATTGACATTAGAACAAAACAGAATGCAACTTTGTACAGCCATATTACCAGCAGAACAAAAGTGACATGCAATTGTCCATTATAAACAAAAATAAAAGAGTTTTAGACAGACCTGAAAACAAACATGATTTCTGGGTAAAAGATCTGGATGCAAGGGGAAGGATGGTCTTAGACAAAGCATAATTGACTTCATATCAGTATTCCATTTTTCTTAGCAAATAATGACTCTTGAGAAAACAACAGTGTAGACTCCTCAGGTTAGGCCAGGGTCAATTTCCTATCATGTTTGGAGCTTGACACAACTGACTTTAAATTGCCCAGACATGGTTCTGAATATAGAATTCTAATAGCCAGTATATTTACATATCAGCTTTGTCCACTCAAGTCCAGCTTTCACCATCATCTTACTGCATCTTTGTATCAACTAGACCAGCACTGGATACGGGATCCAACAGGAAATGCTGCAGATTTTCACCTTAATCTTCTTATCATGTTGCTCCACCGCTTGATCTTTAACTGCAATAAGCAAATATCAGCATTATGAGCAGTAATTCAACCTGGTGCTCAACCTGAAACAATTTTTAATTGTTTTTTTATTTCATTTTCAGGTGGCTTTTACCCTTCTAGCTAATTTTCAAAATGAAGCATCATTTTGAAATTCAAATTGAAAACATTTCTTTTAAAAAATGTTGAAACAAAATGTTTAAGCTTTTTTTTTAAATCCATCTTTTTCAGACAAAACTATTTGCCTAATTTGACCCATGCGCACAAATAGTGTGGCAAACTACATTGATTGGCAAATAAACTTTGTCTAAAAAACTTCACCCACTTCTCATGAAGATAAATGCAACAGCCAGTCTGCTTTCAGGGGACTGAAAAAGAGAATGTTGGTCAGGACACAGTGATGTATCAGATATTCCCTTCTCTTTGAAAAAGTGCCTTGATGTTTTCCAGCTAAACAATCACCAAAGTTCATTTAATGTTTCAACAATGGCGAGTCCTGAATATAGGTACATAAGCAGACCCATTCAAAAGTGCCATAGGGCTGTCAAAGAAAAAAGAAAATTCTGGGTATGTGCTTTTATAGGTTGATTCTTGAGTCACTATCAATATATATTTAGCCAACATATCAGGTCAAACTTGCAATCCCAAACTATAAAACAGAATGAATTATTCTCCTCCTTCCAGTCAGAGAAAGTGAGACAGATTATCTATCAGCAGGTTTACAGTGCCCTTCCCAGTTCTAAAAGAAGATCAAGTAAGGTAATGTGTTGACAAGTGTCTTGTTTTGCAGAGAGAAAGCAGTGAATCAGAAACCTCAGGACAGCCCATCCAGTTCCCACAGGATGACCAGACAGCAAGTGTGAAAAATCGGGATGGGGTGGGGGGTAATGGGAGCCTATATAAGAAAAAGACCCAAAAATCGGGACTGTCCCTATAAAATCGGGACATCTGGTCACCCTAGGTTCCCACATACTTTTAAGGCGCACTGTGGGTTTTAACAGTCCTTTGGAAATTTGCTAGACATCTGAAGAATGTGAATAGCTGGTTTCATCTATTTTCAGAGCCCCCACATTCCACAGGCTTCACTTGGCTGTGGCAGACCTGTTAGCACTACTGCTCTCCCAGCTCCCCACCTTGCTTCCCCAATCTTCTCCTACCTATTTCTAATATTCCAAAATCCATACCCTGCTCCCCGTCCCATGTTTATAGCTATTGCTAGTAGGTTCTCAGAGATCATGGGCCTGATGTGGACTTTAATCAAGTTCTATAGCACCTTAGATGGTTAAAACGGAAAGAAACTGAGAAATCCCAATTCAGTAACTAGGTGTCATGTGTGCTGTTTGTTTACTCTTTGCATATTATTGAGGTTGGACAGTCAAACTAGTCAGGTCAGTTGCCCTATTGTTTCTCATTTCTAGTCAGCTTCTAGAACTAGTGGCTAGTCCTCACGAGCTCGGTGCTAGTTGTGTTCAGGTTTCCAGCACTGCAGAGATTGTTTACACTCAACAATCCACACGTTGTCCTCATAGATTTTCTGCTAATTTCTATTCATAATAAGACATGGTTTGTTTTACAACCTACATTTTGGGCTTAAGGAGACAATAATAAATAGGGGCACACACATAGCAGGACCATTATACTTCAGCATATGCCAGCATGAAGAAAGCATCTGATGACTGTGAGCCGTGTGGAAAATACAAGGACAGCAGCTGGACTGTATACACGCACCAGGATAACTATGTATAGATGTTTTGTCTAAAGCAAAGTACCATGCCCTGAAGGCACCAAGGTCATCAAACGAGTACAGCTCTGATGCTGAACTGTAGGAAGATCAAAAAAGGAAGGGAAAAACTAGCCATGATAAAAAAAAAAAAAGAGAGAAAAAGAGAGAGAACAATCTGATAGTTTATCTGCTTTTTCTCCACCTGCCAAAAAAGCTGCACTGAAATCCCTGCTCTGCCATTTGCCTTTCTACTGTTCTTGTGGTATAAAGCCATGGAGATCAGTGGGCTAGAGATGACCAGAATCAAATTAGCTTTACTGAGAACTTTGGAACTGTCCAAACTTTGCACTTCCAGGAGAGCTACTTTTCTAGGCAGAAGGCTTTGGTTTTTTGCCAATCCTAATCCTTTTAGATAAATCCACTGCTGAGGACCTAAATGGTCACTGTCAACTTCAAACACCTAAACGACACCTGCTAGAAATGAGACCAGGCTGAACAGGCTTGCCAGTTTTTTTTTTATTTATATTTTTGTTATAGGCTGAACAAGGAACTTGTCTTCTAACAGGACAATGAGTTAACCCCCATTTATCTAATGTGAGCAGTGCCTGCAAAATGAAGTGACCATTGAATTATTGCTCAGTATAGTCTCTGAAAAAATGGTATAAATACAGAAACAAATAAACTGTGTGTCTACAAAGATGCTGTGCCTGCCTGGGGAAATCGGTTTTCCTTTTAAGCACTCCTGTCTGCCATGCTGCCACATGAACTGTTCCTGTTTTGCCCCACTTCCTGCTACAGATTTAAAGAAACGGTACTCATCTCTTCGTAAACCAGTCCTCCTAAATCCATGCAGTGTGCTTCACATTTGGAAATTACCTAAAAGTCTGTTTTCAGCAAGAGTGATGAACACTATGAAATATGCTCAAGGGGCCACATAATGTAGTGGTATCTGGTTGTAAAGGATGCTGTGCTACATGCAGATGCTCAAGAGGAGCCTGCGATGTGCATGCACTGAACTGTTGCAAGGAAAGCAGCACAACAATTTTATGTTCTTAGTGACCTTGTGTGTGTTGCCTCATTTTGAGAAGACATGCTCTCAGAGCTAGTGCTACAAGATCTCTGTCTGCAGCTTGGGATACAGCCCTGCACACATTTACATTTGGAAGATCATAACTGCAGCCATAAGGCATAGGAAGTAGACACTCCTTTACTTTCATTTATTCATTATTCATTTTTTAAGCAAAGCTTAAATTTTGCAGAAACTGATGAAACCACTAGGCAAGGGCTCATTCAGCATACCGCCCAGTACTGGCTCCATGCAATTGTGGCACAGGCCTCAGGATCTGGGATGGAGAGGGAAAAGGGAGGAAGAAGAGGGAGGAAGTAGAGATGGATACCTCCAATTAATTCTGTTCATTTGCTTTCCAATTACAAGAGATTGGAAAGCAATGATCACCAGGTACCCTGCTGTGCCTGAAAAGATTGGCAGCTTGCTGCATCTACAGGGAAGAAGGATTTCAAACCCACAGCAGTCTAGCCACAGAGATGGAAACCACATTCTAATACTGGCTCAGCAGCAAGCTCATGGGGGAGAAATGTAGACTTGGCAAGTTCAGCCTTATAGTTGAGGAAGTTCTCTCACAATCTGAATATAGAAAGGGATCCAGCTAACATTTGGAAACATGATGGGAAACAGGACACATTTCCAGCTGCATTGGAAATGGAATTCAGATTTCAAAATACCAGTTTCCTCTGGGGAAATTTGAAAAAACAAGAAACAAAAATGCAAATGCATATGATTTTTTGTTATTTGATGCTATGCAATGATTGGTGCAGAGGAAAATGAGGACTGGTATTTTTGAACTGACAAATTTGCCAGTCTCATTATGTTTCAGACGAACAAGACATCTCCCTGCAATTTACAAACACATAGAGTGACCAGATGTCCTGATTTTATAGGCTCAGTCCCAATTTTTGGGTCTTTTTCTTATATATGTGTCTAATACCCCCGCACCCTGTCCCAATTTTTCACACTTGCTGTCTGGTCATCCCAGAAACACAACAGGATTCCTCATATTAACTCACTGTAACAGCTTGTGCAAGGACCTGTAGCCTCAAGTCAGTTTACCGACACCAATGTGAAACCAATATAAAAGAAGAATGAGGCCCAGAGCATAGCCATTAGGGTTGCCCTGAAGTCTCCAGGAATTAAAAATTAATCTTTAATTAAAGATTATTTCATGTGATAAAACCTCCAGGACTATGTTCAACCAAAACTGGCAACCCTAGAACCACCATGTCAGGGAAAGAATTATTCAGGGTGCTTTAACTGGCTATAACTTTGATTAGGGGGGTAAAAATAAAACTAAATATCAGGAAAAACTTCCTAATTGTGAGACCTTTCCATATGTGGATGAGTTTCCCAAGAGAAGTGGTCAAAGCCTTGTCCTCTGAATCATCTAGACCCTGATTCAGAAAAACAGCCTTCTTTAGAAAGGGGTCTTAAACTTGTAATTTACTTTAAAGCGTGGGCCTTAGTCCCCCAATGGGGCAGGAGGCACATGATTAAGTTAAGCACAAACTTAAGTGCTTTTCCTGAATCAGGGTCTTAAAACTGAACTGGACAAAACAATGAAAAAATGTGCTTTAGGGAACAGTCTATCATTGGCCAGGGTAGGGCATGGGAACAGATTAGAAGATCTAATTGGTCTTTTCCATCTTTAACTTCTGTCATTCTTTTTATACAACAGAGCTTGTACAATTTTCCCTGCAGCCCTCTGTAAAGACTGTTGTAGAATCAGTCAGTCATCACACTGTCAGTTAAACTGTTCAGAAAAGATTTCCCTCTTTGTATTTTCCATTTACACATTTCATGTGCTTTCTTCATTTGAATCTGGTGATAATATACCTTAGGTGTAAGATTAACATTTCCCACAAGGATGCTGATTCCAGTCTAGGCCAATAAAGACCTCGCATGATCTGTGTGAAATAGTTTTGCTGATCAGAGTCCTGATGGACAAATGCCCAAATCACAAAACCTACCATCACACTTGATTCTAATGATCACCCTTCAGTCATTCCTAGTAGAGAAGCCAGAAACTGATGTAACTGTGGAGCCTGAATTCCTGTCTCACCCCAATGGCCTGGGTGTTGTGGCACACAGCTTGTCCAGCTGTTGTCCAGATGTATCAGCATTATGGGTGAATAGAGAATAGCAGTCTCTGCTGATGTCAGTATGGCACTTTTCTCCAGCATTAAATATACTGACATTTTAAAAATAGATCTTCCTTACACATCTGTGTACCACTGCCCATTTTATTATTTAACCTTCACTCACACCTCTCATCCCAGGGAGGTTTTGACTTCTAAAGACTTTTCATCTCTCTTTCCCCCTAACAATGCAGTGGTTTGGTTTTCCTTACATGTGTTTCTAGTATTGCTCCGGGGTGGGTTGTTCCTCAGAACAAGTACATAAGCAGTGCATACACAGACACATTAGGATCAGAAGGAAACAGAGCTGTAGTAGCAGGGAAAGAGACAGGCAGACGGAGTTGTGTCTGCTTCTTTTTCTCTAAAATTTATGAGTGGCTTTCTGTAAAGGACTACATCATTTTCTATATAAAAGCTATTATGTATGGTTTGGGAGTCAGGGCATGCACATAAGTAATAAGGGTAATTGGGATATTACGGATTGAATTCTTGCTTCAAGAACATTGGTGTAAAATAGGTGGAAGACTGGTTTGGAGATTATGTATATTTGTAGACTTTGATACTGAACATATGGGTGCAAAAACTGAATGGGAAAGTTTTTTCTAACTAATGAAATACTGAACAACTCTGGACTTTGGATTATCTGGCTTATTGACTTTGTATTGCAGATTGTTTGGGCAGGAATTTTTATTTTGCAGGACACTCAAGAGATATAACTGAACTAAATTATTATAGTATTTGGTAGGTTTCCCACGCATATATTGGGCCTGCTGTTGCTTAATGCTAAACTTTGCAGGATAGAGAAGTATATATATATTCACCCCTTCAAAGCCCTTCCAGGATTCTTCAGTAATGACCTACAGCTTTGCTGAACAGGATGTTGCTGCTAGTACTCCAGGGCATTGTCCTTATTATCGCAGGTTTTCGTGAGTGCTAAATCCATTAGGACAGAATAACATTCTTATCCCCACATTAAATTTTAGTAAAGAAGAAGAATTTACAGCATCAATGGCACTCTGTGTTTGATTTCTGATAGAAAGGACTTTTTATATCCAGTTAGTCTGAAGACATATTAACAAAGTAAACCGAGTCGAGCCTTTCACTTCTAATTCACTGGTATGACTCCTGCGTAGGTTGATAGTCACTGAGGATCACAACTATCTATTGCCTGTGTAGTGAATGATGTGATATGAGTTTGGTGAGTCTGTGACATTCCAGGTTGCAGTCCAGACCAGTGAGTTGTGTCACCACCTGCCCCACAACTTTGGGGTACCTCCTAATGCTTTGCTGTTGTAGCTCCCAACTTGGGCAACTCACAGACAGCCTGCCAGCAGGCAGCTCACACTCAGAGTGTCTGGCTCTAGTGGCAGCCCTGGTCCAGCAGTTCTGACCCCAGCTGCGTCTCTGACTGGTGTGCTGCTAATTCTGACTTCCAGCTGTCTTGGTTACTACTTGCAGGGTGACCCCAAACCACTCCCAGTCCTGGATTTTCTTACAACCATGTGTTCTGCACTGTCTAACCCTATCCTGAGCAGTTCAAAGATTAAAGGTCCATTGCCTCTGAAAAGGGTCAATATCCAACTGATTACTATTTTATCTGGAGTTACCAAACAGTTTAGTTTAAACACAGCCCCAGACTGGTTCAGATTAAAAATACTGGAAGTTTATTAGCAACAGAAGATAGGGCTTTAAGTGAATTCAGATATCAGGTATTAAAGTCAGAAATGAGTATGAGATAAATAAAGATCACACATTGTCTAGTAGTTACAACTTAACAAGCTAGACTTGGTTCAAGGTAAAATCCTTAACACATGTTCCCAGCAACATGGCTGACCAAATTCTCAGATTTCTTTCTTCTTAGGTGTGTCTATGTATGAGAGAGAGCACGCAATCCCCTGGGGCTTTCTGCCCCTTTCTTTTATAGTCCAGTTAACCTTTGAAGTGGATTCTTCTGAGGGTTACCCCCCAAAGCAAAGTTTATTCAAACAGTAAAGAAGATGACAAAGTCTGGTAGCGAAGGAGGCTCTTATATGTACATCAAGGTAACATACATTTCTTTGTTTAGGATACTTCTGACTGGGCAGGTGTAATAGGGTCTGCCTGCTGCCCCACTTCCTGGGGCCCCCCTGACTGTCCCAATAAAGCTCAGAGAGGCTTTAGATGTACAGCACCCAGGTCTTTATTTACAGCATTGTCCCATCACCAGTGTCTAGCTATATACAAGGCTTACCAGCCAAATTGTCTCCTTTTATCCACAGAGTCCAGTCAGCAGACAACCCTTCCCTGGCCATTCCCCCTCTCTTGTGGCCTCTTCCCAGCCTTTATAGTCCTCAGGCCAGCAGGTGCAGCCAATCCTTAAGCCAGGCATCAGGCTTTCCCCAGCCCCAATCCATTTCCCCTGATTGTGGCTGGCTGAGCAGGACCTAATTAGGTGCCTTCTGCACCAGCACCCTGCTACAGCAGGGCTGTTTTGATTTTGAACATGTGCTAAGAACATTATACAGTGGGATTTCATAACTTTACATGTAACGTTGCTACCCACATTTCACAACAATATTATTGACCAGCAGGAGCAGCCCTAGACTAGCTGCCAGAAACTGGTGCCCTAAATGAACCCGGCAATCAGCACCCCCACCTCCAAACCCCAAGGACCTGTCTAAGCTGAGGTTTTTTGTAAACTAGGAAACATTTTGCCCCTTCTTTCCTTTTATTTTTTTAAGTGTTTTTTTTAAACAGAGGCTTAATTACTCAGTTTGTCCGTCTGTCCAACCAATGTTTCTGAGATCAGATAAAATAGAGACACGGAATTTTCAGAATAGATTTGTACACAACAGCTAGATGATATTTCAGTCCAATTTCAAATAAAAATATATTAAAATGTTAATTATAATTTGTATTATCACAAATCCAAAATCATCCATTACGCTATCCTGCTTTAACTGTCATTGCCTCCATATCCAAAATAAAAAGAAAAAAGCAAACTCTTTAATTAACTTTAATCTGTATTTACAAAACACTCAAAATAAAAAACACTCTGTGCTCTTAAAACATGACTTTTCTTGCTTTAAGTTTTGAAAATTCAGTCACGATATCTTTTAGATCCAGTTTTCCAGCTATTTCATGCTCTATTGACATTGTGGCAAGTCCAAGTCTCTCTTGCACCATTGCTAAATGCAGATATGTTTTTATTAATTTTAACCTTGAGAAGCTACATGCCCCACTAGCTATGGAAACTATCAAAGTTAAAAGAATACATAGAGCTATAAAAATGTTTAGAAAACTGTCTGTGAGTTTATTTTCACAAACAAACTTCAGTACGTCTTCAGGAGTGGAATGTTTCTTAAGTCATCTTGAAAAAGCCTGAAGCTCACTACTCAAATCTGTAGCATCAATGTCTTTTTAATTTTCAGGAGCCAATACTGACTCCAGTTTTATACAAAATTCTCTTATCTGTTTTGCTGTTTTCTTTTGCAAGCTGTGGATATCATATAGAAAACCAAATACTGACTCTAGCTGCTGCATCTGTTGAAATCTTTCGTCAACTGAGTGAATAGCAGTATCAAGGACTGCAAAGTAGAAATTCACTTTGAACCTTTTTTTGAATTCTGTATGTGTGTCTTGGCCTTCATACAAAAACTGCTGATTCTTTTGCTGAATGTAAACTGGCTCTGGTTCAAATTCTGTCAGAAAATATATTTCTTCAGCAAGCTCGAGGAAATCTACCAGTTTTCTTTCGAATCCTTCATCACTTCTGAATTTCTCCAGAATATTTTTAGTTTGCTGCAGTTTTTTAATAGTAGAATGTATGTTCAAGTTCTTTTCCTGAAGCTGCTTACTAGCAAGGTTAATCTCAAAAAAAGATATTATACCACAAAATGAGTGAAGTCACAAATTTGAACTTGGAAAAGCCATTTGCAAGAGCTTCTGTATCTGAATGTGCCATATTGCCTGATGATCCAGTAAATGTAGTATCATCAGAAATTTCAATTAGGGCATCATAAATGTTTCCAAGTTCATAGTGAAGAGACTTCAAAGCATCAATGTGACTCTCCCATCTTTTCTGACTAGTGGTTTCACAGTTAGAGAATTCACATAGTGAGTCAGAATCTCCCAACGGCGTCTTGAGCATGAGAAAAACACATAAACATGTTGCACCATGTCAAAGAAATTGCTTGCCTTCAAACAGCATTTAGCAGCATCGTTGACAACCAAATTCAGAGAATGTGCACTGCAAGAAACGAAAAAGGTCCAAGGGATCGATTTACATCATTCTCCTTTGCACACTATTATCTTTACCTTTCATATTACTCCCATTATCATAGCTTTGGCCACGTAAGTTTTCAACAGAGAATGACATTGTTTCAAACTCTTGTAGAATAGTTTCAGTCATAAATGCTCCAGCCGTCTCCTTCAGTGGTACGAAACCCCAAAAATGTTCCTTTATGAGCACTTCAACATTATCTCCATCTGAAGACTTTTCCATATCCACAAAATGAATGATCATCATCATTTGTTCAACATGACTCACATCTGGTGTCCAGTCCAGTATTATTGAAAAGTATTTTGCAGAATGGGTAGCTTCTACAATTTTCTTTTTAATGACATTTGCTAGGATTTGAATCAGCTCATTCTGCATATTTTTTCCTAAGTAATAAACCTGTGTTTTTTGATCAATTATTTTATGTAGATGCTCCTTCATGACTGGATCAAACAAAGCTAGGTATTCAATAATTTTTTAAAAGTTTCCATTACCTGGAGTGTATACTTTTTAATTCTACCACAGCCCCGGAATGCTAAATTTTGCCCACCAAGAACTCTCACTAAAGCAATCAGATGCGCTAATATTTGTTGCCAATATTCTTCTTTTTCCTTGATCACAAATAAATTTTCTTCAGCAATAGTTTTTCCTCTTTTCAATCATAATTCAAGCTCTTTCTAATTTTGAAAACATTCCAAATGTACTGCACTTCTTTCATGTGAAGAGAGAGTTGAAGATATGTTTTCCAGTCCTTCGAACCATTTTCAGTAAGTGACGTACCAACTGATTGATTTCTAAACAACTTGCAGCAAAAGTAAAACACAGAGTCCTTTGACACTGAATACTGTAACCAGTTTCGATTAATTTCTTCCCCATTAATGCATTTCCTCTTGTAATGCTGAGCACAGAATTTTCTTTTATTTCCATCCTTAGTGAAGGTAAATTCTTAAACTTGTTTAGGTCCACGTTCCACGAGAATTTGCCAAACACTGTCATCATATCTCAGCCATGAAGCTGGGTCTCCATACTGTAACTTGTTTGTAACTTCCTCATCCTTTCTTCCTTCTACTTCATTTACTTCAATTTTTGCATGTGTCTCTGAAGGTGAATAAATTTTCTCCACTTCCATATCAGTCTGATGCTGTGAGCTGCCTTCATCTAGAAGTAAGTTTCCATCATCTTGAGTTTCCAGACTGCTTTTTTGTGGATGTGAGCTACTCTCATCTCAAAGTAATAGCCCTTCATCTTGATGTTCCAAACTGCTTCCATGCAGATGTGAGCTAACCTCCTCTCCAAGTAAAATTCCTTCATCTGGATGCTGTGAACTGCTTCCATCTTTATCTGAAGTAAAGAGAAGATATTTCAGGAAGGATCCCTGCTATTTTGCTTCATCCTTTTCCTTCTCAGCCTTTCGTTTATGATACTAAGCTCCTGAAGGTTTTCTTTTTCCTTTTTCTGCTATGGGGCATTTGAATATTGTTATGTACTAACTGTGCTTCCAAGTGCAACATTATAGCTTTAAGAATGGCTGACACACCACACGGTTGGCGATTTAAACCACATTGCAGCCATCCCAACACCTCTTTTCACTGCTTAAAGGTTTAATGATTAGTAACATACACTCACTTACCTATCAAAAGAGTTAGTTACAGCATTTACATGGAAACAAAATGATGTTTTTGAATGTTATAACCCGACACTGGTTGTTTGGAAAGTAATCCCCTTCTTCATGGTTACCTGCTTGGAGTATGACATCATCACTTTCATAGTCTGTTAAGCATTAACACTGTTACTTTTCTTTTATGGACCTTATTTATTACATGTGAACCAGTTATAACAAAGAAAAGTTCATAATTATAAAGCCCGATAACGCTAAGCTTTAATAACGCTTAAAGATACTCACATTTTGGATTTATAATGCTGAAAAATGTGATTCTTTATTCTTTGGCACCAAGATACACAATTTTCCACAGTATTCGCTCGATTCTTAACCATCTACCTGTAATGTGTGTTAAAATGACCATTTGACATGTATCACCTCACAATATCTCCACTCTACATGAACTTCCGGCTCTGCAACCTTGATGTATTTGAGTTAGATGTCACTAGCATTGCAGCTCTTGCCACTGGCAGATGTGTTTCGTTGCGGGTGAGTTATTGCTTATCAAAATTGCAGACTGGCTCATCTTGACTCTATGTCACAAAAAAATTGAAGAAAAAATCCCTAAAATATTATGTATTTTTGCAGCAAATAAAAGATTTGACATATTAATAAATTCTCCAAAATATAGAGAAATGAATTATAATTTATATTCCCTCCATATGCACACAGGAATTGAAATAATGACATTTTCATTATTTTATCTGTATTTTTTTATCTTTTAATCTTTTTTTTTTAATTTGATTTTTTCCCTCCAGTTTGGAGCCCCATTTAACTTGGTACCATAGGCAACCACTTTGTTCTCCTATATGGACAGGCCTCCCCTGTTGACCAGCAAGTTATTAGTCTTCAAATGATACCACACAAGGTCTGTTTTGTACAAAGATTATTATAATAGTGTGTCAGGTGTGAATAGAGGCATGCTTTCAGTCACAGGGTCTCAGTGCAATTCCCAGTAGGAAAGCCTCTTATGACGAAAGCTCTCATTACAGTTGGCCCTAACTGACTCCATTATGGGCAGCCTCAGCCGAGCAGATAAAGATTGAATGGCCAGTGGAGAATGAACTAATCTCACTTGTAGAGGTGGTCGATCTTGATCCAGATTGAAACACATTGATAGGATTCAGTAACAGAAGCATGTCCTGGTATTGCTTACTGTGTACCTGTTCTGTGGATAACTGAACAGCTTCATTCTGTGCATTTGAGAAGCCTGTACCTTTCATCAGGAGGAAACTCCCTTTATAAAATATTGAAACATCTCCAAACAGTGGCGGAAGGAAGATTTTAATCTGTCCTCTGAGGCATATTTAAGGAGAGCGAAGCCAATCAAAACAAGGCTAGTGCTGGCAACATCAATAAAGATAATTTAAAGGAAGTTCTGCTGCTTCTCTGAGTGAATATCAATAAGCAGTCGCCATACAAACTTCCTCACAGCAATCCTTTCTCCTCCCCTCTGATGTGCTTCACCCCAGGCCTAAGTTGGTCCCCACATGAGACAATGCTTCAGTCTCCATACTCATTCAGGTTGAAATCCTGGCCCCACTGAAGCAATAGCAAAGCTTCCATTGACTTCAGTAGAGCCAGTATTTCATCCTCAGTCTTTGGTCCTCCTCCTGAGACTGCTCCCCAGGAGGCCAGTTACTGCCAACTGTTATTATATGGACAACTGTGCTGTCCAGAAACTGAAATAATATAAACCTTATTTTACACAGGTCACGGAAGAGCCATCAGATGGTAAAAAAGAATATGACATTACTACTGGCTTAGACCAGATTTAAACTGATGACTTAAAAGCGACAGTTTCCATATTCCACTTTTCCAGCACGCAAACAATTCAATACTATACTGAAAATGTGACTGCGGCAAGCACATTAAATGACAGAAATGTGGGTTTCATTAAGAGTGAAGGGCCAGTTTGTCTGAAATGCTCAGCCTCCATCAGCCCCCACTGATAATGAAGTGGCCAAGTTTTCAAAAATGTTGAGCTCATTTTAGATGCCTAAACTGAGCTCTTTTGGAAATCTGGCCCTAAATTGCACAGGAAATAAAATACTTTGACAGTTCTGTGACGATGACAAAATTAAATTTAAAGGGGAAGAAAAAAAGAAGATGAGAACTTCAAGCTGTTGTAACTATTCCAGGAAAATTTACTAAACACAGCTGCTACATTTAGTGTTTGGCTAATGCATGAATATTTGTTTCAAAATGTGCTAATAAAGGAGTTTAAAAGATACAGTAATGTTCTGCCTTCCCTCACCACCACCCCGGGCTAAAAGCATGCACTTGGTTGCTAGGCAACCAGGTAGCTGCCCTGTTTGTGGATGGTGGACAAAGGGCCTGTGGCCACTGGCTTTCTCCACATTTCTTGTGTCGGGCAAACTAATCACTGTCAAAGTGCTCTGCCAATGTCAGGCATAGTGAGATGATCCTGAATCAATTCCCTCTGCTTGTGTGGAAAAAGTTCTTGTGGGTCAATGAGGAATACGCAAAAGCCTTCCAGCACCCTATTCCATGGACTTGATCAATGCTCATTGAAGTCAATAGCAAGACTCCCATTGACGACAATTTGTGTTGGACCAGGCTGTAAGTGAGGATCTGGGCAAGAAGTGATTGTGTAGCCTCTTCACTTGGCCTATGAGGAGCTGATGAAAGAACCCTCATCCACACAGTGTGGAAGAGTGAACAAGAAACTATTGGCATAATCTGCCCAATACTTCAGATGTGACAGGGCTGCAGACAAATAACTGGGCCAGCCCTTAAGGAAGGGGAAATTTTTAACAAAAAATTTGTACTGGTCCTACCACCACTTTCGCTGAATTGCTAGCTGCATTGGTGAAAGCCTTAATGTAGACTGGGCTCCATTGGCTTGTGGCATTTTTACTACTTGGTCAATTAAACCTATTCAGGAGCTTTCCCTTCTTCCAGTGTTTAATTTTCTCTTCCAAACCTTAGACTCCATCTTCAGAGCTAGTAGAATATATAGGGTACGTCTAAAGTACGAAATTAGGTTGAATTTATAGAAGTTGATTTTTTGGAAGAGATTTTATACAGTCAACTGTGTGTGTCCCCACTAAGCGCGATAAGTTGGCAGAGTGCGTCCACAGTACTGTGGCTAGCATTGACTCTCAGAGCAGTGCACTGTGGGTAGCTATCCCACAGTCCTTGCAGTCTCTGCTGCCCATTGGCATTCCATTTTTTTGAACGGAGTTCTGCCTTCTTCTCCCCATACTGCCATCAGATCCAATACCTCCCATTTGTTCCATGCTGGAGCTCTTTTGCAATTCTGGGACTGCAGGAAATGAAATTCAGAAGTTCCCGGGGCTTTTCCTGGGTTCCTGGTTAGTGCACCTGAGTTGAAAGTGTTGTCCAGAGCAATCACAATGGAGCATTCTGGGATACCTCCCGGAGGCCAATACCATGAAATTGCATACACAGTACCCCAAATTTGAAGCAGCGAGGTCGATTGTACCGCTACTCCCCTTGCTGGGAGGAGTACAGAAATCAATTTTAGGAGCCCTTTAAGTCAACAAAACAGGGTTGGTTGTGTGGATGGATTTAGTTTTAATTTGACATCACACAGCTAAATTTGACATAATTGTGTACTGTAGACCAGGCCATAGAGTAGTAAAAATAGTAGAAGTCTTGTCTACAGTGAATATGTCTACACTAAGGCTAGAAGGTAGTAGATATACCTGCACTAGCTCTGATTGCTAGCATGCTAAAAATAGAAATGTAGCCATGGTAGCATGTGTTATGGGAGGCTAGAGGCCTGAATATGTACCTAAGGTCTCAGATGGGATCATCCTCGTTTGTGCTACCACCAGGCAAGGGAAGGAGAGGGCATTTTTTACTAAAATTCCCTACTGTACACAGACTGTAGCTTTTTAAGTTCCTCTTCCCTGCATAGACACAACACTGGGAGGAGGTAGGAGCATATTTGAGAGAGGGACAGCAAGGGGATGAGCAAGCAACTGAATGGAAGAGACGAGAAAATAAAATAGCCTATAATTCTAAAACAGAAGAAAGCAACATACTGAGAAAAAAAATTAAAAAAAAATCTGACTACCTATAAAATAATAGTAAAATAATAAAATAATAATAATAATAATAATATCTTTAAAATAGAAATGAAAACATTTTACAATATCCATCTACAGAGGCAAGTTTTAAAAGCCTCTTCACCCATAAATGGGTGCAACACACTTAGATCTTACAAGGTAGGAGTGGTAAAAGTCCAAGTACCACTAGAAATAGTCCAACTTTTCAAAATCTAAGGAACTCATTAGTTCTGTGTTGCACAAGGCAGCCTAGGAATAACTGACTCATTAAAACAAAGACAAATGCCTGTGATTGGTTAAGCTGTATCTGCATCAGACAGTTTGAGATGTCTGTGCTCTAGATTCTGTTTGAAAACTGGGAATCATTTTACATGCACTTTAGGAGGGATTCCTTATTGCATTGTAAAAGGCTAGTTATCTGAACATTATGGAACACTGGAAAGGAAATTCTTCATCACTTCTGTAGCTGCATCACAAGCAGCTAAGCAGTTCATCATCGGACACTGCACTGGGAAGTAATACAACCAGAATAATATTATGATCAGCTGGTCGGTGTGCTGTGTGTACCATGGATGGAATCAGAATTGCTAAACTGTGCATCATGAACCCTATTCTAAGACCAGCTAATGGAGATTCTTCAGCATGAGTAGCAGGGACCTGTTTGGGGCACAGGCAGTTGGGGATTCTATCCAGGTGAAGTTCCACATAGACTATGGGGTGGGGGAGTCAACCTAAGATACGCAACTTCAGCTACATGAATAGTATAGCTGTACTCTTAGTCTGCAGCACACTGGTAAAAGTTAAGCTCCAAGTGGACTTACACTTGTATTTTCACAGAGTACATGGTGCTGAATTTCTTTAAAAAACTGAAGTAGCACCAGTTAATCGTCAGTTACTAGATGGATAATCCTAAATGAAATGTTAATGATCAACCTGAAAATCACCTACTCTAGTTACAAGTAACACTTAGGATGTCCTGAACTAAAAGAAGTTAGCGGGAAAAAAAATCTATTTTTCTCTTTTTCCAGTTTCTTCACTAGTTGACATCAGTTGGAGAATAGTCATTTTGACCCTGATCCAGCCAAGCACTTAAGCATATGCTTAACTTTAAGCACATGGGCATTCCTAGATTTCAGTGGGACTATTCACATGTTTAAAGTTAAACATGTGTTTAAAGTGCTTGGCTGGATCAAGTCTTTTCACTGTTTCTGCTTCATATGATCTGATTCTACAGTGACTGAAGTCAATGGCAAAATGCCAATTGGTTTCAGTGATTCAGGATCAAAACAATAGACAGTTACTTAGTTCTCCCTTGGGGGTTGGTCATGCTGAAGTCAATGGCAAAATTCCCAGAGAAATCAGTGCAGCAGAATTGAGTCCTTGGGTGTAAACATTAATCAAAAACCCCAAAAGGCACTTCTTTTTTAAAAAAATTTACATATGTGCAGTCAGGAAACACTAATTAAACACTAACTACCAGAAACTGGGATTTAAAAGATATTACATTCAAGTTGCCAGCATCCTCTTAAGTTCCAAAACACTTCATGGCCTTTCAAGTGGATTCAAAGTCAGGAAAAGAGCACAGTAAAATTAGCTTTTTGGGTACAGTTCTCTGTGTATTTTGAGTCATATGTACTTAACTGGCAAACAAATATTTACTGCTTTCAGTGCAGTAGGGAAGCAAGTACAGCTGTGGAAGAGCAAGCTTAATTCCCCTTTGCCTCATATATTATTCACACAATTCTCAGTAATGATGGAGGATGGTCCACAAAGCTGAGGTAATATGGTTTAATTTTCACTGCCTCTCTGAGTGGCAATGCTATCAGTTGGAAAAAATTTGTTTTGTATATTGAGCAAGCTGGCTATGGAATTGACAGAGGACAAAGAAATATGAAATATCCTGATAACATTTTTGATATGCTCATTTTTCCAACCATAACCACTTTAACATAGCAGTAAATGGCAAAATCTTGTACTTGCAGCACAAGACTGGAGTCAGGAGATGTAGGTTTTACTCCCATCTCTGCCAGTGCTTTGCTATATGATCTTTAGTAAGTCACAGTACTGCTCTATGCTTCAGTTTTCCCAGCTGAAAAAAATAATGGTAATAATACTTGCCTGCCTCACAGAGCTGTTGCAAGGTTTAATTCAATAATTTATGTCAAAATCTTTAAGATCCTTGCATGGAAAGCTGCCATAGAAAAGCAAAGAATTATGTGTGTTTGACTGTATTTTAATTAATGAATTGAGATTGTTGAAAATGGATTGCAAATCTGAAACATCCTTTAGTATGTCTTTCCATTTTTATAATTTGACAGAGTCCTGTGGCACTTTAAAGACTAACTAAAGTATTGAAGCGTAAACTTTCGTGGGCTAATACCCACTTGGTCGGATGCATGCATGTGAACTGCATGCATCCGACCAAGTGGGTATTAACCCATGAAAGCTTATGCTTCGATACTTTAGTTAGTCTTTAAAATGCCACAGGACTCTTTATCACTTTTGCAATTCCAGACTAACATGGCTACCTCTCTGATTCATTTTTACAATATCATTGCTTTCTGCATTATCTCTGGACTGCATACTTCATTCAAAATACTTTGCTTTTTAAATGTTTGAGATATGCCTTCCTGAACTATTTAGAGACTATTTTAACATTTGATAATTTCTCTGCAATACTGTTAATCAAACTGAATCTTTAATTGTATAAAAGGTAAGGAATTTGGGATTTGATTCCCTGTGCACGGAAATCAACAGGAATATTTCTGTTGACTTCTATGGGCTTTGAAACAGGACATTGATCAGTTAAGGAAAAATTGTGACTTTGCTAGAAGCTCCATGTATGGAGCACTGCGTCCCAGGAACAGACCAAGAAGCCAACTGAGACACAATCTACCTCCTGCTTTCTGCCCCTGTATTCTGTGGGTGGATGTACTCTGTGTGTCAGTCAGCATGAGAATGCTATGGCTCCACCCACTTCCTGCCCGTGACTGCTCTCTCTCTCTCTCTCTCTCTCACTCACACACACACACTTCCTGCCCCTAACTGCTCATTCTCTCTCACACACACACACCCATGCACAGCCATGCAGGAAGGGGAATAGTGGCTCTGACAACAAGGTGGCCCTTATTGAATAATGACAGAAAGAAGATGCAATATGGATGTAAAAAATGCATGAAAAGGAGATTAGAGTTGGTCAGCTTTGTAAACCTGTGGATTCTTGTGAAATGAGCTTGGAGCTCCAGTCCAGTTCCTTCGGGTGACCACCATGGCAGCTGACACAGATGGGAATTCTTGATAGCAGTATGGGTGGTTGGAAAAATCTCAAAACATTAAAAGTTTTGATGAAAAATTGCCAAACAAAAATCCACAAAATTTCAAACTAGTCAAAAATCAATTTTGATTTAAAAATAATGTTGGCATAATCTTTTCCAGAATTATTTACCCACTTTTTGACCAGCTGGACCATTCAGTCCTTGGCCTCTGTGATAAGACTGCCAATGGTCTAACAAGACTGAACTATCCTGCAATGTGTAGAAACCATTCCCTGTAGGACAGGGTTGAAATATATTGGTCAGAGCATATAGGAAAGCTTCCCCTGCGTCTGCCAATGCTATACCTGCTCTCTGGATCAACTCAGGACTTTGTTCTCCATAGCTATCAATATGATGCCTTAACCAGCTTTAAATCTACACAGAAATATGAAAAGCTAATGAACTGATCTTGATATTTTTCAGTTTCACCTTAAGAATTTCAAAAGTGTATTTTTTAAAAAAAGGAATCTGGGGCCAAATCCTGATTGCTTTACTCAGACAAATGGCCCCATTAATTTTAGTAGGACTACTGATTTCAGTCGGTATATGTCAGTGAATTGTGCACCTTGATTTCAGTAGGCGAATACACCAGTAAGGGGAGAATGCTTTAGCTCCCTTCTGCAGGACTCAGTTTAAAACAAAAACAACAATCACAGGTTTACTTCGCATTCCACTCAGCAGCTGGGAGGGTGCTTCTTAGTGTGGGTAGATACACATGCTAGCTCTCCTCTAGTTAGCATGCTAAGAATAGCTGTACAGCTGCGGCGGCATGGGCCATGTCTTAAGCTAGCCACGTCAGTGCTGTCCTGCCCAACCACTTGGGTACATACTCAGGCTGCCAGCCCATGCCACTGTGGCCACGCTGCTGTTTTTAGCGCACTAGCACTAGCTAGCACATGACTTATCTACCTGCACTTAGACCCACATGAGAGCAATCCTCCCATCTCTGTTTGTCTTGTTTGTCCAGTGAGGGCTGACCAGACTCAGAGCTTACTGAGATCAATAGGAGTCTTTCCACTGATTTCCGTGGAGTTTGCATCATATCCTAAGGACCAAGTCCAGTAAAGCAGATAAGCAATTGACTTCAGTTTATTAAAGTTAAGCAAATGCATACATGATTTGCTGTTTCAGGTTCTAAGTGAGGGGAATGTGGAAACTTGGATTTTATTCTTTTTAAATTATTTACAGTAATATCAGTTATTGGAATCCCAAAACTAAAATCTAAAATGTGAAAAGGGAGGCAGATTTTAAGGGCTTACCACACTCACAAAGTTTATAATATACACACAAGTTTTGCAGAGGTTTCTGCATCAGTTATTTTACAGGCGCTTTAGTATGAAAAAAGCAGGCAAAATCTGTTGTCCAGAGCTGTTGGATTTCAATGAGATATTGGAATGGCATTGCAATTGTATGCAGTAATATTTATTGTCTGTGTTAAGACTGTCAAATGCAAGAAGAAGTCTTACAATTTTCTATGGCATTTGCATTTAAGAGCCAATAACCATCCTTTAGTCCAGACAAAACAGGGTTTGTTTTATATGTATCTCCCTATGGTATTTACATAGCACACATCACCCAGAGACAGATTTTAATACACATGCTCTTACTGAGTAGTACCTCAATCACAAGAGGTTCCCTTGGAAAAAATGGGATTGCTTGTGGAGTGAGGTACTACTCAGTGTGAGTAAGGGTATCAAAATCTTACCCTTTAGTATTTAGGTGCTAAGATTCCTCTACTAAATCACACTCTACCTGGGTAAAATCACATTAAAAAGGTTAAACTAGGGGGGTAATGAATCTTATTTGATAGGAAAAGAAAGGGTATCCCAAATAATTTTAGTGTAGACACTAAAGTGCTGTTATTTGAATAAATGAGGATGCAAACTATTGCTAGGAGGTAACACCCAGACTTATTTAACCTGATACATTATTGTAAATTATCTAAATGCAGTGGGCCAGACCAGGCTCTGTAATCCACTAAGTTTCTTCAGAAGTGAGTACTGTTGTAGTTTCCCTGATCAATGGTTAAACTATGTTTAGTCTTAAAGTGAATCTCTCCAAGTTATATATGGCAGTACTCAGGGAACAAAGAAACCATCCTGAGCTTGCAAAACTGCATCAGCAAAAGCAAGCTGAGTTCTACTCATCTAGCGATGTACGTTTACTGCAACCATCACCACTGTATCTGTTCACCTAACAATTTTATTACAAGTGAACACAAGAAAATCTCCGTGCTTCTCTCCTTCCCCATTCTGTAGGTCATTATGAAAGGCCAGTGCATCTTTGATCTTGTTGGAAATGAGTAACTGTTGCATTCTTCTTACTATCACTCAAAATAATAAATAGCAGTTAGAAACGATTAGGTCTGTTACCCAGGGTTTTTAGAACCCACAGCAGGGATAACTTAATTGTTTCTCCTTAGGCAGCGTTGGAAATAAATTAATGGGAACATAGCAATTCCATTTGATGAAAGATTAATGCACGCAAGCATGCTGTATCTAAATTTGAAGTTAATTAGATTTAAGCACACAAAAACATAAGAAATAGGTTTAGAACATTTCAAATGTTTACCTAAAATTTGGAATGATATTGAGTAATTAACAGTAGGTATGCAGTGGCCAGTAGCTCATCCCCACAGGGAGAAAAGGTGTAAGGAAAAATGCCTCACAAGATGGCTTCAGAGGACTGCTTTAAAGTATGCTATTTTAGCTAGTTTTTTTATAAATAACTTTTACAAATACATAGGTTTGTTAGAGAGACTCCTATTAAATTATTACTTTTTAAATTTTTAATAAACTATTAAACATTTTAAACAATTTTAATAATATTTTCATATTAAAGACCCTTAAATGTAAGGTTTTTGGTTACTTAACTTTTTTAGTTTTAGTTTTTGATTTTTTAAAATTTTAATTAGCAGAAACTGCCAGCTAGTTTTGATCTTGCCTTTAAAAGCCAGCTTTCAAATTAATCCTATAGAATAACAGGGTTGGAAGGAACCTCCGGAGATCATCTAGTCCAACCCATTGCTCAGTGCAGGATCAATCCCCAATTAAGTCATCCAACAGATTTTTGCCCCATATCCCTAAATGGCCCCCTCAAGGACTGAACTCACAACCCTGGGTTTTATACTATGTGGTATTCTATTTTATTAATTCATGGTGGCTGAATGCACATAATATACTTGTAATTAGTTTGATCACATTCTGGGGTACATATACCCCTGAAATCCAGAGCAACAGGTCATACTGGCTGATACCTGGGGACAGATATCTCTCTCTTTCTCTTGCTATTGGCAGTTCCTCCTAGCTATTGAACACACTTCCTCTCTAGAAATCCCTCTAGAGGTTGGAAGGAACCACCATTAGTTACAAACCAATTAAAAATTGTCAGTTATAGCAACTGTAACATCTACCAAAATACTGTATTACTTACTTTACATGGGTTGAAAGTGGTGGAAGAAGGGAATAAGAGTTGTAAAGCTTTCAACCAAAAGAGTCTGTTCTTGTCCCTATTGAAAACAATGGCAAATGCCCCGATTAACGTTTCTGATTCAGGATCCAGCCATAGTAGAATAGGAAGGATGGGTTTATTTGATAGCTAGAGTGGAATACTCCAGAAGAAATTTCCAGTGACAAAGTAATTAAGGAGAAACAAAGGTTCAGTTCTTAGACATCATCTCAGCGTCAATAATACATCTGTCTCAAAGGCAGCCTCATCTCCAGACCCGGCAGTAATTTTAGCTAAATATTTCATTTCTATTCTAGTATTGACTTTTGTTAAATTGCAAGAATTTAAAGAGTTGGCTGTTAATCTGAAGCTTGATAATTGATAGAAGGAAGTAACAATCTTGCATGGCTGCTGCCCAATTAAAATTTCATTAAAAACAAAAGCAACACCCTTAGGAAGTAGAGGCCAACGATTTAGATTTGTATATAATAGGGGTTTAAAGAGTTAAACATATTGTTACTATAAATACTGTCATGTTTTATTTGCTTAAAAATAGTTAAAACTTCTCATTTTGTTTTGAACACATTACTGCCAGCCACAAATGTAAAAAAAAAAAAAATCATGAGACAAGCCCCTGAAACTCATGAGAATGGGTTTTTAATTAAGTTAATAATAATTAATAATATAATAATAATTTGGGGTTCTTGTAATTTGACTTCTGCTTTTCAGCATTTAGGGTTCACTGGGGACACATTTGTCAGGCTTTTCTCTGCAACTATGAAGGCTAGAAACTTGTTTTGCAATAAAAGCTGAGATTCTCCTATATTCAAGTGATTCTAGCAACTGTAGCTTCAAAAACACCATTTTTCATGAGACTTCATAAAAAACGACACTGTTGTTGATCATCTAGTATGTTAATGGAGAAGGGAATTAGATTTGCTTTTCTTTTTTAACCTAACCGTGCTTTTTAACTTTTTAAAAGTTTTTCCTTTTTTTCCTTCGGTATTTCTGCCTTCATTGCCTGTCTCCCCTCTGCTCAGCTAGCAGTTAACCGCTCTTTGGAGCTGGTGAAGCTTTCGAGTTGCGTATCCCTCAGCACTTTGGCTAGAGACAAACAGGAGTTGGAGGGCAGGATGGCTGAGTTTTAAAAATCCACCGGAGAAATGGTGAGCTGGATGAGAAGACATTTATATTTAAGGGACAGCAGCAGCCCAAGCTAGAGAGAGTGCGGATCCAAAATGGGAGTTGTCCAGATATGATCAATGTAGAAAGAGGGTCGGGGGGTGGGGGGAGGCACAATGATCTAATGAAAAGAAAATCAATAAAAACAAGGAGCAATCACCCATCCGAGCCCTGTTGCCTCACCCGCTGAAGGTAACAGGAGGCACAACGTTATTCCCCTCCTCGCCCTTCCCCAGGTATTTATGCTTAATGCCTCCCTTCAACCAATGCGTTATATCATCCCTGGGATTGTCCGCAGCCAGCCGCTGGGGTCTGAATAGAATGCGGGCCCCGGAAACACTGGGGGAAAGATTCGAATTCCCTTCCTCACGCTACAGAGCGCCTTCCTCCGCAGGTAACCGCAGTGACTGCCCTGGGACCCGGCCGGGAGTGAGGAGCCACTCCGGATATGGATACTAGAACCTGGCCTTTGAGCGGGAAATCTGACCCGTGTACAGCTGCCGACTCTCTGATCCCAGGGGATCAAAGCAGAGCAGTAACCGTGTGTATTTAAAGCAGTGGTGGGCAGCTGCGGCCCGCCGGCTGCCTGGGGCCCGTCAGGGCAATCCGCTGGCCGGCCGCTAGACAGTTTATTGACAGGGACCGCACGGCCGTCCGCAGCTCCCAGTAGCCAGGGGAAGCGGAGGCCAGCATGTCCCTGCTGCCCCTGTGTTATAGAGGGTGTATAAAGGACATCGCCAACTTTTATGTGTCTCTGTTTTATGGCTATCCGCTCTTGCTTGTAAATATGCTTTTAAAAGTCCGAAGGTGATTCTCCCCTGACTGATTCTCGTCCGCCCGCCCCACATTTGGCATGTATTGTTATTGCTTACTCCGCTCCCCGTGTCTCTGAAGGAGTTGAAATTGACATGACCCCCCCTGGTGTAGCTTCATTGAACACCTTTCAGTTAGCATGTCTTCAGGGCTGGGCACAACGTCGGGCATGGGGCTTACAAGGAAACCAGCGACTCGTGACCCTGAAACCAGAGGCTCAAACATTCGTTTTGCGTGGGCCCCACACAAACGGTGGTGGTTGTTGTGTGTGGTGGGGGGTCATGTACAGACCCGTGGAGTATAAATGACCTGCTTATTGTCTGAACCAAAGTAGCTCTTCAGTTTTCAGATGATGCCCAGACTGTAAAGAAGGGATAGAAGCAAACTCCTTTGCTACTCGGTATCTGTATGATACTCAGTTTCTTAGATGTAAATCTAATCCACTGGGGGCATGCGAAATGTATCAGGATGAGGACTTGCTGCAGACTGGACTTTGCACCCCATAGACATGCTTGTTGTTTTCCCCCAGGCCTTGGAGATAAGGCCTCTTCTCCTCCTTACACCTTTCCAATACACTGCTGACAGGAGAATGCATTTTACGCTTGGAAGCGTGGAAGCTGCATTTATGTTTTACATGTAATTGTGCACGATTACTGGACTAGCCAATATAATGTAGACGCGAATCTCTGAGGCGGTGTAGAGGTAGGGGCATCTAGATATCTTTGCATCTCACAGAGATGCACACAGGCACACGTACTGTGCTGTAATTGCACGCATCTTTGTACCCAGCATACGCGCTCAATTTGATCTAAATTGCACAGCCCTATTCTATTTATATACATACAGTATATGATTGTTCATAGGTATTGGGCATGTGATTTAGTATGTGCCATGCATTTATGCTGTGTGAGTATATAACTGAGTATTTGCACATGGTATGTGTGTGCTTTGGTGTATGCGTGTGCAATGAGCGCGCCTTGTGTATGCATGATTGTGTATGATTGCACAGCGGATGCAGACTCGTGTACTTTACTCTCTCTGTGTGTTCGCGCAATGCAAGAGTCCTCCTGGTAAAGGTGAGCCTCAGTCCATATCTGTACGTGACCTATGTCCGCGCCAGCACAGTAAAGTACCGCTGGGTGATCAATGTGAAATACCTCGGTGGATTTCATTACCAGCCTCTTTTGATTGACGCCCCTCCTGCATCTCTTCAGTCCGGAGGTCTCTGCCAAGTCCGCTCCCCACCCGCCGGCTCTGCCGGCTGAGGAGCCAGACAGCGAGCAACGGGACGGATTGGAGTCAGCGAAAGTCCCAGCGCCAGTCCGGTGCGCAGCACTAGCTGCTGGACTCCGCGGCGCACGCCGCTCTTCCCCACAACCCCAGGAAAAGGCTCTGCGGGAACAGCGCGGCCCGGCGGGGCGGAGCAGCCGCTCGGCCAAGGGGCGAAGAGAAACCAGCCCAAGTCGCAGCGAAGAGCCCCGGGAGCCATCTGCTGCGCGCGGAGCCTGCTGCAAGGGAGTGCTCGGGGGACGCGCTTTCCCTTCCCCAAGCACTTGTTGCTCCTTCCCCCCAGACCTAGCTCCGAGGCAGCCCTTGGAAGCCCGGAGGATTTGCGCTTTGGGGTGCTAACAACCGCTCCGAATTTGCTACCTCCTCCACCCCCGCAGCCGCCGATCCTCGTGCAGCCTCGCTGGGACGCTGTGTCCATACTGTTGCAGCCGTGAGACGGTTCGTCGGCTGTGATCCAGCTGAGCGCTAAGCGGCGCCCGCAGACTTCGGTGGCAGGGGGTCAAGGGCCGTTCGGGACTGGAGCTGCGGTTGTGGCCTTGTGTGTTTGTGTGCGCGCGCGTGTTCGGTCGCTGTTGTGTTTAAGCTCGGTTCGCTCGGCCGCCTTCCCTCCCTTTGGCTGCGAGGAGAGACGTCAACTACAGCCGCTGCAGCGCTTGGTAAAAAGGCGCCGAGCTCCTCCCTGCTAAAAGTTACCGGATAGATTAGCGCAAAGCCCCGGGACCTGCTTTGCGGCGTGGGCCGGTCTCTCCCTCCCCCCACTCGCCTGCCTCTCTGCAGGTCACAGATCGAAAGAGTAGAGAGCAGCCACCCGCTCTGGCACTCGGGAGGGTCCTACCCCGGCGGCACCTGCTAGTGCCAGAATCCCCTTCCCCCGCCACTCGCGTGTGCCGCCTGCAGGGAGCAGGAGAGGATGGGATTCGCTGGCCAAAGCCCGTGTTAGACCCGAGCCAGCGAGCCGCACGAGGGGGGACAGGACGGCAAAAGGCTCGTTCTCCACCCGCCACGTGCACCCGGTCCCACTCCCACCCTCCGGCGGACTGCCCCGCGGGCTCGCTCCGGGGATGGAGGTGCAAGTCGGGCTTGGCAGCGTCTATGCCCGGCCGGCGGGCAAGACGTTCCGGGGAGCGTTCCAGAGTCTGTTCCAGAGCGTCCGCGAGGCGTTCCAGAGCCCGGACACCGGCCCCCCGCGAGAGGAGCCGGGCACCAGCCCCCAGTCTTCCTCCTCCGCCCAATGCCAACCCGGTACCCGCCTGCAGCAGCAGAGCCCCCGGCAGCAGCAGCCGGGCTCCCCCGCCTACTTGGCTCTAGAGGAGCATCCCCAGGGGCAAAGCGCCCCGGCGGCCAAGGGGCTGCAGCCTGAGGACGGGGGTCCGGCTGCCACTGTCACCCCCTCCTCGGCGCTGTCCCTGATGGGCTCCGCTCTCCAGGGCTGTTCCGGGGACCTCAAGGATATCCTGGGGGAAGCGAGCGCCCTGCAGCTCCTGCAGCCGGAGACCCAGGCCAGGGGCAGCAGCGGCGAGATGGCTGCGGCCAAGGAGGACTTTCTGGGGGAGAGCGCCAAGGAGCTGTGCAAAGCCGTGTCCGTCTCCATAGGTCTGGGGGTGGAGGCGCTGGAGATGCCCGGCGAGCTCCTGCCCCGGGAGGATTGCATGTTCGCCTTGCCCGCCGGGCACTCCCGGGGCGCAGGGGACTGCAAGAACCCAGCGGGGGCTGCGATCCTGGAACAGCCGGGCACCAGCCCGGCCTCCTTCAAAGGGCACTCGGCCGCGGGCAACGGCCCCGGGCCAGGCGAGAACGTCCTGGCCATAGACGTGCCCCACAGCCTGACCCTGTACAAGGGCTCCCCGGGCCTGGAGGAGCCCGCGGCTTTCCAGGGTCGCGATTACTACAACTTCCAGCTGGCACTCGGCCCCCACGCCCGCATCAAGCTGGAGAACCCCCTGGACTACGGGCCCGGCAACGCTTGGGCTGCCCAGTGCCGGTACGGGGGGGGACATGGCCAGCCTGGCCCCGCATTGCCCCGCCGCGGCCCCAGCCTGGCACTCGTTTTTCGCGGAGGAGGGGCAGCTCTACGGCCCATGTGCAGAGGCGGCGGCTGGCCCCTTCGGCTGCGGGCGAAGCCAGGGGCCACCCGGGCAAGAAGTAAGCGACTTCCCGTCCGACGTGTGGTACTCAGGAGGGATGGTGGGCAGGATGCCCTACGCTGCTGCCTCCGGCTGCATCAAGAGCGAACTCACCCCTTGGATGGAGGGCTATGCCGGGACCTTTGGGGAGATGCGGTAAGTACCCACGGGCAAGCGCAGACGAGGACCCCCTGCCCTGTCCGTATCTTCCCGGAAAAGTCAATCGAGCAAAACTACCTTGCGTATCGGAAGCCAGTACTGAACACCCGTGAATATAGGTTACTGTGACAGCAGCGAGCAGACTGTCCCAAAGAGCACTGCTGGGGGAATGGACAGCATGCAGGTGCATATAATATACTAGGTGCCCTGGCTATTTAAGCAAGAAATTACTTATCAAAGTTAGTGGACATTTTTCTCCCTGCCTTTTTCAGGAAGCGCTGATTCCCTCTAAAATGCGCAGTCCAAGTTCTTATCGCAGCTGTTCAGTCTGAAACATGAAATGGATTCAGATAATCTAGCACAAAGTATATGGAAGGGGGTTGCTCATTAAAAGGTGATGGTTTGCATTCAGGGCTTACTCTAGATCACAATAACTCTCGTAATCTCAGTGCACAGTTTGATTTGGCTGCCTACATGGAGTAATAGTTTTGTGGTTTTGTTTTGTTTTACTCTGACTAATATAGCACCGCTCCTTGTGACTCATAGAGATTGTGCCTGGATTGCTGTTTCTAAAAATCAGGGCACTATAAAATGATATAACAATCCATACTTCTTTTATTACTTATCTTTTAAATTAGTTATGTATCTGTTCCCAGAGCACTAACAGGCTGGCACTTAGGTCAGTGCATTTTTAGTACAGACCCCTATTGAGATTTAAAAAAATCTCTGGGTACTAGTCTTTTTTGTGAGTAGAACCCGAAACTGATCACAGCACTGGAAGAAATTAAGCTAAGAGAATTTGCTCTCATAATAATACTTCCTCCAGGTTTAAAGTCTGTCTTTTTAATGTAGTCATAGGAGCAATTACTAAGATTGCATGCTAGAGTACTTTGTAAATAATTACTAGTTAGTTATATGGGTATCCTCTTCAACAAACAAAAGGAATCTGAAGGGAATTTTAGTATATTTTATACTGAGAGTAGTTCCCCCGATCCTGTGACTAGATCCGTTAAATCTAGCCCAAAGTAGGAAGTAAACCACTCTGCCTGAAGTAGGCAAAAATAACATTGAAGCCATGGGCACCTCAATGCATTGTTAGTCATGGCAAAAAAATTCAGTATCTGACACTATTACTACAATTAGAGATATAAACCAACAGTGCTGGGTAGGCTGAGGGACTAATAATGGTCTGTGCTGCATTTTTACATCTCAATGGCCAGTTCAGATCTAACTCTGGTAACTTAGTGTTTGATACAGTGTGTAAAATGAGTTGGTGATCTCAGTCCAAGTACTCACTGACAGATTTCCACATCCCAGCTGGCACCTTTGTTAATATTCTCCACGGTGAAGTCAAAGATTCCAATGGGCAAGTCAAGCAGGTAGGTAATTCTTTTGGCTCAGCATTTTGCAGAAGACACATACTTGTCTCTGCTTGTGCTGTACCTGTTTTGTTGATAACAGCTTTGTTTTCTTGGGCAATACAGCAGCTATCATGAGCACTACATATATCAAAATGTTTTAAATAAAAAATAAAGATGTGACAAAAATGGGGAAAAGCAAGGTAATGTTAAAGTGAGTCTGACTTGCACAGATAGCATCAATGGGGTGAGAGTTAAGTGCAGAGTATTCTTTGGGAGCCCCCACTGAAGTCAGTGGAAAGTAACTGGAGATGAAGGAAGGCATTGCATAGCTTTTGTCAGTTGATGGCATGACTTTGAAGTCATAGGGTCCAGTCCTGCTGACTTCTTACTCAGCGTGTGTTGTCCTTGCTCACAGTATAACCACACATGCCACGTGAATAAAGAATAGTTGCATGAAGGTATACAGCATTGAGCCAATTTTTTTTAATGTAATGACTTCAGGTAGTATTTCTCAGAACCATATAGTATATGCAATTATTTTAATTGCATCTGACCGCGAATGACACTAACAGGACTTATTTGCCACTTTGTGTTCGGTTTTAATTTAACTGTGTTAAAGTGAAGAGGAATGAGGCTTCTGTGTAGCACTGCTAATATTGTACTGTTCAGTCCTGCCAAGGTTATTTATCATCTTGATGAGATTCTCTATTACCGTTACAACTTACTGCCTATTGATTGCTGCATGTAGTTGCCTTTCATTTACTTCTGGATATGAACAGATAACAGATGAATGAACAATCATTGTTATGACAGAGGCTGTGATTTATACACCGATTTCCTAGAAAATAGCCCGAGAGAAACAGGAGCTACAGCAGTTTTGTATCAAAGTTCTTTCTCTCAGTTCCCTCCAGGGAGCCTGTCCCTTTGTAATGATCACACGCTGCACCTTTACAGCACTTTACATTTCCAAAGAAAGGTTCGATCATTAGCTAACTAGGATTGCAACTTGCCTTGTTTCGCACAGAGTATTGTAGGATGGATTGCACAGAGACCCTCTTCCCTCACCCTGAGGTCAGGGCAAGATATTCTCCTGGCACTCTCTTTGGTGCTAGGTGAGGGACGCAGCTAATGTGCCCACTTGTGTTCTGCAGCTCCAAGGAGAAGTAGTCATCCATTCTGGGGACATGGGTAGAGCCCCAGATCCTCCTACATTCACACTGTGGTCAACAGGAGACGCAGAGGTGGGCTGAGTCTTCCTGAAGGAGTAGTAACGAGTGTTTTGGAACGCTTTGCTCTCAGCCTTCTTCCCTTTAGCCATCCTGCCTTGAGCCATCAAGCTGGACTTTCATCTGTTCACTCCGCTATTACTGGTCTCCTTCTCTCTTCTTGTCCCCAGTTCTCTTTTGGATGTGTGCCTTCATTTTAAAATTTTGAATCTTTTTTATTAGGCTCCTATTTTGCGTGCGTGATGTCAAAACATCAGCACATTTTTCCCTTTGCTTTTTAGCAGCTTATAATTTTATTTCTGTTTTATCATGTCTGTGTCATGCTTTTCAATTTATTTTATTTTTGATACCAAAATGGGTTATTTCAGCTCTAAAACATCTGGGAGGGCTCTGATATCTTAAGGGATTGCTGACAGGACGCAGGGCCTTTCTCCTGTGTATCTTTGTGTCATTGTTTTGAATCTAGCACACTGAATGGTACCATCTGATGGCTGCTCAGTCACTTCTGTGAAGTGAGTTGGTTCCCGTGATGCTGGGATGTCCACCTATAAAAACCACCATAACCATTTGTTCCCCTTGTTGGCTGTCTCTGGGGACAGGGCAAGGAGTGGGTAGTTAATAGAGGTGAACGTACTCGTTCCGAAGGGTTGGTTCCCCTAGCTTGAGATTAACGCTGCCTGCACTGTATCACTTACCGTAACCAAGAGTATTTTAGTTTGCTGGACTCTCAGTAGTACATTAAATTCACTTAAACATTAAAAAGGCAAAACAAAAAGTATTAACCCATTTGGATTGCTCTTGAGGCTTTTCACATGCCTCACGTCATTGCTCCAGCATCATTTACTTATAAGCGGTAAATTCATCTAAGCCTTTGTTATTCTGTGAATTAATAGCTTTTTCTCATTGCGATGTTTCACTTACTGAGGAATTATTTACAGTATTTGAGGTGACAATGGAGGTTTTTTAAATTAAGAAAGGGACTGGTAGAAAAAATATTAATAGGACAGGAAGTTCACAAACCAAAAGACATGACTTGGAAATTAGAAACTAAGAATAAGTAAGGGATTTGGGCAGATTTATTTCACAGAAAAATAGTAAACTCCTGGAATTAGTCACTAGTCGGGTGATGGAAACAGACTATAAGTAAATTGAAGGGATAATTGACTCAGAAACTTGTACTGGTTCATATAGCTAGTCTTTGTAACCACATTTCCTGTCGCTATCACTCTGCTCCTTTTTCTCACCCCTTCCATTTGTTTGTGAGGTATACCCACTTGTCATAGCCTCTTTTAAATTAAATTGCAATCTGTTTGGGGAAGAGACTCTTTTACTAGTATAGCATCTTGCATAATGGCACTGTAATCTTATGTGATGCCCATGGGAGCTGTTGTAATACAATTGGTAAATAATTATTATAATAATTATTGTTATAGGTGGAGGAGATTGAGGTATTTGGTAGTAATATCAGAAAGGTGTTAGTCAGATCAACCGAAAAAGAGGCAAGCATATTGAGCCAGATGGTTTTTCCATGTCCCTAAACTCTTTTACGTTACCAGTAATCAGGATTCCACTCTGTGTGCATATGAGACTGTGAAGGAAGGTGATTTTAGAATTCAAGGAGCCCAATCCTGCACCTGTTCAGTTGCAACATTCCTATCAACTTCCATGGGAGCACGATTGACCCCCTGTTTTTCTAATATGACCTTTTTGCTCACGCGCATGGTAATATTATGTAAATATTTCTTTTGAAGAGAAGTGGCGCATGGAAGAATGCTGTTTCTGAAACCTGCCATTCTGGCCAGCTTTCTCATACGCTCTCAAAGTCCACAGTTATTAAAAGAGATTTAGTGTACAGTGAATTCCAGGTAATTGTGGAAATCACTGATGTGCTAAATCCTGTCTCTCGTTACAGGAAAAAAAAAATTCCTCCTCACCACCTTTTTTAACCCTTTTTTTCTTTTGTTGCTTAAAAACTATGAGGCAGATTCTGCCCTCATCTACACCTGGACAACCACAGCATATTTGTCCCTGTAAGAAAACAGGCAGTCATTTTGCAGCACTGTCAAAGTATCTGGTTTATTTGATTACATCTCGGGGTACAGATCCAGAGGTCCTTGCTTAGTGTTTTTTTAGGCAGGAGACCACTGACTTCAAAGGCAGTTGTTGCTTGAGAAAAAAATGCTGTTTTTAAGGTGCTGGGAATTCAGCCCTTAATTATCACTTTTCATCTCCTTTCAGAACACTGAAGTGGTTTCAGTGATGTCTGACTGATTATTTGGTAATAAATCTGAGCACTTGGTTGCTTCTAAAGCTTTAAAAATACAGTATTGCATGTTTGCAAAATTTTCCCAAACACATCTGAAGGTTGAGCCTGGGGTTCTCTTTTTCCTGGGCCACTAGTGACCAATGAGCTTAACGGTACCAGCCTAGATCACAGCCAAAGGGGAGTTTATGAACATTTTCATGTCACAGAACCAGTTTTGTATCACTGTCAGCTTCTGCTAAGGAAAGGCTAATGTCTTCAATAACTGGGGATACTAATCAGGATTTAAAGCACTAGCATAGCTTTTGAGTAGGACAAAGCTTGCTCAGGGCCTACCTGCATTATCCCTGTCTCTGGCAAGTACTCACAAACTATTGCTTCCGTGAGCACTAAATAGATTTTTTTTTTTGTTATTTAGTGGAGGAGGTTGGGAGTCCAGTGAAAAGTCATTACTGATGATGATAGTTCCTGGGATTTGCTTTGATAATGATGGTTATTGAGTTCTGTAGGGTCTGTTATTTTCTGCCAATAGTTTGCTTCTTTAAAAAATGTAACAAAAGATAGCTGAACTAATCATTTTATGGCATAATAGGCCAGTTGGCTACCAAAGGACAACTTTGGGTAGTTGATATATTGATTAGATCAGGTCAGAATAATCCCTGCAGTAATTCACCCGTTATCCTCAGTAGTTATTCCATAGATGAATTTGGCCCATTTTCAAGTAGAATAATACTTGGAGAGATTTTTGTTTTGTATCTAGCAGTTTGAGCCAAATCCAAAGTCTGTTTGAGTTACGGGAAGAACTCACATTGACTTCAGTGGGCATTGGATCAGGCCCTTAGTTCAAAGCTCATAGCGCTTCAGTGTTCACAACAGCACTATGCTCAGGTCTTCTGCAGCCAAACATTATGTCCTGAGCTGTCCGACTAATATTTTCTTTGCCCCTGCAAAATTACAGCAGTCCTAAACCTGGCTAAGATACTGATACCTTCTGGAGCTCCAGGTAAGACCCTTCCCTACCTAATGCCTGAGGCACTGTGTTTGCAAACCAATGAAATGCAAAAAAGGAAAAATCACCAGCCTTGCTTTGAGGTTGATCCGAGTTTTCCTTAGCACACAGTAATAATTAGAAAGGGGCTTTCATGTGTTCTCTACTAATAGCCACGAAAAGCATTTTTTAAGCACAGGGTAGAAGGAGTAGATCACATCCTGTTGTATATTTAAAGAACTGTTCAGTCATTCTATATGGAAACTGGCATGTTGCTGGCCAGACACTCATCTCATCTATCAGGGATGAGTTAATGACTTATGAAATCAATGTGGTCACTATGTAGGGTAGGGAACTAAACCAGGTGACACATTAAAGGTCTCATTTAAACCTGCTCTTAGGATAAATTTTATCTTGAGCTCATCATGATCTGGAGCCTGCCTGGTAAGTTCTTGCTGTTTTACTCAGGGCTGGTAGTGAGACTGCCTATTCCCATGTCTGGTCTCTCAGAGTTGGTGTTTGATGGGTTAGAGTGGATGATGCAGGGCTGGTTGTTTATTTAGTTCCCTGTTGGGTTGGTTGATTTGGATTAATTGTGTTTTGTGTGTTTCTTTTATTCTGTATTTTGGATATGTTTGTTTTGTTTTGCTCTCATTGTTAATTTAGATTAGTGTGTACTTTTGAACATTTGGTCTCCTAAATTCAGCTGACAGCAGTTATAAAGTAGCAGCAGTTTTCCCGCTGCCACTATTTAAGGATGGTTCATATGATTTATAGCACGTATAGAGATAAAATTTTAATTCAGGCATCTAACCTCCAGATTGTACAAGCACTTTGGTGCTCAGTACCTTGCAGGAGACACTCAGAACTTTGCAGGATGGTGTTGCTGTGTTGCAACAGCAGCAGGACCCATAAAATTAATAACGTAAATCATTTGATTCCTCTTCTATTTATGAACTTGTTGACGATTTTCAGAGAAGGCCGGTGTCAGAATTAAGTAGACTGTCATTGTGCCGGGAGTATTCACATTTGTAGGTTTTTTCCTCTGCTATTAAAAAGGCTCTCGTCTGTAGTGATGAGTGAAGGAAAAGTATTTGCTTCTACTGTTTATTATTGTCCACCTCTCTCCTCCCATCATATGATTTTTTTGGTTGTGTGATTTCAGTTATTACCATAGTAAATTATATATATATATAAGAAATATTTCTTTGTGTCTTTGTTTCCATGTAGTACGTCTGAATTTGCCAGTATGGAAATCTACAGTTAGGGAGGCTTGATGCATCAGGGTATAATCCAAAGTGATGTAGAGCTTTGTTTATTCATACAACCTTCTTGCCCGCTCAGCTTAGAATCCCGTGGTGTAATTAAAAACAAAACATCTGTTTGCTCTTTCACCAGAGGCACCAGAAAAACATTCGAGGCAACATAGTCTCAGTCACCCTTTGAATTTCTGAGATCTGACACTGGCAAGAAATTTATTCTAAACACTCATACCTGATATGTAAAATGGACAGGTTGTTTTGAGTTTCTTTTTAAACCCAGGATGTAACAAAAGGGTAATCTGTACACAAAACATTTAGGATAGAAGACAGTGGCTGGGAATTCACAAAGACATCAGAGAAATAATGTATAATAGCACTTAAGAACTCTGTTCCATTTTAGCTACAGTAGCATTAGGTATGAGAATTCTGTCTTATATTAGCTGATACCTTTGTATAGATAATAGTAAACAAATAGGTTTGACAGCTCTTCTTAACCTGTATAGTTTTATGTCTTTTCAAGATCTGTGTTTAAGATATTTACACTGTGGTTCTCTAATACAAAACTAAGGACTTAATGTCATGTTGCACAGCTCAGCTAGTCTTTGCCTTGTCATAAACCTTCCATTTGCATATTATTGGAACCTCCAACAAGGGTGGAAGGTATTAAGCACAGACAATTAGAAAATATGCAAAGGATTTGCTGCTTTTATTTGAAGGTTAGAGAGTCCCTTGTCGCTCATAAAATGGTTGGGGGGCGGGGGGAAGTGGAGGTGGAACAATGAGAAAGAGGGAGATATATCACAACAGATACATTTTAAATAAAGACAAATTATATTTTGTAACAAGAAGAAGGAAATTGTTATTTTATATATTGGTAGACTTCAAACAAAAAGATATGTTAATGACAGGTATGTGTTTTCATATAACTCCAGTGAGCTAACATCTTCTTGGGATTGTGACACCAACTCAGCAAAGGCAAAGCGAACAGTAATCAGCTCCACTTAAACTGGCTTTTTGCGCTCACTTTACAATCACACAGGAAGCATGTTATTCATGGTAGTAACTATGACACCACTGAAGTATGGAGGATCTAAGAGGACTGTCATATTACCTGATAAAGAGAATAGGGGTCAGTTCGTGATGTTGATGCCTCCATGTAACTCCCAGTGTTATAGTATAATAGATAATAGCAAGGAGAGAGAGAACAACTCATAGACAGAAGCAGAGAGAAATGCTAAGATATTTATGGATTCTTTTACACACATACGGAGAGGAGAACGTACCCACAATTTCTGAAGTTTTTATTTCAAGATGTATATTTTGCAGTGGTTACTGTAGTAATGATGAAAAGAACAGGAAGTCTTTGCTTTCTCTTTACTTCTTAATTGCGTTGTGGTAAATCTGGGAGAATGATAACTATTTACAACCTGTGCTTCACTGTGAGCTGCACCAGATATTAAAACTGATTAATTCAGGTGAGTGCAGTAGTAAAAACTAGAGCTGGTTGGAATTGAATTCCTGTTCTGCAGAAAATTCTGATTTTTTGAAAAAAATATTGTTCCAAATTGCAATGAAAAACTTTTGAAATTTTGAAATTTACTGCTGAACATGATTCCAAAATTTCATTTAAAAATTAAACAAATGTTTGTCAACCTAACTGAAATCTTTTGTTTTGATGAGGTCAAAATAATTGCATTTTGACAAGGTTGAAATTCTTCATTTAAAATGTATCAACTCACGTTTTATATTATATTATATAATAATTTATAATATAAAAGTCAACATAACATAATATAGTCAAAACTTTTTGACTTTTATATTATAAATGATATTATGTAATAAAATGTATATCAATTTTATATTTCTAGTTTCTTTTCTTTTATAAATTGGTACAGTAATTGGGTTTAAAATTGGCATTCTAATTGGTAAGTGTTATTCTAGTTGGTAATTGCTATTTTCATTGGTTTGCTAATTGGTACTTGGTGTGCTCATTGGTAATTGCTACTCTGGTCATGTGTAAATTATTGTATAATTGGTAAATGGTCTGGTAATTTATAGTTTTCTGTTCTAATTTATGTAATACAAATACAAAATAAAATAAAGTTTTTTGGATGCCGTTGAGTCAGTATTTCCTGATAGCAAACTGTTCCATTGTAAAATGTTCAGTCCTCCTTAGAGAAAACTGTTTGTTCCTTAGAGCCATTGTGATAGCTTCCAACAAATTGTACAGTAGATGCATGACTCTGACCAATCAAACATTGCAAATAGGCATAAGGAGTTAAACTCACCTCTGTGCTGACGTTCCACAAGATCTATGGGCTAAAGTGATGTATACTCCCCTAAAACATCCACAAAGCCATCTCATTGTTCTTCATATCCCTCCTTAAACTTCTCCTTCACCATGATAACTATAAACTTGACAATGCTTAGGCTGCTGGTCTGCTGAGATTGCTGCTTATCATACTTACATTGTTTCATTGTTTCTTTTTGTTCCCCTCTCCCCCTGCCCTATATTTTCATATGCACCTTTTGTCTCTGTCTCTTGTCCAGGGATTGGCAACCTTTGGCACACAGCCCGCTAGAGTAAGCTCCCTGGTGGGCAGGGCCAATTTGTTTACCTGCTGCATCTGCAGGTTCGGCCAATCACAGCTCCCACTGGTCACGGTTTGCTGCTCCAGGCCAATGGGGGCTGCGGGAAGTAATGCAGGCCAAGGGATGTGGTGGCCGCTGTTTCCTGTGGACATGGTAGGTAAACCAACTGGCCCAGCCCACCAAGGGGCTTACCCTAGCAGGCTGCATGCCAAAGGTTGCCGATTCCTCTTCTAGTCTTATACTTAGCTGGTAAGCTTTTGTCTTTTTCTTCTGTATTTGTACAGCGCCTAGCACAATGCGGTCCTAGACCATAGTTGAGGCTCCTAGGTGTCACAGCAGTACAAATAATAAATATTAATTAATAGAGCTGTCGATGAATTGCAGTTAACTCACAATTAGCTAAAAAATCATAATTAAAGAAATTAATCACAGTTTTAATCATACTGCTAAATAATAGAATACCAGTTGAAATGGTTTAAATATTTTTGGATGTTTTTCTATATTTTTAAATATATTGATTTCAGTTGCAACACAGAATACAAAGTGTACAGTGCTCACTTTATATTATTATTTTGATTACAATTATTTGCACAGTAAAAATGGCAAACAAAAGAAATAGTATTTTTCACTTCACCTCATATAAGTACTCTACGTAATGCAATCTCTTTATACTGAAATTGCAACTTACAAATGTAGATTTTTTTTATCATATGTGGCAAATTTGCCTGCACTATTATGATGGGTCCCGTGCTTTCTCTTCTTGTTGGGGGTTCAGGGCACCATTTCTTGCCCCTGAACAGGGTATTAACAGCCCTACTAGTATCCTAGAGTAGGGGAGTGGAGAGGGAGGGCCCCGGGCCTGCCCTCTACTCCAGGTCCCAGCCCAGAGGCCCTGAGGATAGCAGTAAACTACTTGAACTAGCTATTTATTCCCCTGGGCTACTTCCCTCTCCTACCCTTCAGCTTGTGGGGCCATCTGCCCTCTCTCTGCACAAGCCAGGTGTCCCTTTACCTATGGTCTGGGTTTTCTTAGCTCACTGCAGCACTTCTTCAAACTCTCCTCTGCTTTCCTCCAAACTGCTCTCTGCTCCAACTCCTTCCAAACTGCTCTCTGCTCCAACTCCTTCAAACTGCTCTCTGCTCCAACTCCTCCAAACTGCTCTCTGCTCCAACCAACTTCTAGTAAACTTGCTTCCCTCTACAGGGAATAAGGCTTCCCTCTAACACTATCCTGCTACCCTCTGGCCATGCTGTGTCACACATAACTGCACTCAAAAACAAGTGATTGTAAAAATTTAAAGACTACAAGTCCACTCAATCCTACTTTTTGTTCAGCCAATCGCTAAGACAAGTTTGTTTACATTTATGGGCAATAATGCTGCCCACTTCTTTATTTACAGTGTCACCTTAAAATGAGAACAGGTGTTCGCATTGCACTTTTGTAGCAGGCATTGCAGGGTACTTACATGCCAAATATGCTAAATGTTCATATGCTCCTTCATGCTTTGGCCACCATTCCAAAGGACATGCTTCAATGCTGATGATGCTCATTAAAAAATCACGTGTTAATGAAATTTGTGAATAAACTCCTTGGGGGAGAATAGCATGTCTCCTGCTCTGTTTTACCCACATTCTGCCATATATTTTAGGTTATAGCAGTCTCAGATGATGACCTAGCATATGTTCGTTTCAAGAACACATTCACTGCAGATGTGACAAAACACAGAGAAGGTACCAATGTGTGATTTCTAAAGTTAGCTACAGTACTTGACCCAAGTTTAAGAATCTAAAGTGCCTTCCAAAATCTGAGAGGAATGAGGTGTGGAACATACTTTCAGAAGTCTTAAAAGAGCAACACTCCAATGCAGAAACGATAGAACGCAAACCACCACCACCACCACCACCACCACCAAAATAAATAAATAAATAAACCTTCTGGTGGCACCTGTCTCAGACGATGAAAATGAACATGTGTTGGTATGCACTGCTTTGGATCATTGTTGAGCAGAACCCGTCATCAGCATGGACACGTCCTCTGGAATGGTGGTTAAAGCATGAAGAAACATGAATCTTTAGTGCATCTGGCACGTAAATATCTTGTGACACCAGCTTCAACAGTGCCATGTGAACGCTGCCTATTCTCATTTTCAGATGACATAGTAAACAAGAAAAGGGCAGCATTATCTCCTGTAAATGTAAACAAACTTGTTTGTCTGAGCAGTTTTCTGAACAAGAAGTAGTACTGTGTGAGCTTGTAGGTGCTAAAGTTTTACATTGTTTTATTTTTGAGTGCAGTTATTTTTTGTACATAATTCTACATTTGTAAGTTCAACTTTCATGACAAAGATTGCACTACAGTACTTTTGTTAGGTAACCTGAAAAATATAATTCTTTTGTTTTTTCTTTTTTTTTGTAACTAAAAATAAATATAAAGTGAACACTGTACACTTTGTATTCTGTGTTTAATTGAAGTCAATATATTTGAAAATGTAGAAAACATCCAAAAATATTGAAATAAATGGTATTCTATTATTAACAGCGCGATTAATCACAATTAATTTGTTTAATCACGCTTAGATTTTTAATTGTGCAATTAATTGTGATTAATTTTTTTAATTGCTTGACAGCCCAATAATTAACAGTCTCTATGCCTTGTGCAGAACCTCTGCTCAGGTGGTAAATTTTAAAATGGAGAATTTTAATGTTAGAACATTATAAGGTGATATGCAATCCATAATAGAGTGTTCACCTGGGCTGATTTTTCTGGATCTGTCCCCCAGTCTGCAAGTTAGATTTTAAGGATGCTAACAGTTCTGAATATATTTTGTAATTGATGCAGCATCACAACACAAAGATTTTATCCACAAGGGGAACACTAAAGGTGTGTCTACACTTAGAGCTGAGGGAATGTTTCCCAGCTCGATGAGACATGCCTTAACTACCTGCAATCCAGCTAGCTTGCTAAAAAAAAACCCATAAGCTGCAGTGGCTGGAGAAAGTAGCTGGCATTAGTATGTGCCTGCCTCTAGCACGGGATCATACTCAAGGCCGCTAGCCCCTTTGGCCGCTTGTGCCACCATGGTTACACACTAGTTTGAGGATGCTAGGAATGTCTCCTTGAGCTGGAAATCACACCGCCAGTTGAAAATATAGATATACCCTAAGAAGGAGGCAGCCCTTAAGATGAACTCAATTAGCTGAAGAGTTTGTGAAGCCCTATCTTTCCCTGCTTTGTTTAGTTTGCCTCTAAACTATATTTTTTACTGTAAAATGTGTTTTATGCTGTTGAAAATATATCGACAGCCCAAGAAGCTGAAGTGTCCATCACAGCACAGGCAGCTGCAGTGTAGCCTTCCCCAGCACCCATTGCTCTGTGAATACACCTCAGCTTTGACCTGGAAAAAAACAACTCTAAGATGGAAAGGGGGAGTTTAGTCTGTTTTCCCATTTGGTCCTCGGCCTGAAGCTGCCAACAAAGTCTCTGCCAGTTTCAGAGGCCGATTTGTGTGATGTGGACAAGTACACTCTGAGAACTGAACTGAGGTTGTAAACTCATTCTATGCTGCCCACCCAACAGCTATCAGATGGTGACAGCTTTTGATCCCTGCCCACCTGGCCTACCACTGAATTGGTGACCCAGAGGTGAAGGATTCCATAGCCTATTGCCATCAAATAAAATGTAATTTTCTGTTCCTAACAGTCTCCTTTCAAATTTGATGGCCCGGCAGCTACTCTAGGACACATAGGTTTGCTGCAGGAATGCTGGCCCCTTTTCTGCTGTTTCTTTTCCCAAATGGAGCTGAGGGGACTGTGTGCAAGGTGAGAAGAAGGGCAGATACATTTCCTATTGAAGTGAAAGACAATGTATTTCCAGTAAACAATTGTGAACCAGATGCAAACATATTGTCTCTATGCATTAATCTGACTGGTGCAGAAGTGCCAACCTTGTGTGTGCCTCTCATTTTGCAATAGTAGCAATTGTTGGAATGCAAATGAAATTGCAGTATTTCACTCCATGTTACTGTGTGGGGTCGAGAGAGAACTCAGAATGTGACTTACTGGAATATGATCAGGCTAACAGTGGATTGGTGCATTTTCACAGTGGCAAGAGTCTCCTCCATGTCTGGGTCATTTTCCCTTCCTTTTCCACAGGCCTGCCATGGATTGGCAACTAAAACATCTGGGAAAGCATCTGAACCATATAAGACCTCCAATGCAGGAATGACTTATAAAAATGGTGACATTTGTAGGGTACTGGCCTGGACAGCATCCTTTTTATGACAGAGCATTTCACAATGCAGCAGCCAACAAACAGAGTGAAGTGGGCAGGGATCACAGAAGTACTGGCTGAGTTCTGTGAACATTTCCTTTTTGAGGAAAAAGAAAGGTTACAAACTCCCTGTGGATATGTTGTGAAAGATGGGGGCTGGGGTGTGGAGAAGGAGAGGTACACACCAACCTTATCTCATGTGCTTAAAGTTACAGTAACCACCCTGTCATAAAACAGTCACATTTTGGGTATATAGACTGTGTATGAGATTTCTCTCACTGATCCATTTAGCAGGTACACACTTCAGACCTTTCAAAGCAGACCATTATCCTCATTCTTCTGTAACAAAGTGTATGGGTGTAGGCAGTTAGGCCTCAGGCCAGGTCTACACTGGGGGTGAGGCGGGTCGACCTAAGATACAAACTTCAGCTATGCAAATAGCATAGCTGAAGTCGATGTGTCTTAGGTCAACTTACCTCGGCATCCTCACAGCGGCGAGTTGACCGCTGCCGTTCCCCCATCGACTTGCTTCTGCCTGTCATGGAGGTGGAGTTCTGAAGTCAATGGGGAGAGCGCTTGGGGATCGATCACTACCCGCCGATCTGGAGGGTAGGGTAGACTTGGCTTCAGATAGTAACTTCATAGCCTAGTGGAGCAGACAGTTGATTAGGAATCATAAAACCTGAACTCTGCTCCCAGCTCTGCTACTAGCCTGCTGGATTACCTGGGCCAACTCACGTCACATATCTGTGCCTCAGTTTCCCCATCTATAGAATTGAGATGATGATGCTTCCTTCCTTTAGTAGCATACTTTTAAGATTTGCCAATTAAAAGTGCTATGCAAAAGCTAAGTACCGTAAGGGAGTGAGGTCTAGGCAGTCTGGCTTGGTGATCACAGCTGGGCCAAGGTCTGCACACTAGGAATGGTAGTCTCCAAGCAGGCACTGGAGGACCTGCAAGAGTCTGGGTCACAGTGAGACCAGAGGTGGTGTGAGGCTGGAAGCAGGAATGAGGTTGGAGTAAGAGCCCAGATATCACACAAAACCTGGCATTGCAGTAAGCCAAAGTTTGTATGGCTGTCCATACAACTTCCTAGGGCAACCCCTGGGTTAAATAGGGCATTTGGCCAATCAAAGGGCTGCAGGGTATCATCAGCCTGGTCTCTTGGGCGGTACTTCCTGTGACACCTACTCTCCACAGTGCTCTCTGGGTGTATTATTGCATTGCCTCTTGGTGGCACTGTGGGACCAGCTGCTTTTTTTAAAAATTTTTTAGACTCTGTTGACCTGGGTTCTAGTCCCTGGATCCTTAAGAGTGTTATTATGATTACCTAGCCACAGTAGTATCTCAAATGAAAATCTACCAGATAACTACAACTACCTAAATGAGTACTAACTTCTACCAACATTTATCTTTCTGTTTAAAACATGGAAATTTGCTGACAAAAAGCTTGGTTGCCACAGAGTTCAGATTGCCTGGGGGTGTCTTGTGCTCTTCCCTAGGAAGGAGTTCAGCAACACTCAAACATCTGAGAACCAGGAAGTACAGAATTAAGGTATGTGCCCGCACAACCTTAATTCTGTCCTCTTTGAGCAATTGAAAGTGAATAAGGAAAAGTTATTTACTTGTTTCCATAATATAAGAGCTAGGGGCCATCAAATGAAATTAATGGGCAGCAGGTTTAAAACAAGTAAAAGGAAGTTCTTCTTCACACAGCACACAGTCAACCTGTAGAACTCCTTGCCTGAGGCAGTTGTGAAAGCTAGGACTATAGCAGCGTTTAAAAGAGAACTGGATACATTCATGGAAGTTAAGTCCATTAATGGCTATTAGCCAGGATGGGTAAGGAATGGTGTCCCTAGTCTCTGTTTGTCAGAGGGTGGTAATGGATAGCAGGAGAGAGATCACTTGATCTTTACCTGTTAAGTTCACTCCCTCTGGGACACCTGGCATTGGCCACTGTTGGAAGACAGGATACTGGGCTGGATGGACCTTTGGTCTGACCCAGTATGGCCATACTTATCTTCAATGCCCCAGTAAGCATACAGAACCTGCCTTTGCACTTTTCTGAACGTCCTTGACTCAAACTCTCAGCTCTGGTCTACATTACAGAGTTAGGTCAACACAAGGCAATTTACGTTGACTTAACTATGTGAGTCCTGTCTACCCTTGGGGGGGTGGGGATCAACTTAAGATATGCAGCTTCATCTACAGGAATAGCATAGCTGAAGTCGGTGTATTTAGGTTGACTTACCACGGCATCTTCATGGCGCTGAGTTGACTGCTGCCGCTTCCCATCAACTCCGCCTGCACCTCTCTTGGCAGTGGAGTTCTGGAATCGATGGGAGAGAGCTCAGGGATCAATTTATCGCATCTAGACTAGACGCGATAAATCAACTCCCGAAAGATCAATTGCTACCTGCCAATATGGCGGGTAGTGTAGACCTGCTCTGAGTGCCTACACAAAAAATTCGCTCCCGCTGACATAACTCACCCTCTACACTGACTTAATAACTCCACCTCCATCAGACGTGTAGAGTCAATATTGATGTAGTTAGGTCAGCACAGTGCATTGCTTACATTGACTGTTGCTGACTTTCAGAAGCTGTCCCCCACAGTGCCCCATCCTGTCAGTTCAGTCAGTGCAAGCGCTCCTGGTGAAAGTGTAGACAAGCTCAAGTGATGTAATTACTCTGGCAGCTGTATGCCAAGGTAAATGAGGTTGACTTAAATTTGTGGTGTAGACATGTCTTTAGCCTCGTCCACAGATATAACATCACATCTGCAAAATTTTACAGTCCCTTCAATCCTTTCACTCATATGCACACAATGTTATCAAACACTGTACTTTTACTTTACCCGTCCTTAAACTCACGGGCCACACTCCTATTCCACCCAACTGCCCCAGTGACAACCCCGATGGCAAGAAGAGCCCCTGTCCTGCTACTGACACAGCCGACACAACTCAGCTGTGAAATGAGGCATATTGGATCCCTCAAAGTACCCGTGCATGTCCTTCCTTTGATCACACATACAAAGGGAGGGACTCAGCATTTCAGAAGCGCACAGCCCCTCTCCTCCAATTACCTCACGTCCCAGTAACAGCTCTGCTAAGCTGCTTTAACTGATCTCTCTACCATTCAGTGCAACTACACCTAACACAATGACCCCAGCTGGAGTGCATGCAGATAACTCTCGGTAGCTGTTGCCAGCTTGAGAGGGACAGAGTTCTGGTTGCATAGACATGTCACTTAAATCTTCATTTCCTGTTTTTCGCAAGTTTGGGTTTTGCTAACTCAACATTCTGGAAGGACACCATATATACCAGTGGGCAATCTCAATTCTGCACTACCCACATTTTTTTCTCAATGATAATATAGATTGATTGATCCCTTAATAGGTAAGGGGATGGCTTTCCTGCTAAAGATTTATTTTCATTTGAGTACATGACACCATATTTATTTTGTACCCTATGGAAGCACAGTTTGTTATACTGATGCATTATGCATACCTTATTCTTTCTTTCCACTTCTCCCATTAAGCCCTGGAAAACACTAATTGCTGCAGATCGTTGTTGTATAAAGGATAGGAGAAACTGGATGCTGGGGTTTTGCTTGAGGTGGCGGGCAAAAGCCAATGTAATGAATGCCCCAATCATGTATTCAATACAGAATGTACCTGCTTATCCAAAATCATCAAGGGTGAGCCCTCAGCATGCAGATCTGGGTTCTTAGAAGAAATAGCAGTTGTTGTCTTGCTGTGGATCAGAGTTTTAAATTACAGTTAATACGAAGTGTAACTTAAGAGTAAACTTTGTATATGAGTAATAGGATACAAAGTCATTTAATCAAGTGTACGAAAGTACATTCATTTTCTTATAGTTGTCTTGTGGTTTAATATCTTCTGCATAGACATTTATGCTAGGATATAATAAAATATGTTATGACTGAATGACTGAAAAAGGTCATTTTGCTATTTTGTGTGAGAGGTAAATCCCACATTTTGAGTTTAAAAAACAAAATCTGATGGCTTTCAATAGCCCTTTTAGTTGCAACTGAGTTAGCATTTAACTATCACGGAGTGGCAATGTGACCAGGTGGTTAGAACACTACACCAACACTCTAGAGAGCTGTGATGTGTTATCACCTCTGCAACTGGCTTGCTGGGTGACCTTAGTCAAGTCAATTCACTGCTTTGTGCCTCCCTTTCCTTGCTTATACAATGGGGGTAATCAGACCTCCTTTGTAAAACACTTTGAGTTCTACAGATGGAAAGCTCTGTATAAGAGCTAGATGTTATTATCACCTGCTAAACCAGCTAAAGCATGGGAAACGTATGCACTTCCAGTTAGTGCTTTAGACTAGAAAGCAGAAGTTTTGTTTAGAGAATGGGGACATCACCAGTGAATTTTCTTTTCCTCCCCACCCCTCTGGTTCAGTGGAAAAGAGCATAGCTGCTTGATGTCCTATTCACTGCCTGTTTAGTGAGGATGTTTGGTTAGCAAAATTGTTTTCTGGGGAGCCAGCTGGGGAATCATACAAATTAACATTTTGATGTAATGACATCAAATGAATCCCAGTGATTTCCCAAGTGTCCAGTGACAATTGAAAGAATAACAAAGTGGCACTGAGAATATACAGAGATTTATACTTAGATTGCAGTTGGTTTAAGGCAAACCCAATCTGGAGCTCAAAAAAGTTGGCAGTTATCCAAATAAAGTGTTGATTTTGGATAACTCTACTGCAGTTTTTTACTGGGTTGTATTTTTTCCTTGTTTCCTGTAGGTAATTTACTCACGTAGACTCAGAGTCTCCTCTGTCTAGTGGCACATGAGGCAACCCATTTTCCCCCTTGCTGTCTGTCCTTGACAGCAGCCATCTCTCTTCACATCACAAAGTCTATGGCGATGCAGAAAGAAGTGAGGATAGTAGGCCTTACCCCAGTAATAGTCTTAATCCATTCTATGTCTCTGCTCTTTGACCTAATATAGCACACAGACTCATCCTAAAAAGCTGTTACCATATTACTGATCTTTGCTGGAATTCCTTAGCATCTCAGAATCTTCCAAAGGGCTTATTTGTGACACCTGTGATGTGCACTCAGGATTGTCAGTGACCATGTTACCCAGCGAGAAGGAGTCATGCTTGTAGTAGCTGGGTGTTAGCTCCTTGGCACCACCAGCCCTTCAGCCATTCAAACTCTCTCCTCTGAGCTCTGCCAGCCCTAACTTTTCCTTGCTGGCTAACAACAGCTGCACCCCAATCCCTGAGCTCCCTTGAATTGTTCTTCTGTGATATCCAACCGCTGACACTGGCTACTCACAGGAATTCCAGATCCTCTGCATCAAGAGCAGTGTACCCCAGTTTTACCTTAAACCACTGCCCCTGTGCACTTCTGAGCATTTAGAATAAAACAAAGGGAGGGTTAAAGAAAGAATAAGGAATTAAGTAGAAATGAGAGTGTGGTGCAAACAAACATACAAAAAACCAACAAACCAAGTTAAACTATTGTGCCATGCATTGCATCACCAGCCAAAGAGGGAGGGGTGACAACTCTCCCTTCCCTGACTGGTTTATCACCAAGACACATCATCTTTTGGTGACTAACTTCTACTCCAAGTCCATAAAGAATGCTTTCATTAAAATACATTATCTATACATATATCTCACAATGATTATGAATCTTGACAAGTCATGAGCTCTCTGTAGGTACCTTACCTGCTACTCTTTATGGAGACATGGGTTTGGTTTAGTGAGTTTTTCAGGTATGAGGTGAGAGACGTTTGCAAACAACAGAGACCACTTTGCCAGCAGGTCTGTGTCACACTCTCAAATGGTTCCATAAAATCAGTGAAGCATCTCCTGCTAGTATTCTAAGCCTTTCTCAATGTGCCTTCTCTGGGTGAAAATCTGGTCAGAACATGACCAACCATCTTGAAAGCCAACCCATTCTTCCCTGACTGTTTTCTCAACATCAGATTTCATGCTTTTCAGAATGGTAATGGAATTCACAGAATACTGTGCTCTATAAATAGAGCGAGCGTGCAAGCAGACTTTTAAAGAGAGGACAATTTTTTTATAACTGTTCAAACTGTACTGATCATTCCAAAACTTTTATTGTGAAATCCTCTCCAACATTTACCATCCCAGGAAGAAAAACCTAATAGCTTAATCTACTTGTGCTGCTAAACTTTATGAGGCTTGAGAGGGGTGGGTAGGGAATAGCAGGGAAAAGTTCTGGCTGAGGTGAGGGAAGAAAGAATGTGCTGCCTCTGGCTGTGTAGATGAGGGAGCCGGTGATATTAAAAGGAAGATTCTGGCTGGTCTTCTTCCCCTCCTTTGACAGGGCTAGGACTGTAGGAGGCAACTATGTGGTCTCTCAAGTGTCCTCTGTTGGTCTGCAACTTCTTTTTGCATGATGTGGCAAGATTCCTAGAGGCATTCTAATATGTCTCCAAAAGGTGGCTGGAAGCCTGAGGGTGTGTTATCCTAGAAGCACCAGGCTAAAAATATTGATTTCCATTCACCTTAAGAGTACCAGGGGTGTTGAAATGAGCAAAGCAGTAGTAATATTTTAACAATGTCTATAGTTATAGAAAAGTGACAGCAATGTAGAAATCAACTCAGTTGTTGTATAAAAATTCAGTAAAGGTATAAAATTCAGTAAAGGCCAAATCTTGCCCTGTCTTTCACCTTGTGCAAGCCCAAAGAATAAGTGATCTTGCACAGAATATACCAGTCATGGCACAATTGGGTCTGACAGCTGTAAAACTAATAACAGAATGATTCTTCATTATAATGTTAAACATGAGAATGGTCTCCTTCTTACTGTATCAGTTAATCTGGTCTGTTTTGTGGTATAACTCTGTGTGTGTCTCTGTGTGCGAGTACATAAGTTGTATCCATGTGCTCATGTACAAGGGGTTATTTTAGATGTTCCACATAATTTTGTTATCTATTTGAATGAATGCTTGAGTTAAAAAAAAATTAAACCCTCTCATCCACAACTGGATTTGATAATGGAATGACAGACAAAATAGAGCCGCAGCGTTGTTTTATTTTAGTCAAAGAAAACAATTACATTACTTCAGATTTAAAGTCAAAACCATAATTGACATTGGCTTGCATAGTTAGTAACACATCATGGAATTTATTTGCAGGTATTAGTTCTAATGATGACATGATTAAGCACATTAAAATAGGAGGAACCTGGCAAGGTTGTCATGGCAAAAGGCTTCTCTCAGGCATTCTTGATATAAATTTTATTTCACCGTATCCTTCTGCTACCTCTGTTTTTGCCTTTAGCACCTCTCTGTGCTTTCTATGTGACATGCCCATTCCGAACTCCACTTTCTCTCCTCAAGGAGTCTTGATTTGGGATAGTTAAGTATCAAAGAAAAGGGAGAAAGCCATTAAGGATCCACTTGTCTTTACTTCACTCATTTTATAAGGCATTTGTGATTCAAGCTGTTGGAGGAACGTATAAAGGTAATGTTGGTTATAACTACAGCATATGTTTATGTTTTATTCCACTAAAATACAAATTCAAGTTCCTCTTGGTTAAAACTGCACATTTTTAAATGAAGTATCAGTTTCAACACATCTTGTAATAAGTATAGTAATAATACTTTATATTTATTTAGCATTTTTCTTTAAAGATCTCAAAATGCTTTGCAGACTTTCATTAATTTAGCATCAGAATACCACTGCAAAGTAGCTATTTGCCTTTTTCCAGATGGAGGAAACGGAGAATTACAGACAGTAGGTGACTTCCCCCTGATTTCTGTAGTTCGTCATTTAGAGCTCAGTCCTTACACATATGCTTGACTTAGGCACTGTGACTTCACAGTGTGTAAAATTAGGCATATGTGTATCGGTTTTGCAGGATCGAGCCTTAGACTGAACGATGTTGGAGTAGAGAGACCTGTATTTCCTGTGAGGCACCTTGTGGATGCAATTAAATAAGTTATAGCAATTATAATGCCAGAAGCCATGCAATATGGCAATGGTAGAGCTGGGAACAGAACCCATGAATCTTGAATCTCTGCTCTAATGTAAGCACCTTTCCCACACTCCCTTACACAATCACTTGTAAATCATCTTTCATGAGACTAAAACTATTTCAGATCTTATTTGAGAATGAGTCAAAAGCCCATGTTTGAAAAGTTAAAAAAAATCTACAACGCTTCTGCTCCCAAAATCCTGCCAGAAATAACTGAGATGTTTAAAAATGTCCAGACTTGCTCTACTTTGTTTTTAACAACTCAGGATACTTATGAAATGAAAAGGATACCTGACCAGTTCTGGACACAGTCCAGTTCCTGTATACCACTCCAGCGGTAAATAGGGCCTATAAAAGTGCCATAACCAGCTATGGGAGAATTACTCCACCAGAGGAGTTGTCCTTCATTGTCTAGTGGAGGTTGTATGTGTGGAGTCACGAAGGGGAGTGTCTGGATCCAAGGGCTCCTCTAATTTACACTGAACACTTTATTGGCCCCAAGCTGGCTCAGAATCTGGGCAGTGCAGAAGTGTTTTAAAGCCACCTTTGACCTCTTTCCTCCTGGGCTGTGCCAGCTGCCAAGTGCAGCACAGAGTCTCTCCCCGTACTATATAGAACATTCAGTATTCCCAAGATTTCAGCCTGATGATAAGAAACCTGTAAGAGCAGGATTAGCCATATAGCTCCCAAATTGATTAGAAATGCCTGAATTTTCCATCTTGGAAAACGTTGTTAAATAATGAGAGCCAGAAAGGTGGAGATTTATCAAATCCTTATAAGCAGCAAAGATAAATCATCCAGAGAAAGCAAACCGAATGGATGGAACATTTATGCCTAATTGTTCTTATGTAAAAAAAAAAAAAAAAAAAAAAAAACCAAGAATAAAAGAGGCACAGTAGGTATTTATTAATTGTTAACGCCCCATTGTACTCAACAATCTCCCCTCCCACACAACAGGCGCCAGTTCGATCAGGACTACAGTTCTCACGTTGCTTAGCTCCTCACTTGCCAGATCAACCCACAGGACCAAATTCTGCCTTCCAGGGCATAAACATTGCACTCTCTGTGATTGCTGTGTGAGTTCTGCATCTAAAGGCAGAATTGGGCCCACTGCAGTACATGAGTACCCATTTCAGACTGAGAGCTAGGGATCTAGTTTATGGCTCTTTTCCCAGGATGGGAGAAGCCCAGATAGGTACCCAGAACTGATTGTTCATGTGCCAGAAGTGAGTAAGAGGGATCACACAGAGCAATGATATTAGGAGACACAGTGCAACCTATAGTGGGATGGTATCATAAAGAGGCAGCCTTGGGAGCAAAGATTTTGTATTTATAAGCCCCTGAAAAAGCAGTGCAAAGGAGTAAGTGTCAGAGCAGCGTCCCAGACAAATGCCAAGGTCACCTCTGCAGAGCTCCTGCTCAGCTCTCCTATGGGTTAGCCAGGGCAGGCAGGCAGCCTATGGTTGTGAATATAAGACAACTCCAGTGACTTCAGCAGAGTTACACCAAGCATGACTTTGCCCCTTTGAGCTGGATAAATACATATTATAATATGTATTCTGAATACACTTTAGCTACCATACCAGAGCCCAAACTACACCACCTGTTATTGGTGTTGCAAGCACCTCACACCCTCTGAACAGTGCCTGCTGCACCTATCATGTGCTGTATAAGTGTACTGGGAATTACACCTGTCTGCAGCCTCTTTTAAATCAGGGGCATCTATGGCAGAGGGGGATTCACCTCAGAGAGAGCAAAATTGACTCCACTAGTGGAGTTCAGCTGTAAATTCTGTCTGGGGCTCCTCAGTTATTAGTGCATCCCTTTACCTGTCTGAACCAGCCTCACCCCCAGTATGTCCTCTGCCAGCCAACTGCAGCACCCCCAGTATTGCAGGGCATGTACTGTTGCAGTCACCCTTTCCCACAGAGAGCCCATTGTTGGGGGCTGAGTATGTGGGTTCTTCCAGCTTGCAGAGAGAGACTCCATCAGTGAATCCAGTTCTGGAATTATCTCCTCTCCCCGATTAAAACCGCCAGGCCACCAGTGTTGTCACATTGTAAAGTGGCTGTCATCAGCAGAACCTGATCAGAGCAATGCCAGCTGGGGAAATACAGTTTTCTAGTCACAGATTAGTGCTCCTTACTGGGGAACTTTTAGAACAAGAGGCTGGAGTGAGGAGCTTCCCAGAAAAATCATTAACCTTTCACTTTCTCTTTTTCCCTTGTCAGAGTGAAATACCTTCCTCCTTTGAAGGCCTGGTGTTGTTATTGTCTTTTTAAAGATGATATTTTAATGTTATCTGATGTTTTCTTGCAAGCCCTTCAAGAGCCAGGCGTTACATATTTTAGCTGCATTGGCTGCTTTGCCGGGTCCAAATGCCAGAAAAAAAACATATTGACCTTGGCACTTGTGCTGAGAACAGAATACAGGAATGTTTTCTTGTATCAGTAATTTACCATTTAAGTTTCTCCCTGCCGCCACCCTGTATATGTGGAACATGAAACATCAGAATTTGCACACTTTCTATAATGCTGCTGGGGAAGGTTTGAACTAAAAATCTTTCCTGTTCCCACTTTGCCTTTTGGGGCGGAGTGGGGGAGGGAGAAAGAGAGAGAGAGAGAGAGAGAGAGAGAGAAGTAACTTGTAAAATTGTTCAGGTTAATTTCTTTCCTTCAGCCTACATGATTAGAAGGATTAACTAGAGAAATATGACCATGTTTGCTGATTTTTTTCAAAGCATTAACAATATTTTCTTGATTTGTGTGTGTGCATGCAAAAGCAGTACATGGGTCCACGTGTATGTGTTCCTTTCCTGTACTAACAACATCTGCTAAATGTCTGACAGCCAAGGAAAGACATTGTACTCCCTCAGCTTCTGACTGCTAAAGTGGGAGGAAGAGAAAATCCATGGGACACTGGCTCTTGAGGTTTAATGGTAGATCTGTGTGGAAGTTAGAACTTTGAAGCAGAACCATATTTTGCTTGAGGTACAATTTGATTCAGAGCTAGGGTTTTAGGGGGCCATGATTAAAGGGATAGGAAGGTGTAAGGATTAGGGAGCCAAGGGTAGGGGGACCCTGCAGAGAAGCTGAAGGGAACTCCACTGAAGTCAGTGAAGAAGTTGGCCCTGTGTATTTAATTTTGAAAGGATATTGACAGGTCTCCTAAACTTTCAGAGGGAATGGCAATGTTTTGACACCCTCTACCCTTTTATTCAGAGTTCATATATACCCCCCAACTCCTCACCCAGCACACATAGCAATTGATCTTCCTCTCTTCTACTGGGCAGGTAGCTATAGTGTCCTCATCCTGAGTAAATTTATTGGCTTAAAACAATGGTCTGGAGCCCTTTTGTTTGTGTAGATATTCTGGAAATAAAGACAGTCTCCCCAAGTTCCTCCCCGTACATATATCTAAGCATTTCTAAGTCAGATGTCAGTGAAAGGCAAAGAAGCACAAAGGTTAAGGCAAGAATCACTAATTGAAGTTCTGTGGTCAGTGTTATTCAGGAGATTAAACAAGATTATCATGATCCCTTCTGGCCTTAAAATCTATGAAATATCAACATATCGGAAGGTGACTATTAGGTGTACCCAGTGGGGCCAGACACTGAGGTGGGCATAAAATATTAGTGGTCTCCCATCTAGTGGGTGGACTTGATGTATGTACATCCAGCACATTAACCCAGCTGCCATGCTAGTTGGGACCTTGATGGTCGACAAACAGTGGTTACACCTTGTCAGAAAAAAGGGAGTCTCCTCCAGGCCACTCTGATAGGGTCTTATGTAAACTGGTCTTTTGCATTTGATATTCCTCTTCTTTTTGGGGGCTAGGAAGGATCAGGGAGATTGGGGGAGTGCAGTCCTTGTATAGTCACAGCTCATGGACATGTAGGATTAATTATTTAGTATCTGTACAATGCTTTGAAAATGTGAAGTACTGTATAAATGCAAAGCATTATTCTCACTGCCCTATTACCAAAGTAAATAAGTATATGAAGAGTATAAAAATATAAAGTTTATTAAGTTTATGTAAAATGTGCTACTGTTCCGTAAGGGATGTCACACTTGGGAGGGATTTATCAGTGATGGAAGATAGATCATTTCCCTCCGTTTGTATTTTCACCGTATCCCTTGTGAATTGATTTGGGAAAAGATGCTGTATTTTCAACAATTTCTTCCTTTATTGGTCCCTCCAGGGTCTTACTTTCAGTTTAAAGGTGAGACCACCATTTTCTCCCAAAGCAGTGCCCCATAGATTGATTGGCCACCATCTTTCTTTCTTTGGAGATCTTAGTTATTTTCTGTGTCCCATGGGTAATTTTCAGTGGCATGAGAATAATTCAGTTGTTCCACATGGCAGCACATGCTGCTGTGGCAGCTGTGTTCTCAGCTGGGCCTTTGTGTGTGTTTCCATATCAAGGTGCTGTGGTTTATGGAGTTGTCATGCATGTCATACGATGCATTAGCTACTATGGTCTTTTTTTAAAAAAAGTAAATAATACCCAGATCTTTATCAATAGGCAGAAGTCCAAGCTAGAATTAGCCTCCAAGTAAGCCACATAAGCATCTTTTTTGTTGCATTTTGCAAAGTGTTTGTATCATACAGCATAGAAATTAGGTTTTATAGCACACTTTACAAATTTAAACCTGAATTTAAAGAAGTCTGAAATAATTTAGAGCTATCTAAGTTGGTGTAATACACCTTTTTCCAGACCTTTCAACGTGTACATCACATCAAATAAAGCTCCCATAGACTTATTTAGAGTTCCTTAGTTAGACTCATACCCACTGACCAGTAGAGCTGGTCAGAATTTGAAATTTGCATCCCCTGGGAAATTCTAAGATTTTGAATTTGTTTTCATTCTGAATCAAAATGTAAAGTCAAAATGTCTTGCAAAATGAAAAATTTAGATTCAGAAACATCAAAATGTTTCACTTTGACATGGTAAAAGTATTGAGGGTTGGTTTGGTTTTTGATGATGTTGAAACATTCTAATATAATATACAATATATAACCTATAACCTTGAAATTAATAATTAATATGTCACAACAAAATGAGTATAAATGACAAAGTCAAAACAAAATATTTTTACCTTATAGAAATGTTTTGACATTATTAAAATGAAACTAGAGAGGCAAAACTGTTTGCTTTGACAATTGACATGTTCCTATGGAAAGTTTTGATTTCAGTGAAGCTGCATTCTCTGATGCAAAACTGTTCTGTTGAAAAGTTTTTAACTAGCATGTAACTTATACCCCTTTTATCCTTATGTCTAATCAGTGAATTTGGCCCAGAGACTCTTCACACACATACCAAGTGCCCAGAAGGAAGGAGTATAGCAAGAGAAGCAGCTAAAAGGAGAGTGCAGTGAAGTACAAATTGAAGTATCCCACCCTCTTCTTCAGGATACCTCTTCTTCCTGCTTCTCAGCCTGTAAATTATACCAGCTGAGACTGCTTATCCCTCCCTATAAATTGTAACTATGGCCAAGTCTACTCTACAGCTGGGATCAATGCTCTGACATCAATCCACTGGCAGTTGATTTAGCAGATCTAGTGAAGGCACACCAAATGGACTGTAGATCACTCTCTGTCGACCCCTGTATTCTACTCCCAACGACAAGAGTAAGGTAAGTTGATGGAAGAGTTTCTTCCGTCGACCCCCCCCACCCAGTCCATGGTATATAGATTCCATGGTAACTTGACCTAAGATACGTCGACTCCAGCTATGTTATTCATGTAGCTGGAGTTGCATAGAGTAGGTCAACTTACCGTGATAGTGTAGACATAGCCTCCGTGTTCGTAGGTCTAAGGGATTTCATTTGAAAGGGGAGGCTCTGATTTACACCACCTTACACGTCACCTGTGGATTTACTTCAGAGAATCTCCGCGCACTGAGCATGCTGTGAGTTAGATATCAGCACTGCAGGTAACCATGGGATCTATTTTGCATTCTGCATCAGTTCACAAGCGTCCTCTGGTGCTAGTATCTGCCTTATAGTCAGAGGGTATGTTGGCCAGGACCCAGGGTCATCCCTACTTTTTTTTTAAAGCACTTATGTATCTTAACTGCCCCTTGAGATGGGCAAGAAGCGCCTTAGGTTAACATGCTGTCTTTATGACAGCATCTCTGGCAGTGCATTAGCCTCCCCACCCATTCCTTCCATGTCACCCCACTGTCTTCATTGGTTATGAACCTGTGTCCTTATATAGAACTTCAGCCAACCTTCTGTAGTATCAGAACAAGAATTCATCAGTTTTCATCATTGCTGGAGATGGTTTGAGTATGTTTTCAATATTTCATTTGATTGCTGTTGTTGTGCGTCCCTTGGGACAAAATCAGAAAGTCTCTCACTCATGATTTTATCTCATACTTGTAAAAAAAATTCAGACTTCCTGGGCTGCTGGAAAATCCACAGCAACATCTTAAAAGGACAGGTTTGGACAAAAAAGAGCGATGAATGGTTTTGCCCTCTCTTGTTTATAAAAGAACTTGAGCCAAACTTGTGACTCTAATCTTTGGCTATAGCTGAGACCACCTGGCACAGCTCATAGGGAGGTGCAAAGTTCACTTGATCCTGGGCTGGCTGTGTGTAGGTCTGGTCCTTCAGGTTGCTCTAAATTAGACCAGCTGCCAACAGCTGAAAGAGGTTGAAATGGGAGTCTGAGATTAGCAGGCTGGAGGGTCAACCATTCATGTGTCTGTTCCCAGTTTAATTTAAGTTGGGGGATGGCCAGTAGGTCAGCTCCATGCCACCAGAGAATTCCCCTGTGCTGGGAGGATCATCTGGGCATCATGTATGCCAGATTTGCACCCCAAATCCACTGGTGGAGTAGTGCAAAGCAGCTGCACTGCAACTGCAAAAGAGAATCAGGCTCTATATCTGAGGAACCTCAGGCTTTAAGAGAGTTTGATTCGGGATAAAACTTTGTGGCTTTCACCCAACTCTACTTTTATTCTAAACTTTCAACAGGTGTATCCTAAGATGACTGTCTTGTTACTGTCTTAAGAGAATTAAGGGAATACTCTCAGAGCTGGGTGACCTAAAACTAGACCTAGCAACTGTGTTTTGGTTTGCAGGCAGGCTTCAGAGCAAACAGCTTCTGTCTGCTTCAGTTCTCTGCCTGCTCATAAGAAGGAAGCAGATAGGCATACCACCTCCCTGCTCTGCCTATAAAGGAATCCAAAGCCCATGATCTCCTGCAATGTTGCTACCCTGAAGAACTGAAGTGTATCAGAACTTGGGGCTTGATTTACATCTTACACAGGTGTAAATCAGGAATGAGGCTGTTGAGATCAATGGAGTTAATCCAGTGTTAAACTGGCCTAAGTGAAGTCCGTTGGTCCCATCCTATCTGGCTCATGCTCATGTAAAATTGCACTCATGCCAAAGGCAAAATTACACACTACATAAGTGTGTCTGTGCACCCACATTCATTTATTCCAACATTTGAGTAAGAGCAAAGCATTAGAATTTTCATCTACCAACCCCTCTTTATCCCAATGGGTTTTCCAAATGCAACAATGTTAGATCACACACAGGTGTTAGAATTTTTAAAGCAATCATGCAGACATTTACAGCTGTAAATTGGAAGCACACACAAGTGCGTGCAGAGTATTGTGGGATGATGACAGTTTTGCAAAGTTGCAAGTCAGATAGTGATCTAGCCAAAAAGTTGGCATTACCTCTGAGATGCTTGGGTATTTGCAACTGTGATGGCCAAAGATAATGAAATGTGCTCATCATAATTGATAGAAACCTCTTTTATAAGTTAACTCAAAGAAAGTTCTGCCCCAAGAGCCTAAGGCCTGGGTTACACTAGGAGAGGAGCGGGCTTCAAACTAAGATACACAAATTCAGCTACGCTATTCGCATAGCTGAAGTCGAAGTATCTTAGTTCAACTTACCTGGCCATCCTCACGGTGGCTCTCGCATCGACTCCACTTACTATTCTTGTGGAGCTGGAGTTCTGGAGTCGATGAAGAGCGCATTCGGAGATCGATTTATTGCATCTAGACCAGACATGATAAATCAATATCCGATACATCAAACACTATCCCCCGATCCAGCGGGTGGTATAGACGTACCCTAACTTCTTATTGCTGTATAAGTTGTCTACACTAGAGAGAGTTTGCCAGCATTGCTATGCCATCAGACTTGCCTAGTGGAGATGCAGTTTAATGGCAAAAGAGTGCTCTGCAGGGATAGTTAATGCCAGTTCTCAGAGCAAAATAAACCATATGAGCAAAATAACTGTACCAGCAAATTTTCTAATGTAAACCAGGTCTAAAATACTAGTGACAGGCTCTGGGAGCTGTCTGTTCCCTTCTTTTGCTTATGGTTCAAATAAGTGGAATAATTCATGATAGCCAACATGCCCTTTGTTTTGAAGCTTTGCAACATTGTACTGTAGCTGCAATGGTTTTTTTTGTAACTCCCAGGCTTGGACCTGCCTTAATCACATCCCTTCAGGCTTCAAGTGTTGTGAGTGTTTTTCCTGATTTTCCTTACCACATTTCTCCAGCTTTTGATGACACCTGTGCTTAAACAGAGGCTTTCCTCCTGCCCTGTATGTGCCTTATCCAGCTTTCAACATGCTGACTTTGTGGCGTTAATTTCCTCACCAACAATTGAATTGTCCACTGAAATGGAGACATCCTCCAAGTTTGGAATGTTCAGGTCTATGTGTAAATCCTGGTACGTCTTCAAAGCTGTACAAGCCCTCCAAACACACACTATAGGCTCCAGATCTCTCTTCTGTGGGAGTTTGTACATGTGCTTGAGGGCAGAGTGTGGCATTGGGTGGCCAATTTCTGTAGCTCTTACTCATGCTGAGTAGATCTAAAGTACACATGTTGCAGAACTGGGGGTCTAAGGCCAAATTCTCAGGAAACTGACCAGCTGAGAATTTCTGTGTTGAAGGGGTGAGGTTGCACTCAGCTGGTGTCCCCCAGGAACTCAACAGAGGGTGCATGTTGGTGGGGGGAACGAGTGAGGTGGAACTCATCACCTGTGATTAGGACAGCGGAATGGGGTAAAGCCCCTTTAATGGAAGTATTCTGGGGGCTGCACCCACACATAAACTTGCTCATGCCTGGGGAGGAGAGGAGTGCACAGAGGTGAGAGCAGGATCCTGAGAGACTGGAGTGGCTGCTGCAAGACCCAGGATTGGGGCCAGGACTGGGACCCAGAGGGGCTAGCGCAGCCATCACGGCACCCAAGATTGAGCCAGGGAGCAAGGAGTGGGACTTGGAGGGGCTGGAATGGGCCCAGGATCAGGACACTCCTTCCCAGCCAGGAGCCAGCTGTCTTCCCAATCCCAAGGTTTCAGTACCTGCCCTTAACTCTCCCTCCTCTCCCTCCACCCCCACATTCACAGGGCTCTTTTCTCCTTCCCCGCACTTGTGCTTAACTGGCACATAATCTCTTGGGGATCATAATGCTAGGGTAAATTTAGAGAGCCTCCGCAGGCTGTTCTTGGTCTGGGGCCAGAGCACACAGAATCGTGGAGCTCTAATGGCTCCCTGCTGCCCCACACTCACTCTCGCAAGCTGAGCATCAGCTCTTGGAACCTGGGGTCCGTCTGCCCTGTAATGTTTATTGCCTAGCTCTCTGGCCTTTGCAGTGACAGATAACTAGCCAGCACTATTCTAATGTCATGCATGAGGCTGGTTACAAACAAAGGAGACCTGATAAGACACACAGGACCTGAATCAAATGACTGCAAACAGAAAACCAGTCACAGTAATTTCACAATGATTGAACCAACAGGGTAATAATCTGTGTGTGATACCTGGGGAAGAGGACACTATCAGGAAAGAAAAACATTATCAATTAAACTAGCCCACTCCCCCAAAAATCTAAATTGAAATACTATAGACCAGATCCTCCGCTGGGTAAATCAAACTAGCTCCATTGGCTTCAATAGAGGGTGTGGCTTTGTCTATGCAAAACAAATGACAGTCCTTTTAAAATCAGACTATCAGTACCTGCAGCACACTCTATATCTATCATGGAGTTGTCAACTCTGTAAATGATACTGAACAACTGGTGTTTTTCTAAACATACAATAATTGCTAACTTAAATGCTGTACAAGCATTTAGCACCATTGTGCAGTATGCATGAATAATACTGCACTGAATTAAATTTCCAGTAGTCTGGATACTTATCAAACATTTTGCTTGTCTGGCAGGGAAGTCGTACCCATGTCTGTATAGTTGGTACATGTATTTGATTTTATACATAGCAATCTATAGTGGTAGTAAGTCACTCCATATCATGCATTTCATGGTGATTTGTGCATTTTTGGGTAGTTCACTCAATATTTGAACTAGGGCTGCCAAACTATTAAAAAAATTAATTGTGATTAATCGCAGTTTTAATCACATTGTTAAACAATAATAGAATACCAATTGAAATTTATTATAAATATTTTTGGATGGTTTTCTACATTTTCAAATATTTTGATTTCAATTACAAGACAGAATACAGAGTTTACAATGCTCATTTTATATTATTATTTTGATTATAAATATTTGCACTGTAAAAATTATAAATAAAAGAAATAGTATTTTTCAATTCACCTCATGCAAGCACTGTAGTACAATATCTTTATCATGAAAGTGCAACTTACAAATGTAGATTTTTTTGTTACATAACTGCATTCAAAAACAAAATAATGTCAAACTTTAGAGACTACAAGTCCACTCAGTCCTACTTCTTTTTCAGCCAATCGCTAAGACAAACCAGTTTGTTTACATTTACAGGCGCTAATGCTGCCCGCTTCTTATTTTTTTACAATGTCATCTGAAAGTTAGAATAGGTGTTTGCATGGCACTTTTGTAGCAGGTACTGCAAGGTATTTACGTGCCAGATATGCTAAACATTTGTATGCCCCTTCATGGTATGGCCACCATTCCAGAGGACTTGTTCTATTGTTCTGTTCATTCCTTGTGAAGCATCTGGTAGGATGCTGGGTTAGATGGACCAGTGGTCTGATTCAGCATGCCAGTCTTATGACTTGGGCCCTACCAAATTCATGGCCATGAAAAACGCGTCACGGACCATGAAGTCTGATCTCCCCAGTGAAATCTGTATAGTGTAGGGTAAAAGCACACAGATGACCAGATTTCACTGGGGAGACCAGCGTTTCTCAAACTGGGGGTCCTGACCCAAAAGGGGTTTGCAGGGAGGGAGGGATCACAAGGTTATTTTAGGGCAGGATTGCCACCCTTTCTTCTGTGTTGCCTTCAGAGCAGGGCAGCTAGAAGTCAGGAGCTGTTGACTGGGCACCCAGCTCTGAAGGCAGCACCCCACCAGCAGCAGGGCAGATGTAAGGGTGGTAATATCATACCATGCCACCCTTACTTCTGTGCTGCTGCTGGCAGTGGCTCTGCCTTCAGAGTTGGGCTCCCTGCCAGCAGCCACCGCTCTCTGGCCGCCCAGCTCTGAAGGGAGCACCACCACCACCAGCAGCACAGAAGTAAGGGTAACAGTACTGCAACCTTTTAACCTTGTTGGGGTCAGACCCCTACAACAGTGTGAAAATTCAGATTTAAATGACTGAAATCATGAAATTTGTGATTTTTAAAATCCTCTGACTATGAAATTGACCAGAATGGACTGTGAATATGGTAGGGTCCTACTTATGACGTATTGCTGATTTGTACCCATGTCTGGAATACACAAGGTTTTAAAGAGACCTAGCTAACCTAAAACATTTGAAATTAACTCATTTTTAAATCATCCCATTTCTGAGTGAGCACATTTTCAATCATATACCCTGATATTTTTGAAGGACAATTCTAATATTTTATAAGGATTTTTAAAGTTGCTCTCTGATAAGGGGCTTTTTTAGCAAGAAAGAAACTGCCTAAATGATTGTGCAGAGAAAAAGAACAAAAATTGACGGCACACAGAGTGCACCCAATGCACAAAGGTACCACATTGCAAAGAGAGATTTATTTGATTTTATTTTGCTGACTTTTTAACTATTAATCACTTGGGTGACTTGTTTAGCTCTTAGTTACTTGAGTGTTACTTGTGGTCTATAGTAGTGCAACCTTTTCATACAGAAATATAATTTTTCAAGTTGACTTTGTCTTTTAAATGAACTGTTTTTTGAAAAGTGTGGACCATTTGGCTGGAATTGATTTGCTTTGGAGGGATAGGTTGGGGGGATGTGTTATAATTAGAAGGTATTTGACATTACACTTGGTTGTTGATCTGTCAGTCTGCATGCTTTCAATTGGACTGGGAGCATCTATCCCTCTTGCTTGAAAACTGAAATACAGTTTGGAATAATTTAGCTGAAGTTAGCAATGATTGGTCATTTCAGTTTTCTGTCTCCTTCTTTCCACAGAACCCTAGCAGATTTTTCCTGTGCTAGTTTTTCAGACCATATGTTAGGGTATACTCCCCAAATCTGAACTCTGGACACATACGTGGGGACCTGCATGGAAGACCCCCTATGCTCATCTTCTACCAGTTTAGCTTAAAACTCTTCCAAGGCACAGTCTTCTGCCTTGGACAGATATCGCTGCCACCACCAAGTGATTTTCACAAATATTCAGGGAAGGGTCATTTGGAATTCCTATCCCCCCAAAATATCCCCCCAGGCCTCTTCACCCCCTTTCCAGGGGAGACTTGAGAATAAAATACCAACCAGTGAGCACAGACCACCTTGTCTAAGGACTTTGGAATCAAAGGATTCTTTTTAAAAAAGTTAAATTTTATTAAGAAAGAAAGAAACACATCTGCAAACTCAGGCTTTAGGGATTAAACACCAAAATAACTTTCTTGGGGTTCAACTTAAATGTTACAAGCAAAACAAAAGTACCCAGCATTAGTACAGAGGAATCCACAAACCAAAATCACCAAAAAGGTTCCTAATAACATCTGTCTTTAACTTTTTCTGTGCTACTTACATATCTGGGGCTCCAAATGAGGAGTTTCTAGGTATTTTTTATACCTGGCTTAAAGCTTACAGCCTACCCCACTCTCCAGCCCGAGAAACAAAGAAAAGACCCCACACACCCAGCAGTTTTTCTAATTTGAAAGGATACAGGCTCCTAGTTGGTTCCCCTGGTCAGGTGCCAACTCATGTCTCTAAACCCTTTACAGATAGGGCAATTAGGATACAGCTGCTAAGGAGGATTCTATGGCTATTGACTGGCTGGGTGTCCATAAAAGAAAGCTAACTCCTCCCACCATTTATCACAGCGTATGAGGGAGAGAAAGAGAGAAAGCCTTGTGAACATTAAATAGTACGTGTTCTATATAGGGCTGCAACCTACAGAGAAATATTTATCCATCAAAAGGAGATCTCAGGAGAGAAATGCAGAGGGTTAAACTCTCAAAAGAACAAGGGCAGCTTTACATGGACAATTTATGACTAATTTGGCTGTTGCTTCTTCCAAAAAAATATGCCATACTTTCTCTACATGTAGGTTGTAAATAGCAATAAGAATTTTAGTAAGGGGCCTTTTTCCCTTTGGCAAACCTGACAGCAATTTAATCAGAAGATGGAACTGAGAACACCTGTTTTCTACCAATTGTCATTCAAGATTGATATCTTTAATGTATTATATTAGCAGCCCAAATTGAACTGACTAGACTCCATCATTTTCATATTAATATGGTGTTGCAAGAAAAAGTCAATGATTTAGTAAGGGGCATGCCCCTTGTAAGAATAAAGGAGTTAGCACAGGGATTGGCAACCTTTGGCATGTGGCCTGTCAGGTAAAGCCGCTGGCAGGCCAGGCTGGTTTGTTTACCTGCAGCGTCCACAGATTTGGCCGATCACAGCTCCCACTGGCCGTGATTCGCCAGTCCAGGCCAATGGGGGCTGCGGAAAGCAGCGCAGGCCGAGAGATGTGCTGGCCACCGCTTCCTGCAGCCCCATTGGCCCGGAATGGTGAACCACGGCCAGTGGGAGCTGTGATCGGCCAAACCTGCAGACGCTTCAGGTAAATAAACTATCCTGGCCCGCCAGTGGATTTCCCTGACAACCTGCATTCCAAAGGTTGCCGATCCCTGAGTTAGCACATTCCCCTCTTCGGTTCCAAATTGGGTATGCTCTTTACACCATTTTTCTTCACTTCTTGATCTGAACCAGGGGTTGGCAACCTTTCCAAAGTGGTGTGCCGAGTTTTCATTTATTCACTCGAATTTAAGGATTCACGTGCCAGTAATACATTTTACCATTTTTAGAAAGTCTCTTTCTATAAGTCTATAATATATAACTAAATTATTGTTGTTTGTAAAGTAAATAAGGTTTTTAAAATATTTAAGAAGCTTCATTTGAAATTAAATTAAAATGCAGAGCCCCGGAGACTGGTGGCCAGGACCTGGGCAGTGTGAGTGCCACTGAAAATCTGCTCGCGTGCCGCCTTCGGCACCCATGCCATAGGTTGCCCTGTTCTGAACTATTGCTGCTGCTCTCTTAAACAGCTGCTGCGTTTCACTAAGAGGTGGCTGCACTTCACTGGTTGGCAAAGTGAGTTGTGTACATACTTACAGTATCAATCTTAGGCTGATGTAAATTTGCCTTTCTCCATTGAGGTCAATAAGATTAGACCAGTTTACAGCAGCTGAAGATCTGACCTATGGCATTTATAATGCTAAATGCTACTTCGTACTTCTGCTACATGGAAAAGGTCACATGGTGATAAGCATCTTGCAGGTACCTAAAGCAGACAGACATGTGATGTTATTGTCCATAATAATAATTATTACTCTGGATCAGTGGAGTTTCTCCTATTAGATGCTGTTGGATTAAACAGCAAAGAGTAGAGATGATCACTCAGCACACTGTAGTCAGGATTCTGCTTATCACTTGGGCAAATTTTGGTAGGAAAATGTGACCATAAGTTACAGTATTTCATAACTGGCACAATCTGCTCTGCAGCATGACAGGGGGTTGGCAGATACCTGCACCTTAAGCTGGAATCTCACCTTCACCTTACTGGCAGTGTCTGTTTTCCTCTTTGGCTCTACTGGGGTTCCTTCGCCAAGCATATCTCCTTTAACTTGGAGAACACGTCTAGTGCAAGCTTGCCCATCACCTAGAGTCCCAGGTGTTCCAGAACACAACTTTCCTGAGCTGGTCTGACTGGTTCTCACTAATTGGAACAGAGGCCATTTTGACTAATTTATGGGTGAAGCCATGCCTCAAGTCACATTTAGATGCAGGTGGAATATATGTGCAGAGACAAGCTTTGGTCACGGTTATTTCCACACACACATCAGCCTGAGTCACAGAGATCCTCCCCACAGCAGAACTCAGATAATTACTGGCACAGCCAGACAGTGAATGTTTGCAAAATGCCTTATAACACATCTAGTTGGAAGGCACTTGTTATATAAATGTAACATGCTTATCGTTCGGGAGTACAGATCAGAATTCCACTTCCAGCACTGCATTTCCTTCACATTTTCTGCACTCCTTTCTCCCTCCCAGTTCTCTTGTGCACATTTTCCAACGTGGAAATTTCTTCTGAGCAGTGTGCAATCAGGGAGGCTGGCTGGTCACAGTGCTGAGAGTAACAAAATGCAATAAGTGTCTGTTTTTAAGGGAGAGATTTAAGTTTAGAATAGTAGAAATCCAAGCCCCTCTCACCAAGATGCAGGTAACACCTATTCAGCTCCATGCATATCATTCATATCCTGCGAGAGAGCGAACCATGCTCATGCACTTGCTTAAAATAAAAAAGAGCAATCCTGCAGGATGTTTGGGGCATAGGGTGGAATTTTGCTCCCGGTCACGCCTTTGCATTGCCATTGGCCCCAGTGATCTGTGGAGATGGAACAAAAGTCAGAATTTGTCTCATTGACTGCAGTTTTCGGAACTGCTTTTGAATGAACTAGCCCATGTAATCTTTGCTATTGTAGAGTTTCACATCAAGCCCCATATTTATACCTAGCCTTTGTAAAACCTGTACAAGGTGCCCATATCCTCTGCTCCAAAGCATTCAATAAAGGGCTAATGATTTAATATGGGAGACTAACTCTCCCTGACCATAAGAATAGCATGCTGGGAAGCAATAATACAAACTTGTTGCAGCATGTGAAATAAAATAACATCTGTTAGTTAATGTTTTTTGTGCAATCTTTAGCAAATGCCGTCTCAGTCATTCTGGCAGTGTCTCCCGAGGCCATGGAACACAGGGATCAAGACTATCTCATTACTTCCAATCTCCTTTAGCCACATTTTCTTTTCATTGCCATGGGGAATGGAGTATAGAATTGAAGATCATGGTGCAGGTTAAATGAAATTAGAAAATGATATACAGGACAGATTGTTTCCTTGGGAACTAGATGGAGCTTTCGGTGCACTTCTGTGTTGCACCAAGAACACCACCAAGGTCTTGACCTTGGAGATTCCAGGTGACTTTCAAATCACCAGGATGTCACAGGGTGCAGGTATGATGGCCTTATGGTTGTCAGCATGGGTTGTCGTTTGCTTTGTTTCCTCATGCTTTGCAATCACGTGAGCTCCTTTCTTAAGTAACATGGTGATATGTTTGTGCTTGAGTTCCTTAATGGATGGATTGTGTACCAGCTGAACTCAGGTATTTCACCTTTTCTCTCTCTTGGCCGAGCTTTCGATACTGTTCCTGTTGGCTCATTGTGTGGTGTTTTTGCAGCAGAAGCTCACAATTTCTGTTCCCAAGTCCCATGCGCTGTGCAATCCATTACTCACTGCGGAGGCTGTACAAATGTGGCAAAGACTGCGGTATGTACGTGCCAAGCCAACCATTCCAGTGTAAAAACTATAGGCCTCTGTTATTGTTTCACTCATTTAACCTTGTTTTCTCTCTCCACAGTCCTTGTAAAAGTTGGCTGGAAGTGTGAGGGCTACAGATTACAATTGAAATTAGGTCGCCGAGTTCCCCATTAGTGTGCTCACTGATACAAATTATGTCTATTTTCCCAAGGTATATTTCAGGAAAGGGCTCTCTGGTCTAGGAAGCATTTTGAGAATGTCTCTATATACATGTGCAAGGAGTCCAAAAAAGGGAGTGACACAGATGGTCACAGGGTTCACTCAGTGCTAACAGCACCTCCTGCTGGCCATTCTGGGAATTATCTCTGCGAGACATTGCACTTTCCCTCCAGCATGTCCCCATGCCATGTTATCCTGCAGCCCGTCTTGCTCCAGGGCCTGGAGTGTCCTCTTTCATGGCTAGGCCCTCCAACCAGGTTGCTATGGTCCTCCCCTTCCAGGGAATTCAGTTCCTTCCAGACCCACTGGCTAGCTGGCATCTCCAACACCCTTGACACTTCCCAGCAGCTGGCAGGGGAACTCAGGCCCACCCTCTACACTGGGTTCCACCCTGGGGACCCTGTAACAAGCAGTCAGAGTCTCTGCACGGTCCTGCCCCTTGTTGCTGTTTTTCTGGGTTTCTTCCTACTTTCTTCCTACATATCTGCCTTCCCCTCTGTCTGAGTTTGCCAGCCTCCCAACTCCCTCCCAGCTCAGGGAGTGACTGCAGCTTACTTCCCTGCCTTCTTGTATGACTCTGTCTGTAGTCACCTTCCTGGCTTTACAGGCCCCACCTGTTCCTGCACAGCTGAGTCTACTTGCAATCAGTTAGTTCCCTGCTCCCTGGCTCCTCCTCCAGGTGCAGCCTGGGGAATTAATTGGCCAGCCTGACCATCTTAACCCCTTCCAATCCTGTGTGGAGTGGACACCCCATCACACAGACATTTAGGTGGTGTTCTAAGTTAAATTGCTCTTTCTGAGCATGACTGTAGAACCTTGATTTCCCATCCACACACAGCAATGAAAACAGAACATGTTGTAACATTGGATGCCCTTACTTGTGGCAGAGAGCCATGCACTAGCACAGTTCTTGTAGCGTAGATGGGTCCTCAGAAGTGGTGCAGGTCCAGTACAGGTTGGATAATAAATGACCAAATGTTTGTAAGTGGAGTATTAAGGGTAAAAGCAATACTCGAGTTAGGGTGTTTGCTAATGGAAGTAGGCCAATACCTCCTACAGAGTGCATTATAAAGATACAAGACCAAACCAGGTAGGGAGGGGGCTCTGAATCCAGTGATAGGAATGTGTGCCATGTGTAGAAATGACTGTCATGTCAGCTGCAAAGTCTGTTACTTAGAGGACCTCCATTAGGAAGTTGTGCTAGATCTGTTTGCCCTCTGTCTTCTTGCCAGAAGAGTTTGGAACTTCCTTAGTATCATACTAATGTTTATTAATATCAAAATGAAGACGGAGTTCTGTTTTGTGTTTACCACGGACATGCATCTGTTGTTCACCATACTTACTGCTCTCACAGGGATGCTATCTTCCACCTCCGCCTCCAGTAGCCACACATGAAAATAAGAGATGGTCAGTCTGGAAACAAACTCAAGGCTATTTAGAAAAGGGAAACAAAAGTCAGTGTTCAGGACTGTGTGTTTACAGATTAAACTCCTCAAAGCAGTTTAAAGAATGGGGTGCTTTGAAGGTCGTAGGCAAAACTTGCATTTTAATTAAGTGCAGCTCAGACATTGACTATAAATTAAGGACTCAATTAACGACAGTCAAATATCAATGCACAAAAGTGGATCATTCATGCTTGAAGTACATGGACTAGGCAAGAGTATTCAAAGCTAGGCATGTTCCTTACATTTTGACTTGAATAATAAATCCTTGCATGCCTTGTGTTATCCATGCATGAGCCTTGCACTTTCACTGACATGACATTGCTTATTCAAGTACTATTTATTTAAAGAGTAATGGACAGCGGGTACCATTTTAGAGCCAACGTTTACTACCAGTGACCACATCATGGTACCTCAGACACAGCAGTACTTTAGTGGGGACAGGAACGGTGTGTCTTCTCACTTTGAAAATAAGTGCATTTTCAGTTCATGGATTGGTTGCTAATCCAAAACAATCAGCCAGATTTTCAGAAGTGGCAGCGCAATGGGGCTGAAAAGCAGCCAAATCTCCCCAGGCATGTTGGGGCAAGAAGGTCTGTGACTAAAGTGCTACTGCATACTCTGATGATCCCTGGCTGGTAAATGGCCCAGTGGGGTCCTAACCAGCTAGTGCAGAGCAACCCTGAAACAGACAGTCATAACGAGCTCAGCTGTGCCTACTGTAGACTTGGCTCAGGTAAGAATCTGGCTCAGCGTGCTTTTCTCTTGACATGATATCTCTCATCCAGAAAGGCTTAATCTTTCAATAGGCACTTTTAAATAATATTATACTGCAGTTAGAGTGCTTGGCTGATGACATAATGGGAAAATCAGCACACGTTCATCACTTCTTATTTAAGATCCCTGAACTGTTATTGGTGGTGGTGGCTGTAGTGGAGAATTAAGCCACTTCCCCAAATGTGGGGTCTGGAAGGTTTGTTCAGTTGAACATCATTGAATCATAGAGGGCATAGAGCATGTTACTGAAGTGTGTAGTGTCTGATTAGCATGCCGGGATGCTTAGTGATCAAACTGCTAGCAACAATGCAGTCGTTGAGACACTTTCTAATAAGGAATGGCTGCAGGAGCCGCATAGATATGGAAGGGAAGCAAATCTGCTATTTGCTGCTTCATCTTCATGATCACGAGATCCTGAGCATTGCAGGAGACAGCATATGAGCAGTTTTGAAGTTACATAAGATAACTTGCAGAGCTTAGTGACTTAGCTCCTCTTGAAAAGGATATACGTTTTATTACTCAGGTGGAAAATTTAGTGTGAGCAATGGGAGAATGGTTGAATGTTCTTCTTCTCTATGGTTGTGCTCAGCTTTTTGAGTGTGCGATTAAAGTCAGGCTATTTGGAGAAAGTTACTGTTGATAAACAGATGCTTACTGTGAAGGATAAATAGCTCTCAGTCGAGGAAGTTATCTATATGCTGAATGAGCTACAGCTTGATGTATTATTCTTCCTGCCAGCATTATACTAAAAGTCCTCCTCCTGTGCCAAGAAGCAAGAGAGGGGTTGTTTTTTTAATCCCCCCTCTGAAAGCTGTTTTGCTCCCTTGTGAGCAGTTCTGACCTTGGCCTTCTAGTCATGAACTGAGTCTGGAATCTCTGTCCCACGTCATTACTACACAAGTTGTGTCTGCTTGCACGGCACTATCTTCATTCTTTGAATTTGCAAGTTACTGTGACATTTGCCACACATTTTTTCAAACTCCATTTGTATGCTTTAGAGTCCACAGCAAGGATCTCTTTGTTTATAACTGGAGGAGGCTGGTAGTGTGCACTGGGTGAAACCAGAGGACTTTAAAAAGAAGTGGAAATACCTATTTATATAGAGGAAAAGCCTTAAGTAACAGAGCAGGTGCTTGCTGCTTGCCAATTCATTCTGTTCAGAGATTTAGAAACTACAACTGCTATTGGTTATTCATGATCTTACGAGTGGTAGGGTCCACTTAGAACAATGTCTAGCAGATCTGTGCTCACACACCACCTTCCATCCCAAGGTGCCAAGAGGGTGAGGCTCCCATTTGGCACAACTAGAATAGTTGCTACCTACATACCACAAGAGCCTGTTTAAAGCATTCGTTGCAGTGATCTGAATGTTCCATATGCTCATGTGCATATAAAGGCACATGCACCTTGCCTAGACACTAGAGATGGTCGTGGCAGGTGGGTCTGGCCCCAGCTGGCAGGCACAACACTAATTTCCACCTTTACTATGGAGTTACAGGTTTAAATATGTCCTGAGAGTTTTCCAGCCTCATTTCTGAACTGGGCATTGATGGATGGTAGGCTCACAGTTAGGCCCACTTTCTATAGCACTGCTGTATAAAATAACTCTTCAAAAAGCAGCATGTTGTTATCCTAGTTCTATCACTAACTCATTCATGTACATTTTATAATATCTTCATCTTACACGTAAGAATAAAGGGCATCCCAGCAAAATTAAGTAGCATTCATTCTGCTTCATACATCTTTGACAATGGCTTCCAGCAATAAAGATCCTGGGATAGGAACTTGGTTACCAGTTTGGTTGATGATGCAGGACATAATCCTTTGAAGCTCTGTTGGCTTTGCAGATTTGATAGCAATAAGGCTGTATTGGTGTTAAACTAAACAAACGGAGGAGTCATTGGGGCAAAATTCTTCCATGATACACATTCATTGAAGTTGGTGGCATTACACCAGGGATGAATGTGACCCAGTGAGCCTTACTATCTTTCTACATATGGCAAGACCTCTAATTTTGTATCTACCGTTGGAAATCTATCTCTCTTTTTGTGCCTGCAAATCAAGTGGTTAAGCATCTAGATGCTAATATTTTTACAAAACTGGGTGTGCAGAATTAGAGACTAGATGGAGACTCTTTTATTGATAGAGCTACCTGTCAGCATGTGCACACAGACATGGACAAACAAATCCGTCGCTGAGAATTATTTTAAAATCTGCCATGTCAGTGTTGTGCCTGACAAGCTTTAATTATAATCTTATCTTGAAGCTTTAAGCAATTAAGCTACAAAAATTGCTTGTTCCAGGATTGCACATTCATGCTGATATCACCAAAACAGCTTTTGCAGAAATGGTGAGGTAAACCATAGGGAGGCATATTTATTGCTTTTCCATAATAAATAGATAGGATAAGGGGAGGAAGAACTTAAGATTTGCTATGTGGAAAGGGATAAATTAAGTAATTTTTAGATATCAGAAAGAAAAATGTGCCAAAGCATTAAAAGAGAGGTGGGTAGCGTATCTAGTCCTGCAGTGTGAGGACATTTGCAACAAAACTGTTATTTTTGTGCCACCTGCTATTTATTATTATGATCTGTGTTACAATAGTGTCTAGGAACCTCAGTGGAGGATGAATGCCCTGTTGTGCTAGGTGCTGTACAGACATGCTCCAAAGAAGACAATCCTTGCCCCAGAGACTTCACCATCCCTATACAGCTGGGATGCAAAGGGTGGACAAAATAGACAAGTTGGGGAAGGGCCAGAGGACAATGTAACAAAATGTTTATGGCATTAGCGCATGCATAATATATAGCAGTTATACTGCAGTAAGCATATATCTCCTTCCATTTAATCTACCTGTCATATAAAATAGAACATAAATTTACAGCCTTGTAAATTGAGATAATCAGTTCAGTGTCCTAGGACTGCGCAATGGAATATCCCCCAGAAATGTGGCTCCTTATTCTTTGATAAAAAGGATCTGGACGACCAGCTTAGGCTCACACTTTTCTGTAAAGGAAACTTCCAGTGTAACTTAGCGTTTATTTTGATCACCACATCTAATTACAAAGAAGAGAGAATTGCTCCCAAAATACAGTCTACCTTTGGACTGTAGAATTAAATCGTCTGTCTTAATCTTCAGGGGCAGCTTGGGAGGACTCTGTAAAACTATGGGGTGTGGAGCAGAAAGGTGGGAACATTACTGGATGATGCAGCTGATAGCTAGATCAGATAGGTAAATGTAGAGACAAGGCCAAGCCTGATTCTCGTCTCACTTACGCCCTCTAACTCCATTGACTTCATTGGAGTTGTCCCTGATTTACAATAGTGCAAGTGAATGCAGAATTAGATCCTTGAACTATTAGGTGAAATCCTGCCCCCTTTGAAGTGAATGGCAAACTCCCATTCTCTTCAGTAAATCCAGGATTTTATCTTCTATCTTTAAAAGGGTGAAACTTTAACAAGTGTGCACATGCTTCTGAAAATCTGGCTCTAAACTAGTTGAAAGGCAAACTGCAGTGATACTACCCTTTAAGGAAGGTCTGTTTTGTGGCTGATAGAAAATATCCTTTTTAAAATTTTGACCCTGTATTCAGAGAATACGAGGGCTTGTCTACACGGGAAAGTTTTTTTCAGTTTAAGCTAGTATGTGAATTTAAACCGATATAATTATATGGACTCACTGACCTCTCCCCGAAGTGGACACTCTTACTCTGGGATAAGAGTAGCCTTTTTTCAATTTAGCCTATGTCTTGGGAAGGGAGAGGTTTAAGCTAAACTAAAAAAAGACTCATACTAGAGTAAGTGTGTCCAGAATAAGGGAAGTCTAGGGGTACTACTACGTTGGTGCACCTAAGAATTTGACCCTGCCGCCCTTACTCATGCGACTAGTCTCATTGGGACTACTCATGTGACTGGGATGCAGGACCTAGCCCTACATTTTAAAGGAGCTTTTAATAACCTGCTTTGCCTAATTAATTGTGAAACTCACACAAAGGAAGGTACAACAGACAGCACTCACATTTCATGTGACAATACTATCAGTTTGGAGTAGCAAAAATATAAATCCATTATGAAATAATAAAGAGTTGGAACTCAAGTGGAAAAAGATGGGAACGGGGACTCTCATAATGCATGTGCATTTGTTTAATTAAGCCTTATTTTCACAGGCAGTTCTTCCTGGGTGCACAGGCTTCCTCTTGAATCATATGCCAAAGTGCAGAAATGTCATCATGCTGCAAAGCACACAGGCACACAGGGCAAAGGCTAAAGGGGACCAGTCCAATGGCAGATAAATATAGTCTGAATCCATGATAGATTACAGTTGTGGGTGGGGCTATGGGGAACCACCAGGAAGTGTCACTGTGCTCTGGGGTCTGTGTAAGTGACAGGAGCACTGGACAGTGAAAATAGGAAACTCAAGGAAGTTTTCAGAATGTTTTCCTCACTGTTTGTAATCAGCTCCGTGGAAGCTTGAAACTGTCATCTGTTTCCTTGGCAATTTTGTTTGGTTTTCTCCATCATTTGTTCGTATTAAGTATGAAATCCTGCAACATTTCTTCTTGTGTGTAAGGATTATTCAACTGAGTAAGGATTACAGGATTTGTTATTGCAGGGTTGCTCACTCCTAGTATAATTTGATTTTCAGAAGCACATCTATTAAAGTATGTGCAGGGTTAAACTAGATCTAGAGGTTATATGGATTTTGCAAAAAGAGATACTAGAAGAAAAGGCAGGTTAAAATTTGAGTCAAAGAGATGTTAGTGTCCCTTTCCATATTACGTGATATTAGGCATAATTTGCCTAGCACTCTGTAGGTGTTAATGCAAACAAATCGTAAATAATAACTAACAATAAAATATGATCAAACTTCCCAGTGTCACTGCCAGTACATGCATTATCTGCTAACTCTGATACACAGCCTTTGTGCCATGTCTTCTTGAAAATCAGCTGCTGAACATATGTGATTTAGTGAGCTACACAGCCGCACACAGTATATATCAGAGGACAGGTTAAAGGCATAAGATTTCATGTCAGAGAAAAGGCTCCGAATTGTAGATTAATAGGTGTAAAATGAGAGTTAAGTGGCTAGATAAGAAGAAAACCATTCACTTTGTATTGTTATTGTTCTGAATTAAATTTAATATTTGTACATTGTGCCATTTGGGTATAGCCCATGGTGGGGTGGGGTGCAGAGCTATCCTGAGGAAGCAGGAGGCATTCTGCCTTGTGGGAGGTAATATGCTTTCCAGTACTCCCCCTGGCACACAGAGGCAGCTCATCTGCTACTACATCTTTATGCGGTGCACATACTGCTCCCCTCACTCCACACAGCCAGCTGGTGCTGCTGGCCAGTGCATTGAGAGGAGATTGAGTGATAACTTCACCTCCTGCCCACTCCTCCATGCTACTTTAGTTCTGGGTTTCTGCTTGGCACTTATGTGGGCTGTACAGTGAATAGGGGAAGGCTCTTATGTCCTGCATTGCACTCTGTGGGGGCCAGCAGAATCTGGCCCATATTGAGCAATGACATGACCTCTCCCTCAAAGAACTGACAGTCCAAAATGATTTCGACAGAACTGATAGTTGGAGCAAACAAACAAGAGGGTTTCTGCATCATCCTCGTGCACGCCCATGCTCTGTCCATCCCAGTCTCTGCTCTGTATTAGCGTGTTACAAACCCAGGTTTGGTTCACCATGCCTGTCTCCAGCTCGCTGGGTTGACAGGTGGTGACAGTGCTGAGCGAGCAACATACTCACCCATGGGGCGGGGATGTGCAATCCTTTTGGATGTTTGATAAGGATCATTGGTGGGCTGGACTGCAAAGAGCTTTCTGGCCAGGTACAACATCTTGAAGGTGACCCTGCATTCCAAATGGGATAGAGATATTGGAGGGGTTGCGGGAGGAGAGATATTGTCCCCAGCGCTGCACTGGGAATATGAGAGAGTGCTCCTTTGGAGGAGGAAAGGTTCAGGTGAAATATCTGACTCGGTGGGGGTGGATTGGGGAGAGGGACCCATCCCCACAGCCTGCTAGACAGTTTTGCATTCTTTGATAGACTTGTTTAAAAGAAGTCCTTCTGTCAGCCTGAGTGTTTTACCAGTCAGCACAGCTCAGAATTGAGTTCTGCTGTTTCACTGGCCATTGTAATGGTGGCTAGCTCCCCTATGGTTGGAATTAATTCAAAGGGAAGTGCTGTGGCAGGGCTTTCCGCTCTGCTGTTTTCTTTATGCAGTTGGGAGCCACCGCGGCTTGTTTGGGAGGGATTTGAGCGCTGGATTTACAGCTCTGGTGACCAAAGTCCTCTCTCTACCGAAGCGGTCCCAAACACATGAGGTGCAGCAGTAGCATCATTCACTCTCTTTCCATGACAGGGATCTTAGCCCTGACAGGTGGAGCCATCTGTGGGTCTGAGGAAGGAGTTAATTCTCCTTGGCCTAGTCAGTCTTTGGCCTGTCAGCTGAGTAGCCAATGGTGATGATTGTAGCTGAGGTTTTGAGGTGTGTTTTGTGATGCCTGCTGGGAATTAGATTGACTCCACAATGAACTTTGATCACTGCTGATTCCAGTGACCTTGTAATGAAATGCTGTATAGCCCATTGCTTGTCACTGAGCTCTCCAGCACCCTCTTGGGCTGTGTTTTTGATACATGACTGAAGAGAGTTGTGGAGCCAAATCTTTCCATTAAAGGCAGGGATGGGCAAACGTTTTCGCCCAAGGGTTGCAAAACTGTGTGAAGGGCTGGGTAGGGAAGGCTGTGCCTCCCCAAACAGCCTGGCCCCCTATCCACCCTCTCACTGCCCCCCTCAGAACCTCTGACCCATCCAACCCTCCCTGCTCCCTTTCCTCTGATCATCCCCTCCTGGGACCCCTGCCCCTAACCGCCCTCTGGGACCCCACCCTTTATCCAACCCCACCTGCTCCCTGTCCCCTGACTGCCCCGACCCCTATCCACACACCCACCCCCTAATATCCCCCCCAGGATTCCCACACCTATCCAACACCCTGTTCCCCGACCTGTGACTGCCCCCCCAAGAACCTCCACCCCATCCAACTGCCCCCTGTTCCCTGTCCCCTGATTGCCTCCCAGGACTCCCTGCCCCTTATCCAACCCCCACCCCACCCCCTTACCATGCTGCTCAGAGCAGCAGGAGCTCGCAGACCCATTGCCCAGTAGGAGCGGCGAACCAGAGCGCTATGGCTGCAGGGAAGGAGGGACAGCGGGGGAGGGGGAATGGGGGGGAGGAGCCAGGGATTAGCCTCCCCGGCTGTGAGCTCAGAGCCAGGCAGGACAGTCCCACAGGCCGGACGTGGCCTGTGGGCCATAGTTTACCCATCTCCAATTTAAGGTATCAGTTCAGTGGCATGGGTGTTGTGCAGCTCTTTGGGATATCAGTGGAAACTTCACTATTTCATAAAATATTATTATTTATGATTTGCATTGCTTGATGTGTAGGAGCCCCTTTCATAGAACAGGACCCCCCTTGTCTTAGGCACTGTACAAAGACAGAAAATGAAAATGGTCTCTGGCCCAGTTCTAGCTATTCGTCCTTCTAGTTACTGCATGGGAGATCACAGGGTTAATTTTTGGATCTGGACTTTGGCTCTGTAGGCCGGTAGATACCGTGAACAGTGCAGAGACTGCACTCTCAAACCTAGCGTGAGGGGAGTAAGTGCCTCCTGTTTTCAGCAGGGACTTCTCCATCTGCACTGGATCAGTGATGGAAGGAGTCCTGTTTGCCCATCCTTCACTGGGCCTTCAGAGAGGGATGTGTTGCAGAACTGGCAGGGAGAAAGAGAGAGGAGAGGAGCAGCCTGCAATAGGCTTGATGGTGTTGTAAAAATTAAATTGTTCAGATTAAAAATCAAAGAGCCAAAGTGATCCTCAGCAAAACAACGCTGACTTCGATGGATTTGTCCCGAATAGTTGACTGAGAATGCAGGATCTTTGCAGTGCTATACTGCATTTGGGCTTGAGTCCTGAAGCCACAGCTAAGTTAACAATACAATGGCCTGTTCCAAAGAGGTGCCTTATAGATCTATCTCCCGTAAGCCCTCAGCAAGACAGGACTGAGTTATGATGCTGGTCTCACTCCTACTATAAACCAAGAGTAATCCCCCCCGCCAACATCAGCAGGGTAACACTAGCATGAAACTAGTGTGTTGTCAGAGTGGAGCTTCAACTCTATTGTTTCCTGTCTTCATGAGTGTGACCCCTCCTGTTTCATGAGTCTAGTGTTTTGAAGTGAGCAGTCTCCCAAGCACTGCACGTTGAGCTTGCCAACAGCTCACCTAGACTGTGTTTGTTGACTCTCTTTATCTTGCTCCTTTTCTCTTTTATCCCTGAAGGTTGGAGGCCAGCAGGGACCACGTTTTGCCCATTGACTATTACTTTCCACCGCAGAAGACTTGCCTGATTTGCGGCGATGAAGCTTCTGGGTGCCACTACGGAGCTCTCACCTGTGGCAGCTGCAAAGTCTTCTTTAAAAGGGCAGCAGAAGGTAATTCACCTTTGTTCAGTTCACACAGAGATATCAGAGAACAAGCCCTCCAGCCCTGACATCTCCTATTTCCCAGGACAGGGCTGCCTGAGGGCCTTGTACTTCACTCACAAAACACATTCATAGAATATCAGGTTTGGAAGGGACTTCAGAAGATCATCTAGTCCAACCCCCTGCTCAAAAGAGGACCAATTCCCAATTAAATCATCCAACAGATTTTTGTCGCATATCCCTAAAGGGCTCCCTCAAGGATTGAATTCACAACGCTGGGTTTAGCAGGCCAATGCTCAAACCACTGAGCTATCCCTCCCTCATTATTATCAGCATTAGAAATAAATGCATTAATTACATAAAATGTCCATGTGGATTAGCAGCATCGTTAAATGTCTGACACCTTCTTAGGAAGTTGAGCTTCCTTGCTGGCTCTGAGGAGCCTGTGGTGCAGAGGGAAGCAGAGACCTGAGGGATGGGCAGAGAATGCTGTGGCACCCTGAATTCAGAAAAGAAAATTGGTTTCCTTACTGTACCTTTGTCGTTCCACATTACAGACCAGTCGCAGAAAAAAAAAATACCCCTAACCAGAGTCTGGGCCAGCCCTCTGTCCTTTCTGACACGTGCTGCTGGGTGTGGGCTAAGGAGCAGAGTCAGTCAGGTCTTCCTCGCCCATCTGACTTTTACACACTGCCTAGGGGTCACCATATTTCCATCCGCCCATCTGTGGTCTAAAATCTAAATATCATAATCCAGTATTTTCCCCCTATCCCTTTTCCTGTTTCTCATTTCCCCCTTCCTCAATATGTGCATTCCTGACTGTCCCATTAACAGTCCCATTAACATCCTGAGAATGATAGTGCTTCCATGGTGCTCGTAACACTAGTTCAGGATCGGTGCTCTGTCCTCCTTTGTACGTTTACTACTCCTCCTCAGCCTGAAGGCTCTATAACCAGCACCACCTTCATGCTCTAGGCCTGAGTCTAAGAGCCTCCTGGATTAAATATGGACCCTGAGGTTCTCCTGAACTGATTGAATTTTTACATTGTTGTCCTTTACCTTTAAAATGAAAATAAACTAGTCAGGCAGGCTTTTAGGCTGGATGGTAAGAAATGCCAAGGTTTTAAAACTGCAGATCAAAAGCATGCTCTCTTGCCAGCAGTTCATGGCTGTCTATTGATCAGGCCCATATATTTCGTAACATAAGCTCTCTTGTCAATTATAGAAGAGTTAACATTGACTTTTGGAGAGCATTTAACTGCATTGATCATGATTTTTCCTTAATGCTAACATCTATTCAGTGCACCAGCTGCTAATGGTAATAAGTCAAATGCTGGTTTTTATAATATTATTGTAACAGGAATGCATTTTCAGTTTATCAGCTAGTAGCGCATGGTATTAGGAGTCAGCACTCTCTGGCTTCTGTCCTTGGCTGCATTCGCTATGTGACTTTGTGCTTTCATTTCTCTGTACCTCAACTTTACCCATCTGTGAAATGGGGATAGTAATTTTTAACAGAGGAAATGATCAACCCATGCTGTGAAATGGAAGCCTACATTGTACTGTCACATCGTCTGTTGCATGTGAGCTAATAGGAGCATAAAAAACAATGGATAGGTCTATGTTGATCACTTATGTTGATCTAACTTACATTGCTCAGAGGTGTGAAAGAGACATCCTTCTGAGCGATGCAAGTTACAGAGACCTAAGCACTGTCCACACCGATGCTATGTCCTGTGGAGGTGGACTAATTGTGCCACTGTCAGCATAGAATGTTTACACCAGACACTCTACAGCAGCACAGCTATGCTGATGTAGTGCTTCTAGTGTAGACCTGCCCCAATGTTATCATTATGTGGACTGGGGGGAAGAAAGAGCAGTTTAGGTGGTGAATAGTGCTCTGATAGTTCAGTTAATTCTTCACAACACACAATGGAAACTCATCCCATCTGCTACACTAGTCCAGCCCCAGTTATACCAACCAGTCCATCACCTTCATCCTCATAGAAGAATCATAATAAACAATCTATGCAATTACAGAGTCTGATTCTCCTCTCACACGGTGAACGTCAGAAATATTTCACTGCTGTGAAAGATTTCAGTCAAGGATCTCCAAACTCCTGTACTATAGCTGGTCAAATAGTATTTTCATATAGCATATTTGACATTTGCGGGGAAGAAATTGTGGAATAAATCAGCTTCATATATATTTTTTCACTGTTCCACTAGCTGTCTAAACGGTCAAATGCATTGGGTCAGATCCTCAGGTGTACATTGGCACAGACCTATTGAAGTCCATGGAGCTGTGTTGATTTACACCAGCTAAGGATCTGGTCTAATTTTTCAGATACATCATTCAGAATTTGTCCCATCACCAACTGGGGAATAATTTATTCAAGAGGAGAGTTTGAAATCATTTGACAAGCTCTGCTTTTACAAAGCTGGGCAGGACCCATTTCCCTCTGTGTGACAGAACGGAAAACTGAAACATTGGGTGCTTAACCTACTTGCCAATGTCAAACAGTGAGTAAATGTACAGCGAGGAGTGGGACCTGGAGTCCATAGATCCCCATTTCGGTATGCCTGGTACCCCATTTGGGCTGCTTGGTCCTTTCTGGTTGGTTTTGTATTGCAGAGTTGGTTTGTGATAGGTGCCTTTCCAATGGGGTATGTAACAAAGATGAACAAATCAGTAGTATGGTACATAACAGTTTCACATTTCAAAGCAATACCAAAGTTTTTTCTTACCATCGGGTATAACTACCATCTGGATATTTTATTTGAAATTCATCTGGACATTATTTGAAGGAACAGTTGAGAAATAACTCAAGTAAAAGGTAATTAAAATGATCTGTTAATGGATACTGTCACCATTCAGCATCTTCAGCCATAATGAAAGGTGGCTGGAGTGCCTCCCAATCTATTTGCTTCATCCAACAAGACAAGTGATAAGGCCTCCTTCAGATCCAGGGGCTTTCTCAGTCTGATCCCCAGGTATCCTCATTGCAAAACCATCACACAGGTTTGCACAATTGGACTTGTTTGCCAGAGTCAGGACTGATATAGCAGGAGTGTTGTAACTTGGCATTGAGTTACATTGGCAGAGCTGGTTTGGGAACCCAGGACTGGAATAACAGGGGGTGCTGTACATCAGGAGTGAGATGACTGGGAAAGCCAACACCCTGGCCTATTTGCACTATGCTTTTTAATATACAGTGCTGTCATCTCCTTCGTGGAGCAAATTCACAGATTCCTTTAAGAAGGGATTTATTGTTGTTCCAAGTTCTGGGCTGTAGGGTGTGAGTGGCGTGTCAGAAATATTTTATGGTTTTATTTATAAATTAGGATCATATGACATTTACCAGGGTCATAATTCTTCTTGCAACAGGTTCTTTCCTTTCCCTTGACAGAGTAATTAGAATAAAATATGTTTGCCTGATGCACTAAATTGCAAGACAGGGAAGAAGGGAAGGGCAATGGTCTCCAACTGGAAAACCTCGTTGGTATGTTGTTCTATTTTCAGCTACCAAGCAATGTTGTCTGTATGTTTAAAGGGTGAGAGTATAAATGAAAACTTTATTTTGCTGTTTCAGATTCTGATCCATTTTGTTTTGCAGGGCAAGGCTTTGTTTGCAATATCAATACTGCAGCCATAATTAAAAGTCTGCTATCTCTTCCATTAGAACCCCCCTGCTCCCTTTAACTCCAGGAGTTAGTAACTGAAACCCCCTTTCCCCTCTCATATGGACACCTTGGGCAAAATTCTGTGCTGGTGTCCATTGCTGCAGATCCATTGACCTTAATGGAGTTTCACCCAATTACACCAGCAGTGATCTTAGCTCCTTAAAATGCTGCATTTGAGCCCAGACAGATATTTATGATTGTGACACAATCATGAAAATAGGGAGCTTTTTCTATTGAGGATCAGAATTGGCAGGAGTTTGCTGCATCTTTACGAATGGGAAGATGTATAGATCCCACAGTGGAGAGAATCATGCACCAGTAAGAATGTCTGGTGCATTAACATGTAGACAGAATGCCGGTCTGGCAGACACAGAGTTAATAGCCTGGATTAGGGTTTTGGTTTTAGCTATCTAGATGAACACAGATGAAAACTCTTAATGGGGAAAAGAGGAAATTAGAAACCAAGTGCAGGTGAAGACATATAATCCCTGTTGATTTTGATTGGTCAAACAGAGACCAGAGGGCTAGAAAAGCCAAGAGGTGGTTGTACCACCCTAATGCTGTTTGTTTCTGCTGTCTAGTTTCTTTGCTCTCTTAGATTAGGGCTTCTGCATGGCTTTGTTTATACCTGTTGTAACATTCACTGATCTCCCACTTGTGTGTGGAGATTTCCCAACTGGAAAGTGATTTGAGGGTATGTTACATAGGAATTAGTGGGAGGCAATTTAGGTTATCTAAAATAAGATTTTTTTAACCTAGATAATCAGAAATGAAAGTATAAGGGAGGAATTCAGTGAGCTACTCAGGCCTTGAGGCTTTTATACTAAATCACACAGTAATGCATTTTATTTAACAAATAATTGAAGCAAGAAGGAGAACCTTGTGTTTTTGCTTTACCTTGCAGGACATAGGTGTAGTCTGAGGTGTCTTTATTTTGGGAGGAGGGTAGTAAATGAGGGTTCTTATCACTTTCTACATTTAATTCCAAGTTTGTAACTGTTTTCCTACTCCCTTTGGGTAATTTTCCAGAAACAGTCCCTTTGCTTCTTGCACAGCTGTAAACTTGAAATCTGGGATTCCCCACCCTCCAATATATTTTTACTTCTTTAGATTTCTGTAGGCACATTTTTTAGGACTATCTGAAAAACTCTAGGCAGGTTTCTTTGGTGTACTCAAAAAATACAGACCAACAAAACCAAACACAGCAGCTTTCCCAAACCAGAAAAACATTCCCTTTACCACTGACTCATACCAGCAGCTTGCAGCAAACTTCTCCCTCTCCAAAAGGTAGGGAGAAGAAATGGGTTATTTAGTGTGCTGTGAAGATCAATACATTCATGCTGTTTGGGGGTGGGGAGTACCTATATTTCTAGGTACTACTTTGGCCTTCATCTTAATATCTGGATATCAGGTATTGCACATATCCGCAAAGATTTCAAAACTGTAAACACGGGTGTTAGGCCCGTAAACTTCATAGAAATAGATTGCACTGGGAGAGAGAGGAGGGCAAAAGATGTTTTTCCAAAGAACAATAATCGATACTCTGGGGTTGTCACTCCTTTATAAAGAGGGCAACTTGGTCTGTGTGGTACTTTGTGTTTCAAGGAAAGAAGCTCCCTCTCCTCTTAATGAAAACGGTGACTAATTCTTTCCACCTCGGACTTGCAATTTTGACCACAAGATGCTGGAACAGTAGCAAAAAGGCATAAATCCTTCCTCCTCACTAGCTCATCAGCTCTCTGGATTTATGAACATTCTAGGGCACACGTAGGGCCAGGTTAAATACAGACGGGTTCCAGAACTTGTACACACACATTCTTCAGCCCTGATGTGGGCCTCCTCATTGCAGGCTGGACAGGCCGGGATTACTTTATTTTTTTAATGAAATCTGGCATTTCTTTTGCTCAGAATGTGGTCCCATTCTGCATCCTGAATGCCAGACAGGCTAGTTTTTATTTTTCCTCTTTCCTGGTGGAAGGTTCTGCTGTAACTGTTCCGCCAGGCATGTTCGCTGCTTCCAAAGAAAAAGAATAATCATGCTTGCTTTTAATGTCTCTGCAATATGCAGAGAGGGAAAAAACAAGAAACTCTTCCATTTAAGCAATTTTTTATACTTTCATTTTACTTGCCCAAAGCAGATTCAGGCAATGGGCTGCAGATCTTTGGCATTCATGGCAGCATTCTTGCACCTTCATTGCTTTTCTTGCTTGGTGCTCCTGTAACATTTTATACCTTGGGGGAGCATAGTGGAACCCCCATAGTCCTCAATTTCATATAATTGTGATCTTACATATAAAGCATGCCTTGTAAGGTATCGGGAAAGATTATGAAAGTCATTTCTCTAGCCATATATTTATGTCATTAATGCAGATGAAGTTATAAGAATTGTGTAGTATGGTTGTCACTAAAACATGCTGTAAGTTGGGGGAATCAGCCAGATATTAGCTCCGCAGAGGCAACAGCAAGGAAAGTAGACAATGTCAAACAACCCATCAATAGTCTTAGTCCAGCAAGGGCGCTACAGTGCAATGACTCACTTGCATGAGGCCACACCTGGGCAGCAATGACCATGAGATGGTTGAGTTCAGGATCTTCATAAAAGGAAGAAAGGAGAGAAGCAAAATACGGACCATGGACTTCAGAAAAGCAGACTTTGACTCCCTCAGGGAACAGATAGGCACAATCCCCTCAGAGGGGGAAAGAAGTCCAGGAAAGCTGGCTGTATTTTAAAGAAACCTTATTGAGAGTGCAGGAACAAACCATCTTGATTTGCAGAAAGTATCAGAGGAGTAGCTGTGTTAGTCTGTATCCACAAAAACACTAATTTCTTAATCTTTAAGATGCCACCCCGACTCCTTGATGGGCAGAAAGAATAGCAAATATGGCAAGCGACCAGCTTGGCTTAACAGTGAAATCTTCAGTTTAAACTGAGTTTAAACACAAAAAGGAAGTTTACAGGAAGTGGTAACTTGGTCAGATGACTAGGGAGGAGTATAATAATATTGCTCGAGCATGCAGGGATGTAATCAGGAAGGCCAAAACACAACTGGAGTTGCAGCTAGCAAGGGATGTGAAGGGTAACAAGAAGGGTTTCTACAGGTATGTTAGCAACAAGAAAAAGATCAGGGAAAGTCTGGGACCATTAATGAATGGGAGAGGCAACCGAGTGACAGATGATGTGGAAAAAGCTGAAGTACTCAATGCTTTTTTGCCTCGGTCTTCACAGACAAGGTCAGCTCCTACACTGCTGTTCTGCGCAGCACAGTATGGGAGGAGGTGAGCAGCCCTCAGTGGTGAAAGAACAGGTTAAGGACTATTTTGAAAAGGTCTACATACTCAAGTCCACGGGTCCAGATCTAATGCATCTGAGGATAGTGAGGGAATTGGCTAACATGATTGCAGAGCCATTGGCCTTTATCTTTGAAAGCTTGTGGTGATCGGGGGAGGTCCCAGACAACTGGAAAATGGCAAATATAGTTCCCCTCCTTTAAAAATGAGAAGAAGGAGAATCTGGAGAACTACAGACTGGTCAGCCTCACCTGAGTCCCTGGAAAAATCATGGAGCAGATCCTCAAGGAAATCATTTTGAAGCACTTGGAGGAGAGGAAGGTGATCAGGAACAGTCAACATGGATTCATCAAGGGAAAGTCTGACCAGCCTGATTGCCTTCTGTGATAAGATAACTGAGTCTGTGGATATGGGGAAAACAGTAAACATGTTATATCTTGACTTTAGCGAAGTTTTTTTATACAGTCTCCTATAGTATTCTTGCCAGCAACTTAAGGTATGGATTGAATTAGTGAACTATAAGGTGAATATGATCAACGGCTCAATGTCTAGTTGGCAGCCAGTATCAAGCAGCGTGCCCAAAGGGTTGGTCCTGGGGCCAGTTTTGTTCAACATCTTTATTAATAATCTGGATGATGGGATAGGTTACATCCTCAGCAAGTTCACAGATGACACTAAGCTGAGGGAAGAGGTACATATGCTGGAGGATAGGGATAGGGTCCAGAGTGGTCTAGACAAAGTGGAGGATTGGGCCAGAAGAAATCTGATGAGGTTCAACAAGGACAACTGCAGTCCTGCACTTAGGATGGAAGAATCCCTACAGACAGGGAACTGACGGGCTAAGCAGCAGTTCTTCCGAAAAGGACCTGGGGATTACAGTGGATGAGATGCTGGTTATAAGTCAGCAGTGTGTCATTGTTGCCAAGAAGGCTAATAGCATGTTGGGCTGCATTAGTAAGAGCATTGCCAGCAGATTGAGGGAAGTGACTATTCCCCTCTGTTCGGCACTGGTGAGGCCACATCTGAAGTATTGCATCAAGTTTTGGGCCCCTCACTGCAGAAAGAATGTGGACAAATTGGAGAGAGTCCAGCTGAGGGCAAAAAAAATGATCAGGGGGCTGGGACACACATGACTTACGAGGAGAGGCTGAGGAAACTGGGCTTGTTTAGTCTGCAGAAGAGAAGAGTGAGGGGGGATTTGATAGCAACCTTCAACTACCTGAAGCAGATTTCCAAAGAGGCTGAAGCTCAGCTGTTCACAGTGGTGGCAGATGACAGAACAAGGAGCAATAGTCTCCAGTTGCGGTGTGGGAAGTCTGTGTTGGATATTAGGAAAGACTATTTCACCAGGAAAGTAGTGAACACTGGAATGGGTTACATAGGGAGGTGATGGAACCTCCATTCTTAGAGGCTTTTAAGACCCGGCTTGACAAAGCCCTGGCTGAAATGATTTAATTGGCATTGGTCCTGCATTGAGCAGGGGGTTGGACTAGAAGACCTCCTGAGGTCTCTTCCAACCCTAATCATTTGGCTGGAGAGATTCAGCAATCCCTTCAGATGTGCCTGGACTTGTGCTCCCCAAGCACATGGACTGACAGTATAAAACAGACAGAGTGGACACTTACTGGGCCCTTCTGCCCCCACCTATGCTTCAAGCAATCAAGACACTGAGAAGAAGACAGTATTGCTGTCCTGTTTTTGCTGCAGTCCTTATTCAGGCAGGGCACCCACTGACTACTATGTAGATATGGTAGGATCAGACATTACGTCATCTGAAGTTTGAAGCAGTTATTTTGATTTTAAGAAACCTAGCGAAGTAAAATGTTATGGTCTTTTACTATAAAAATGTAAAATGATTAAAGTGTTCCTGTTCACTGGACTTTGAGCTTCTTTAAAAAACAGCCTCTTAAACTGAAATGATTCCATAGTTACTTTGTGTTTATAGCTTGTCATGCAGGTTTCCTTGGCTTGCCCTGCCCCTCTAATAATTCTTTGTCCTCCCACACAGTGCTCTTCACCTGCGTGGAGAGCCACATTATCATTTCCATGGCAGGGGGTGACACTGGGTAACATTTCATAGAATCATAGGACTGGAAGGGACCTTGAGAGGTCATCTAGTCCAGTCCCGTGCACTCATGGCAGGACTAAGTATTATCTCGACCATCCCTGATAGGTGTTTGTCTAACCTGCTCTTAAAAATCTTCAGTGATGGAGATTCAACAAGCTCCCTAGGCAATTTATTGCAGTGCTTACCAACCCATTTGCATTTGAGGTGGAACGTTCTTGGTTCCCCTGATAGTTCCCCTTTTGTTCTCCCAACATCCAAGCTCCCACATTGAGCTAAGCTCTCCTTCTAGCTCCAGCAGGCTGCTTCAATATTTGTCTCAAACGAGCAGAACCATAGTGGCCAGGGCTAACTCTGGGGCTGTGTGCCCCCAGGCTGGGGAGAGGGTTGATTGAAAGATGTTCCTTCATTTCCATCACTTGCATTAAAATGGTGCCTCACGCACACATGGCAGTTACCGAAGTCACTCTGCAAGGTAATCAACTACCAATGACAGATTACTGGATCCTGAAAGCTAATTTTTTGTGTCTTGCTGATGACTTTCTAATGGGAGTAATGGGTTAGGAATACACAAGCGTAGAAATTGGCAGACTGGATCAGACCAGCTGTCTCATCTAGCACCATATGTTGTCTCTAACAATGGTCCATACTGGATCTTTCAGAGGCAAGTATGAGAAACCCTGTAGTGGGCAGTTATAGGATAACTAATCCCCAGGGAAAGTTTCCTCCTGGTCATTGGAGATTGGTATATGCCCTGAAGGATGAGGATTTATATTCCTTCCAAAATTGATTTAATGTTTTTTAGCATTTACTATTATAAACACTATTCCAGATGTACTTACAGATTGCTTTGCTTCTGGAGGAAGCTGCTGCATCAGGCACAGCAATAAATGGTGACTGACAGGCTTTTAGTTGAATAATTTCTGCTGCTTGCATGGCTAGCCAGTTGACATTAATCTTTGTTCTCAGATGAGACTGGAGAATTGTTCTCTCTCTTTGCCCTTCACTTCTGATTTTAATTGTAATCTCAGCTAATGAGCCAAGAGGAATCCAGTGATAGCGACAATTATATTATCATTCTGTCTGTGCCATGCTAAAGTGATATGGAGGAAACCCACTAGAAAGAGATGGTGCCTCACTAGCACCTAGAGGGGAGGCCCTAAGCTGTCATCCCCCTTGCTGACAGCAGAGAGGGCCAGAGAGAGATTCTGCATTGCAGAAGAGGATGTCTGTTAGGAAAAGAGGGGTTGGAATCTTTGGGTAAATGGAGCAGTAAGGATGCCAGAACAGTCATAAGATTCGTCCTCTTCTGATCATTTCTTACCTATACCTAATACTAAGCTATGTGGATCAGTTTCTTTTCCTAGGTTTACATTTAAGAGCACTATCTGTTGGCATTGTATCATTGCAGAAGGTACTGGAATAACAAGACAGTACAGGCTTTTATGACAAGGGGCTAAATGGAAAAATAGTCTTTCCAGTGCATTACTGGATTGGAAGTGCGGGAATGTGTGGTACCACAGCGGAGTGTTACTCTAATAAATTATGAAATAGCATTTAGCAGAGGATACAGAAACACTCAATTCTCCTACAGAGAGGTAAGGTGATCTTGTGAAGTCAGTGAGCGGTCACTCAAGAGACCTGGGTTAAAATCCTAAACTTTCTGTGTAACCTTGGGTAAGTCATTTAATCCCTCTGTACTTCAGTTCTCTACTGTAGAACTGTGATAATTCTTCTTCCGCCTCCCCTTCCTCCCCGTTATGTCTCTTTTGGTTGTTTAGAGTTCTTCAGGGAAGGGACTGTCTCTTACTATGTGCACATAGAGCACTCAGCACTATGGGACGTGACCTGGGTTGGAACCTCAAGGCATTCCTTTAATACAAACAATAAACAATAGTTAACAGCTACTTATCACATGTATAATAGCAACAATAATTAACTCTTTGACATCCCCTAGTGCTTTCAAGCCAAAGATCTTAGAACACTTTACAAACATTCATTTAGTGTCACCAACTCCCCTAAATTGGGAAGAATCATTCTCTGTAAAATGTAGAGGGAGAGGAGAGACTTGCCCGAGACCATATACGAGATTATTGTCAGAAGCTGGAAGTTAATATTGTGGTCTTATTACTTGTTACCCATAAAATCCAACCTCAGAAAAGGGGTAAAGTATAGACTATAGATCAGGGGTTCTCAAACTGGGGATCGATGATCAGAATATCCCGAGATTCACATCTGTCATCAATTACTGTACTTCTGTTCTCATCACTCTTGTGGGGGTGGGAAAAGAAAACACAAGTGCTGTTAGGATATTATTAGTACACACACAGGAGATTCCCCAGGTTGGCATCCATCTCAATAAGATCCACAAGTAATGCATAATATCTCAGTTATGGCCATCCTCCATCCAGCCAAGGAGGACTGGACAGTAGTCAGTTCAGAGCCTGCCAGGTTTGCTCTTAACTATGCTGAGACGATGACACAAAACATGGTCTCTCTCACATTGTCTGAGCTCACAGTATAGTATAAGCAATAATCTTAGCCTCTGGCACGTCCAAGTGTGAGAAGTCTAGACTGCCCCAGTAATTTAAAAAAAAACCCTCTCTGCCTTCCAGGTCAGAAGGCCAAAATGACACACACAGCTTATTCTCCCAGTGAAAAGTAACAGACAGGTGTGTGAACAGTTATCCTTATTATTTGTTTAGTGGTAAAGGCTAGAAACCACAGCTCCATTGTGACACACACAACAAAAAGACAGCCGCAGAGAGCTTTACAATCCAAGTAAAAAAAGGGAGAGCCTTCCCTGACTGGAAATTCAAACCAGCTGTCACAGGCAGAGCACTAGCTCCTGACCACTAGATCAACAACTGACTTGAGATTCAGAGCCCATGGGTCCACTTAAACTCAGTGGCAGGAAAGCATACTCTAGTAGAGGTGCATTTTAAAAAGTGCACCGTTATATATAATTATATAGCTAGATGAGAGACAGGGCACTTCCAACTCTTGGTGGGAGAAAATTATTCAGTCACGGAGACCCTTTCATGTTTTGGCCTTTCTACAGAGTCTGCCAACAAGTGACCATTAGTGACAAGTGGTGATGTTTATATATTTTGAAGTGAACCTATTCCCCCAGTTCATTCATTCATTCACTGATACATTTCAAGTAGGCCACTGAAACATCATCAGAATACAGATGGCCTGGGGGCAGAAAGCTCTGTATTCCACTTCCAGTCCCCTGAGCCCTCCCACTGCCCACCTCACACATACACGCAAAGCCCCAATGCTATGTGAGGAAAGCTAGAGCACTTGTAACAGGAAAAACTACCTTGGAAGCTATTCATGTGTTTGGATTAAAGAAAGGGGCTAGAGCTGTGGTGGTGTCTGGTTAGCCTCAGAAAGTTCTGATAATGATGTATTTGACCCTGGCATGTCCTTGTATGTCTTGAGCAGTTATCTTGTTGCATTTCTTTGCTAATATCCCTCTTGGGATCAGCACTTGGCTTTTGTAAGGTTTTGAGCTGTTGTTTTAGCAAAGACACTGTAGTTTAGACTAGGGAAACGAGATAGGAAAGGAGCAGGAGCCAAACTGTGAGGAGGTGGAGCCAGATAATGCTTCAGATGAAGCTGTCCTCAGGGGACTCCTTCAAGGGACATCCTGCCTCTGGCAAATGCAGGTAGGAAGTTCTGAGTTGGCCCTAAATATCTGTCATGCGGTTTCTGCCACTTCTGGTTCCACTTTTCTTTCTGCCTACGGTAATATTGGTGGGTTCCAGGGCGATTCTGTGTGCCCAGCTTCACCAAAGGAAAGGAATTGTACGATTGAAAATGAATGGGGCAGGGAAGAGAGCAAGATGTCCACATGGGCTCTTCTGTTACTCCCCACGTCAATGCCTTGGGAAGCAAAGCATCCATTCTTGTTTGATTCATACTTACAGCAAAGAGTGCATGGACTCAGTGCCTCGTGCCCTTATCTTCCACACACATATAATGCTAACTAACCCATTTTCTACTGAGACGGCATGTTATCCAGCCTTCTCAACTAATTGCTAGAAAGAGGTTGGTATTGGAGTTCTGAGGGATTTTGCATGGTCTCTGCTTCTGCAGGGGTTTTTTAGATGTCTTTAAAACTGATTGATGGGCAAGAGGGAGAGAAGTATGGGGAATAAGAGGGGGAGCTGATAAAAGTTTGTAGTGTTAAAAGGATTGAGGGAAATATCACATGCTGTAGGTAATGCACTCCAGCCCCATTATGTTTCCATTCTTGACAGCCAAGCACATGGGGTGTTATAACCAGGTGCTAATAAGGGCAGTTACAAGGAGCTTAACTGTATGGTAGTTTTCAGCCCTGTGCTATAGCCTCATGCCAGGCATCATTAGAGATATTATTATTTATTTATTATTATATCAGAAACCCTCATCATGACTCCTATGTGATACCTTGATTACAGGTTGTTGGTGTGATTTTGCTGATGGAGGTCAATAATGTCAGACAAAGAGCACAGTTGTATAATGTAAGGAGGAGGTTCAGGAGGTGGGAAGAAGATAGAGAATTCTTAGTGTGAGCTTCGCAGTCACTTAGGACACAGCAGGCGAGTAATTGACTACAAGGTGCTCTTGGGATTTGATGAAACCGGAGGTGTCACAACCTGCTGTGACTCTCCCACACCCATGCACTAGCAAATTACTCTGGCCATTCTGGGGCCTTTTTGTGAAGAAATCCCAATATACTGGAGTGGTGTTATTTTTTTTCATTCAGTGCAAGTGAATCCTTTTATAAAGCTGCTAGGTTAGATTCATGCTTAGATGGATGAAAAAGGTAGTTCCTTGAGCAGTATTGACAGCCGAAGTTTGTGGGATTTCAGGGAAACCCAGTATAGGTAGAATTTGGACAGGTACAATTTTCCATGACTCCACAACATCAGATTACATTGGGTGTATGGCTTCTTCATTTGTTGAGGCTAGTCCGGGTTTGAGTGCTCAGAGTCCGAAGTATATCAGGTAAATCATGATCTACTAAATGTGTCCAGACTTGACAAGGAAGCAAAATGTGAAGCAATAGATTGCAACTGAGGGAAAGTTCATTCTTATTGATGATTGAGATTGAGACATCAAGGATGATCAGGTAGAAGCAGGTTAAATATTACCACTTACAACTACTTTCCTTCCCTCTGAATTTGAAGAATGGTGCTTTTAAGATGCTAACTATAAATTACAATAAATAATGGCCTCTCAGCTCTCTGCAGGTATTCATAAACTCACTGCTTCACAGGAAATCCTACATTAAATAAGGCCAGTTAGAAGATGGGTTCAGTTAAAAATATTGCATTGGCCTGAAAATGCTGCACAAACCGCAGCCGCTAGAGATGTGGGAGAACTTTGCGTCATTGAGCAGTTACTTTCCTGACATCTTGCCTTCAGTCTCAAGATCAGTAGCCATCACTCATCGCCTGAAGGGCAGGTTAAAGTAAGTGGGTGGAACAAATAATTTCTAATATAAAATGCACTGTAAGCAGAAGGATAAATATGTAGGGATAGGCAGTGCCTGGGGACATATTCCACAATCCAAAGAATAGAGACATGAATTTATATCGAAAGAGTTATATTGGTTTTAAGGGAGATAAGCCGAATAGCCTAACGCTCCAATGAGAACACAGAATGTTGGAGCTGTGGAAATGAAAAGGTATATGATACTACATGGTATAGATGCCACAAAGTACCAGAGGAGCGAGAGCAAGCTGTTTACGAGGTGGAGCAGTTTTCTTGCACTGAGTCTCTCTTGCTTGTTGATAGTTCTTTGCTATCGCTAAGAAGTATCTTTGTCGTCCTACAGTGCATTTCCTATCTTCTATTTCACACGCCTTTATAGACATGCCATTTTACTTAGAGTCAAGAATAGACTCGAGAGACAAATTCTGCACCCCTCACTCAAGCCGCATTGGGCACACAGTGATTAGAGATGGAAAGACCTATTAGATCTCATCCAGATCATCCCCAGTTAGTGCAGGCTTGTTCTCCACAATCTGTTTCCTAGTGTTCTTTTCAGTCTAGCTTTAAGTGTGCTGTTTACATGCAAAGTCTACCACATGGGTGATACTGATAATTCTGTCACTGAAAATCAACAGGCCCACAATACATCCAGGCTGAATCAGCTACATGCCTTCATGTGCACTGGACCCCATAGCAATAAACAGTTAATGGAAAAAATGGAAGTGGCAAGTGTTTGGTGTATTGATGGTGCTGTATTGATTGATGCTGCTGGCCAATTCGTGTATAAAATTCCCATATCTAGCAATGGCGATTGCTTACATAGTAAGTGAAGAATCATGTTTGGAATTCTCAATACTAAGTTAACAGAAAGCATCACTGCTCCTCTGGGAGGAGATGAGGTCCTTGCCAATCTGGTTTAGATTTTATTAGGAAGCAGCTCCATCTGTCAAGTGTCCTGATGGAGATTCAGATTGTGTTTGCCTTTCCAGCAGCTCTCCTTTCATGTGGAGGAAGGATCATAATTCCCAAGGCCCTAGTGAGATGGCTAATGGGAAGTAATAGCACTGCCCTCTTGGGTTTCCATTTTCAGAGTTCATTCTCCAGATCAGAGGTGTTTCATCAAGACATTATGGCGTTCGGATCTCGTAACATTACATCGTGCTGGCCCCAAGACTATATTGCTGCTGCCACAACATCCCATGCAATCTGCTTGCCAGATGAAGGAAAGACCATTCAAATCAAGAATGTCCTGCAGAAACTGTCAATGCTAGGAGCCCTTTCTTGCTCAAAATGGTATCCTTTCTGTTTAATATGCATCCTTCATATGCAGTAGCTTTCAGCCTCCAAAATGAGCTGCAGTGCTCTGAAAACTGGATAATTTTTAGAAGACCCACACCAAACTAAACTAGGAATGTGAATTTTCAAAACTCCCTTTGACTTCAGTGGGAACAGTGTCAGGTCCATATAGTGATGCTATCGGAAAACATGAGAGTTTGTCCTGATTGTACCTTTAGTCTGATCTGTGGAAATGCAGGAACCATTATCCATCTGTTTTTTCTTTAATGTTTCTAGGTAAACAGAAATACCTGTGTGCTAGCCGGAATGACTGCACCATCGATAAATTTAGAAGAAAAAACTGCCCATCATGTCGCCTGCGAAAGTGCTACGAAGCAGGGATGACCCTGGGAGGTAGTGTGTGCTCAGTAGCACCTTTTGATGCTTTCATATGCACCTGTGTGGTTTATATATGGAACACACACCTGTGGCGCTTTCTTAGATCTCTCCCTAGATTAATCTATTGGCATCTCTGACCATGGAGTCCGTACATTGCCCTGTACTAAATTCTTGCAATTAACTGAGAAGCATATTATGGACACAGTGCACTCTTCTTACAGATCTCTTCTTCCACTTACCCCTGCAGGATCTCTGATGTGTGGGATACATGCCTCTGTCACCACATAGGCCAGAGGTGGGCAAACTGCGGCCCACGGACCATGTCCGGCCTGCGTAGGGTGACCAGACAGCAAGTGTGAAAAATTGGGATGGGGTCGGGGGTAATAGAGCCTATATAAGAAAAAGAAACCTCATTAGTGGTTTTTGTTGTGGGCCTTTAGGCTTTTGTGTTCACGCGGGGAAAGACGGTGTGGTCTTATCTCAAGTCAGCTAACACGAGGTAAAATGCTAGTGAAAACAAGGCAGTTTGTAGCTTTCATCTAAGTGAGCAGGACAAAGTAAGCCCTAGATTCCCCTCTGGTCTCTAAGGGTATGTCTATAGGGCTGTGTGTCTCAGAGGCCAGGTCAACTGACTCAGGCACACTGGTGTCACCACAATATGGGGCTAAAAATAGCAGTGTAGATGTTCCTGCTTGGGCTGAAGCCCAGGCTCAGAGATGCAGCCTGAGCAGGAACATCTCCATTGCTATTTTTAGCTCCATAGTATGAGTCTGAGTACGTCAACCCAGGCTCTGAGACTTGCTACCACTAGGCTTTTGTTTTGGTTTGGTTTGGTTTGGTTTTTTTCAGGGTAGATGTATCCTAACTTGACTTGCTTGCCCTGGTGAAAGCTACAGGCTGCCTTGTCTTCACTAGGATCTTACTCCATGTTAGTTAACTTGAGCTGAGAACACCCCTCTTTCCTGGAAGAGAACACCTTTTTGTTTTCCCTGTGTGGGATGATGGAAACAGCAGATGAGAAAAAACGAGGGTCAGAGTGGTTACAGTCCACTCTGCCTGGTGAGCACCAGCGCCAGTGTGTCACTCTGGCATTCTTGATGTGCCATTGGGTTGTTAGCACTTCAGAGGGGGCCATGCTGAATCCAAGTGTCACCTGCCATACCAGGTATGTGAGTCAGCAGCAGAGAAATTACTACAAATCCCCACAAAAACTTCCAAGTGCACTGAAATGTGCAGCTCAATTTGGGACAACAAAAATGTCCTTAGAAGATCACAGAGGAGACCTTATATTAGGCAGATGTTGTTAACACTCAAACTGATGCCCCATAGCTAACTAGGAATAAGATTCTGGGGGCATCACAGGAAACACAGAGGCTTCTTTTGCTGCAGTTGGCTTGTTTCCAGGTCACCATGCTCCTCTTGTAGTGTTCAAGCAGCTATCATTTAATGAAGGAACGAAGCACAACAGACAGGCCATTTCTGGGTCAAATTAATCCCCGTTGGGTGATGTTTTAGGGCATGAGGCCAACAAATCAGCCATTTTGGCCATTTGAGAAGTATCATACAAATGGGTTTATAAGTGGGGGAGAAGGGAGGTCAGTCTTGTCTATTCACTGGATCAGCTGCTGAAGCTTTCTGATTGGTTGGCAGCTCTGCACTCCCTGTTGTATTTGAGTCCTAAAGCCATTTTACTATCTATATTATTAAAGGCTTTTCTGGCATTTTCTTCCTGGGATTTTAAGGAGCTTTCATTAACTGATTGGGTAATCCCATGAACCTTGAACCTCAGGTTTTTGCTCAAATATTCCCTGCAAGCAGTTGCGAATGCCAGGAAAAGATGCACCAGAGCCCTACTTGAAGTATCTGAAAGGTCTGAAACATAGAGACACATGTGGCTTGAGATAAAATGTATCCCTGTGAACATGGAGGAAGAGAGAGCCTCGGCACCTAGATATTATTGGTGCTCAGTAAATACCAGGAAGAGGGAGAGAGAAGTCCTGATTCCTCTGCCTTTTCTGTTATAAGTTCTGGAGCACGTGACCAGATTTTTGGAGACAAAGACATGCCTCATCTTCCTCTGTGACTTGCAGAATGGTCTTTTCTGTTTTATGCTCTAGTTATGAGAACAGCCTGAGGGTTTGTCATCACTAGAAAATTAAGTTGATGTTAACCCAGGTCAGCAGTCAGCAGACAAGGGCCATTGTGTTTAACGTCCAGTTAACTGGTCATGGTTATCCTCCTGGTTCCAGTAATGGTTACCCACTACCAACTGACACAATGTTAAACACGGTTTAGCTCTGTCTGCTCTGATTGCTGAGCTGATAGTTAATATCTCTCTCAAGGCTGTGTTGTTACACTAGCCACTTAATTTTCTGGTTCTGCCTGAAAACACCATATGGGGAGTCCTACATCAATATTTGGAGTAGTTAATGTTTATTATGTAGCCAGTTAACTGAGTCAGCGTACCAGTTAGTAACCAGTAAATGAGTAAGTGGGCCTGGTGGGAACCCAGATTATGCTGAATTTCATGAAACATCTGGAATGTTTTAATTTAAATGGTGAGATTTATTGAACCTTTTGTTTGAGTTTCAAAAAACATTCCTTCCCTTAATTTAAATGCTTGTTAATCCAGGGAAATTTAATAAAAACTGTGGGGGACAGATTTTAAGTTACACCAAAGTACCTTTACATCACTCACTCCCACTTTCAGTTGACTTTATACTGCCTGAGTGATGTAAAAGACAAGTGTAAATGAATATCTGGTCCTGTCTTCTTGACTAACTGGAAGCCTGTGCTATGTAAAATCTGTGTTTGAAAATCATTTTTGCCAGGTCAATTACTATAGAAGAGTAAAAGATGAAAAACATACTATGCAGTTTTGTCAAACCAACTTGAACCCAAACTTTCAAAGTCTGGGGTTTGAAATCTAGAAACTGTAGCTTAATTGGCCAAACCTAGTCTCTTGTCCCTACAAGCAGGCACTTTACCAACCTCAACTACCACATTTCCATGTATACGTATCAACATGCCCAAGAGCTGCCAAGTTTCCTCTCAGATTTATACTTTTTACATGTTAAAATACTGTTATTTAAAAGTACCATTGATGACTCATCTGTGGTGAACTTTAAAGTTTATTTGATGTGAGCATGGAGCAGAAAATACCCTGAAAACTGGGCTGATGGAACATCTAACAGCCAGAGCAAAGGAGTTGCCAGTTAGGCTACTTATGGTATAGTATAATGAAAATGAAAGAGACTGGCAGCATTAAACACAGCACAAAATGAAGTGTGAGAGCCTTCACTAATGATTTTTAGCTACACAAATATGTTAATTTCAAGTGTTTTCCATTGCTGAGCTGGATAATATATGAAGGGAATTGTTAGGCTGCTGTGAAATAGTCAAGGAACTTGTCAGTGAAAAGGCTCCGTTTTGTTGGTCTGTGGGGAGCAATGATTGAGATTAGTTTTTTTCCCCATCCCCAGGACTATTCTTACCACTCCCCTTTCCCCATCCTGCCCACATGCTCAGTAGACCAGCAAGTGCCCTGCCTTACTCTTCCGCTTTTACACCCACAATTTCTTTCTTTCCTTTCACTACCATCCATTCTTTCCAGACAAGAAGTAGGGAAAATAAATAGCCGAATGCAAACACGCTTTCTCACTCTCATGCTCACCCGCTGCTGGATTAGCGCACAAGGTCTGGCTAGCTGTTCAATCACACTGTGCCAGGTGGGGGAGAAGCAGGCCACATAACCTGAAAGCTGCCTCTTTCATAGGTTAATATGTCCAGTCGACGCTGCCTCTCTTTCACAATCAAGCATCACTGCATGAGCAAGATGTGGGATAGACCCAAAGTGCAGGAAATAAAAATGGATGGGTTCTGCCTCACCTGATATAAAGAAACCAACAGTCTTTGTAAGGTGAAAGCATACCTCAGTGGGTACACAAATGAATGTGCTGTTTACACCCAGCTGTTTTGAATTTGTCATTCAAAACTCAATTCTCCTCTAAAATGTGGTTGTAAAAATGGAATAGCGAGGCTCTCTTTTTTGTGAGTCCATATCAGATTTGCTCTTTTACAAGTAGAAGACAGGGGGCTGTTTTTACTGTCTGCCAACTCTGGAAACTCACTTTGTAAAGCTGAGCTTTTTTCCTGCTCACTCTTTGGCAACAAGGAACATTTTGTAGTCAGAACTTCACTATCAATTTCGGTTGATAGTGCACAGTTCAGAATGGAATGCTGCTTGTTCCTCCAGAGTTTAGTTGGACATGAAGGGCTTGCAGATGTAAGACCAACCAAAGAAAGATTTAGCCAACAAAGTGAGCAAATGTGACTGAATCCATATGGGGAGCAGACCAGTAGACTTAAGAAGACACCATTTGGAGCATGTTTCAAAGCAGAAATGCAGCATGAAAGAAAACCCTACAAGCCCCAGTGGATTGTGACATTTGAACAATCATTTTTTTCTACTGCTGAACATGGCCAACCTGCTGTAAAACAAGATATAGGATGTTTTGGATAATTCTGCCATCTAATGGGTTGAAATTTCTGTGACACTTGATAATACAGGGTGGGAGGAAGTTCACAGCTTCTACCTTCCAGTCTTGTGACATCTCCCACCAGTGTAAAGGATGTGCTTGGGAGGGACTCCATTACATTCCGAAGGCTCACATTGTTTCCCGCCTTATAGCCCTGACTGAAGTTAATGGAAAAACTCCACTGATTATAATAGTGCAGGATCAATACATATATCCCCTGGAGGCTCATCATAGCCATCTTTGGAATGAGGAATGCTAGAGTGGGACTCCTTTGGGAACTGATTGGCACTTCCTTAACTGGCCAGAGGGGTCGGTGTTCAACAGGGCACTGTTTGTATTACTTCTGGCCCTTGCCAGCCTGGGAAGGACAGAGACAAGGAATCAAACCTGGATCTCCGGCACAAAAGTGCGGTGTGCTAAGCCCTTGACCAACAGAGCAGCCTTTTGTTATGTTTGCAAAAGCTAACATGCCTTTATTTATTTTAAGCTCTTTTTCTTTTTACTTGAAGATTCATAGTGAAGTTTCCTCAAATAAAAGCAGCCATACATCATTGCTACGTTCTCACATAGGACAGACTGACAATTAATGCTGCTAACGATGGGGCGTAGTTTTCACTCTGCAGGTCAACCTGACCTGTTCTGCCTCGTCTGTTTTACATTTGTTTTTAATGCTGGTTTAAAAGTAATTCTAAAGCCATGTATGCTGTGAATTCACTCACTGCTATTCCCCCCCCAGCCCCAGTAGAAAGACAAAGCATTCAAGAATGCTTCCAGGCTCAAAGAGTTTGTATTAGCTGTTTATTAATCACCAGTCACTTCTGGGTAGAGAGCTAGTGAACCTGCAGCTTTGAGTACTTATAGTGCTGTAAGGAGGAGACCAAGCAAATGTCTTATTTAAAACTCTCTCTACTTTGGCAGAGAACAGCAGTTTTGAAGCCTTCATTATTGATTTAGTTCACTCTGACATAAGAGCTGAAACCCATTAAACAGGATCTTCTCATGACCCATAGCATCGAACCAAAAAAAGGGGACAATGGACGAAGTGAAGTAGTTATAGCACTTGGTAATGTTCGTAACTTTTCAGCAGGAGTCCCCAGTGCACCTCACGCCGGCCCTTGAATCTCCCTTGTTATTGCAGACTTGGGCACCTATACAGCTGTGCTGATGCATCTCTAACCTGACCTGCAGTAACCCTTCTGTTCCACTCTTAAGCAACCAAACATCTCTGCTAATCCAATTTACATAGCACGGTTTTGGCCATGCACCAATCTATTAGAATTCTTTGATGGTATCAACAAACATGAGGACAAGGGAGATGCAATAGATTTAGTGTACTTGGACTTTCAGAAAGCCTTGGACAAGGTCCCTTATCAAAAGCTCTTAAAAAAAGTAGGCCATCATAGGATAAGAGGGAAGGTCCTCTCATGGATCAGTAACAGGTTAAAAGACAGGAAATAAAGGGTAGGAATAAATGCTGAGTTTTCAGAATGGAGAGAGGTAAATAGTGGTGTCCCACAGAGATCTCTAGTGGGACCAGAACTATTCAACATGTTCATAGATGATCTGGAAAAAGGGATAAACAGTGAGGTGGCAACATTTGCAGATAATGCAAAATTACTCAAGATAGTTAAGTCCAAAGCTGATTGCAAAGAGTTCCAAAGGGATCTCACAAAACTGGGTGGCTTGGCAACAAAATGGCAGATGAAATTCAATGTTGGTAAATGTAAAGTAAGGCATACTGGAAAACATAATCCCAAATATACATAAAAATGATGGGGTCTAAATTAGCTGTCATCACTCAAGAAAGAGATCTTGGAGTCGCTGTGGATAATTCTCTGAAAACATTCACTGAGTGTGCAGCAGGAGTCAAAAAAGTGAACAGAATGTCTGGAACCATTAGGAAAGTGATAGATAATAAGAGAGAAAATGTCATAATGCCACTATATAAATCCGTGGAATGCCCTCATCTAGAGCACTGCATGCAATTCTGATTGTGCCATCTCAAAAAAGATGTATTAGAATAGGAAAAGGTACAGAGAAAAGCAACAAAAATGAGTAAAGGTATGGAACAGCTTCCATATAAGGAGGGATTAAAAAAATTGAGATTTATCAGCTTGGAAGAGAAATGGCTAAGGGGAGAATATTATTGAAGACTATACAATTGTGAAAGGTGTGGAGAAAGTGGATAAGGCAGTGTTATTTACCCCTTCACATAACACAAGAACCAGGGGTCACCCAATGAAATTAACAGGCAGCAGATTTAAAATAAACGAAAGGACATATTTCTTCACACAATACACAGTCAGTCTAAGCGACAAAGAGTCTTGTAGCATCTTATAGACTAGCAGATGCTTAGGAGCATAAGCTTTCGTGGGTGAAGACCCACTTCATCTAACGAAGTAGGTCTTCACCCATGAAAGTTTATGCTCCTAAACTTGTTAGTCTATAAGGTGCTAGAAGACTCTTTGTCACTTTTACAGATCCAGACTAACACGGCTACGCCTCTGATACCAGTCAACCTAAGGAACTCATTGTCAGGGAATGTTGTGAAGACCAAAAGTATAACAGGGTTCAGAAAGGAACTAGATAAGTTCAAGATGGTCAGAGATGCAACACCATATGTTCTGGGTGTCCCTAGTCTCTGACTGCCAGAAGCGGGGAGTGGCTGGACAGGGGGATGGATCATTTGATGATTGTGTGTTCTGTTCATTCCCCCTGAAGCACCCAGCCACTGTCAGAAGACAGGATACTGGGCTAGATGGACCATTGGTCTGACACTGACTGACCATTCTTATTTTCTTATGTTCTTATAATTCTGTCAGTCTGTTTTAGTCCTGACCTGCAAAACTTTCTGATACTCCAGTCAAGGGCATTGCCTAAATAGGGACTTCCAGTACAGTATAACCCTGACCTAGAGCGCACACACATGTTGTTTCATATGTATAGACTACACACACACTGACAGTGAACTGTAATCACAGCCTGTAGGACCCACTGTTATTCTGGTCTTGGGTTCCCAGCCTATAGGATTGCCCATGCACCTTGTTCCTGATTTGAAGCAAGCTTTTGCGGTTTGGATTTCCTCCTGACCAGAGACTTTGAAATGTGGCAGACATGCTTGAGTTTTACATATTAAAGCGAGAAGGACCCATTGTGATCATCTAATCTGACCTCCTGCATAAAACAGGCCACTAGACTTCCCTGAATTAATTCCTGCAAGTCCAATAGCTGTGGTTGAACTAGAGAACTCGAAAAACATCCAGTCTTGTTTTTAAAATGTCCAGTGATGAAGAATCCATCACAACCCTGGATAAACTGATTCAATAGTCAATTACCTTCAGTGTTAAAAATTTGCATCTTTTTTTCTTGTCTGAATTTGTGTCGTTTCAACTTCCAGCCATTAGATCTTATTATATCTTTGTCTGCTATATTGAAGAGCCCTCTCATATCAAATTTCTGTTCCCCATGTAGGTATTGATAGACTATGATCACATAACCCCTAAAGTGACAAAGAGTCCTGTGTCACCTTAAAGACTAACTAAAATTTTAGAGCATAAGCTTTCATGGGTTAATACCCACTTCGTTGGATGCATCCGACGAAGGGGGTATTAACCCATGAAAGCTTATGCTCTAAAATTTTAGTTAGTCTTTAAGGTGACACAGGACTCTTTGTCACTTCTGCAATTCCAGACTAACACAGCTACCCTTCTGATTCATAACCCCTAAACTTTCTCATTAATAAGGTAATAAGATTGATCTCCTTGCATTTCTCACTATAAAGCATGTTTTCCAGTCCTTTAATCATTCCTAGAACTAGAGCTGGACACAGTATTCCAATAATATTTGCACCAGTGCCAAATACAGAAGTAATATAACCGCCCTACTCCTACTTGATGTTCCCATTTATACATACAAGGATCATGTTAGCCCTTTTGGCCACAGCATGGCACTGGTAGCTCACTGTCTGCTGATTATCCATCCTGACCCCAAGTCTTTTTCAGTCATTGCTTCCCAAGTTAGAGTCCCCTCTTCTGTCAGCATGGCCTACATTCTTTGTTCCTAGATGTATGACCATATTGAGACATATTGTTTTACTGCAGCAAGTTTACCAAGGGATTCAGATCGTTCTGTGTCAGTGACTCGTCCTCTTCATTGTTTACCATTTCCCCAATCTCGGCGTCATCTGCAAACTTTATTAATGAGGAGTTTGTTTTCTTCCAGGTCATTCATAATTTTTTTTAATAGTGTAGGGCCAAGAACCAATCCCTGCAGGATCTCACACCCACTCAGTGATGATTTCCTATTTACAATTACATTTTGAAACATATCAGTTAGCTAGTTTTTAATCCACTTACTATGTGCCATGTAGATTTTTCATCATTATAGCTTATTAATCAAAATGTGGTGTATTGCTAAGTCAGATGACTAACAGAAGCATATTACATCAACACCGTTACCTTTTCCAACCACATTTGTTATCAAAAATGATATTAAGGTAGTTTAACAAGATGTATTTTCCATGTTGAATGGGATTACTTTTATCACCTTCTTTTGTAAGTCATTCCATTATTTATCTGAGGTTTGAAATGAGGCAGACAGTTATGTAATTACTTTAGTGATCCCATTGATCTTTTTTTTAAGAATTGGCACATTAGCTTTCTTCTGGTGCTCTAGAACTTCCCCAGTGTTCCAAGACTTATTAAAAATCAACATTAGTGGTTCACAGAGCTCTTTGGCAAACTCTTTTAAAACTCTTGGAAGCATGTTATCCAGAGCTGCTCATTTAATGATGTCTCACTTTAGTAGCTGCTCTTTAACATCTTCCTTAGTTACTGTTGAAATGCAAATTATTTCATCATTATCATCATCATCATATGATGTGAATACATTATTTTGCTTTTCTCCAAACACAACAGAAATATTTACTGAATAAAAAGTAAAGTGAGAATATCAAACTCACCTCACTTGAAATTTATGGTAAGTAGGTGGAAGACCAGTGCATTTAACCCAGTATATTGTGAGGCTCCCAGATTTTTCATATTTCTAGTAACAGAAAAAGCAGTTAATATATTTTTCATTATCGTTATTCATCTAATTATTTTGCCAGGGTGTTTGTAATGATGGCAGCACATTATTTATAGATTGGGGTGGGGGGAGCCAAAAACAACCTCTCATCTTCACAGTAGATCTTGACTCTAATTATTTTTGCTTGTATGCATGTGCAGAGTGACAGTTGCCATCAGGGGAATTTTGTGTCCATAAGCAAAGCAAAATGCCAGTCAAGAGGAGCTGTGCTAATTTGAAGGGGGGTGGAGAGAAGGGCTAGGTGGTTCCCTGTATGCTGTGTTCATCCAGATATATGAATGCTTCACCCATGCTTTCACTGAAACAACCTCTCCTCTTTTTAGATTAAAAAAAATAAAAAGTTAAACACTGGAAAGAACCAGATAACATGATATGGGATAGGGCATATGCAGTCCTAGAGAAGTACCCACCAAAGCCATGGAAATAACAATACCTTAGAGAAAGCTGCTCGTTTTTCAAGCTGAATACAATTCTGAAATTCCTCCGGGTGTAGTAAATCAGATTTTCATTGGTGATGGGAAGAATCAAATGTCTCCATCCCTAGCAATAAAAATAAACACAAATGCTTATCTTCTTTATCTGTGATATGGGAATTATTCATATCACTGACACTCCTATGAACGGAAACATATGTAATGTGGAATCAGAGAGGTAGCCGTGTTAGTCTGGAATTGCAGAAGTGACAAAGAGTCCTGTGGCACCTTAAAGATTAACTAAAGTATTAAAGCATAGACCATCTGACGAAGTGGGTATTAGCCCACGACAGCTTATACTCTAATACTTTAGTTAGTCCTTAAGGTGTCATAGGACTCTTTGTCACACATAAAATCTATATAGTCTCATGAGAGTTGGGGTGATTATTTCAACTTGCTGTTTTCTTTCTTCACGTTGCTCCTTTTTACCACTATTATTTCAATTTTTAAAAAATGAATATAGCACTTACTGTAGGTCTAACATATAAACAGATCCATGTACATGTATGTTATAGCATACAATAAGAGCTACCTCTTTGTAGATGCAGGACCTATAATGGATGACACTTTTCTTGATTTATTTGTCTTGATTATTCAGCTCTGAAGGGACTGATTTGAATTTTTTCTCTCTCATTAAAGTGGAAGGACCTTGTTCCCTGTAAGCCCATAGACTTTTAAAAGTACAGCACAGGGTTGAACTGAAGGACATCAGCATGTCACCATGACATTGACTCACTCAAACATGCCTCCAGCCTTTCCAGATTTTGTATTGATTATGGTGGGATTTCTAAAACTGGGAATTGGCACTTGTACTCATGTCTCTCCTTGCTTGCCCAAAATCAAATCACCTATTGACTTAAAGTGCACAGTTCTTCTGTTCTTCCGTGACAAAAGATTTTTGTAGGGAAGATATCTCAAGATTACTAAGGGCGGGGGGAGCTATATCACTTTGACTCCTGATGGTATGGCTGCCATCAGAGTTTTGGAGGAGTTTGAGGGGAGTGACTTCTTGTTTTTTGTTTTGCTTCTGACCCACACAAATAATTGCAAGACTATGTCATGCTGCACTTTGGTCTTGTTTTCCATGCTACTCTCTGATTTTTATTGCCATGTTCTCATTTTCTCAAAGCAGCCTCCCTTAATTGCTATTACTGTAGATAATCCAGAGCATATTATTTAAAGATCCGCCTTTGCATTGATTTACAAAGCTGCACTTTGACTTGACATTTTTACGTTTCGAGGCTTATTTTTCTAATTACAGCCGAAAGGAAATTTCAGATGAGTATCATATAACGTAAGAGCTAGAACCCCAAGGACAACAGTTTTTGTGTTATTTTCTGTGCTTGAACTAAGCAATCAGCTTTTTATCATGATTGATTAATTTTCATCGGGGTTGTTAGGGATAAAAGGTTTACCATCTAGAGAACATGCTCAGCTCAGTAGATTTCATACATATGAACCAGTCAGCCATTGATGTAAACATCAGAACATTACAAATTAAACTGAACACTAAATACCCAATCTCAAAGCATTTCTAAATTGTACACATGAAGTTCCTGGTATTTTGTTCATGGACTGTATAATTTGTATGTGAGATCTAACCATCTGTCCATCTATCTAATGCAGTGGTTCTCAGCCAGAGGTACATGTACCTCTGGGGTTATGCAGAGGTCTTCCAAGGCATACATCAACTCATTTAGATATTTGCCTAGTTTTACAACAGGGTACATAAAAAGTAGTAGTGAAGTCAGTACAAACTATAATTGCATACAGACATACTTGTTTTTACTGCTCTATATACTCTATACTGAAATTTAAATACAATATTTCTAGTCCAGATGATTAATTTTATAATTATTTAGTAAAAATGAGAAAGTGAGCAATTTTTCAGTAATAGTGTGCAGTTACACTTGTATTTTATGTCTGATTTTGTAAGCAAGTCATTTTTAAGTGAGGTGTAATGTGGGAGTATCAGACTTCTGAAGAAGGTACAGTAGTCTGGAAGGGTTGAGAGCCACTGATCTAATGTTTCTGTCTGTCTAATCTATGAAGTCCATCACTGTAGTGTGTAGGTGTTGGTTTCTAGGATATCCTCATTGTGGCATCCTGTGCACCACAGTTTGCCATCTGTATGTAACATTACACATCCACAAGGTTGCAACTCCACCTGATCCTGCCTAATTGCCATCTTGCCTTGAGTGTTGCATGTTTTGAAGGAAGTGACTGAGATTGCTGTGGTGAAGCAGTTCTGGTGCCATCTAGTCTTTTGAGTCCCTTGATCCATTTGTATGTAGAGTGAGTATCAAGTAGGAATGCTTGAGTTCTACATTGTTTGGCTTAGATTTGACCTGCTGTTCATGGCTTATTTTCTCACTCTGCTTAATCCTGTAATAAAGATTCAGTATTGGATTTGTGATGTCACAATAATTTGCATGGCAATAGACTCATAGACTTTAAGGTCAGAAGGGATCATTATGATCATCTAGTCTGACCTCCCACACAATGCAGGCCAGAGGATCTCACCCTCCCACTCCTGCAATAAACCTCTGACCTATGTCTGAGCTATTGAAGTCCTCAAATCATGGTTTAAAGACCTCACGGTGCAGAGAATCCTCCAGCAAGTGACCCGTGCCCCATGCTGCAGAGGAAGGCAAAAAAACCCCAGAGCTCTGCCAATAGTGCCTAGATATCACAGTGATGGGTGTAATATACATTTCCAGCAGGATAACTACAATTAGAGATTGAGCTATGTTGTGGTGTCACCGGGTGACGGGCTTCTGTGCTTCAGAGTTGCATGGTGTAGCGATTTATTTGCTGTCAGTCATGTGTTATGTATTTTTTTAACTTGCATAGATGTTTGGGTCAATACACACACACCCCACTCTTTCCTCAATACACACGTGCAGTCGTATTCTTCTTCTCTCCCCAGTTCTTCCAAAATAAATCTATCTGAAAGAAACACCATGCAGAAGGGACCGATTGCTCCTGAGTTCACACAACCTCATCCTTTTCTCAGTGACAACTGCTTGCCGTATATGAATAAATGGACTGAATGCTATTTCTCTGTATAATTGACCCCCATCCTTGGTTTTACACAGTGCTCCCATCACCATGGCACCTGGATAACTTTCCAGGCTGCGGCTGTCACTAGACTAAATGTCAAGGGGCAGCTCTCTTTCAGCATCACCCTCCTTGTGGGCGGCGGGGCTGGACGTGTAAGAAGCCTTGAGAGTGTTTTATGTTTAACCATCATGCCAAGCTCTGTCTTTCTCCACAGCCCGCAAGCTGAAGAAACTGGGCAACCTGAAGCTGCAGGAGGATGGCGAGGGAGCCAGCTCATCCAGCCCAACAGATGAGCAGGCCTCCAAGATGGTGATGACACGCATTGATGGGTTTGAGTGCCAGCCCATTTTCCTCAATGTCCTGGAAGCCATTGAGCCTGGTGTGGTGTGTGCAGGCCATGACAACAACCAGCCCGATTCCTTTGCTGCCCTGTTGACCAGCCTGAATGAGCTTGGGGAGAGGCAGCTGGTGCACGTGGTGAAGTGGGCAAAGGCCTTGCCAGGTGAGGAGAAAAATGACAAATTCCAGCACCTTCCCCCACCTCCCTAAAACCACTGCACTCAAATCATGGCAGCGGCATGTTTCAATAGGGGAATCATATAATCTGGGCCCCAAAACCACAACATTTGTAGGGGCGCATTTTCATAATATTTTCTTCTGTGAGCACAAATTACACCCACAAAATCTGAGTGTGACCCACATTGCCGTAGTGTGGGATTTGTGCCCCTCTAGTGGCTGGTCCATGAGAGGTTAATGAGTCTACTGCAGCTGCAGGCTTTTACTCCTTTACTCAAGCAGAAGAGGCTTGTGCTTTTAGAATGAAAACTCTCGGGTTCAGTCGCTTGGCAGTGATTGTCACATGGGTATGGTATTGGCCACAATTGAATAGCTTCTGCAAATCTAAGCTCTAAGCTCTTCAAATATCTGAATGTTTTCTAGACCAGCAAGGCTGGAAGTTGATGTAAAGAAGAGAAGCTTCTCTATTCTTCTCTGTGCAATGATCTCTGTCTGCTTTAGGAGGAATGTTAGGTTCAGGGAGGAACTGCAGCATTCCTTCTTAAAATGAAGGGCCAACACCATGACACACTTCTGTGAGAGGGTGGAAGGAGTGAATCCTCTGAGAGAAAGAATGAAAACAATGCTGTTTGATAATGTAGGAAGTGGAAGATGGGCAAAACGATGCTGAAAGTAGCTAGAGAACAGAACAAGTTGGCATGAAAGAATCTGTGCCCTCCCAGCCTGTTTCACACTGTATCTCCTCCAAGAGCTGGAATTTCATCTTAATATAATTTATCAATGAGTTTTAAGTGCAGAAGTCCCTCTGTGTCTCTCTGTGACATAAAACTACAGGACAATCATACCCGGAAGGTTAAGTGTGCCAAAATTGATTGGAGTTTATAACTTGTACTAAATAATCCAATTATTTAACCCAAATTAATGTAATGGTATCGTAAGTAGCAATATTAAATTAATGTGTTATTAGCAGATTAACACTATTTCAGTTTTTCGCATACTGCAAGAGAGAGCTACAGGAAAGAAGTAAGCTTCAGAAAGGGTTATCCTGTGGCAAACATTAACCAAACAGACATTCTAGATACACTCTCTGACTTCATTAACGCCCTGGCTTCCAAAGATGCTTGAAGATGTCCTATTTCATGCATTTGATTCTTAGAGTGCACAGCTGCGGGCAGGCTAATGGCCTGTGATTATATTCTTGTGTACGTAAAGCAGAGGACAGGCTGATGGAGACACCTATAAAATATGGTATTTATTATGGAGGCACTTGGTAGTGACTCCATAGTTAGGGTTGCATTCTAAAATGGGTTTAAAATGAGGCATTTATTACTGTTTTCTCCTAAAGTAAGTGGCCAGTCAATGTGGCCAATTTCACACCGGGTAGGTTTTGTGCCCTTTTAATTTTCTGTGTTGTTTTTGTTTAGTTTCCCTTCATATATGTTTAATGAGCACCCTTTGAATTCGGGCTCTAGTTGAAATTTTTCCTTGACAGCCCTACGTCTCACTGTCTGTTTTAAAAAAAAAGGTTTATCTACACAACCCTTGGTAAAGAGGTGGATCCTGTACAGAAAGGCTTCAGTAGGTTGGCTTTATTTTTTCCCCAGGGGTTTTCAGGCTGGATTTTGGGTTGCTTTTAGCCATGGACAAAGAGGGATGAGCATGCCTCATTCTCTCCACGGTAACCAGGTTCATGCAGCCACATTAGAGGCACCTGTCAAATTGATGTTTTCTAAGACAGATACTTACATGTTAAAGTGTTGCAAGATTTCTGCACATTAGCCCTTTGAGTTAAGACTCTATGGCTATTCCAATGTTTTTTGTTATTTGGAGTTTGTTAGAAATCTTTTATCTAATAATGTATTTATACAAGGTCACTCATTTGCTGTAGGGATGCTAACTTAACTGGGGGTGTTTACCATTGTCTGGATAAACTTCGCTTTCCACTTTCTGAGTAGACACTGTTTTCTACTGTCTAGACAATACAGTTTCCAGAACAGAAAGTCGATACTCAGTTATAGTGGAAACCTCAATTTAATATAGTGTGTCAGTAATCAGTAATGGAATGTAAACAGTAAAATTTGATAAATTAAAATAACTGATTTTGATGAGAAGGGAACTAAAATTTCCAATTTTTGTTATTAAGCAAACTCATAAGCTGCCAATCTTGTAAAAATAAAAGTGTCTAGTAGACATATAAAAATGTTTATTAAGAGAGAAGCTAAAAGCATCTCTCCATAAAACTGTATTGTGTTAACATTAATTGCAAGAACTATCTATGCTTTCACTCTTTAAAATTAAAATGAACAATGACTTGAATCTTATTAAGGAATAACTTTATAGGTGTTGGGCTAGATTCACAAAAGGACTTAGGTACTGAAGTACCATTTTAGGCCCCTAAATCCCAGAATCAGGACCCATTGGGATTCACAAAACTCCTGCTCAGCTGCCCTCAAAACTTGTAGGTACCTAAAATAAGTTTGTGCCTACATATTTGCAGTAAAAGTTCCCTAGGCACCTATGTCTCTGCCTCTGAGTGTATGAACTGCTGCCTCACATCAGGCATCTGTATGCCTAAGCCCCAGAGCAATACATGACTGAAGGAATATAGGCATTTCTCCACTAAACTGGCCTGCATATTCAGACCTTGCCTACTGGATCTGACCCCTATAGGTGAGCTTGCACAAAACAGCTCTTGCAGAGAGATGGAGTTCCCTCATAACTCTTAGCCCAGTGGTTAGGTTATCCAACTGGATGTGAGAGCACTGATTGCCCCCCTTCTCTCCAGCAGCTACTTGTAAAGAATGGCATAGGCACCTAACACCAGAGAGGATTTGCAGTCAAGAATCCCAAGCAGAAGAAGGCACTTCCTTGCAACCTGGATTTAGGTGCCTATCTCTCAGAGAGGGGCGGGGGTTTTGCGTGCACTCTTTCTGTTGGCACCTCCCACTGTCAAGGAGACCTTCACATGCTGTGTTTTATGAATCCCATTTTTGGATACCTATCTCTCTGCATTCATTGTTGTATACTGAGCCTCCGCACAAAAATCAGGCTTTATGAATCCCAGTGATTTTGTAGGAATAGCAACACTCATTGTCACCAGGCCTAAATTCTTTAGTGAATCTAGCTTATTGTTATTATGTAAGTGTGATCATACCGGACAATCAGTTAAAAGATAGATCATACTGGTCATGAACCATCTGATGAACAGAGAAAACCTTAGTTCACATCTGAATGAACTATCTTTCCCATGAATAAGAGCCAAGAATTTAAATAAACAGAATGGGTTTTTTAAATGAAATCCAAATCAGACTAAATATGTCCTTCACATTCTGTATTTTGGGAAAGAAATCTAGTCTAGCCTTAACAGAAGTCAGAAATTGCCAAAGTATCACTCAGATGATATTAGTGTAAATATGCTTTATAATGTGAGAGGAAATACTGAATCTGATTCATTTAAAAATAGGGGCAATATGTTGAATATTATTTAAACATTTAGCAATATGTACTGACTTAGATTTTCAAAAATGACTAGTGATTTTGAAACACCTTAAAGGAGCTTGATTTTCAGAAAAATCAGGCCTCTTGAAGGTGTCTTGAGTTCGGTACCCAAAATCATTAGTTACTTTTGAAAACATAGGCCACTGTGTTCATTGAAACACAGTAAAGCAGTCTTTTTAGGCTAAAAGGCATTGAGAAATATTTCTTCTAAAGAATGTTCTTTAAGTATTAATCATAAAGATAATAGTAACAGATTGCTCAGCAGAAACCATACAGTTTTAGAGAACATACTTAACAGAATACGAACAAAGGTGGCAGAGAATATGTGGATTTATATTTGCAACTGCATGCAGTTACTTGTGGGTTTTGTTCCCAGAACCAAGAGCCATAAATCTTGGAACATTCTGGTTTAATTTTAGAATTTCAAGATCAGGTGAAACATTTAACTAGTATGTTGAAAAGCCAGTATTAAGTCTTGAAGGGAAATCCAAGCAAAGTGTGTGATGAGAACTGAAAACCACAGAGAATCATTAACGCTTTGATTCACACACAAACAACACAGCTCCAAAGCACACACAAGTGATTCCAACCTCAGAACTGAATTAAGGAGAATAAACAGGTACTGATGTACAGGTTGAAGTTTTAGACCACTGTTTCTTCCTCCTGATCCTGAATCAAGTGAAGGAAAGAGATGATTGAAGTGATTTGGTGCCTAATTCAGAATCTTTCCATTAAATTCATTTGTCTTTGGCTTAGATCTGTATATTGCTGAGACTGGATTGATTGAGTTCATTTATAAAATCACCCCAGAACAGGCAGAGGCTTTAGATATAGGCTAGAAAACTTCAAAGTGGATATCTCTTCAATAAATAAAGTTACTGGGAGAGAAATGTCCAGTACAGAAAAGAAAAGAATGTCCAATACTGAAAAGAAATACAGTACAGAGTTGTGCACAGATGGTCAAAGCTGTACCACCACAACTCAGGAGTCACATGGACACTTTGCAAAGATGGCAGAGATATGCACAGCAAAACAGGAGGCCCCAATAAAAATTGTTCCCAGGAGGTATCTATCAGTTGCTTAAATGCTTGAAATTCTAAAATTAAACCAGAATGTCTCAAGATTTATGGCTCTTGGTTCTGGGAACAAAACCCACAAGTAACCGCATGCAGCTGCAAATATAAATCCACAAAAGGCAACTTGTTTTCTCACTGTTTGTAAGAAGGTGATGCATGAACACCCATCTGATGTTCTGCATGGACCATCTCAGCTCTTCATAGAAAGTGAGGATTGTATCCTGTTTGGTCCGTATCAGCATTTAAAGGGAATCAGTCACTGGACCACTCATTAAAACAAATAAAAGAACTATAATGTCTCTGTCTCCTGCCTGTCCATTTTACATGTGGCAATGGTATGCCTCCCAGATTCAAAGCAGCACCCCCTCATAAATACATTCTCTATCTTTTTGGCATGTGCCCTAGCTCAGAATCTATCGGTCACTAACAATACAACCTGATGGCTTCAGATTGCACTGAGGTGGCTTCTGTGTGGTGGTCCTTCAATGAGGTGTTAGTCCCACTGCCCAGGGAAGGTGCTTATCTGGATTGCAATTCAGTAACCTTGACCTGGGTGAGGTTAAACATGTATTCAGCATAGAATACAAAGTGGAGATCCTAATACAAAATGGAAGTTCTTCTTCGAGTGCTTGCTCATGTCTATTCCACAGTAGTTCCTCCTTGCTGGCACCGGTGCACATGGCGAGCACGCACACCGATGTCTATTCTGCAGTAGGTGTGTGTGCTCGCCACATGCACCAGTGCCGGCAAGAAGGAACTACTGTGGAATAGACATGAGCAACACAGCTCGAAGAACACCAGTTACAGAAACAGGTAACTGTCCTTTACAGTACAAAAGGGAGTTTATTATTTGATTCAGACACGCCGCTGTCTGTCCCGGGAGTTAGGACTAGAAAGGTGCTTTAACAAGGTTTCATCCACTGTCGCATCCCTCTTAACAGAAGGCATGGCCACTTGTAAAAGACACTTCTCAGCTTCAGAGTCCTTTTGAGCTCCTCGGTGCATATGAATGCCCAAATTGCCATGTGTAGCAGTGGCTTTCACGGAGATGCAGCCATGCCTGTTTCCTTTTTGCTGGTAAGGAATGGAGCCTTCTGAGTGAGCCAAAAGGCCTCCCCTTCTGTGATAACACAAGTTCAAAATAAAGAAATGGAACGACAGGGCCAGTGAGAGTCCAGTCCTCCTCCCAGCCATTGGCTGTCTCCGGAGAGGCCATTCACTGTTATCCCTTGCTCCTGAGATATGGAGAGGAATCTTCACCCCAGCCTCTGCCAGGCCATTAAATAGCAGCAACAATGCTCGTTTCCACTTGCAACTTGGCAGGAGACTGTGCCCCATCCTACTAGAGAAAGACATATTCATGTCCTTCAGGTTCAAGTCAGGCTATTCAGTATATCTAGGAATGAAGCCTAGTAGCCCATGGAATCTTCATCTGGTATAGATCTAGGGTGATCACCCTTATTTTTAGGGCCCATTCCTTGTTTCACTGATTTTCCCCTTAGGGTGACACACATCCCTTATTTTAAGAGTATTAAAACTGATAAGTACCATTTTAAACATTAAATTGAAGCTTATGATGATTGCATGGTATACTGGAGGGCAGTAGAAATGTACCCATGAAAGAAAAATAAATACTATGCTAAGGAAAATGGTGTTTCCCTAAAATTTCCCTTAAAATAAAGCAATGTCCCTCATTTTTCATGTGCCCTTCCCTTATTTCCATCCAACAAAGGGGGTTGCCCTATACAGAATATCCCTCTGCACCTAAGCACAGGCTGCCAAGGACAGGTCACCCTGCGCACTTCTCTCTATGCTTCTTTCCCATCGAATACAGAGTCAAATTCAAAGTCTGTTTTTTAATATACAAAGCCCTCTATTGGAAACCTGAGAGTTTGCCTCTCACTCCATGACCATGCCCTGCCAAGACTGCTACTTTCCACTGCAGCCATTAAACTGCTGACCAGCAGAGGGGCTTGTGAGTGCAGGAGTCATCCTTCACCAGACCTGCGCCTAGACTACTTCAGTGACTCCTACAAAAGATAAGAATGACTACAGACAGGCCTCCCAACATGCAGAACTAAATGCAACCACACACACAAAATACATGTATATTCTGCTAGCTTTCAAGCTACTGCTCCTGGCAAAGAAGGGCAAAGAGAATTTGATGTTTTTCTTTTTCACTCAGGAAACACAGGATATGGTAATAAGGACCATGCAGCTAGAGCTAAAACCACCTTGAACTGAATTGAGGTTTCTTCCTATTTCAAGAGACTAGCCATTGTAAGCTGTCAAACTACACTGGAGAATTCATCTACACACCAAATTCATTGAATACGTAGGAAAGGCTTTTTAAACATGTATTACCTTACTGAAAAGCGAACCTGTTTCTCTTGGTTCTAAGTTAAATACTTCTCAGAAAGCACATACTTGAGTTTATAAAGCGTGGAAATATATAATGTTTACTTCTGTTTTGCGAACAAGTCTCACCCTTGGTGTCTACAAGTAATATTGAGTCCATCAGTACTTAAAAGTCCTGACAATGGAAAATCCCTTATGCTAGTTCCTCATAGCACTATTTAAACACGTGTGCTTTCGTGCAGTAAAATTAAAACTGAAAGAACACATTCAATCCTAAAGCAACTGCAGCATAGCGATAACACATGGTTGGTGCTCACTTGAAATTGACAGCTTCTCAGACAAGAGACAGAAGTTTGAATTGATGGCTCATAAAAATACGCTTAAGACTTTACCATTGTTTTAACACTTGGTCAAAGTAATGTAAGAATCCATAGACAGCTGAGATCAGGATTGCAGGTTATCTATGGCTACGTGTGCAGGTAAATATTCAAAGAAATTAGAAATAGCTTTGAATTATTGACTGCATATTTTATTGTGTGTGTCTCTCTGTGAATTGCAAATGTGCTTGTGGCTTGACTATGAATCATCTCGAGAACACTATTTTATTGTTTATAAAGTTCTTTGAGATTCTTGGAGAAAGCTACTATACAAGTGCAACTTACTGTCCTATTCTAACACCCCAAGCTGGTATATATGGAACTTAGGCTGGGGACCACCTTGTCCTAACTTTCTAAAGTCCCTGGGAGCCCAGAGTGGGAATTAAAGTACTATATTAAAAACCAGAAATTCTGGTGAATTGTTAGAATCCAGAGTGAACTTGTGATCTCTGTTTACGGCCTTTTGTAGGATTCCGTAACCTGCACATGGATGACCAAATGGCAGTAATCCAGTATTCCTGGATGGGTCTTATGATTTTCGCCATGGGATGGAGATCTTTCACCAATGTTAACTCCAGGATGCTTTACTTTGCTCCCGACTTAGTCTTCAACGAGTAAGTGTTAAATGGCAACAATTTAATATTTTGTATTGTTCATGTTGGAAAGGTTGCAGACAGAGAGTGAATGAGGGACAGCTATCTAGCAGGCTCCCTACGAGTACAGTGCAGATAACCTCACACTGAGAACTGCTCACAACATTTAACAATTCAAGAATGTTGCTGATTTTCTGCTAGTAAGGCTGCTAAAATCTGCAGAAATCTCCTTGAGGTGATCCAGGTGCTACCAAGCCTCTGCTATCCTTCTTCACCAGGCCCAGAGTTTACATTCAGACAGACTCCTCATTCAGAGAAAGGCGGTGCTGACTGTCAGAGACTAACTCCTGAGATCCTGCTGTGCTATGCTTCAAAGAGCCAGTGCGGCTCCCTTCACCGGCAGGCGGGTTCAGGGCGTGATCTAATGTAGCATGACCTAAAGTGTACAGAGAAGAGGCGCTTCCAACTGCTGAGAATGTTCAGGCTTCGGTTGTTCTTTCCCGGACGCTCTTACTACTGCTAGAAATTAATAGACCAGGCTAAGAATAGCAGCTCTTTTACGATACCTTTCTGTTGGTGCCCAGCAACCAGGCTGTATTGCTCTGACAAGGCTTTTTAAAGGGTGGTTCAGAATGCTCTATACCATGGAGTTCATGCTGAAACCACCAGCTCTCTCCTTTGTCTGTCTTCCTGTCTTCCTCTCTGCCTCGGCTCTTTCACCACACCCATTGCCAGGGTGTCCAAGTGCCGAATTCAATACACAGTGTGACGGAGTCAGACCAGAAGGATATAGGAGAGTGCTGGAAGGCAGGTATATTAGTCTCAGGATGTGCAGGTCCCTGTTCCCTGGATAGCCAAACAAAGGCTATTCCAGGCCAATCAAGACACCTGGGGCCAATTAAGAACCTTCTAGAAAGGAGTAGAAACAGCTAGCCTGATTGGGACACCTGAAGCCAATCAGGGCCTGGCTGAAACCAGATAAAAACCTCCCAGTCAGTCAGGTGGGCTGTGGGTGTCAGGAGTTGTGAGAGGAAGTTGTGCTGTTGGTGAGACTGAGTGGTGGACAACATATCATACAGAAGGAAGGAGGCCCTGAGGTAAGGGTGAAGTGGAGTTTGAAGAAGCAGGGACTGCTGTGGGGAAGTCACCCAGGGAATTGTATTGTGTTTTGTGGATAAAAGGTCAGCCATCTTAGCTGATACTATTAGGGTCCCTGGGCTGGAGTCCGGAGTAGAGAGAGGGCCCGGGCTCCCCCATTTTTCTACATCCCTTAATTAGTTACTGAGAAAGGGAGGTCACTCTGAGCCTAGAGGAGTTTCTGAGGCCCCTAAATCTGCCAGGAAGCGCAGGACCCACCAATACAGACTCAGAACTTTGTCACAATAGTTATAACACCTGCCTTTATCTGAATTGCCTTTAATGAAAAGGGGTCTCCTTTAAATCAAGAGTTTGGTGGGTTTCTCCTTCAGACCTGTTGAGTTCTTAGCCCCACGGCACAGTTGTATAACTGGAGACATAATGAACTTGTTAGGTGGCTTTACTGACAACGATAATCCTTGCAGAGCCAGTAGTGACTTGTGTAATGCACCTCACAAACAGCAAGATACATTTATAAATGGGAGCTTTGCATAGCTGACAGAGATCCGATTATTATGGCAAATGGCCTGGATAAGTAATGACCTGTCCTGGTAATATATTAAGGATTAGTATGTTAGGTCATAAATCATCTGTATACTACATGTTCTTGGGAGTGCGATGTGACAACTGCAGGTATTTTTATAGCATGAGGCATCTGTGACCTTTTCCACACAGAATTGTCCCATTTCCTTTCACATTACTTGGAAACTCCTGAACACCAAATCTCACTTGGCCAGAGTGCTGGGCCTCGTTGTCTATGGCAGTGTCAGGGACACCGATCTCAGTGTCTGGTCTCTCTTCATCAAACCCTTAGAAGGAGGAAGACTGGCAAAGCCCGGCTCGTTGCCTTTACTTTAGCGGAGGGTGAAAGCTGAGGAGGCTGGGAATACCTAAATATTGATGCCCAATGAGGCAGGGCTCAATACTGATCTCCAGATAATTCCTCCTCTTCTCCCTTCTGACAGTTTATTATTTTCTTGGTTCTTATCTTCCATCCCTTGGTTTCTCTCTTCCTTCCCTGGTTTTCCCCCTTCCCAGCCTCCCATATTGCTTCCCATCCTCATGTCCCCACTCTTTCATACCGTTGTCTCTCACTTCTCCCATGCAGCTCATTTCTGCAGCCCTTGCTCTCATGGGCAGTCTGACTGATAACAGTAAGTGTTAGGCATGCCCAAATGGTACAGGATAAGGCATCATGCCTGGTGTCCCTCCTCCTCCCTCCCCACCCCCGACACAATACACATCTGCAGCGAGCACTGGTGCTGTTTCCAGCACCTGACTACCGTGTCCTAACTTCAGCTGGTGTTCTTGGATACCTGCTCACTTGGAGCATTGCTTCTTCAGCTGGCAATGACCTCTCCAGCTGCCCATACATTGGCATGTGCACCAGAGGAGCCTCTTGTTTTCATGTTGTAACTGCAGTGCTAGAAGTTTGAAGCCTCTCTGTGTAATGGGGCTTTTGCAGTTGATTCACCTCTGTGCTTATACAGTGAAAAAAATCCATAGAAGAGGTAGGTACAGTTCAGAGAATGATCAAAATAGTGTGTGTGGTGGTGGGGGTGGGATTAGAGATTTAACAAAAGAATCTTCTTCCTGTCAAGGGAGCCGCAATGGAACTGATGCTTCAATGTTAATTTACCAGTTTGGAATGGTGTCAACAGAGTGTCAGATGTTTCTGCAGTGTTACTATCTGATTGGCTCTCAGCTAAGTTGTGGCAAAAAAAATAAAAAAGATCTTGAGGTTTCCCTGGTGTTGTCACTGAAACCACAGACATAGAATTTGAGCAGAGTGCTCAGCACAAAGCACTTGCTCCAAGCGCTTGCACAAGGATACATGTCTGTGGTTTGTTAAATATGGTACCTTGCTGTTACTTTTCAGCCACTGAGACGGTCAGGTGAACCTTAAAATCCCCCCTGATCATCCCATTCCCCATCAAGCAAATGCTAGGTTGTATTTTGGAAAACTTTCCTTTCCTGAATTCAGGTCATGCTGCTGAGATCCCACAAGAGATAAAGACTAGCTCCTTTTCGAATGGGACATGCTAGGGTAGATGCAAAGTTGTTGGGTCTTTGTCTTTTTTTAATAAATATCTCGATCAGCCTGCATATCAGACCAGCAGTGTTTTAACCTTCTCACCAATGCATCTTGCCAGGTACCGAATGCACAAATCCAGAATGTACAGCCAGTGCGTCAGGATGCGACATCTTTCTCAGGAGTTTGGGTGGCTTCAAATCACTCCCCAGGAATTTCTCTGCATGAAGGCTCTACTCCTCTTCAGTATTAGTGAGTGGCAGCATCCTTCTCTGAGCAGATTAATAGCTGATATGCTCTGTGTGACCCTGTATGTAGCTGGTTCCCCCACATGTCCTGGCTGTGAACGTTTGCCTCAGCTATTGTGCTGAGAGGCAGAGAGATGACTTCAGAAATAGAAATTAGATGCCATAGTGGAGCCAGCAAAGACCACTACAGCCATTCATCCTGTCCTCTGTATTTTGCAGAAGTCCTCCTGATGTAATTCCCTTTTCTAACCTGCTCTTAAGTCCTGCTCTTGATGGGGGCTTGGCTAACTTCCTTGCCTAATTGCTTTTAATAAATGGACCTGTGAGTGTGAGCAGCTGAGAGGGAAAACCTGACCACAGCTTGTGGTGGGGCTGATGTGATACCTTTGTTTTGTAATAACGACAACACCAAACAAAGGCTATGTTAATAGAGGTACAGCCCCCTCTCCTCTCCCTCCCCCATCCCTCATCTCTAGACAGTGAGCCTCAATCATCCACAGTGGGAGCGAAGATGAGGGAAATGACTGGGGATGTGGAAGGGGGGAGGTTCAGTCTTCTTGTTGCTCTCATTTTCTTTTCTCGCCGCAGTATGATTGTTTCCTCTCCTTGTCCCCATGCCAGTTCCGGTGGACGGTCTGAAGAATCAGAAGTTCTTTGATGAACTTCGAATGAACTACATAAAGGAACTTGATCGTATCATCGCTTGCAAGAGAAAGAATCCCACATCCTGCTCTCGGCGCTTCTACCAGCTCACCAAGCTCCTGGACTCCGTGCAGCCTGTAAGAGGGGATGAAATGGCCATAAACCTGGAAGCAGTAATAGCTATAGCTGGGGTCTAGCAGACTCAGGGCTCTGAGATTTTGCAGGGGTGAGGCAGAAATCTTGCAGATACAAACAAGGAGCATAAGGAGATAGCTTCTTAAGTGGTGTCTGTAAAGTCAGAAAAGAGGATTTTGACCTGAAATTATTTCTTTAATTACATCTCTCTCTTATTGGCATTTCTGTAGGCGAGAGCTCAGAGGGAGACAAACTCTTGAGCAAGATCCTGATTCTAACCCAGTGTCACTGGTAATAAAGAACAAAGGAGAAAATCTTTCAGGAAACAATATGATCTATAACACTGGTTACCCACAAAGCTATTCATTGCCTAAAATAACTAAACCAGATTAGCAGTTAAGCTAGCCTCAGTATCTGAAATCTTGAAGGTATTTCTGGCAGTACGTAGAGGGAAGTACAGTACAAGGGAATGCTGCAGAGAAACTAAAATGAGCATATGTATTTATTTTAGGTAGAACTTGCAAGTTTTTGAGCACTGCCACTGTGGAAGGTAGTCTCTATGTTTTTGAAACATCCGGTGGGTAGTTAACTGCTGTTTAACTCTCCACCGCATATGTATGGAGGGCTTTTGGAGAAAGATACTGCAGTGTACCTGAAGATCATTGAACTCAGTCCGTAAAAACACTCAGTCAGTTAAAGCCAGCTGCCATACCAAAGTGTGGTTCCTCTCTGAAAAGTAACTGTATAAGTAGCAATTACTCCAGGTCAGACCTGCTCATTTAGAGATTTTTTTCCCCAAATTGCCAGCTCAGCAGGCTCATCCTGAGATCTGAACATCAAACGGGGTCTTATCTGCAGCGATAACAAAAATTCTGCAGTCAGAACTTTGTTAACAATTCTGTTGTTGATACAAAAGGCAGTTCAGAATCCATCTGCTTCCACACAACTGTATCTCTGCACGGAAACAATAAGAGAAACAGATTTCACTCTGTTTCACTCATAAAGCCAGCAGCCCTGACTCTGAGATGCACAAGGCACTGGTCTCTGTTTGAATAAGATGCCATTTGCACAGTCACTTTTCTGAGCAGAACCACAGTCTAGTTAGTACCTTCTGAACGTAGAGCTGGAGCACCACAGTGTTCTCTCTGCCTGGATTGCTCACTTGCTCATTCTCAGGACAAATAATGGCCCCCTAGTGGCTATTCCCAATCGCAGAAGAGTGTGTAACATCCAAACAGCAGAAACTATCACGTCTCCCTGCACTGCTGCCTATCCTGTAGTGTGGTGCCTGTTAAAACTTTGCACTGTAGTCACCACAGTGTTATCAGAAGCCACCTGTCAGAGAAATTAGATTGTTCATTTAACCTTCCTACTTTCTCTCTTTCTTAGATTGCCAGAGAGCTACATCAATTTACATTTGATCTTTTAATTAAATCGCACATGGTCAGTGTGGACTACCCCGAAATGATGGCTGAGATCATCTCCGTCCAGGTTCCCAAGATCTTGTCTGGGAAAGTCAAACCCATCTATTTTCACGTGCAGTGATGTCCCAGAAGGAATCTCCTTCCCCCGCCACTCCCTTTCAGCCATCTCCTGCCTGTTCTCTCTGCACTACTGTACTGCAGTGCCTTGGGGAGTCCCCTCTAAACATACTGTATGCTGTGAAGATGTACAGTGCCAAATGACAACTTGCTGGGATTCCTTTGATTTCAACTTTTTCTGGGGTACCTCTGAACTGAACTCCCCACCACGGCTTCTGCGTATGTCTGGATGGCTCTGCATCTCTCTAAATGTTGTGACATGGTGACTTTGTGGCACTTGTTTACACCCTTGTGCTTGCGTATTTCCCACAGTGATGTTTAGTAGCACAGTGCCATGGGACGTTTCAGATCGGGAGAAATTTCACCATTTGTTTTCTCTTTAAAACAAAACAAGTAGGTTAAACATACAAGTTGGGAGGGTGGGTTATTTTTCTGACTAACCTGGGGTATTTTCCTTTTTATTTGCATCATGTCTTCAAGAGGCATGTGAATTAAAAATGCAGTAGTAGTGAGACTGGAAGGGGACAGGGAAAGAGACCAGAGCTCTGTTTCAAAATCAGACAGTCCTGTTGTGGAAAAAATCTTTCTTACCGTCTGCTCTGCTCATCTGCGCAGACCCAGATATCACACCAGCGATACGCAGATCCATATACCATGCCACTCTGGCCATACATGCTGACCTATATGCCAAACCACTTTGGTCACGCACCCAGACCCATGCACCCATGTGCTTTCAGCAGCTTAGAGCAGCATTAAGTATCTACTCACCGAAGAAATGCCTAATTCACAAGAGTATTTGGAGTGCTGTTATGTGAGTAAAGAGAGCTGGTGAGGATTATGACCTTTGGAACCCGTGAAGATTGCAGAGGGCTAACTTCCATCCAGGACATTTTTCCTGTGGACTGTGAGCCAAACTGGATCTAAGTCTGTCCAAAGACTGTCCAGACATCTAGTAATCACATTCCAGTTTTGAACATTTTTTTCCTCCACACCAGCAAACAAAGAAATTACTCATTGGCATCCATCTCTCACCTGTGAACCACGAGTGCCTGAAGTCTCCTCTCATCTCTGCCTCTAGCCTGCTCCCCTTGGATGCCTGAGGTCTCCACTTATCTCTGCTGGTCACCATGGGTGCCTGAAGGTCTAGATTTTCCAGTGGTGTTCTCAGTTGCCCTTTACCTGACCATTTTGCAGATTCTTTCAGACTCCAACACAGAAATGACTCCCAGAAGCAAAGCGATGAGAGCTTTGACTCTTTGGGCTCGGTGAGGTCCAGTGACTTTGGGATTATTCTGCTCTTTTGGAAACAGTTCTATGTGGCCTGAGATCAGAGGTGACGCAGGTGAGGGAGCATGCGAGATCATGTGCCCCTCCCCCCAGATTTGCTGCTTGACTTATACTGAGCATGCTCACGTGGACTGAGCATGCTCAGTAACACTGCTGAAGCCGGCTGCCCTCGCTCTGCCCCCCACTATCAGCAGGCACAGGTCGTCTCTGCCTGAGATTCCCAGGTATTTCAGGGAATGGTAAAGAAAAGAGGCTTGTTCTCTTTCTTAGGGGTTCCCATAGCTCCCCTTAATGTTAGTAGTTGGTCTCCACCAAGGAAAGAACACACGCCCTCTCAATGTCCCTAAAATGCCTACATGGTAAAATTAGAACCCAAACAAAGCCCAGAGCCAAACCTCATGGAGATGACAGTGTGTCATTAGACTGCAGCACACTCAGTGAGATGCCAGCTGGAGAACTCTGCCTAACACACACGCTGTCATTCAAAATGAGAATAATCAAAGGTTCATCATCTTTATTTATTGGCAACTTTCAGGGTCAGGAGTATTTCAGAGAGGAATGCTCTCATGTTTCTTCAAGGCAGATTGACGTTGGCTTGAATCATCCCCCTGGCATTTCTAGGACACATTGGCCCACCTAGGAATTTTATTCAGATTTGGTTTTTTTCTGAAGTTGTACTACACATGCAGGATCTGACCTTTCATCCCCTGGTGGCTCTGAGTTCCCTCCTGAGCCCTTGCCCTCATCTCATGAGCACAATACAGCAACAAGACCCTTGTTGGCAGGACTGGCTTGCGAACCAGATTTCTGAAGAGGTGGATTTGAGTACATCTCATGTAATATGACATCCCACTATGCCTTTGTGATAACAGCAGATTAAATGTGCCATAAGCCTATTTTATATGCTAGGAGAGTCAGAAGTTTACGTCTGTGGATCCCCACCAGTTTTACTCTCCTCAAGTATATGAGCCTTTTCCAGACTAAAACCCTCCCTACGCCACCCGTCCTCCTTCATGCAAAAGAATTGTGGCAATTCTGCTTCTAGTGGGGCCTTTCATGGGTTGGGGGCCGCCATCAGCCTTTGAGTGAAACAGTAGCTTGTCAAGCTTCATGATGCTGCACGTGGGGTTCTGTGCAGAGTGCTTGTCGGCACAGAAAGTGACCACCTGATACTTTTCAATCATACTGTAGGGGCTGCATTTTTTAAAAAATTACCTTTTCAATAGTTGTGAATGAGTTTTCATCCGCTACGGGGCATGGCTCTGATCACAATGTTCCTATGCTCCTCCTTGTGAGTGATAGAATAGTATTAAGCTCTTTTTGATATCAGCCAGTTGTTACTCTGGTATTATGAATATCTTTTTCTCTTTAAAGGCTTATAAAAATATTGAAATTTTGATGTGATTAAAAGCAGCTGGTGCAAGGCTCCACTGACTTGGAAAATGTACCAGGTAAAAAGATCAGTTTACATCAAAGCTTGCTTCTTTGCATTGTGGTTTTTCAGTTAGTTAGCAGATGACCGGCTGGCTTGGCACAGCACAACTCACTCCACAATGAAATGGGAGGATGTCTGGAGTATGCAGGAAGGCATGTATTTTGCATGTGCTCAAGTCCAAGCAAGGGTTTCACCTTTGTGTAATTAGGGAGCTGGTACCATTCTAGAATGTCAGGGGAAGGCTGGTCAGAGATCTAAAGTAACTGTCCTGCTTGCCTAGAAACACTCCTGTTTGATGGACAGAATCACATATTGCACAAGAGGGTCGGGGAGAGAGCGAAGCTGGTGGCTGTGACAGGCACTATACACATAGGTTGCACACATTCTGTAGGTGATACAAAGTGTGACTCCTTTAGGAAAGGCGCATGTGGCGCACTTGAAGTACATGCCAACCATCCAGTACTGTACACATCACAAGTAAGTTGCCTTCACTGACATGCCTGCACCAGTAGTTTCTGTGCCAGACCAGCTGTAATCAGAAGTTAGTTTTTTGTTTGGAAGCTGTTCAGTATCCCTTCTTGTTTCATTCGAAAGCTGACTTTGCACGACATTGTTAGAGGAATTGAATTACTGAAGGATCCAGTCGCAATAGCTAGGATCAGTGACATGTTTATTGGTCTGTGTATTCACCAGGGTTTTTAAACACTGTCTTCTTCGGTTTACTTTCAGTGGCTGCTGCAGAATGGAAAAGGGCTTGAGCAATACCTTTGCTATATTCTTCTGTAGTTTGTTTTTTATTTTCTATTTTTATTTCTATGTGCTTAAGTAAAACAGAGAACCCCACAACCCACACGATAATGTAGAAATTGTCCTTAAAACTACTACATAGTTTGCTTAGCTTTTTTGTTTATGTTGCTCCAGGAACTCAAGAAGCTGTTTGTTTACTTGGCAGCGCTTTCCAGAACATGAGTGCAAATAGCTTGCAAGTACCCCTCCAATTACATAGGGCTAAATTCTTCCTTCAAATACAAGAGTGCAATTTCTCCTGGAGTTACAGGCATGGGGAGGCAGAATTCTTAACTTAGCAAGGACCCGGTAATTGCACCCTCCTTCATATTACTAGGGAGTTACATGCAGTGAGAGTAAAAAACAAGTAAACTGCAGTCTGGTTGGGGGAAAAAAAGAGTGGATGGCTGTTCAGTGTTCAATATTGATGTAACTCCACTCTCATTAAAATCAATGGGCGTTTTACTATTGACTTCAAAAGGAACAAGAGTTAGGCCAATGTTAAAGTGCATGTGAAGATCCCACCCAGTATGTGTTTGCTTTGAGCCATATCTGGAGGGTCTAACTCACAATGTACTTACTGCTTACTCAGAGAAGACTCCCACTGAGTTTGCCTGGATAAGGATTGATTAGCTTCTCCTCTCATTTACACTAGTCTAAGCCAAAAATACAATGGCTAACCAACAGGGAAGCCAATGAAGTTATCCCAGTGTAAGATAGAGGAGAATCAGGACCCAGGAGCCGGATCTCAGGATTTCTCCCCGATTTACTGCACATGGTAAGAATGCTTATGATGAAGTGGCATTTTCCCAGGAGAGTCCTACCACAGGGGGTATGTCTACCTTTTATGCAGGGGTGTGAATCCCAGCTCAAGGAGACCTCTTGCTCTAGCTTTCATCAAGCCTGAGGCCTACATGCTGGAATGCTCTCCAGCCCTACCTTCCCTCCAGACTGCACCTGCCTTTTTTGACAAAAGGGGGCATTTGTCCCATTTGCTCTTGCCAGCTGATCAAATCAGAAGAGCAAATGGGACAAATGCCTCCTTTAGAGAAAAAAAAAAAGTTGGGACAGGGCTTAAAAAATGGACTGACCCAGCCAAAACGGGACATGTGGTCCCCCTAGTTAGCCACCTGGAGTACATGGCCATTTGAGACCTGAGGCATGTAGTTAGAGTGGCTAGCCCATTCTGCCACTCATGCTGCCACAGCTACCCTCTGTTTTAGCACACCAATGTGAGTAGGTCTCCTCACACTGGGAATCACACCCCCGCTCCAAGGGTAGACATACCCTAAAATGATACTAGTTTTATAAGTAGGTGGGCTCCATGATCCACATGTAAATGAAGGTGACTTACATGGTAGTTATCGCCTGTGACATAAAGTGTTACCAACCTCCTAGCAGAACAAGAGTGACCCCTCACCACTGCAGGAGCTCTGAACCAATATACACGCACACCCAGCACCTTGTAGCAGAGGTCTCCCCAGCCCTTTGTCACATGCAGCTTCCGATGTTGTCTCCCTTCATGTTTAAAACTGAAAAGAACAAGAGGTATTTTATATCACCAAAGATTTCTATGTAAAGTAATGACTTACAAGGCATTTTTCACATAGTATGCACTGAGCGAGAGTAAATATCCTTCAGAAAATGGATCCTTAAGTGTGTGCTTGTGGTAGTAGAAGCTTTTATGTAATCTTTTTTTTCTGGTACGACTGACCAGGTTTTGAAAGGTCCATCTTTGTGTTGTGCAAATGGAGTATATACTGGCATGCTGTATTCTGGTGCCAGTATTAGTTTGCTGAGGAGCTGTATATTTCAGGGACAATATTTGCTCTAGAAAGACAGCAGAGAGAAACCCATGTTGCTCCCCCCCTTTGACAGCACAGAACTCCTCTTCAAGCTAAGGCAGAGAGTTGAACTGTGTTGTAATCTGGTATTTGTTTCGTAATCATATTTCAAAGTAGATCTATAGAGTGAGAGAAATATGTACCTAGATCTATTCATGTAGACCAGTCCCTGCACCTTCACTTTTTAGTTCCATTTAAGAATGGTTATTGCATGTGGGAAGCGAATTGGTAATGGCACCTGGAGCTTATGGGAGAACTGGGCTGGCTTCATTGGCCACGTGTTGTTCTCACCTAGGAAGCAGTGATCTTGGCACACTAGCTGCAGGCCACAAGGCGAGAGATTGTGGAACCTTCTAAAGTGTGGGGAGGTGGGTGGCTTTTGGAGACAGCGTGCCATGTCATGTCCTACTTTTTACTACCCCGGAGCTGATGCACATGCAGATTATTGCTGCAAACTCTTTGGACACTAGCTTCCCAGCTGCATGGTATCTCGTAGGTGCATTTACTGTGGAGGACTGATAGACATCTGGAAAGGGGGGCCTTAAAATCCAAATCCCCCCTAGTCATTGCCTTGGGGAAGTGAGGAGGAACCTCCCTTTTGAAGGGACTTTGGGGAGCCTGGATTTAGATGCCTAGGACACGTAGCTGTATCATGCACAGAACCACAGGAGCCATACGCTGAGTGGCTCTCCTTGCTGGCTGTTTTGTATTAAAACACTGGGTTTGGGAGCTGGCTTGGAAAGTTGATGGCAAATTAAAATGTGGGGGATTTGGTTACCGTGTAATTAAAAGTGCTGTACATAGCTATATTTTTTCTTTTGTAATAATGCTAAAAGCTCATTGTTGGGGCGATCTCCCACCCCACAGCTATTTGTGTGAAAGGTAGAAAGAATAATATCATTATGGTCACTCATCTTACTACATCTGAACTGGATCACAAGGCAAACAGGTACAGTTCAGTGGGGCTCTTGAAAGGAAAAGCGTGGCAGCCTACAGATTGATCAGATGGTTTTTCAAGTAGAATAATGCAGCTAGTGCACTAGTTCTGTTTCCACATTATGTGATTCAAAAGTGACAGCTAGGCTTGGGCAGCTGAGGCGTAGCATTCAAGCAGCCCTCTGCCGAGTGGCGGCATGGCCCTTTTACTGTTTTTGTTAACGCTTTCTTGTCCTTGCAAGGTTTGCAATCATGTAAAATGTATAATCATCTTTAATTACATATGCAGAATTGTGGCTTTCTTTCAGACAATCTGCTTTAAAAAATGGTATCATGGTGCCCCAAAACTGACAGCTTCTAAGAGCTAAATTCTATTCCTGTGGAAGCCAAGTGGGCATTTTGCCATTAATAGCAATGGAGTCAAGATTTGGCCCTAAATGTATTAATAAGGAAAACTGAGACCCACAATGTTAACTGTCATTGAGGCTTAACACTAACTGGCATCCAGCTGCTTCAGTCCACAAAAATGTGGCTCGAAATGCCTCCCCAACAGGGATCGGTGAGAAAAAAATTACCAAGCTAGTGTGAACTTCATTTATTTTTGCTTGTAATGAACCAGAAAGAAACATTTCTGCCACTAAGAAAAAAAAACAACCAACTGACCTTAGTAGAAGGGAAAATAAAAACAGAAACATTCATTTTGAGTTCTTTAGTCCATGCTCGAGTTCCGTGTGGGCACCCAGCCAATGCTAGACAGCAGGACAAACTTCATGCAGTAGCATTCAGCTCTCTTTTTGTAACCTTGGAATCTGTTGTTGCTCTGAGTTTAATAAAAGGCAAAACCTTGTTTGTTGGAAAATCAGTGTATGTGTGTGTTTGTCATTTGTTTATTTCAGACAGGAGTTTGGAAAATGTCATCAGTGAGAAAAATATTTGCTAGTGGGCCTGCCAAAGTAAGTAAATAAATGAATAATTGGCCCGTTTCCGAGTGTCAAAGTTGTATGCTTGGGTTATTCGTAACAAAAGCTGACTGTGGAAAATTGTCTAATAGTCCCTTATCTTGATTGTTAATTCATTTATACATAAAATAATCTTTTCATCTCAGCCTCTGGCTTGTTTAAAAATTGGCTTTTATTTTCTTAATGTATTTATTGAAGTCAGTGTCCTCCCTTTCTCTCTGTTTCTCTTGTTGTTTAATTTTTACCAGCAACTGTAAAGCCAGTCTGTTCTGACTTCATTATAAAATTGACAACTTGACCTGTGATCTCTAAGTGTTATAAAATACTGTGTTTCTTCGTTCAAAGCACGGACAGGCATTTTGCTATGATTTAGTCAGTCTTCAATTGGCCAATCTGAAGTGCTCAAAAACAAAACCACCACCCATTTTTATACAAGTAACAAAATGTTTAATGTGTAACAATACAGTAATTACGTATGTACTTATGCCCTGAAAACTGAAATCAAAGTGTACACATGGCTTTTAACAGTACAAAAAAAAAATGATAATAAAAGGCTGCGAACAGGAAGCAGTGGGATCGGATTGTTTTAGTCCTCTCTGGAGTTCCAAACCTTCACTTGAGTCACAGCTGAAAATGAGTTTGTTAGTTTCAACTTTTATTTGCAGCTGCCCTAATATCCTGAGCAATATCGTAAGCTGTCACTAGTGAGTAAAGCCCAAGATCCGAGTAATAGCAGGACCGAGTGTTGGCAGAGCTGTATGGGGAATGCAAGAACAATAGGGGCTGCAGTTAGAGTTGAGGTGCCTTGGGGGGAACTTAGGACTAGAATAGCAGCAGGGCACGTCATGGCATGACCAAGCTTTCAGGGAGCCCAGAAGTTGGGTGGCTGCGGGGTGCAGCAAGTCAGATGAGAGGCATTGTCAGAGCTGGGAGGGGAGTGCTGGACTGGTGGAGTTGGGTGGGCCGTGCATTGGAAGAGTTATAGAGATGAAGCTTGCATCAGACTTGCCAGTATAACAACAGACAGTTGGCCTCTGTTTTAGGCTTTCATTCCCATGGTGAAATCCATGCCTTCAACCCCTGCCAAGTCAACCTTTACCAAAAACCAGAAATGTGTTCCTACATTTTGAACTTATGACAGTGACAGACATGCTGCCTCTCACCAGCCCACAGATCCTCCTCAGGTGCATAATGGCACATCCCACTCCTGGCCCAGTCTTGGTATGAGCTCAGCCACTTGGCCAAGAAAAAACAGAGCCATGCAGGGCAGTAGCCCACTCAGCATAGGCCCTCACAGGGCCTAAGGCTCAAGGGAGCACAGGCCTTGCTGAACCTGTGAAGCCTGGGACGAGGCTGCCTAGGCGATTCTCCTAGGACTGCATTTCCCACCCTCTCATTGTTTTCCCTCTCTTTCTGTGTCCACTCCCTCCCTACTCAGCAGGACAAATTTGCTTTTTACAGCCCATATGGAAAAAGCAACCATATTAATCAAAAGTTACACATTTTCAGGTACAACGTAACATTTCCAAGGAAATTTCTGAGTGACAGAGTCTAATTTATTAGCCCTAGTGCAGCATCTATCCACACCACAGCAGCTGTCAAATTCTATTTCATGATAGTTAAAGCACAGAGACCATGATAGTTAAAGCACAGAGACACTAAAACTCTTAATTTCTTTTTCTTTAAAAAGAGGAAAAAATATGACAGCTACAGACAATGCATCCCAGGATATTATGCTTGGAAGGAACCCCTCATTTTGCTGCTGCCGTTAACATCAACCACAGATCTCTCACCTAGTAGTGTGCCAGCCTCACAAAGGTTTTGGGCTTCCATCTTGATTATCACCTCCATGTCCAAACTGTCTGAACCACTTGTATTTACAAATGTGGCCTCGCAAATTCACAAGCAATTATTGAGACAAATGGCAATTTCCATTCATTCCTGACTCCAATCCAGCAGGAAATGCCACAAGAACCGCCTCTCTCATGATGTTTTTGGCCTTTCCAAGCCTGGTTGCAGAATCAGGGCTCACACAAGCTGCTGATGCAAAAGTACAACAAATATTACAAAATGCAGATGAGCTTTCTTGAACATTTGCAAAAGTTTGGGTTTGATCAAATGTGCAAGCTGGCCCTTATTTTATCTGAATTAGTTTGTCTTTAGCCTCATCTCATTATTAGTACTGTGCAACATTGCTGTTTCTTCCCCATGACTGTATACCGCTCTTTCTTTTTGCCATAACTAGAGAAAAATTACACACAAATCATACCTGAATTGCAGATATGCCATTGCAATATTTCTGATGACCTACTTGCCAAGAACAAGAAACCCTCTCTCTTGGGGGGTCATGGGACAGCCAAGGGTTCCTACATTTGTATCCTTCCAGGCATGGTTATATTGCAAAGCCAGGACTTGTTCTTTGTAAAAAAAAGTTCCTCTGTGATTCCAGAACTACTGCCTTATAAAATCCTGTCCTTTTTTATTTGAATGGGGGGCAGATGTCTCCAAACACTGTCCCATTTCCTGTTCAGAAGCTTTAAAGGAGGAAATGGTTATACAAAATAATCAAATTCAGAAATAATTCCTCCAAAAAACAAACAGCAGCAGAACTGATGAGATGCAGTTACTGCATATTTGGCAGGCACAATCTCCCATATTAATCTTTACAAGATTGTCCAGCTCCGTGCTCTTATGTTGAATATGGAACACAGGGACTCTGGATCAAGGCTGTAGGTCCCAAATTTGGCCTACCTTTTATTTTTCCTGTATGGGTTTGAAAAGTTCATGCAATTATTTATAGGTTGCTCTTTTGGTTTTGGTTTTTTAAATTAAAGACAGGAGGCTCAGTTCTGATCAAACCTACAATGACAAATCAATGTGTAGTTTGATACTCATAAGCAACCCTAAAATAAAGAATGGCTTTGCTTGTTAAATCCACACAAGCATTTTCCCTGTCAGGAGAGGAATGGTGAAGGTTTAGTATGTGATATATGCCATCCACAGCACTTAATGCATCTCTGAAAGTCTTTAGAGACTAGAGTGATGGAGACACGGTCCAAGCGCCCGCAAGCATCCCTTCAATAACAAACCAATATGTATGTGTACGGTGCCTCTGAAACAATGTTGTTAAGTTTTATCTTTTGCAGAAGTTACTGTAAAAAATAAATTTAGAAGAAGAAATACTATGGCACAGACTCCTTTTAAAATATAAAAACTTGGAAGGGTAGTAAAGTAGTTTCAGAAAGACAGCTTGCCTGCTTTTTGCTCTCTAAAGTTCACTACAAGATACAGTTCCCAATTCTCACTGCCATTTACAAGCCACACAATCTGTGTTTTAAGCTTAATGGAAGGAGCCAAAATCAACACTGAAACCAATCCACCAAGTACTAAAGAGCAGGAGGTTATGATCCCTCAAACCACAGTATGCTGCCTGGACCTTGTTTGAAAAAGGACAGCAACCTCCTGGAGCTTGCAGTTCTGTCCTGTCTTGACAAAGGGTGCGTGAAATCTCCGTCTTTCTTCTAGCTCCTCCCAGACTTCAAGGTGTTGTTTTTAGCCAACTCCAAGATGTTCCATGTCAGCACAAGAGAACTGAAGAACAAATCTGTGCATTATCTCTGTTATTATTGGTCCTCTGAGGACTATGAGTTACTTTTGTTTGAAGTCTCTGTCATGACTGCTGTGGTCCTGTCCATTCAAGTTGGAAACAATCATCTGTCAGATTCTCCGGGGCTCAGGAGAGCCAAAACAAATGCTGAGAAATATCTCCAGAGGCCACTGTGAGTAACACAGGGATAGAGATCACTGCAGAACCAAAAAGCAATTTTCAGAGGGAGAAAGTTTCAAGTCGACTGGGCCCAACTCTGAGCATCCTGTAAATAGTTTCCAGACTTTGCTCCTCATATCCCCTAATCATTAAAGAACACAAGTCTGCTAAGTATTAGTACAACAACCTAGGTTAGCCCTGAATTTCCACCCCACTCTACCTGCCTTCTCCTGCTCTTTGATCCTGCCATGAATTTGTGGTTTCTGCAAGCAGTTCCATGGCACCAGACTGCACTGTCATAAACGAGATTAGAGCCTCAGAGCAGTATCCTGCTGAAGGACAGGCTACCCTGGGTAGGAATGAAGCTCTCAAATAAGATCTGCCATCTTCAGAGGGAAGTGAGACCCATCAAAGCCAAGTGCTCTGTTTTTTGCAAATTTTATTGTCTTCATGTTTGCCCTGGAGGGAAATCCCACTTTGTGCCAAATGGGATCCAGATAATGTAGAAATGAGCAACACGAGTTTTGCATCACCAATCTGTATATTGTCCTATTCCATTCCACTGTGTATTGTGGAGCAACTTCATCTCTGTAGCTGTGTGAAGGGCAGTGGAGACACAGGAAGAGCCACCTTGGCAAATCAGACCCATGGTTGATCTGTTCTTGTATCCAGTGTCCAACTGAGACCAATTTTACTAGCTACTTCAGTAGAATTTACAATATATATATATCCATGATGGACAACTGTGCACGAAGTGCTTTACAGAAACCAGCAAGCTATGTGAGGTGTTGCCTGACCTTTCCAGTAGGAAATGCTGAGGCAGCCCCAATAGGGTGGGCCTCACCCCTTAGGCTGCAAACTGAAAATGCCAGACAGAGGGAGGTGCCTCCCTGTGCAGTCAGTTGCCTAAGACAGGCCAGCCTTCATGACAAACCAGATAGTGGGAGATCTACCCACCCCTAGTAGTAGGAGTGCTGGGGCACTTTCCTGGACTGTGGCAGAGCTGGGCTCAAGTCCAGAGTAAACAGAGTGGGGATTCCCCAATTCCAGGGACGAGGTCTGGGCTCTTTGGTATAACAACACATGCAGCCAGCCCTAACATTTTCCAACTAACTCCCTCCTGGCTGTCTTAGGGCCCAGCCTGATAGGCCTGCGCTGAGCACACCTACACCGCGATCAGGCCCTGCAGGCAGGATCAATGGGGAGCTCCTAGTCTGAGAATTCTGTGGGGGCTTCGCCATGACCTAGGACAACGGAGCAGCTTGGCAACATCAGGATTGAGTAGTTTTGTGTATGTCTGGGATGGAAACGCAGGGTTGGGCAGCAGCTCAGTGGGGGGATTTGAGGATCTCAGTGGCACCTAAATGTTGCTGTAACACACCTACCATGACAGTTAGGGATGTAGGTCCCCTGGTGGATCTAGTCAGCCTTATTGAAAGCCATCAGTGGACTGACGCCTCTTGAGACCAGCAGCTTTGGATGATGCCATAGGCTGGCCACGGTGGAGGATATGTCCTAACCTCTTAGGGAGCAGCATAGTCTGAAGTTGATAGTCCTTTACAAAACTTTATCCCCGTTAGAGTCGCTGAGCAGCGTTTTAAAAAAATCCTTAAAACTGGCTAATGAGGCCATTCCTGGAATTGAGCCCTGCACTCCCTCCTCCAGCCATCAGACTCCACAGACTGTGTGTGTTTGTCGGGAGTGGGGGTGGTTCTAGCCCCCTTTGGAAGTGCAGCTGTCACTCTGAAAATGCAAGGCCAGACATAGTTATCTCCAATATAATATGGAGCATAAAGGGTAGAGTCAGACTTGTGCCCTCTCTGGGAACTCCACACACCACCTCAGTCAGCCCCAGTTTGGCTCAGAGCTTCAACGTCACTTGCCAATATTCGTCTTCAAAGCAGCATGCCCAGGGCTCATAAACCAGATCATCTTTGCAGCTCATAAAATGATAATGACTAACTCTAATGTACAGTTCACTAGTACTTTTCCTGCAATGCTTCCAGGTCCTGCACACGTTCACAGAGACAGCTGCTTAGTACAGATTACAGCTTTATCCAGATTATACCTCAAAGTGTATCCTGCTCAATCAGATGGCATCAGAAATATCCCAGGTGAAAAATAACCCATAGTCCCTGCACCCTCTGTAGATTCATCCATGCACAAGGTTCCAGTCTAGCAGTATAACTACGGTCCATTCAGGCTGTGCAAAGAACTCCAATGTGATACTGCTCAGAGATCATCTCAGCAAAAAAGAAGTGTCCCCAGATAAATGAGGTGAACTGAGGGATTTCCCTCCCCATCTGATACCAGCCTGGATTCGATCAGTGAGTTCTGCAATCCTGGGGAATTCCTACCCCACACAAGACAAGCCTGCCAGCCCCTCTCCCCCAGATAGGCACTAGCTTCTCTGGTTAGCAAATGTTTCTAAAAAGGGACAATTACAGGCACATCTACAACTGACATTTCTGTTTTGAGGAGTAAGTGGATTCAAGTTGCCTCCTTGTCTGACAAGTCCAGGTCACTTTGGCTAAATAGCCAGTGTGTCTTGCGGTGTCCCTGTTAGACAGGAAAAGTATTTATAACCATAGCAGTGGTTTCCAGATAGTATTTCACATGCACACACTCGGACACGCACAAATACAATTTGAGTGTCATCAAACCTTTGTGCAAGCACACGAAAGCCCATATAACTGAGGTGACTATTGAATACTCAAAGGGAAGAGTCACAGTGAAAAGTTTGGAACCTCCCAGGGACTGGAAGGTGATTGCACACACATGTGTGTCAAACAGTTTCCATTAATGAACAGACTGACAAGAACTTTGACCAGGAAAATGGGTTAAATTCCCCCAAATAAATTGCCTGTTGCAAACTGTCCATTCAGTTTCAGTTCAGAAGTTCCTCCAGTTTGCTGAAGGAAGTGGTCCGAGTTCCTTTCAAGACAGACTGAACTCATTCCAATATAACCTCTGGAAATCTGGGCCCATCCCTGGGAAGGTGTGGTGTACCTGCAAGTCCAGTTGCTTCTTGCACAGTTGCATGGTGTGTGTTCAGCATTTCTCAAGATGAGGCCCCTTATGGCACAATGCTCAAAATGTGCTGATGAGTGCCAAGGTAATGCACTACCTAGAATCCTGCTTCTGCATCATAGATTTTCAGCAAGTTAAGGGTGCAGCTGTATTAGCCAGAGGAAATTAAACAATTTAAACCTAAGACTTTGATCCTTGTGGACCTAAATTTATGGACTAGTTTGTTATGGCTCCCCACTGATCTGATCAGGAGATATTTTAGGTTCTTGTCCCAATTCAGGCAACAGGGATCGAGAACACAGAGAGTTCAACATCATGACAGGACTCTCAGGGTGCATGGCAAGGACATTGTACTGAGAACAATAGCAACTTGTTAAGCGCTTTATTAAAATGAAAAAAAAGAAGAAGAAATATTACAAAACACAGAGTGGGTGTGTGGAAACAGGTTCCACATTATTTTCCTCCTCTCGGGGTGGTGGCAGAATATCATAAAGATCTACCTCCTGATATCTCTCTACCACAGGCATTATGGATACATATTCACCAACCTCAATGTCTGCTGGCTGTATGGCAATTGCTCTTTTTTATTTAACTTCTTCCCAGGCAGCATCTATTGCCTGATCTCCCCCATCTAATAATTGAACAATAGCTTGTTTAGCCTTATCCATATCATTCGTAATTTGAATGAGGTGGGTTTCCTTTCAAATTAATAACGTTTTCATTGTAGACCCACAGTGGGAATATATACCAAAATTGTTGGAGTGTTTTGGACAGTCAAGTCCCGATAAAAGGAATCAGATAAAATAACAGTAGTGTTTTCAAAGGCAAGAATAGGGGAAATCACTTGGTTTCCAATTGAAGTAAACCACTTTGAAGTAAAACAGAAATTTGGATCTGTGCCCTGACACTCTAAGGAAACACATAGGAACCTTTCCTGGTTAGTCACTATGCAAAATCAGCCATTTCCAGCATAAGGGACTCTCTGCATAGGAGTCCTCCATCTGATCAGTCGGACAATGACGATCAATTCCAGAGCTCGCCCTGTAGTCCACACAAGACAGTATCTGTCTCAAACACATGGCATCTACAGATATACTAATGTCCCTTTATAGAGTAACAAGCCATCTGCGGAATTTTCCAGGTTTGGGTCAGTGTGTGATAGACTACCAAAGAAGGCACATTCACACATTCCTTATAGCTGCCATATTCAAAGTGACCTATGGACTGGACTGCAGCCAACCGCTTATACAAGTCCTTGTCTGAGTCAAACATGGCTAAAGAGACCTTGAATGAAACATACAAGGATTGTGTTACCACACAATTTTTAGAAAAAGAACAACTGTCTTGGTTGGGATGTAGTGTCACAGACCCCCTTTGTCTCATAGTTACTATGGATACAAGTGCACATGTGAATTCCTTTCAGGCCTTTGAAAACATTATGGACAGTACTAATTTAATAATTGCTGATCTTTGATTAGATTTGGGATCTGTCCCAATTTTAGGGATTGCAATGCTTCAGTAATAGTATTGACAAAATATTCTCCATACATAGAGCAGATAATTTCCATTTCCAAAGATAGGTCTTTCTGCTTATAATTATTTTGGGCAATTAGCTGATTAATTTTCAATTGAGTATCATTAAACAATCAGGCCATGTCATGCATGTTATAGATGGTAAAACATTCTTCCTGTGATAGCCCTCTTATCCCTTGCAACATTAGATTCATTACTTGACTAGCTTCCTCCTGCAACACAGTTTATGTGTTTGCAGATTTTCCAAACGTCTACTCGGTTCCAGATTGACATACCTGAGCCAAATCGTCCTGTTAAGAATCCTAGAATCCCAAGAGAATTCAAGATATGTTTTTACCTGGGAGTAAATAATGTTGTTTTATTATCTACCCCTAATGTTGAAAGTTCTCGTACTTCTTGTGGATAAGTTGCAATTTTATCCACAAGGCATACTGAGAAGGAAGCTACTTTGGTGTGTTTGCAGTAACTGAACTTTCCCAAGTGCCAGTTAGACAAATTTAACACCAGAGGGATATGCATAAATTGATCTTGGTTAATTAATACACCTGACACGGGTGTCGTGGTGAGACCACTGGCTGGTCCAGGTCTTTCACTGGACAATTCACTTACATGACTACTGGAATTGTGGTAGTCATATTCAATTATTGGGTCATGAACCTTGAGTACAAAAGTTACATTCACTATGTACTTCTTATTTCCTAATTTAGTCCGAACGGTAGCTATAATACATACTTCCTACAGCCCTTCATCCTCATATTCCACCTTGTGTAATGTTAAACTACCTCCAGATATGAAGTTATCACAATTGGCCTTATTTCTCCAATCCCCATAAGGGAGTCTGTATATGAGGGACTTGAAATGATTGGAGAGGAGACATAAGTTTTACATCCTCCTGTGATGTTGCGCCCCATAAAGCTTTATAGAAATATGCTTATGACTGCAAATATGACATAACTGGAATATGTTTTATGCTAGATATGTCATGTAACATATCTCTGCAAAGGTTATGATCTACTTAATATATTCATCCTATTTGTGTGCATGTATCATTTTTGTATTCAAAGTTATTAATATTGGCTATGTACTTGTTTGAGTTTAAGTTACCTCAGTGAAGTATTTGGTCAACTTCTTGAGAAAAGACTATTCTCAGTAAGTGCCCAGTCAAGAAACACTTAAGCTGACAATGGACTTTGAGAGATGCCAATACACATCTGAACTTTCCTGGGAATGTTCAGACTCACATGTAAGCAATGGCCTCACCCTTTAAAGTACTGAGTTATGCATGGACATGTGCCTTGCCCATGTGACTCCAAAACTCCATCTTTTAGCTGTGATTCTACACAGGAGGAGAGAGAAGTTTCCACCCTCAAGCGATAGACTATATAAGCCCCTAGAAACCCCTCCATTTTGGTCTTCAGCTGGCTCAAGAGAGAGCCTCTCCACCCCAAGAGATGACTGAAAGAAACTGGAATAAATGATAGTAACTACACGGGGGTGAGGATTGCTGGACCCGGACTAGGAGGACGTCTAGTCTCTAAAAGATGCTTATTGGAACATCTCTGAGGATGAGATTTACCTGCATTTAATTTCTTACTGTATTAGGCATAGGCTTGCATGTGTTATTTTATTTTGCTTGGTAATTTACTTTATTCTGGCTGTTATTACTTGGAACCACTGAAATCCCACTTTTTTATATTTAAAAAAATCACTTTTTACTTATTAATTAACCCAGCGCAGGTATTAATACCTGGGGGACAAAACATCTGTGCATATCTCGCTATCAGAGTTATGGAGGGCAAACAATTTATGAATTTACCCTGTATAAGCTTTATACAGAGTAGAACAGATTTATTTGGGGTTTGGATCACACTGGGAACTGGGTATCTGGGTGCTGGAGATAGGAGTACTTCTTAAGATGTTTTCAGGTAAGCCTCCAGCTTTTCAGGGACATGATTCAGTCCTGGTCTGTGTTTGTATAGGCCGGCATGTCTGGCACAGTTAGGTAGGGTCCTGAAGTCCCACGCTGCCAGGGAAAACCGGCTCAGAGATAGTCCCAGCACATCAATTAGCAGTTCCCAACGGTGTTTCTATGACCCAAACGGTCACACCTCCCCGCTTTGAATTTTCATCCAAGGGCTTAATCCTTTTCCAGCCATTTGATGGCAGTGATATCACCTCTGCCAACTGGTATTTAATGGTGACCTCTTCCCCTCTGACTCCCTTAAAATATTGGATTGGCTGGTGGATTAAGACCTAAATTCACAATTTCTAAGCGATTGTCTGTGTTCGATGGTCAAGCAATTAATTTAATATATTTCCACTAGATACAATTATTAGGGAATTGATGGAAGGCTGTACATTCCCGTTCTATACCTGCCAGTCATATGCGGCGGTGTATCATGTATTCTCAATTTTGTTTCATTAGTCCAGGCAGTTAGTTTGGTCTGCCATTTTACTGTTCTTACCAATTTTCCCTGTTTCAGTATATATCTCCAACTCATAATTATCTCATACCCTTCTAACCTTGGATCAAGTGAAGGTGAAGGTTTAGTTTTTGCCTCTTCTTTCCAACCCCAGACAATATTCACTATCACATTAACACTTAATGCATCCTTGCATCCGACGAAGTGGGTATTAGCCCACAAAAGCTTATGCTCTGAAAAAATTTTAGTTAGTCTTTAAGGTGCCACAGGACTCTGTGTCACTTCTGCAATTCCAGACTAACACGGCTACCCCTCTGATTATTAACACTTAAGATATTTACAAAATGTGGAAATGAGTCCACAGAACCATTTGCCAATGAATCAGCATATAATTCTAAAGTAAGTTCATTGCCTTGATTGATGATGATGGTTTGCTCTGCTCCTTTTAGAGATGCATTGCATTTAAAATGTTTGAACACCTGGTCCTGTTCAGCTTGGTGTATTCTTTGCAAAATTCAAGTCCCAAATTCTCAATTTTGGCTCAGTTCTACACTCAGTGCAAAGATGAGGGATGAGTAGCTCAGCAATCTTGATGTTTATTTCATGATTTTGATCCACTGGACTCCAATTATAACAATTCCACAGAGGGCAGTTCACCTAGCTCCTGGGAAGCAAGCTGCTCCTGGGACCTGGATGATCAATACAGGTTGAGGGCTTAGCATGTTAGATTTTTATCACTATTTCACTTGACTTCCACAGCCAATTCCCCAATTTGGCCTGTTAAGAAGCCAGATGGTTCTTGGCGTCTCACAATTGATTACAGACACCGTAATCAAGTCACATCTACTTGTGCTCATATGGCAGCAAGGATGCCAGACCTTATTAAGTCTTTTGATCCGGATGCTGCGTGGTTCACAGTTCTAGACACCTATAACAGCTTTTGGACCCTACCAGCGGCCTGGGATTCACAATACAGAATTGCATTTAGTTTCCAGGTGGGTCCAATACTCCTGGACTCAATTGCCCCAGGGCTACAAAAACAGTCCCCCAATGTTCCATGCCCAGATGTGGCGGGTATGGGCACGATTTTCTAAACCATTTGTCTTGTTCCAGAATGTAGATAACCTTTGTCTAGCAACTCGCACCAAGGAAGAACATTGTTACAGATATCTAGAACTGTAAACCGTGCAGCGTCCGGATCAAAAGACTTAATAAGGTCTGGCATCCTCGCCTCCATAGGAGCACAAGTAGATGTGACTTGATTAAGGTGTCTGTAATCAATTGTGAGACGCCAAGAACCACCTGGCTTCTTAACAGGCCAAATTGGGGAATTGGCTTTGAAAGTTTTTACGTAGGACTTCCTGTGCCAGTAAAGACTTAATAGTCTTGGCTAGGTAAAGCATAGCCTGATCTGGCTAAGTGTACTGTTTTTGGCTGGCACTTCTCCTCCTTCCATAACAACAGTGACTGCCCATACACGCACAATCATGTTTATGTTTGGCAAAGGCATCAGCATGTTTGCGGATTATGACTTGTAACTCTGAACCATGTGTATGTTCTTCTAGCAATTTGTCCAGATTGTATTCATCTGGTTCTGGCCCCTCCACTGGGGAGACTCATCCAGACATGATCACCAGTGGGGAATCCATTTCCTGACCTGTAGTAAAACACAATAACTGATTAACCAAATCAATAACACATCTTTGCCTGCACAGGAAATCAGATCCCACCAAGTTATTTTTTGGGGTCAAACAATTTCAGTAATGTGAAAGTACGGGTCTTTTGCAGACGACCAATTTGTACTTCAATGGGTTTAGTAAGCATGGCCATAACTTGGTTGTTTATATAAGTTGATAGCATCTTTGTACACCCTAATGGCAAAGAAGAAGGTCTAGGAGTCTTGACATAGATAATACTCATTGCTGCACCCATATCTATAATAAAATTCCCGTGGCACCCCCACCACCACCACTATGAATACTGTGGGTCTTCTGCTTGCATTTCTGTCTAGCGTGGGTTATGATGCTTCTTGTGGCCTGTTGGCATCATGCAGGGTAATCTGTAGAATATATGGAAGAGTAGTCCTCCACGTCCTTGGAGCCAGCCAACCCCTCATGAGAGTAAACTGACCAATCAGGTGGAGAGGTCGAGTCCACAGAGGTCACCGGTCAGTCTGAAGGTGTTGCGCATTGATCTCTCTACATCAACTCATTCAAGCATGTCCGTAGCTTGCAGATATCCTGGCGCTGAGTCTTCAAATTTTGTTGTACTGTCTTGAACATGGCCACCACAGAGTGGTCCTCATCTTGGTGAGGCAGGAGTGATCTGGACTCCTGAGCATACCCTTATTATTACGTAGGGTTACAATTATTGGGCCAGTGCTGGGGCCAAGGGAACCTAGGAGTGTTCAAGTTTTGCCTCAATCCTCACCATGGGATTAGGCTGTGACTCCTGAAGGCGCTCCATATCGACCTGTTTTAAGGCTTCCCTGGGAATGGGCTTTGACTAGAAGAACTAGTGCCTCATTCAGGGATGTCCCATCATGCATATGCATGTGAACCTTTTCCTCCAACTGCTGTCTGCTTCTGGTTTACAATGTTACCTGAGAGTGAGAACAGGTATTCACATAGCACTGTTGTAGCTGGTGTTGCAAGATATGTTTGTGGCAGATGCACTAAAGAATCATATGTCCCTTCATGGTTCAAGCACCATTGCAGGGGTCATGCATCCATTCTGATGATGGGTTCTGCTCAATAACAATCCAAAGCAGTGTGGACGGATGCATGTTCATTTGCATAATCTGAGTCAGATGCCACCAGCAGAAGGTTGAATTTTTGTTTAGGGATCTGGTTTCTGTAGTTTCTGCATTGGAGTGTTGCTCTTTTAAGATTTCTGAAAGCATGCTCCACACCTTGCCCTCTCAGGTTTTGGAAGGAACTTCAGATTCTTAAACCTTGGGGCAAGAGCTGTAGCTATCTTTAGAAATCTCACATTGGCACCTTCTTTGCATTTTGTCAGCTCTGCAGTTAAAGTGTTCTTAAAACAAACAACATGTGCTGGACTATCATTCGAGACTGCCATAATATGAAAAGTATGGCAGAATTTGGGTAAAACAGAGCAGGGAACATACAATTCTCCCCCAAGGTGTTCAGTCACAAATTTAATTAACACATTATCTTTTTAACAAGTGTCATCAGCATGGAAGCATCTTCTCTGGAATGGCAGCTGAAATATGAAGGGGCATATGGATGTTTAGCACATCTGGCATGTAAATACCTTGTAATACCTGCTACAAAAGCGCCATGCAAATGCCTGTTCTCACTTTCAGTTGACATTGTAAATTAGAAGCGGGCAGCATTATCTCTTGTAAATGTAAACCAACTTGTTTGTCTTAGCGATTGACTGAACAAGAAGTAGGAGCAAGTGGACTTGGAGGCTCTGACGTTTTACATTGTTTTGTTTTTGAATGCAATAATATAACAAAAAAATTAACCTTTGTAAGTTGCACTTTCATGATAAATAGATTGCCCTAAGTACATTTATGAAGTGAATTAAGAGTACTATTTCTTTTGTTTATCATTTTTACAGTGCAAATATACACTTTGACTTCAATTACAACACAGAATACAATATATATGAAAATGTAGAAAAACATCCAAAATATTTAATAAATTTCATTTGGTATTCTATTGTTTAACAGTGGGATTAAAATTGCAATTAAATCGCTATTAATTTTTTTATTGCAATAAATGTTTTTGAGTTAATCACGAGTCAACTGCAATTAATCGACAGCCTTACTTGAAACTATAGTAAAGAATCAGACACATAGATGAACACAGTTTGTTGGGTAAGAGTCAATACATTTTTTTGTAAAGGGAAATCATGCCTCACCAATATAATAGAATTCTTTGAATTCTACGTCAAGAAACATGCAGATCCAGTGATGGAGTGTGCTTGGACTTTCAGAAAGCTTGTGACTAGGTCCCTCACCAAAGGCTTTTAAGCAAAGTACGCAGTTCTGGAATAAGGCAGATCCTCTCATGGATCAGCAACTGATTAAAAGATAGGAAACAAAGGGTAGGAATAAATGGTCAGTTTTCCAAATCGAGATAGGTAAATAGTGGTGTCCCCTCAGGGTATATACTGGAACCAGTATTATTCAACATATTCATAAATTATACTTAAGTTATAAAAGGGGTAAACAATGAGGCAGCAAAGTTTGCAGATAATACAAAATTACTCAAGATAGTAAAGTCCAAAGCTGACTGCAAAGAGTTACAAAGGGATCTCATTAAATTGGGTGACTGAGTGACAAAATTGAAAATGAAATTCAGTGTTGATAAATGCAAAAGTAATGCACACTGGAAAACATAATCCCAACTATACATACAAAATCCTGGAGTCTAAATTATTGAGTTACCACTCAAGAAAGAGAACTTTGAGCAGATGTTTTCAGAGAACTATCCACAATGACTCCAAGTGCAGCAGCAGTTAAAAAAGCTAAGAGGATGTTCGGAACCATTAGGAAAGGGATAGATAAGACAGAAAATATCATGCCACTACATAAATCCATGCTATGCCCACATCTTGAATACTGTGTGCAGTTCTGGTCACCCCATCTCAAAAAAGGTATATTAGAATTCAAAAAGGTACAGAGGAGGGCAACAAAAAGGATCGGGGGTATCAAACAGCTTCCATATGAGGAAATATTGTAAAAGATTTGGATTGTTCCATTTAGAAAAGACACGACTCAAAGAGAATATGATGGAGGTCATGAATGGTGAATCATGAATCATGAATGGTGTGGAGAAAGGGAATAAGGGAGTGTTAGTTACAGCTTCACAAAACACATGAACTAGGGATCACACAATGAAATTGATAGGTGGCAGGTTAAAAACAAACATAAGGAAGTACTTCTTTATACAACACACAGTCAACCTGTAGAACTCATTGTCAGGGGATGCTGCGAATTCCAAAAGTATAAAAGGTTCAAAAAAGAATTAGATACATTCATGGAGGATAGGTCTATCAATGGCTACTAGCCAAGATGGTCAGAGATGCAACCTCATGCTCTGGGTGTCCCTATAGCTCTGACTGCTAGAAACTGGGAGTGGATGCCAGGGATGGATCACTTGATAAATTGCCCTGTTCTGTTCATTCCCTCTGAAGCATCTGGCATTAGCCAGTTAGAAGACAGGACCAGATGGACAATTGGTCTAACCCAGCATGGCCATTATTATGTGGGTGAATTCTTGTGCCAGTCTTAAATACTGTTACAGCACATATGTAAACCCCATTTTAAATTATTTATACAGTTATCATTTTAAATGTCCCTTTGCCCACTCCTGGCTCACTCAGGGGATACACCTCTCTGAGGCCTAGTCACGTGTGAAGTACAAACTTTAAACATTTATCTTTTTACTGAGTTATCTATGAGTAAATATATAAATAAAATCTTCTTTGTAGTCTGCAGAGCACTTTGCCTACTCAGACACCCAGAAAACAGCTGAACACATTTACCTCAAACTTTTAAAAATAAATACATTCCCCCATTGTTTGAGATCCCAGCACTATTGCTAATTATGTACAGTGCCATAGGTGCTGCATGGTATGGCTCAATAGGGAGGCTAGAGGAAAGAAAAAAGCAGGTTTCCTTCCCTGAAACACTTATGGTCTCAGGGCATAAATGGAAAAAAATCCCAGCCCCAAAAGAGATTTTTTCAGAATATTATGAACAAGGGAAAATAGGTTAGAATGGAAGCCTTCCTGCCATCTTAGCAAAAGGCTTTTCTACTTTGGAACCATTAATGCTTGTGGCTTGTAAAAAGATTATTTTTCAACGTTTTCCACAGACATAAAGGGCTCATAAAAAGTGAAAATGTAAGAACGCTAACAACTGTGAGGCAGGTCTCAGGGTAGTGAAAGTAAAGCAGCTGATTTGTGTCATTCTAAATGCTCTCTCTACTTGCTGGGAAGTTGGGGCTGTCTGTGTGTGTACGTGCGTGTGTCTGCATTTTGGTGATAATGCTGCAGAGTCTAGCTGCATTACAGCCCCACATAAACTTAACAGGGTGTGGCTTTGTTTTTCCTGGGATGATTTTTTTTTTATTCAAGAACTTTCATTAGTGCAGAATTTAAACTATTTCTGCTTTAGACTTCCAGTTGAATCACAAGACAAAAGTCACTGCCAAGCTCAAATGCGCATCCATGGCAGCTGTGGTTACAAATGGAGCATTTTGTAAAGCAGAGATGATAAAATAGAACGTGATGGGAAACCCAGAGAAATATATCAAGATCCATTTTAGATTCTCATCTCACCAGTGAAATTTCATCTGGATAAGTGACCAAATCTGCTCTCTCGCTCCTGTGCTCTACCTCAGTCCTACCGACCAGCATTATCTTGCTGCTTATAGAAAGCACCTTTCTCCTGACCAGCAACATGCCCTTTAAATTCCAGTCCCTAGGTTCCCAGCTGCAATTCCATCTAATCCTGACTACAGCACCCCTGCTATTTCAGAGTTGGTGACCAGAGTACTCCATACCGCCCCCAAAACAAACTATTGCGTATAAACCTTCATCTTGAGCTTCAATACTCCTTGTTATTATGGTCCAAAATAAATCAACTGATGCATTTCAATGATGCCCTGTCACACTCACTGCTTGTTTAGCCCTAGGCTACTCCATATCAAATAATGCTAATCTCAACCAGACTGGTAGCATGCCCATTATTTATTTGTCTGAGATCGCTTATGACCTAACCAAGAATTTGGACCCTGTCTTCAGAGGGAACGTTTTGTGCATTGACTAACTGTCTGCTCCAAACACACCATCAGTTATAATCAATGACTCAGCAGGCTGGGAAGGGCTAGGAGCAGTTTTATACAATATTCCCCATAGGATGCCATTTGCAGTATTTATTTGATCAAAGTGGCAGGGTACAGTGCACTACTACCTCACATTACTGAGCCAGGCTGTCTCGACTGGAATGCAGAAAACCATTTCATTTGAAAGATATTGAGAGAAAAGTAAAGGAAACATTGAACATAACACGCTGAGAGCTGAATACAAGACTTCAGGGAGAAAATATACTATTTGTAGGGGGCCTACAGGCCATTGCCACATGAAGGAGTTCAGTTGGGAAAAGACCAAAGCTTCAGCGCAGACGCGGTAGCTGCAAAATCATTTCCCTCTTGTTATAACTCTCTGAGAGGCTGTCAGGAGGAGCACCATAGTAAATCCTGCTTCTGGCGGAAAAGGCCCAGGCAGACATCTTTGAATCATATTTGCAGCCCTGGATGTTGCAGGCTCTTAAAGGACCATAGAATTCTGTAGCCACAGAAAAAATAGTTGGTGCTTTGTTATAATAGGGTACAGGAAATATAAAATATCTGAACACAGGCATGCCACCTGAGACATAAAAAAGCAGGAATCAGAGGGGTAGCCGTGTTACTCTGGAATTGCAGAAGTGACAAAGAGTCCTGTGGCACCTTAAAGACTAACTAAAATTTTTTTAGAGCATAAGCTTTCGTGGGCTAATACCCACTTCGTCGGATGCATGCAGTGGAAGTATCCAGGGGCAGGTATAAATAGGTAGGCAAGAACCAGGTGGGAGATAACAAGGTTAGTCCAATTAGGCTGAACCAGCTTGTTATCTCTAATCAGGGAGGGTGAGGTGTTCCTCTAGCAGTTGAACTGGAGGTGTGAATAGCGAGAGAAGAGAAGCTGCTTTTGTAGTTAGCTAGCCATTCAAAATCTCTATTCAGTCCCAAACTGATTGTGTCAAATTTGCAAATGAATTGCAGCTCTGCAGTCTCTCTTTGCAGTCTGGTCTTGAAGTTTTTTTGCTGCAAAATGCTGACCTTTAAATCTTCTATGGTGTGTCCGGTGAGGTTGAAGTGCTCTCCTACAGGTTTTTGAATATTGCCATTCCTGATATCTGATTTGTGTCCATTTATCCTTTTTCGTAGGGACTGTCCAGTTTGGCCGATGTACATAGCAGAGGGACATTGCTGGCACATAATGGCGTATATTACATTGGTAGATGTGCAGGTGAATGAACCAGTGATGGTGTGGCTGATCTGGTTTGGTCCTGTGATGGTGTTGCTGGTGTAGATGTGTGGGCAGAGTTGGCATCGAGGTTTATTGCATGGATTGGTTCCTGAGTTAGAGTTATTGTGGCGCGGTGTGCTGTTGCTGGTGAGAATATGCTTGAGGTTGGCAGGTTGTCTGTAGGCCAGGACTGGCCTCCCACTTTCACAGCATTTAATTACATTCTGAGTCAAGGATGCACCTTTCAGCTAAGACATTGAACTGAGGTCACATCTTCCTCCAGTCATTGGTTAGGTGGAAGAACCAAGAGCATGTTTCGGAAGACTGTTAGGTATAACTTTGAGATCCCGGCCAACAATCTCTGCCACAATAAGCAGGTTATAACGTCCCAGGCTGCATGTGAGCTAATGCAGCATGGGGAATAGCTACTACCATCATTGCCCTCCCACCCAACCGCATCTTCACTTGCTGTACTCAACTGTTGTGTAATGTTCCTGCATGCGCTTAAAGAAAAGACATTGTGTTGTGCCCTAGAAATGGTTGCACTTCAGTGGTGGCTGCATGTAGAGCTACACAAAACTTAAGAACCATTTGGGGCTCCGTTAAGCTGTCAGGCACAGCGGAAACGCCAGATACTATTAAAGGAACTAGAGGCAGTGGTTTAGAAAGACTGCAAGGAGCTCTGACCAAGCTAATTCGCTGCAGCTGCATGGGACGCTAAACCTCATGAAACATGTTTTGGCGAAGTCTTCCCCGGGATGCTGTTTGAAGTTTCCCTGCCGCTGTCTCATAGTGCCCTTTCTGTACACACAGATGAAAGAGGCAGATGGAAGTTATTTATGGGTATGTTTAGATAGAAATCAGAGAACTGATTTAACACCCGGGGGCTGTTGGAGACCTGAGCCCCTCCTTTCACACTGGCCTCAGATGTATGCTTCCTAATAAGGATGATTAAGAAAGAACATGAATTCGCAAGCCTGAGACAAGTTTGGCCAGAATCTGGCCCTGCTGTGTAACCAAAGGGCATCAGTAAAACTTGCCAGTAGGATAGACAGGGTTGGCTGAGCCTTGTTTGTGCCCAAAAGGAGGCCTGACAACATGGGAAGGATTCAGATTCAGAGCAGTAACCCTCCTGTGAAATGAGCGCACACACCAAGGCAAGCAGCAAAGGACATCTCCCCAGCTGCAACCCCTTGGAGCATGGGCTGAACCTTTCAAAGGAACAACTGCTCCATTCGGCTCCTTGCCACTCACATGGGGGAATTTGTTTTATTAGCTATCTCCACCTCCTTTCTTACCTTCTCAGCACTGAGCCTCCTCTCCTAGCCATCGATAGGAGAGCCACTGAGAGACTTGAGTTCCCCTTCCTTGTCTTCTTCAGCCATTGATAATGCAAGCTCCATATACTGTTGGGTAAAAGCCTTCACAATCAATGGCCTGGGGTACTGGGAGACTTTACGGAACCTTAACGCCAAATGACATTAACAGTAGAGTCAGAAACAGTTATAGGTGGTAGTATTCATGGTAGCTGTAGGATCAAACAGTTCTTGCTGCTCTGTCTATTCTTTCAGAAAAGTCCCTCTTCCAGAGATACTCTTTACCCGCTGTCACCTGAGCTTCATTTTAGTTGCTGTTGTGCCCCATCCCTTATTCTCCCAACCATTGGGATGGTCTCCTGGCCTTTCAGGCTACCATCTGCTTTTTCTGCTCCTCAGTCGTAGCTCTACAGCCAGGGTCGGGCCTCTCTTTGAAAGTGGAGGGGTCCTTTGTCTTTAGGAGACGTCAGTCTAGCAAAATAAACCAAAATTCCCCAGAACTGAAAAATAAATGTTTGTACTAGTGCAAAATTAGCGTCAATCCAAACAGGGCAGCAGACATAAGAGAAAAGAATTGAACAGCTGCAAGCCAGAGGGGGAAAAAGAATCTGTAGTCAGAGGTTAAACGAGGCAAACTTAGTTTAAATACTAGGCACCGTAAAGACTGTTGCTCATCCTCCACGACAGGGTGCGGCTTCACCAACCCACAGGGACTTGCCTTGAGTGTGCTGGACCCCGGCATTAAGAAGCACAATGCACACACGTACTCGCTAACAACTGCACAGCTCCGGCTAGACAAATGAGCTCATTGTAAAAATTAACAACTATGGAACACTCAAGTATTAAAAGGTGAAATCCAGTGAAATCACAAAGCTGTGATCAAGAGCAAAATTATGTATTCAACAAAAAAATATGTTATCCAACAAAGTATGTTATCCAACAAAGAAAATGGTTCTGTTTTCCCTTATTACTAGAGCCACAACGACAAAATAAACTACTATTAAAAACCCAGTCTCCAGAAGTCTTCTTTCTTCTTAGTGTAACAATGTCGGATCTTATTTCATTTTATTTAATCATTGTGTTGGCAAGTACTGGCTCTGGGTCTAATGATGATGATGATGATAAAGGTTTTATAGCTCTATATATCTTCAGCTATTGGTCCATTATCACACAGCTTTTAAATATATCCCATGAGTCCTGTGGGCACTTCTGGTGAAGGATGTACCCTTGGGTGGTCACCCCCACCCTTAGCCTTTGTACCAAAAAGGAGACATGTTTGGAGATGGCTATTTGGCTGTGGCCCATTTTCTCAGTCTGCCATCTCCCTTCCTAGAAGTCAGCTTCTTAGAGTTTGCCCACAACTTCCCTGCCTGAGGCATGTGAAACAATGGTGCCTGGTGACTCTGAGTGAATAAATAAAGAGAAACATGCTATAAGCCAGTCCAATATGGAGCAGTGGGTGGAAACTAGCTCCTCGTTGCACCTGGCAAATTCTAATGCTCTAGTGGTTTTCCTTAGCAAGATGAAGTCTCATTTGGTGTATCCCCTTGCAGAGCTCAATGGCACAAATTATGTCTGAAGGACACAAGGGCCAATTGCAGCTGCCCGCTGTAACCAAAGAAAGGAAAAAGGAGCACAGCATAAGAAAAAGGCTACAAGCAGAGAGGAGCATGTGGCTCCCAGTTAAAAGCAGGATCCAAAGTTCATAATCAAGCAGATCTACGGTTTTTGGTTCAGGCCCATCTCTACTCATAACCTTTCCTGGACGAAATGAAAAGCCCCTTGCTAAAGAAAACCTGCCCCTTGCAGTGGAGGTTCCACTGGGTGTTAGCTGCAGGAGGGGAGCAGTTTCATACACACACAAATTACTCTTGTGTCTTTGCTCCTCTATTTCCGGGAGCTGTTTGAACTTAATGCCCCCTTACCAGTTCACAGTTATTAAAGGGCCTATAGTAGATCAGAGATTCATTTTTCTCTGCTGTAGCTTTTGCTGAATGGAGAGTGGCACTGGAATTTGGTCATCTTACAAAATTAACAGTCAGTGCTGTTGATCTTGGCTGGGTTCTAGGTGAGTGCTAACACCACTCCTCTCCCCTAGCACACACTGTGGTGACCTGTATACCTCCCCCAGCTTGGTCTGCATGTGAAATGGCAGCACAGAATTCACTAGTGGCATCTGCCACATTCAGTTAAAGGACAGGCCACTCAGTTGTTTTAATCCATTTGTATTATATCCACCCTAGGAGGAAGAGGAATTATTTATGGCTTGATTTAGGAATTATGGCCAAGGCTGTAATGGGATGAAATTAAGGAAAGAATTCATAGGAAATAACAGGGAAAAACCAATCCAAACCCTTCTGAATTGTAGAACGTTTTCCTATTGGACTTGAGGAAATCAGCATTTGGGACTTCTCTACTAGACTGGATACTGCATTAGTAAAGGGACAAATAGGGACCAGTACTGTAAGAAGATGGACTAGATGGGGCTTGTTAGGTCTGCTCCATTTCCACTTTCTGTGATCCATGCAGAAAGTGCAAAGATGTTAGGAGTCCGATGAGGCCTGACTCACGTATCATCAGGAGGGCTAAAGGTTTTTAAATAAAAGTCATGTAACTAAAAAAAGGGAGAGCACCCACACTTTGAAGGACATGTGTCCTGGATTTTTACTTCATGGAAACTTGAACATCACAGTTAATCTAAACTTTTTACAAGACAAAATAGATCAGATGATTGATGTCACATGGCACCTTAAAATTCAGAACAGCAGTGCTGAATCCTCAGATTTCTTCCAGGTGCTTTGCTCATTGTCACAGATATAAGGGAATGTCCCTCATACTGCAGGACCTTACATATTAAAGCCATGTCACTCATCCCAGCATACAACTGTGCTTAAGGAGAAAAAGAGCACAGGACAGACAGAAGTGTGGTTCATTCACTGCTGCCTACCATCGTTTAGAATTAAATAGAAGTTTGAAAAACAAACCTCTTCTGCTGGGTCGTGTACTGTTTCCCATTGACAAACAGCAATTCTTCCCCCCAAACCGCCCCACAGATATCTTCTGCAAGACAAATGAATCTGGCTCTGTTTCTTTATTTCCTTCTGCATACAGAAGATTTATCAGTACAGTTGCAGTGCTGGGGAGAATGATTAATGGTACATATTCAAAAGGGCCTCAGATTCTGGGTATCTCTGCTTTTGAGTGACTAATATTTAGATATTTGGGTTTTAATGCTGCTGAGCATTTGTGGTTCTCTTTGACTTCAGGAATTTTGGGCACACTTGCACTTGGGCCATCTTATCTTTGTGCATTTTTAACAACGTCACCTAAAGAGAAAGTTACTTTTTTTGGCGTTGATAGTGATTTTCTTCTAATCACAAACGTGTGTCATGGAGGAACTGGACTGGCTGACCACACACTCTGAAAGCCCAGAGACGCTGATGTGCATGATGTAATATTGATATTTACATCACTTTTTTAAAAGCCACCTTTATCTGCCACTGCTACAAGCACACTTCCAGGATTGCCAGCTGTGAGCACAGGACTGCAGGCTTAGGGAACAGGCACATCATTCACACACCGCTGTCATTCTCCACAAAAAAACAGAAGCACATTCATTAATAAAGCAGTATTTCACATTAGCTGCACACAGACAGGCAACAAGAACAGCTCTGAAAGCATCAACGAATTGCACGCTCTGCAGTAGTCCTTTGACAAGTCAGTATTTGTGCACTAGGCAGAGCTGGAATACACAGCGTGGGGGTTTGCTTTGGTTTCACACCCTCTAACTTTACGGAAGGGTGTTTGTAATAACATGTAACCTCCTCTTCCAAGCAACGGGAAATCGGGGAGCAGCTCCTCAAAGGCACCTGACTAACAGAACACTGCCTCGTGGGAACGGCTTGGGGACATTTGCAGCACGTAAGGAAGACCAAAAATGGGCACGGTGCTGCCCTAGATCTAGGAAGGAAGGTAGGGAGACTGAACATTGCACAGCTATGTATGCTGGGCTGAACACTGGCCTCCAGTGGAACCAGGACATAGAACCATATAATTAAGAGTTTTCTGATAATGCACACTGATGCCTTAACCGCTGAAACAACACCATCTGGTGTACTTAGCACTCAAAACAGTTTTTTAAAAACAGCATGTCAATAGCAAGAAGTTTCCAACAGCAAAAGGGTCCGATTCCGATGTCAGCTCATCATACCCAGGTACCCAAACTCTGAGTATTGGTAGCTTGCATTTTGACTGCACATCCATCCAAGCTCAATGTCTTTCCAGACTGGGATTTTCAAAGGGTTGGAGGGCAGATTGCTTTCAGTGCTCTCTGCTATTCCTTCCATGGCCTGCCCACTGCTCAGTTCTGTAGATCAGGTCTGCTCTCACCATTCTGTCAGACCCGTTGTTTATCATCCACCTTAGATACGACAAGCGTCCTTTACATGTTGCCCAGGGCAGGAGCTACAGGAGCTGTGGCAAAATGGACCAAAACAAACATTTAATTTAACAGGGACAAGGTCTGGGTCCTCCTCCTATTTCATCCCCCTCTCTTTTAACTGAACGAGCTATTCACAATGGTATGCTCCACAGTCAGTGTCCAACAGGACAGCTGCACTCCAGGATCACATCACACAGATTGAAACAGTCTGGGGAGCAGGGGAGTCCATTTCAGAAGCATGGAAAAATTCCTGGAGCCAGCCAGGGTTAAGTGGATAAAAGCCTGAAAGAAGAAAATAATGAGAGAACAGTGTGAGACAGTCAGTGGTGGCAAACACACATTGATCATTTAACCCTTCGAAACAGGCCTGAACCAAGCACACCGTTTCTGGGGTTGTTCGCACCTGGCCATGAACTTTGTGGGTGGCCCCTCACCACAAGGACTCAAACATACACTTATCTACCTTAAAGCCCAGTAGGATGAAGTAATAGTGACCATAGCCAGGGTTCACAAAGAACAGGTAACAGCTTCTGCAGCAGGTGCCAGTGGAATCCATACCATGGAATAATGGATAACATGGCAACCGCAGAACACTGGTTTACCTTGCCCTGCTGCACTGCAACAGGAGAGAAAATGGGCCACTTCTGATGACCTCTCCTCCCCAGTCTTCTGCTGGAGAAGGCAAGAGGAAGCCACTATCAGTCTCTCCTTACAAATTCCCAGCCATCTCCACTGGCCTCCCTTCCACCCCATCAGCTGAAGCCAGGTTAAAATTATGCAGCTGGTTGCTTTCTGTGACAGACACATACCTTTAGTCTCAGCTCTCATCACTTGGGTGTCTGCCTTGTGGTGATGAGGAGCTATGAGTGAGGGGATAGGGGAAGGGAGAGAAAGAAAATCGATTTAATAAACAAGCCTAAAATCAGGGCCATGAATCTACAAGGAGGAATGGGATGGCAGGCAAGGTTAATGTATATTGCTCAGTATACTAGGCAAGGAAATTTTAAGCATAGCTAGGAGAGATCTCCCCACCCCCATCTGTTACTTTCTCAAAGATCTATACACAGCCATGAAGGTGCTTTTGGTACATACCAAAAAACCAAACAGCGGTGCTGGTGATCTATGAGAATGGGAAGATGAAGCCTGCATGTATGGGTACTGCTCAGAACTACATTTACAGCAGCAAGAAAGAGTGAACTGGAGCTAATTCAAAACACTGCCACCCAACCCTGCTCAGAAGATCTGACATTGACTTCAAAGCCATCATATTCATTAACAGTGGAGTTCCAACTGGAAATCGATTATGTGTAGTGTCAGTTTAATGTCTAATCCTGCAAAGGGGGTTGTACGCTGCACTTCCAAAGGGACAGATTCAAGGATTCACAGTCTCATCTTTTTGCTGATCCTAAGTTTTTCAGGTGCTGAGAATTGTGAAATACAACACAACACCCAATATGTTGGCCTAGAACTGAACTCACATCAACACAATGATCCAAAGATATATTTATTACCCAGCAGATGTGAGCTCAAACTACAAAATTCAGATCCAGCTCTAGATTGTTAGTTAGATCCAGATTGTAAAGGCCTCAATGTCTGGTTTGTCTAGATGCAGTGCTCTGGTTGGAAACCATCTGTTACCCAAGAACACTGAAGTGCGGGAAAAAACCAGATGGGGGCCTCCTGCCTATGCTGCCCACTTGTGATTAGAGGGTCACTTCTCTGCTGAGGTGCAGGCTGTGTTGTTTGTGTGTGTTTTTGTGTGAAAGCATCTTAGTTCCTGGCATCTCTTACCTGCTTGTCCTCCGGGAAGCTGTCTCGAAGAACTTTGTTCGGGAGGCCACTCTGCAAACAAAACCAGCAAGGTTCTTTAAGTTCTCCCATTATTTGATGATACACTATTTGTGTCAAAGAGCAATTATTTGGTGAGAGAGAGAGAGACAGGCTGACACTGGAAAGCACTGCGGATGGTCAATAGCCTCCTACCAATATCCTTCTCTGGTCTGATCAGAGATGCTCCTCCTGCTCTCACATCTCTTGTTTTACTTTTGCCTGACACAGTTCTGATCGTTTGCTGCCAAAGAGGATGTCTTATTGCCTGCAGTCTGGTTGTCTACATCCCTCTGCACTGGCTTGAGAAACTTTAACCCAGGAGTCAACAACCTATGGCATCAGTGCCAAAAGTGGTACATGAGCTGATTTTCAGTGGCACTCTGCTGCCGGTCTGGGGTTCTGGCTGCCGGTCCCTTGCCAGCTGGGATCTTGGCTGCCGGCCCGCTCAGCCTGCTGCCTGCCTGGGGACACTGAAAAACTTAGCAAGGAAAAGCAATGGCAAGAGTCACACTAAACTGATAAGATCTGCATTTTAATTTAATTTTAAATGAAGCGTCTTAAACATTTTAAAAACCTTATTTACTTTACTTACAACAATAGGTTAGTTATATAATATAGGCTTCTAGAGAGAGACCTTCTAAAAACGTTAAAATGTATTACTGGCACGCGAAACCTTGAATTACAGTGAATAAATGAAGACTTGGCACACCACTTCTGAAAGATTGCCGACCCCTGCTTTAAGCCCTGTATCCTTAATTGTATGACCTATGATCTCCATCAGACTTACCACAGACCTGACTTCAAATTGTAATTGTAACAAAAAGGAATCACAGCAAACAGTAACAGGCCAACCTTTGCCCATTCTTCCTCAGGCATGAGGCCCACTGAAACCAACAGGAGTTTGACCTGAGTAAGGAGTGCAAATTGTAGGATTTGGATCAACTATGTAACACTGCTTAACTGAAAGTTATTCACCAAATCAAGCAGGGCTATACCAGAGGCGCTCTATGTTGGGAGCACAACGCACAGGGAACTCAGACTCTGCTCCTCTCCAAACAAGGACCCTATGCTGTGCTGTGACAACTGGGTATCGCACCTCTTGTTCCATGGAGGGCATGACACTTCCTTGGCTTTTGGGTACTTAAATGGATGAATGTGGTCACAAAGGATGTTTCATCACAGCAAGACATCTGCGATGGGGTATGTGAGGGCTTGGGGGAAGGAGTGGGTAGAAATCTTAACCCTATGACTTTGTGATCTATAGGAGAATGGGAAGAAATGCCTTCATAGAGGTCCATGATAAAGTATCAGGCAGCCAATGTCAGTGTCAGACCCTGACAAGATGATAGAGCAATGAAAAATGTAACCTCAGTTATGGCATTACAGCACTAGCAGCAGAACACTTTGAAGACCTTCTGCAAGCCAAACTCCCACTGAAGTCAATGGTGAAATCATGAGAGCTTTAGTCATTCTTTACATACAAACACTCCCACTGAGTCCAATGGGATTGTTGTCCAGCTATGACTTAAGTGAAATTGGAGCACCAAACTCAGTTTAATTAGTGGTTAGCTTCCCTCTCATTTTCCTTAGAACAAATCCAAGCAGCATCAACTCTTTCTTGGAAAGTTTGTTTTTTTGTGTGGCTTATTCACTAGGAAGTGATTAGAAGTTTCTCACATCATTGTTACTGGACACAACAGAGGGCCCTGGGGAGGAAATGGAGTCCCCATGACTATATTACAAAAAGTTCATGGTTTCATTTGACTAGTGCCATTGTGTGGCTTTTATCATCTCGCCTTTTCCTTCTGCACATTTTTCATATTCCTTGACTACTAGGAATTTCCTCCTGTTTGGCTTCTAAGTCAGGGCACACAGCCCTGATAGGGATTTCCTACTTACACAGATGAAGGCATTTCCTCTGCTCCTCCTGCTATTGGCTCAGGCTTCTGCTCCAGTTTCTGGGATGCTGGCGCTCTGCACGGAGGGTCTGGAGGTCTCACTGGGGGCCGTGTTATCACTGGCTTATCTCCAGGGGATCGGGCTTTAGTGAAGGTTTCGTACTCACCTGGAAGGTTGAAGAGAACAAACACTGTCAGCAACGCTTTGGAGTGAGAGCAAAAGATTGTGCAGAGGCAGAGGTTTCAGGCTGGTTGGAGAGAGGGGCACTATGTGAATCTAAGCACACAAACGGAGGCAGACATCATTGTTTCACGGCAAACTGACCTTGTTCGATGTCTCTGAGGCTATTATTGCATTATTTGAGGCAAAAAAACTAACCACAAGCTTCTTCAATGGAAAACAGGTTCAGTGCTTCTCTACGGAATCTAGGAGAGATTGACTGAATTCTAATGGCCTCCTAGTCCTTTAACTTGTCTTGCCACCACTGGCAGAAGGTTGTGGGGTAAGATGCTCTTCTGTTTGTGCCACTCAATCTCTCCAAATCCTTTCTTTCTCTCTCCTTCCTCCGAGACACTAAATCATTCTTTCTCTTCCCATCTCACCTTCTTAGCCACTACCCAACTTCTTCAGGAAGCAGTCTGACTGATTCATAGATTATGAAACCAGAAGAAACATTGTGATCATCTAGTCTGATCTCCTGCATAACACAGGCCATAGATTATTTCCTGTTAGAACTTGACTATATCTATATCTCTTTTAAATCAAAGTTGGATTATTTTCTAAAAGTTTCCAGTGATGGAGAATGCACCACAAACCTTGGTAAGATATTGCAATGGTTAATTACCCTCATTGTTAAAAATCGGTGACATTTCTAATCTGAATTCATCTGGCTTCAACTTCCAGCCACTCAATCTTGTCATACCTTTGTATGGTAGACTGACGAGCCCTCTTTCATCCAATTTCTGTTGTTCATGTAGGTACTTAGAGATTGTGATCACGTTACCCCCCAACCTTCTCTTTGATTAGCTAAGCAGATTGAGCTCCTGAGTTCCTTAAGTCTCTCACCATAAGGCATGTTTTCCAATCCTTTCATTATTGTCATGAATTTCTTTGAACCCTCTCCAATTTTTCAACACCCTTCCTGAATTATGGACACCCAAACTGGACACTGTATTTCAGTAGTGGTTGCATCAGTGCCACATACAGATGTCATATAAACTCCCTACTCCTACCCGAGATTAACTGTTTAAACATCCCAAAATCGCATTAGCCTATTTTGTCAAAGTGTGTACTTCGGACATATTATAGAGATGCAATGTGCTACATTATAATAACATAACTTCAAATGCTAAATAGCAGTTAATGTTCATCCACTTCCATCTGTAAAAACCATCCTATTATACCAAAAGCAGATTCCTGTCTAATACTCAGAGATCAGATTTATATGAGATCAGTAATATTATTCAAATTAATTTTATGATTGTGCTACCAAGTCAAACCTTGTTATTCTCTCTTTTTATTATACCCAGGAGACAACGTAAGTATGCAGTCTACTGTTTCCTTGTTAAATGCGAGACTGTGAAGGCTATTAGATTATGGAAGCAGCTAGCAAGCAGTGAGATGTACACAGGAAGAGCAGTCAATGCACAAAACAATCATCTTTCTTTTTTACAAACAACCCACATCTGTGTCATTGGAGTGATCTGTATATCTTGGCAAAGAACCACACCTTCCTTTACCTATTTTAAATGGAAAATGCCAACTTAATTTGGTCCCATATTGATTCTTTATAAATTACCAAAAGAAAACAAGTTTTTTATCACATTTATGCTAAATAGAAACGCTTCCTTGATTTTTTAAAATTCCAGTGGAAACTGATTAAATAAACCTTTCCCTGCCAGCGTGTGCAGTCCAGACATTGCAGCACCAAGAACCTAAAAGGGAAACTGACTATAAGCAAAAGTAAAAGTGACTTCATTGATTTTCTTTGTCTGTCCTAAGAGAAATACAAAATGCAAACGTGCTGTCTAAATAGCTAAAAGCATTTTGTATTTTTCAAATTACTCGTTTTCAATATCTAAAGCACTCACCTTTAGATGGTTCTGAATCATTTCTATTCAGATTGGAATTCTGATTTTACAGAGTCCATTGGGCCACTGTGTGATCTCTGAATCTAAAGGCTGAACCCTTGCATTAGTTCCCACCATGCCAACTCTAATGCTTCAGAGGACTAGTCTACCATATCAGCATTGCTACATAAAGCTCTGAAATAGCACTGGCCAATGTATGTCCTTTCCTCCATCAGTGGGCAACAGGCTGAGCTTACAAACCTATCTGTAATAAAAATGGGCTGAACGCATGATGACTGGATCTGGATCAGAACATCCCCAGAAGGAGGAAGGTCTGGCTCCAGTGGTCCATGCGAGGGTTTTGATTTCAGGTCCCCTATTGCTGAAGTGCTTGAAAAGAGACACAGGTTGCAAAAATAGCACTTCCCTTCGCAACCACCCTACCCCTCCCGTCTGACAAAACGCAAAACATTTGGGGTGCTTGTCACAAAGTTTGTTGCAATTTCTGCAATGCAACAAGATGGGGGACAGTTTCATCCATGGTCATCTGAGACCTCCCAAAGCAGAAAACTTACCCTCTTTGCTGTATGTCATGGGCCTCAGAGTAGGCCTCTTAGCTTGGAGAATGGAGGACTTTAGAGCAGTGGTGCCAGTCACCACTCCATTTGCGGCCTTGTTGGCAAGCTTAGCTCCCCCATCCTGCAGCTTGGACACCAGCTTTCCCACAGCCACCTCAGAGTACTGTTCTTGCTTGCTCTCCGAGCCAGGCCTCCCAAGATCAGCCTCCCCTGCTCTCTGTGTAGGCAATCTGCTGCGATGTAGCGGCTTGGGAGCTTCTGTGCTATTAGAGATGAGAGTGCCATTAGGAGTCTGGTCACAGCTGTCACCTGTGAACCGAAGGAAAAGGGAATAAATACATGTACCAGGTGAAACCCTGAGATGCACAGGGCCTGATTTTCCCAAGTGCTCACTCAGCACTCACTGCTCTTAGTGACTTTGAAAAATCAGGCTCAGAGTGTCTGCGATAGTAACTAGAAATAAGCAAAACTGTCTGGTCTGCTTTCATGGTCCACACTGAGTGCAGTGCAAAAGGTAAACAGCTTGCACTGGTGGTGAGAAATAAGTGATAGTGAAACATTATTTCAGTTTCACTAGTCTAAGGTGAGAAAAGGAAATCTACTGATGTGCTTCTTTTAAAATCTATGTTTTTTAGAGGCACACTGTTGACTTCAATTTCCTAGTCAATTTTTAAAAAAATAAAAATAAAAGTAGTTTCTGGCAATACACTTGTACCCAAGTCCCTCTGACAGTTTTTGTGGTTTTACTACCATGTTTTCATGGTTTTGAAAATGTTTTTATCTTCCCTGTTGCTCTGTGAAAGATCCACACAAACAACAGGGTACACCAGGGTGAAACTGACTGCACTACAGCCTCAGGCCTGCAAGGTGCTGAACTCCCTGGACCTGATTCAGCAAACATTTAAGCAAAAGTTTACCCTTAAGTGCCTGAGCAGGTCCACCAACTTTTAGGGACTACTCTAATGCTTACAGTTAAACATGCTTTTAAATGAATTGGTAGGTTAGGCCTAATGCAAGTTCAAGTCCAAAAGAACCAAGTAAACAAACTGAAAACAAAATAGAGAACTATTTTTTCTAATCTCTTTCAGTGACAGGAGTAACGAGTAATGATTTCCAGAGTAACTTGCAACACAACAGGTAAAACATCTGCAGCCAGAAGCATGATTAGAAGTTGACTGTGCCCCTTCAACATGACAGCAATGTGCCCCTGTATTAGTAGATACTTACCAACAAAATAAATTGAGCAGGAGAGTTTTGACAGGGAAATGCTTTAATCAGGGCTTGTTAAGCAATGACTCAATTCCTTGCTCTTATTTTTCTTGCAGTACCTCACTTGATTCACTCTAAATGGCCAGTGGCTCAGGCTAATTGCGAGCTCTCCCAGTATCGAGCATTGTTCACTACAAGGAAAGTCAATCCTAAGGATTAAAGGAAGCACTGATCTGCTTAGCTTGCCTGTGCTCGGTGGCTCAGCACAGCAGGAATCTACGTGAGCTCTGCATCTCATATGCTGTGGGAAGAGGGGCTGTTTGGGAGAGAGAAGATACTTTTATTTTTTCAAATCTGTGAATTTATTTACATTACTCCGCACTTTTATCTGTGGAACTGTGAGGCTCTTTCCAATGGAAGAGCACGGCGTCTAATGTAGATCTCTGAAATATCAAGCTATGAGAAAACCCTGCTCCAAAGTAGTTTAGGAGCTGTTAGATCAGAAGCAGCCTAAATGCAGCTTTTGACTCTCCTTTCACTTTCTAAAGGGGAAACAAAAACCCCAAACAGCCTCTCTTTCCACCTCACACGTTAATGCCCTTGGAAATATGATGCTGCTGCTGCAGTTTCAAATCCAGCCCTCCCCCAATGAGTGGGAAGCTGGGATCCAACGTACAGTGCCGACGAGAAATTTAAGAACTGGAGACTGAGAAGGTATCAGTGAACAGCTGAACTGACCTTGATTTTCTTCCAGGGAACCACCATAAAAGACAGGCCTTTCCCTCAGCGGGCGCTTGGAGATTGTGATGGGCTTGTGCCTTCGGGCAGCTGCCCTGGGAGGAGGCACTGGAGGGGCAGCACTGTCCTCAGGTGGGCCGGAGTAGATCTGTAGGGAAGAGTGATTTAGAAGGACATGATTTCAGTTGATCCCCTGCTCTACTGTTACTTGACACTCACTATACTGGGCCAATCAGGTCAGATTCCTGGGGTTTCCCAAGCCCCTTAGTCAAACAGATTTTTAACTAGAAGACATCCTCAAATGGGCTACATTTAACATCAAGATTCAAAGATCTGAAGAGGAAGGAAGAATGGTCTTAGATTAAAAGCACAGATCTAGGAGCCAAGAGACTAGCATTTTATTCTTGACTCTGAGCCCCTGACATGCATCTGTGACGCTGAGAAATTCAGGTGGCTTCTCTGTGCCTCACTTTTCCTCTGTAAAAATGGAATTATGTTATTTCCCTCCCTAACGGGGGTATTGTGAAGATCTATTTATTACTATCTGGAAGGTGTTCTAGAAGGACAACCTCTTATACTGTTATCATTGGCTAGGCAACGTTAATAATTTAAATCCAAAGAGTTGACTTTGGATTTTTTGCAAAGCTCCTCCTGTTTTACGATCTGCTGATCACGATTCATGCACTCCCTTTCCAAAGGACCAACTCCCACCGCAAAGCCGTGTGACTCGGGAGCAGGGTAATAAGGGAAAGGCAGCTCACTGAGATAAAGTCTATGCCTAGAGATCAGTCCTACACTATATCCAATAAGCATTGAGTGCAGTTGACTGGGGAAGCTGCAAAGGAGGCCTGCCCTCATCCACTCCTCTTCCCTGTCACTTGCTGCTTTTCCCCCCACTCCTGCCCAGGTCAGGAGGGACTCACCTGCAGAGACAGGGCTAAGAGCTGCAGCCACCTGACTCAAATAGGAGGCAACCCCACCTGAGTAGGGGCTGGTGTGGGTGATGACCTGCCACCTCCCGTCCTCCCTTGCCTGCAGTAACCAGACTTTGGGTCAGGTCCCCTTCTCGACTGGTTTTTGAACGAAAAGTCCAGACACCTGGCCACCCTAGAGAGCATATGAGCTGGCTATGGGCAGTCCTACAGCACCTATGAATTCTCCTGTGCTGGACAAATCCCCAGCTGCCTGCTTATATCAGCTTTTTGGTCTGTTTGCAGCATCAGAGTAGCACAAAGGTGGTGGAACAAGGTTCACTGAACTCTGGGAAAAGCTGTGCATTACGAACTGTGTTCACTAGGCTGCTATGCCTCTTGCTGTGGGCTTTTTTCTAGACAGATTTCCTGTTATGCAGCTCTGCACGCACCCACTTCAAAAACTGAAATGCTAAACTAGACAACGCTATAAAAAAACCCCTAATAAAACACATGATGGCAGCACATATTAACCAGGCCTCAAAGCAGACAGTTGATGAGAAATGACTAGTTTGCCGAGAAGAGCAAATTTAATCTTCTGCAGAAATCATTCAAACAACCCCCACATTAGCATCAAAAGAAACCATCAGACCCATGGCCACTCAGTAACTAATTTGTCTTCAACAACTGTTGATTAATAAATCTGGTTCCCTGTCATACTGGTCATCCAGCCCTTTCTCCTGACTTGGGTGGTTTTAATTTAATTACTCTAATTTATTCAGGTGCTTTCCTCTCAGTTGAAGAAGCATTGATTAACCTTTGGACAGGCTTTTGAAGACATAAAATACTATATGAAGGCCGCAATCCAACTGCTATTGAATTCTTTCCACTGACATTACAGGGATTAGATTGGGCCCTAAATGCTCAGTTATTGTATAGGCCGGGAATGGATGGCCCAGGGCAACTGTAATGGGATACAGAGATGTTCCCTTTTAGGTCACCAATCTAAACTTGGCCTGGGTTGATAGCAACCAAAAATCATTACAATCTGACAGTGAGGTGGCCTGTGTGGAATGGATTGCTGGTCACGGACAAGAATCCTGATCATAAAAAATGTCATAACTGACATCTTTGCTAGCAGCATTGGCAGAAAGAACAGAAAATGAATGAAGCCTGGAGACTGAACCACGTTGTCACTGGAGAGGGGACTCTCACTGCATGGGGAAACATGCTGGGCCACTGCCCATTCTGCACCTGTTTTTGGTTCAGGGATTTTTGGGGTGTCATTCATGCATGTTTTCAATGGAAAAATCACTTTTTCCTCTGTATAAAACAATTTCTTTGTTAGTAAACTGATTTCTTTCCTCTTTCAAACCAAGAGAAATTCTGTGAGGTCAAGCAAGTGGGATGAGACAGTGTAACACTCTCCAGCTTATTTTTCCTGAATCTTCTTGGGTCATGAAGACCTGGCAGAATGTATAAAAGTGATGACAGTTCCCAGGCATCTCTGCAGTCAGACTCCCAAAGGTCTAACTTACAATACCAGCATGTATTGTATGATCTCTCTCTACTGACCAACCAAGTACAGGGATTTAATATTTTCAGTGGCATTAACCATTTCTCAAACTCTCCCGTCAGTTTGGTACAAATGCTGTTTGTTAGGATTGGGCGTGTGCTCCTGCTTTTTTCCATCTCTCTTTGTATTCAGCACGAGCAATATTCCATGCTCTGCAGCTGTATGCACACAGCTGCCTCTCTGAATTCAGGGCAAGAATTCAGGAATCTCTTCCAAACTGCAACCTCTTGGTTTTGGATCTTTTGCCTTCGAGATCCTGTGACATAAAGCAGCTGTTGACGTTTAATAGACTCTGACTCCAGTGGTTCTGTTCTTTGCAGATGGCAATACTTTTTCTTCACCCTAGACTTCGAAGGTCCAGCATGTACCCTTTGCCTTGATGCCAAGGAGGTTTCTTTGGCACTATTAGCCCATGATTTAAAAGCATAACTTTGGGAGTCATTAAAATAGCAGAATAAGGATCAATGATTCAATACTAAGGCAAGTTTCACAGAACCTGTTGAAACGCCAGCCTCTTTCCTGTCTGCAATGCGCCGAAGAAAGTCACTTCATGGCTCATAAAGGAGGAGTACTTCCAGCATCAGCTCTTACACCATTATCACAGAGAAGCAAATATAGGAGATGCTTTCTAGCCTGATATGCAAGAGCTGCTGAAATATGCAGCCATCCAAAGCTTTTCAAGATGCTGACACAAGCCCTGCTTGCTTTGTGTATTTTGAAATGAAAATCAAATTTAAGTAATTCAGAAATATAATGATATTGACCCAATCTCAGCATTAGACACTAAAGTTCATACAGCAACAGGCATTAATTCCAGAGGAATCAGATTTTTAATTTAGCTGTGGCTTGGAAATTTAAGCTGTTGAAGCAATAATTATGCAAACTGACTTAGCGAATTTCCTTGTCCTTAGAGTCTTCATAATGCACTATATAAATAATATATCTAGTCTACTTCAAACTCATTTGAAGTATTTGCTTATATGTCAGTTGAAGATATTTTAGACACTGAAGCTGCGTTTATAAGCTCAGTCTAATAAAACATTACTAGCTTAACCTTATCATTGCAGAAATTAAAAGCAAGGAAGCAGAGGTCTGTCTTAATTAAAATTTCATTCTAGAGCTTGGAGATGGCAAAGTAATCATACATTTTCCCTGGCTCCCCTCTGCAGGCCATTATCTAGGCTGCAAGCTCTATGGCACAGAAGAGAGAGAGACCATACTGCAATGCAGAAGCTGAGCATTTAACTTAGAAGCAACTAGCTGTTCAGCTGAAAGAACTTCCCAGGGAATGGTTTCAATGAACTGTAGTGAAGCCAAGGTGTGTTATTTTCACTGGCTACTTGTCAACTTCTAAAGCTAACTAAAATTGTCCTGCAGGTATTCAAATCTCCATGGATTCATCCATCCGACCTCAAACCCCAGCACCACCATCTACTACTCACTCTTCTCTTCTGATCTCTGCTCTGCCTCTGACCATACACTCTCCTTCTCAACTACTGTGCTCCTTCACATGTGACCTACTCTCCTCTCCCCAGAAGTATGTGTGTTTGTATGGGGGTCACTTTTCACTTGTGCTGATCTGTCTCACGGGAACTCTTTCTCCATCCCCCTCAAAGGCAGGCAACTACCTCTCCTTAGAGCATGCTTTACAGTTTACCTCTTCTCATTTGATGGACTTTCTCTGTGAAGTATTCTGTGATCAAGGGCGCTAAGTAAAGATAAAGGGCCAAATTCATCCCTAGTAAGTTTTATTCAGGAATGAATCTGACCCTAATACCTTGTACTGCATGCCACAACTGATCAGTTTTCGCATTTTATCATAAAACTCAATTTTATTCTTCCAAATCACCTCCCTCTAAAATACCAAATGATTAAATTTATACCAGATACTATTAGTGACAAATCACGAACACACTAGGTAGCAGAGTACTCTACATTCTATCACAACCGAGAAAGCCATGATCGACATCAGCCTGCTGTTGTGTGTGTGTGTATAAACACACGTTTTTGTACAGCACCAGGCATAATCATAGAATATCAGGGTTGGAAGGGACCTCAGGAGGTTATCTAGTCCAACCCCCTGCTCAAAGCAGGACCAATCCCCAACTAAGTCATCCCAGCCAGGGCTTTGAAAAGTCTAACTTTAAAAACCTCCAAGGAAGGAGATTTCACCACCTCCCTAGGTAACCCATGCCAGTGCTTCACCACTCTCCTAGTGAAAAAGTTTTTCCTAACAGCCACCTAAACCTCCCCCACTGCAACTTGAGATCATTACTCCTTGTTCTGTCATCTGGCACCACTGAGAACAGTCTAGATCTATCCTCTTTGGGACCCCTCTTCAGGTAGTTGAAAGCTGCTATCAAATCCCCCCTCAGTCTTCTCTTCTGCAGACTAAATAATTCCAATTCCCTCAGCCTTTCCTCACTGCTGCCCTCTGCTAGACTCTTTCCAGTTTTTACTCATCCTTCTTGTAGTGTAGGGCCCAAAACTGGACACAGGACTCCAGATGAGGCCTCATCAATGCCGAATAAAGGGGAATGATCTCGTCCCTTGATCTGCTGGTAATGTTCCTACTTATACAGTCCAAAATGTTGTTAGCCTTCTTGGCACCAAGGGCACACTGTTGATTCATATCCAGCTTCTCGTTCACTGTAACCCCTAGGTCCTTTTCTGCAGAACTGCTGCCTAGCCACTTAGGTCCCTAGTCTGTAGCAGTGCATGGGATTCTTCTGTCCTAAGTGCAGGACTCTGCACTTGTCCTTGTTTAACCTCATCAGATTTATTTTGGATCAATCCTCTTATTTGTCTAGGTACCTCTGTATTCTATCCCTACCCTCCAGCATATCTACCACTCCTCCCAGTTTAGTGTCATCTGAAAACTTGCTGAGAGTGCAGTCCACGCCATCCTCCAGATCATTAATGAAGACACTGAATAAAACCGGCCTGAGGACTGACCCTTGGGGCAATAATGAGGCTCCAATCCTGACTGAGGCTTCTGGCGATCACTGTAATACAAATATTAAATAAAGGTCCCATGAAAATGAAAACCTTGGTACAACTTTAAATATGGATCTGCTATCAACATCTCCATAATGAATAGTGTGAACTCTTTCAAAACGCTGTATCAGCAGCTGGTCCTTTCCACAAGTTCCACTGTCTGGAGTTTTATGGGCAAAGTATTACTCTATACAGAACTCAAAAATGCCAGGTGTATGCTGAAATTTGCACTAAAGAACTCCTCCAGTTAGCAGCTTTTCTCTCAAGAGATCACTTTGAAGCACCACCACATGTGGCTGTCTTCAGTTTTCAGTTTAAAAGATCCCTATCCAACAGGCAACTTGTTTTTACTGATCCTTTAGGAAGTCACTGAAGAGAGACTTCACTTAAGAGTAGTTCTATGGTGACCTATTTTGGAGCATGTCAGGTGAGACCTAGTGTCATTCATCTTGGTGTTCTGTCCCCAGTCAACACCAGTTACTTCAGGGGAAGACGTAGAACTCCCATACCATACAGCTATATAGCACGTTTCCCAGTGAAGAGTTTCTTCTGTTAAAGCAATGATGCGGCCCCATAAGATAACGAAGACTTTTTGAAGTAACCAAAGGAAACTGTGAAGAACATGTGATTGTATTATTCAGAGATGCACGAAGTGGAAGCAAAAGCTGTAACAATTAAAACCATAAGGGAAATCCAGCAAAACAAGCCAGTGCTCCAGACCACACAGCGTGATGATCCACAAGGACTTGATAGAGAACGAGTGAGCTTTTGAGGCCAGCTCTTGAGGCTGGCTCCATACCTTGTCAAAGTGCTCGATAAGGATCTCAACCACAATGTTTTGGAACTTGATATTCATCATGGCAGCGACTGTGTCCTCCTGCGCCCGCATAAGGGTGGGGCCAAATATAACCCCCATGTTGGATGGGGACATCAGATTCTCACGGCTGTGCTCACACACACTGTTTACATGGGTGGAAGAAAAGAAAAGAAAAGAAAAAGATGAGATCAGAAGACAATGTGAAAGAACATTTAAAAATTGCAAGATGAATTCATTCAATTTCCTCCATATTGCTAAAGCAGAACTAGTTTTCCCATGCCCGTGAAGCTGGTCATAAAACATATATCTGGCTACGACAAACACATTCTTTGGCTATGCAGAAAGCTGGGGAGTGTGATGTACTGGTATTGTTATTTGATCCCGTCAAATGTCTGGCTCCTCTTTTAGGAGGATCACTACCCCAGGAATCATTAGCTGTCCATGCTACATGGATGTTAAGTGAACCATTTATTTTGGAATGATTTGTTTAGCCAAGACAGGCATTGGGATCTTTTTCCCAAAGAAGAAGAACTGCGTATAAGGATGGAATCTCTGAAATATTTCAGAGAGAACTCTATGGTATTGTTTCTCTGCAAGCGTCATGGTTTTCAAGAAACAGAGTGCTATTTATGTAGCTGTGTTTAAATTTCGATACCATACGCAGCCCCACTGAATAGCACCAACTGTGGAATGATTTATAGGCTAATCTAGGAAAAGACCACACAGTATTCAGGTATAGAATTGGAGTCTGAACTTCAAGGGCTGGGAGCAGAGATGTTTTGATGCTGAGCTCTGAGTTTTACTTCTGCCATCTACCTCCTATTGGCATTTATGAGATTTTTGCCAGCATAGACAAGGTGGGGAATAGGGTTCTCAATGCAAAACTCTGTGTAGGCAACCACAGACCTACTATTAATAATGGGTCAGCCTGACTCTAAATGGTGCCCAAAAAGAGGGAAACTTTGCCCCTTTTGCAGAGAGATTTTTAAAAAATATCCTGTCTGCCAAAGGCTAGTGACAAGTCCATGTACCAGGACTATGTATCCAGCCTTCCTACAAAGGGGTTATGACCAAAAAGCACCAAGAGTCAAATCCCCATTTGGAGCTGCAGAATAAATCCCTGCCCAGTGTAGTTTCACCAACCCAAACCAGCCCTGTAAATATCCCATTTTGGAAGTGGCTCTTCCAATTTGGCCAAAGCACATCCTTGGGGAAGCCAGTCCCTCCCCAAACTATGTTTGTTACTGACCAGAACTCCAGAATCTTTCCCTCCCCTAGAGCTTCAGCATGGCTGCCACAATAAGCACCGCCAGAAGGTGACTCCCGTGTGAGATGAGGATACTATGTTCTGCATCTTGCATCCTCACATTCACTGTTAAAGCAGGGCAGGAAAACAGCAATTCCAGTGCCTTCACCATCAATGGACCGATATTCATTGGTGATGAGTGCTCATGACACCCTCTGAAGTCAACCAGAGCCACAGGTGCCCAGCACTTCAGAAAGATCAATTCCTAACGGGACATTAGGGAGGGCTTGAAGGCTAATGTGCCTAGCACCAATGCTCCTCAAAGGACAAAGCACATTGAATCTATAGTACAAGAAGTGCATTCAGTATGTGCTTAATCTCCAGTCCCAGGGAACAGGGGTCTTAAAACTGCTCTGAAATTCCAGACATAATGTTGTTGCTAATTGGGCTGGCCAGACAGTAGGTTTACAGCTCTGGTCTGTTAGATGGTATCATATAAAAATTATTCTTTACTTGGTGCTTAAAGCAGCCATTGAATGTAAGTGGCAGGTGGACAGGGGAATATCAAATACAGGGATAGCAACACAATTTGGGCAGTATATTCCCAGCTGTACAATAGTTGTCAAGGCTTAATTAATTTGCCAGAGAAACAGGCTGGCTTCTCTGACTCCCATTTTTTCTCTCTGGTTTAACAGGAATATTTACTGGATTCTGCTTACTTGACCAAGTGTCGTATGAGGAGTTCCAACATCTCCCTATTCTTCTCAGGTAGTTTATAAACCAGAGAGTGAATGGCTCCCAGCCTGTAATCCAGGTTCTCAGACTCTGGAAAGAAACACGAGAAAAGTTTGTGCCTCCTGCTTAAAAAACAAAATCTGTGTTATTCCCTGAGGTGTAGGGCCAACCTGCCAAAAGCAAATGAGAGCAAGCTGGAAGGAGTGAGATTACACAGCAGCAAGGTTATCATCATGACAAATGAAGTGATGTGGAAAGAGGCGAAATCAAGTTTAAAAGGGGCTCAGAGTGGGATTTTTCAACTGAAATTTAGTGCTGCTGAAATGTGCTGCATGAACAGAACTGATACAGCATAAGCAGCTGCTTCCCTCACACACCGACCCTAGGTACCTCAGGCAAGATCTAGCAAAGGCAGTTCTAGGGCCAATCGAGCAATTCAGGTCCCCCTGGTGAGACTGTTAGTAGCATAGGTACTTAGTACTGTACGTGGGGGTAAAATGCAGAGCGTTAGTAAACATCCGGTCAAGAGGCACAAATAAACCGGGAACAATAAAATACACAATGCACCCAGAACAGAGTGTGATCTTTAGAGCTGGAAAACTTCATGGACAAGGTTAGGTTTCTGAAGGAGGGTAAGGGAGGGGGTTAATATTTCCATCTATCCAGCTATAATTGGTATAATAAGATAGAAATCTAGTTACTCTTGGGTTTGAGCACAGCCATCTGGAGGAAGAGAATTTTTCTTTAGCAGAATGAGAAGCAGCATTATTAATTTTCTAAGGGCCAAGGAGGTGCCAAGCGGCAGTTCCGTGAAGCTGCAGATGCTCACCACCTCAGGTCTGAGCTAAATGTGTTTTCTTCAGATATAGGACACATTAAGACACCACCCTCTCTTTTATTAAGAAAGTTGCTTAAGTAACTGCATGCTCAGGCTCTCTATCTCTGCACTTCTGCTCTATCTGTAATTATTAGGGTGCAGCTACTTTAAAATTATGAAAGATCATTTGCAAAGAGACATTTTAGCAGGATTGATGAAGACCCTGATTTTAAATGAGTCTTAACTCAGATTATGCCCTGTTAACATACTCATGCTATTTGCTTGACCTTTGTCAGTTTGGTCTGCTACTTAGTACTAAGTGCTCCATCAGAAAAATGCATTTTGCATTCTTGAAGGTATTATGGGTTCTGCATTCCACGACAAATCTCAGTGCCAAAGAGGGACATCTGAGACACTGCCTGGCCTGTCACCATATGTCTCTATTAAAAAAACAAAGGTGTCAGGAAATAATCCTGTTAGCACAACTGGGCTAATTCACTTTTGATACATATGATATAGACACACCCCTTTGTATTTTAAAATATCCCCTTACTTCACGCCTCACTGTGAGTGCCTCTGAAGGGATGCAGACCCAGGCACATAGAAGGACACTGTAATGTAAAAGACGATGGGGATGAAATGGAGTCATCCTTTTAGAACCATCCCTTCAAACAAACTAAAAAACTGGAAGCAGGAGTGAGGCTCTATTATAAGTACAATGGGCCAGATCCTCAGCTGGTGTAAATCAGCATACCTCTATTGAAACTCTGCCAATTTACTTCCACTAAGGATACAGGTAAGGGACATGATCCTGCAAATGCTGAGTGCCCTTCAATCTCATGGCACTAGTGAGCTCTAAGATGCCATTCAGTGATGCACAGAGACTCTCTTACGATTTAGCATCTCAGTATGTGAATCATCTGATTTTCCTTCCCTACCATGTCCCAAATGGGTGTGGCTGGCTGCCATGATAGCGGCCCCTGTTGGGTCCCACACATTGCAAGGCCAAGATGCTTGTCATAGGGGATCTGTAATGTGGCTATAAGATCTCTCACTTGAGCTGGAACGCCACAAGTGAAACATACTCGGCGTTGTGTTGAGCTCATGGAGCAATGCCATTCTTATGCAGGAGAGGGGTATGGGGCCTATTGGTAGTGAAGCCACTGTGACTTACTTGCAGCTGAGACCAGCTCTTTATGGAGTTTGTACGTCATGACAGGTTCAGCTAGATTCCTGAAACAAACAGAAACAACACTGAATTCCTCAAAGAGCAGAGGAGCGGCTACGACTCTGTTCTCAATTACGCTGGAAGACGAATGGAAAGGAAAGTCATACTTTTCACTCCAATTCCCATGGATTCTTGAGGCTGCCCAATTGGCACTCCATCTCATTTCTTTTATTTATATAGCGCCCTAAGTGCACGTGAGGTTTTCACAACAGACACATTTTTTCAAACAAAAGACACCATCTTTGCCCAAAGCGTTCCAGCCCTGCCTGGGAGAGTCAAAAATAAGACGACGAATGGTAAAGTTACCTGAGATAGAATTTCAATGAGCTGGTAATTGTCTTGATGTCCCAGTCGCTGTTTTGGAGATCTACATCCCCTGGACATTTTGGATCTGGAAGAGGGAAAAAAAGGCAAATAATACAAATTATATTAGCTTTCAAACAAAGCTTGATTTTTTAAAATGAATAAGAACATTTATGCTGGCAGGCTATGCCCTAGTGGCAGAGGAAGATACAGCAGTGTGTAAGGGACACTGTGGACTCCTCTTGGACAGGTAAATCATAGTGACAGTGCCAACACTGAAGCTTTGTCTTCACTGACACAGAGGTGTGCTTGTCTGGTTTTTTACAATGACACAGCTAACTTGAAATGTTTATTGCACTGCAGAGTCCTAAGTGGAGATAAGCACTGACTGTTTCCCAAGATGTAGCAAGGTATGGCCCCGCCTATACCTCCCACCAGTGGTGAACTCACCTAGCTTACCTCGTAGTAAAACTCAGGGTGAATTTGATTTAAATAAAAATGATTTAACTCATGATTTAAATCACTAGTCAAGTAGACTTGATTTAATCATGGATTTCTGTATAAAAGAACATTCTTGTTGTTTGTTATAACCTTAATACATATTCTTCACAACTCAGAGATAGATGCAGGTTTCATTTTTAGAAGGTACACACTATACATTTTTTAAATGATTTATTTTGAAAACTTTTCAGATTAGTTTTACAGCTATATCAAAAAATGAATGATTGGTTATTTCATTTACCAAAAGTAACTGAAGCAAAAATTTATGAAGTCACTGGGAGGTGAACTATCTCCAATTCAACAGGTTAATCATTAATATTTGGAGGATTTTCTTGCCTTGCTGTATTAGGAGGAAAACATTACCAGACAGACATTTAAATTGTTTTAATTAATTAAAACAACAATGCTGTTTTTCTTCAATAACAAACATACAATGTTTTAACAAAACAAGCATATGAATTTTTGAATTTAATTAAACATTCAAGTTTTTTTAAAATCAGGTTTGTTTTTGTTAAAATTGTTTTTAACTAAAATAGTTAAATGATATTTTTCTAAAACAGAAAAACCAAATATTAAATCAATGTTGTCAGCCAGGTCAACACGAGAAATTTGAGTTAGCTGCAGAAGCCAATATTTTAGTCATCTTCACCTTCATTTTCCTATTTGTTCATAATCTGGAAAAGAAAAACAAGCTTTCCTGCTTTTACAGGTCCCAAACGATTTCTCAATCTGGAATGTATTAGTCCAAAGGAATTAAAATATTCTTTCTGCACTGGAAGAAGAGGCTACTGCTGTTAAAAGTGAGATTATCACTTCAACAGTCTCTGAATCCAAGTGTTTAAGTGACTTCCACCAGTTCACTGGTGTGACTTTCTTTAAAACATCAGCAGCAAACGTATATTTCTTGAATGGTTCACCCTTAGCTCTGAAGTTTATTATAGTTTGCATTATGGAGGGATGATTGCTGGATGTCCATGTCATAGCCAACTCCTCTTCTTCAGCAGTTAAGATTTGACCCTGGTATTGAGTATTGAGAATATTTGCAAGAAAATGAGCTGGAGCCAGTGATTGTCCCATTCTTGTTTTTAATACTCGTAATTTAACTAAGTCATTACATATTTCTCTTTCTAAGATCTCACTCAGTTCCTTATAAATTTCAACAGTGTCATCAATAAAACAGCTATTTCCTTGCATTTTGTTCAAGATTACAGAAAGAGGCTTCAGGGTACTCAGCATATGTTCAACATTTCTCTTAAGCCCAGCGTTGAGAACTTTGGCTGTGATAGTGCCATTTATTTTTGCACAGTTTTGTTCACAAACCGTCATCAGAGTAGGCCAGTTCTTGATATAGTGTTCAAACCAGTCCACGACTGAGTTCCATCGTACGTCTTGTGAGAGAGTTAGCTTGGTTCCTCACATTTTTTTTCAGCGTAGCTGCGGCAAAGTGGTTGTAACGGAAGTATTTTGCAATTTCAACAGTATTAGCCTTCATTTCTGGAACACTGAAATCTTTGGCTAGGAGGTGCACCAAATGAGCACTGCTACCGTATGTTAATAGCCTGGGTCTCTCTTCACTCTCTTCTAAATAATTTCTTCTCATCTTAGATACATTTTCAGCATTGTCTTTGATCACGCTGCATACTACACATTTGAATTTTTTGGTCACAGTTTGTTATAGCTTTTACTGCTACTTCTTGTAAGTATTCTGCTGTGTGTGCATTTCCTGAGGTATCAGTTGTTTCTGTAAGGAAGACATTCCCTTCTTCTGTTGTCACATAAGCACATACAATACAATCATTGTGGACACTGTTCCACCCATCAAGATTCAGGTTAACAGTTTCACCCTCTAAGGCCTTTTGCACACTGCTCGATTTCTCTTTCATACACTTTATCCAGCAATTTGCCTGTGACATCTGCTCTGTTGGATGGACTGTATCCTGGTTTTAATGACTGAATTATGCTAGTGAAGTGTGGGTTCTCAATCATACAGAAAGGAGAGTTTGTTGCATAAATATACCAGGCAATTTTTTCATCAATTACCTCTTTTTGTAATCTGCTGGTTCTTATCACAAATTTATCTATGGTTGTTTCTGGATGATGGAAATTTCTTTTTTCTTTTTGCTACAGGTGATATACTGTGGCTATGTGACATACATGAGGTGACTGAAACACTGTCATTGGCAGATAACTCTGAAACTATAGAAAATGATGGTGATCTTGAAGGTGGATAGTCTTCAGAATCTTGTATGTTGAGGATGGATTGTCCTAAAAAAACCCAGATCAATGAAGTTATTTAATTACTATTACCATAGTGCTCATTTAGTATTACTCATTGCATTCATTGACACTCAGTACTACTTTGAAGGTGAATTTGTAAAAGGAAGATCTACCTATTTCAGCTATTTTTTTAATCACAATTGCATCTAAAATGATAGTACCATAGAGTAACAACTATATTTTTTGCTCAAACATGAGAATTCAAGAATAGCCCAGAAGGAAGACAGGCAGTTCTTAAGAAAGAAGTATGAAATAAAAAAGTTTACCAACCTGAAGATCCTGCATGTTCAGACATGTTCCTTTCATCATCTTCAGTGCAGCTCCCTCCTGAGAAGGAACACTTCTCATGATGTTGTTTCATTCAGGCAACCAGGCCTTGCATTTCTTTATTGCACTGTTTGCATTTTGCATGCATGCCTGTCTTACCCACAGATAGAGGAACTTCATTAAAATATTCCGAAATTGGGTCTCTTTTACAGCCTGCTGCCATTACAGGTTTTCCATTCTAGTGAGTGAATGGTAAGGTAGATCTCAAATCAATGAAGGCTACTCTCAGAAAGACCTCAAGACTTTTATAATATGCTGCTCAAACAGTTTCATTTGTGTTTCTATTGCCTGTCCCTCCATTCTCACATTTATCTCCAGACTTCTCCTTGTCCAGATCTAATCCGACCCCAACAATCTTCTGTTCATTGCACTTTTTGAGAGAGGTAAGGGATTGACTCTGTGTGCACACATTTGCAGAGGGCCAATAGGCTTGAGATGTGTTATTTCTCAACTCTCTATATTATTTATTTAGTTATTTAAAATTTTTTTTGCCTGTTAACAAGCATGTTATCAAATCCAGTTTGAGAACTGCAAAACTAAGTATCTCTGATGGTATCTTCTAGACTGAGCACTGAGTCCCATTGGATAAGATAGAAAGATTAACCTAAATAATCTATACAGAAGCCCCTGGAACCCCATAAAATTGAGTCCCAAATCCATGAACTATTGGAACTCATTTACAAAACTTTTCTTAAACATTACATAAATGTATTGTCTCATACTATAGAATTAGATTTTATAATCCCCATTCCATGATGAGATAGTTTTAATTAAGATACTTTATAGCTCAAGCTATCTTTAGATAGGGCTGGTCTTCACTGGGGGATCAATTGCAGATATGCAACTTCAGCTACATGAATCACGTAGCTGAAGTCTGCGTATCTGCAGCTGATTTACCTGTTGTCCTCGTGGCGGCGGCATTCGGCGGCTTGCTCCCCCGTCGACTCCAGCTTACACCTCCGGTCAAGCTGGAGTTACGGAGTCGATGGGGGCAGCGCTGGCAATCGATTTCTTGCGCCTTTACAAGACGCGAGAAATCGATCGCTAAAAGATCGACGGCTACCCACGGTAGTGAAGACATACCCATAGTTTTCCTATTTTTTATTAAAAAAATCCATTTAAATAAAAAAATCCAATTTAAATTTTAAAAAAATCCAACTGATTTTTTTTTTTAAATCACTGATTTTTATTCGCCCTGGTAAAATTACAATGTGATAACTAACATGCTTTAGTTATCTTGTTTCTTGAGTTGAGCAGAAGGATGGTGTACTTAAAATTAGAGGGGGAGGAGGAGGAAGAAGGATAAGAATGTGGGGTTCCCAGCCAGTGGGAGCTGTGGGAAGCAGCATGGGCCTGGCGTGGGCCACAGGTCGCCCACCACTGCTCTAAAGGGAAGTGTTGGAAGACTCATTAGTTTTAGGGGACTTAAGCAAATATTCTATCAAACCTCCCTGTTAGGATAAATTTCCTCATGTTCCAATTAAAATTTCATTTGCTTAGTTTCAGTCCATTACTCCTAGTCACTTCCCCTTTAGGCCTCCCTGAAAAATTCCTGTGTGGAATCTACATGTAGGCAGAAACATGGAGGTTAATGAAGAGCAGAAAGGACTGAAGTACAGTTTGCTTATGTCCAGGTTAACTGGATGCCCAAAATATTTTTGTGGCACTGTAAGATTAGGGATTTGTCTTTGGGAAGATAGAGTAGGATATACAAGTTACATGATTTATGTTAAACAGGGCTGGGTGAAAAATCCAAATGGCTCACCACTCGTAGTTATTATTACTCATTGCTGCTGGATTTTCCACTCTGACCAAAATGAGGATTTCTGTACAAAGAATGGTCAGCCAAACCACAGTAAATTTACAAATGAGAAACCACCACCAGAGTTTGGAATGGAAAAACTCAGAACTATTTATTGGGATGCTGGAAAACATAAGATATTTAAAAGCTTCATCCTACCTAATAAATTATCAGGAAAGTGTGACTAGATGCATCTTATGTTCCAACTGTATGGAAATCCAGCACGATCATGTGAGGATGTAACAAACAGTCCATTGTTTTAGTAAAAATAAACAACAATAAAAATAATAGCAGCCTTTGAATAGTGCATTTATACTAGGTACCTATTCAGGGGGCAGCAGTCAGAGGCTTACATGCTGGTCAGGTGGATATTTACCAGGAAAACTCCCCTTGTCCTGTATTCCAGCTTTACCTAGTCCATGGATCTCAAACTTGAATCACCAGAAGGCCCACAAGAGGACTAGTACATTGGCCTGAGGGCCGCATCCCTGACACACACCCTGCTGACACAGCCCCACCCCCATCCCACCCCTTCCAAGAGACCCCTGATCTAGTCTTTCCCACCAGAGAAGCCATCCAGAATAGTTTGGATCTTGGCTATCTTAGCTCCACCTCTGTTCTACAATGCTTGAGCTGACTGTCCACCAGTTTGTATATTAGCGTTTGAGACCAGGACAATCCCAGAGCAGAGCCCTTGACTCTGGAGTGCATTCCTCATTTCTGGATGAACCCAGCCCCATATTGTTGATTTTCATGGCACGCTGCGAGGATTCTCTCTTTACTCAATTTTGTCCAAGGATGTGGAGAATGTTTTGGGGTGGAGTTCTGTGGGAGGGGCAGTTATTTTGTTTGTGCTAACAATGGCTAGTGTAGTGCATGTATTTGGTGGCTTGCTTATTGTAAATGCACCTAGACACTGACAATATGGACATATTATAAATGAAGATAACTCTGTGCAGTGCTTTGTAAACAGTAAGTCTTAGAGAAGCAGTAAAAATTCTTATCACACTTCGGGATGAATTTTGCCCTCACACTGCTGTGGATTGGGAGCAACTCTAGTGGAATTACACTGGTATAAAACTGATGTAAACAGGTGGAGACTTAGTCCTTTGATCTAATTCTCATTTCCTCTAAGGCCCATTTACACTGCCAGAGAGGAGTAAAGAGACCTTCATGTAATTGAGAATCAGGACCAATCATCTATAGGGGAAGAGAATCTGTCTGGCAATTAGCAATGGTCTCTCTCTTTTGGGATCTATTTGCACTCTACAGGGTCATCACATGCTGCACAAGGTACTCCACTTCCACATTACTGTTATCTCAGTACCCTTTTGCTTCTTAGTGTAAAATGTAGGTAAAATTGGCAACATTTTAACTTAAGAGGAGAGATGAGAGACTAGGTTGGAAAAGTCAGAAAAGAAGGGGCAAGAAAACATCAGAAAGACTGGAGGAGAAGACCAGCAGCCTGGAAAGAAGGGTGAGAGTGGAGGGAGGCTATATTGGGTGACCAGACAGCAAGTGTGAAAAACTGGGGCAGGGGGTGGGAGGTAATAGGAGCCTATATAAGAAAAAGACCCAAAAATCGGGACTGTCCCTATAAAAATCGGGACATCTAGTCACCCCCGACAGTGTGTAGGGTTCATTTCACTGCAGAATCCAGTCCTCCTTGTCTTGCCTTACAGTACTAAAAAATTACAGTCCCAGTCATCCAAGAACTGTTTATTCTTACCAAAGAAGGCATTCAGCAACTTCTGCACCTGGATATTACTGCCAACGGTTCGGTACACTCCCTCGGTAGTGATCCCTGCACAGAAGAATGAAGAAAAGAATTAATCTAGTGTCCTTTCATGGTTGTAGATGTTAAACTGCGCCACCTAGTGTAGTAAAAACATCACAGGCTGTCCCCAGGCCTGCAATAGTTTGACAGCACTTTGGTGAGCAGCTGAGTGAATAATGCAGAAGAAATCATTTTCTAAAAACTGCCCATGAATACCTCATGTTAACCTGGACTTTTGTTAGACAAAATGATTCACCAAATAACTTCTGCACACAGTTCTTGTTTGGTAGCTAATAACTGAAAAACTGTTTGCAACTATTCAGTATTCTAAAGCGGAGCTGTTCTGACTAGACAGAAAAATCACACAGTATATTTCTGGTCTTTGACTAGATCAGTGTTATTGTGAGAATTAGATTTCAGGGATGATTACTCTCAGTCACAAATCTGAAATTCTCTTTTGGAAACTTCTGCAATATTTGCTTAAAATCTGCTATTTCTGGAAACATTAGGAACATAAGAATGGCCCTCCTGGGTCAGACCAGTTTCAGAGGGAATGAACAGAACAGGGTAATTTATTGAATGACCCTGTTGTCCAGTTCAAGCTTCTGGCAGCCAGAGGTTTACAGACAACCAAAGCATAGGCTCACAACTCTGACAATCTCGGCTAACAGATGGACCTCTCCTCCATGAATTCATCTAATTCTTTTTCTTTAACTCAGTTACGCTTTTGGTGTTCACATCCCCTGGCAAGGAGCCCCACAAGTTGACTGTGTGTGGTATAAAGTAGTACTTCCTTATGTTTGTTTTTAACCTGCTGCCTATTAATTTCATTGTGTGACCTTTGGTTCTCGTGTTATGTGAAGATATAAATAACACCTGCTAATTCAGTTTCTCCATACCACTCCTGATTTTATATATCTTTATCATATTCCTCCCATCTCTTTCCTCTATTGAACAATCCCAGTCTTTTTAATCTCTCCTCCTATGGAAGACTGTTCCTAATCATTTTTGTGGCCCTTCTCTGTGATTTTGCCAACTCCAATACATCTTTTATGAGATGGGGTGACCAGAACTGCACCCAGTATTCAAGGTGTGGGAATATCACAGATTTATATAGCAGCATTATGATATTATCTGCCATATTATCTTTCCCTTTCCTAACCATTCCTAACATTGTTAGCCTTTTCAACTGCTGCTGCACATTGAGCAGATGTTTGCAGAGAACTACCCATGATGACTCCAAGATCTCTTTCATGAGAGGTAACAGATAGATTAGACTATCATCATTTTATATATATAGTTGGGATTATGGCCTCCAATGTGCATTACTTTGCATTTATCAACACTGAATTTCATCTACCATTTTGTTGCACAGTCACCCAGTTTTGTGAGATCCCTTTGGAACGCTTCACAGTCAGCTTTGGACTTAACTATCTTGAGTAATATTGTATCATCTGTAAACTTTGTGACCTCACTGTTTACCTCTTTTTCCAGATAATTTATGAATATGTTGTACAGCACCGGTTCCAGTTCAGATCCTTAGGGGACCCTGCTATTTACATCTCTCAACATTTTTTAATCAGTAAAGTAGTTTGCTAGAAAAGTCACAGAAAGTGACTACAGTCAAAACAAGTTCTTTTAAAGTCTGGACTAATATTTGGAAATGTATTTACATTATTTGCACAGCTCTACTTACGCTTGTAGGGAAGTTGGTGGTTATTTAGCATGGTTGGAATTTTCAGAGCAATGTGGAAGATCTATCACACTACACACTCATTCATTTTAGAGGAAGTTGTGTGGTTAAAATCCTGCAGAAAGCTTTGAAAATCTCACCCCACACAGTATGTTTTTCACAAAACAAATCTGAATAATTCTTTAAGATATTCCCCAAACTGAAAATTACCTGAAATGTTCTGTAACCTATTCACCTTTGGTCTGCTACCAAGCACGAGATGTTTCAAGGCCCAAAAGAAAATTTCTCAGAAATTCACAAGTGAGTAAAAACAAAATGAAGGTGAGAACTCAACCTTGACTAGAGTTTGCAAGTGTTCTAATGGGGTATAACGTTTCTATTTGCTTTGTAGGCACATTCTTTATCCTGTGACATGAGTCTCTGATAAAAGGTTTAGAAAATATGACCTATGAGGAAAGGTTACAAAAACTAGGCATGTTTAGTCTTGAGAAAAGAAGACTGAGGAGGAACTTGGTAACAGTCTTCAAATATGTTAAGTGCTGTTACAAAAAGGACTGTGATCAATTGTTCTCCATATCTACCCAAGGTAGGACAAGAAGTAATGGGCTTAATCTGCAGCAAGGGAGATTTAGACTGGATATTAGGAAAAGCTTTCTAACTATAAGGGTAGTTAAGCTCTGGAATAGGCTTCCAAAGGAGGTTGTGAAATCCCATTCACTGGAGACTTGTAAGAACAGATTGGACAAACATCTGTCAGGGATGGTCCTGCCTCAGCACAGGGGCTGGACTTGATGACTTTGCACGGTCTCTTCCAGCCCTACATTTCTGATTCTGTGATTTGTAGATCCTGTTGCTATATATTAGCGAAATGACAGTGCAATTAAATGCCATTTAAGAATGTAAATACCAAAAAAGCAAATAGTTTCCAGTTGCAGTAGTGAGATCTTACCTTTGGTCTCTACTGCATTGATGCATTTCCTTACAAACTTGAAGCCAACCTCATTCAACTCCACTATTTCAAACAAAGGGAAGCAAAGTTAGGTGCCAGAATGGCAACATGTAATTACTGGTAGAAAACCCAAAGAGGTGACAAGTTACTGCAGGCATTACACCTTGCGACCAGTTTGCTAAATTTTTAGGGTCTGCATTTTCAAATCCACATACACAAAATGCAGGGGCATAATTTAGTATGCAAACACCTTGCTGTGTGGGTGCAAGTCAGCAACTGTGCATGCAAGTAGCCCACCTGGTGCACATACATTCAGGGATTTGCATGCGTATACGGTGAGGGTGCTTGTGCCAAAGCACACCCAGATTTTTAAGAATCTGGCCAGGAATTTTTCACTTCCACTTGTTCTTTTTTTTTTTCCCCCCTCTTGAAATTGCTTTAACAGTAGGCTTTTGAATTTTTTAATACAACTGTAGATTTGGAGAGTTCAGTTACACATGAATTTCTGCCTGGCAAGAACTGATCTGTGGCTTCCGGAGTATAGCAAAATCTGCAGTCCAAGTTCTACCACATCAAAAGAACACAAACTTCCATGTATTCATCATCTTCTTTGTTAGATTGCAGAAAATGAAAGGATTCTACTTAGATAACATATAGATTAAGGAGCAGGCAGGTCTTTCTCCCCACTGATTAACCAATAGGATATCACAGGGTCTTCCTTGGAGGCTTCTAAACAGCAGACAGGTGGAAAACTAGTTTGCTTTGGGCCAATCCAAACCCCACTGAAGTGAAGCAGACTCTTTTCATTTACTTCAATGGGCACTGAATCAGGTCCCTTAGTTCCTTACAGGACCTGATCCTGCAACTTTACTCAAATGGATGGCCTTTCCTCACTAATTCTTCCACTGACTTCAGTAGGATTATTTGTGTAATTAAGGGTCACAAGATAAGGCCGGTTTACGTGTTTATGTGAGTGATCAATGGCTTCTTACAATGAAATAGCTTTCTATCTGTTGCAAACAGATATTTTGAACTTCTCTCAAATGTTAGTATTTAATGTGGCAGAGGAATGGGTCTCTGCATATCACCCTTCAGATAAGAAGCAGAATTTGTCCTGAGGAATGGCTAGAGCTAGTCAGGAAACCAAAGTTTTTCTGGCAAGAAATAATAATAAAAATAAAATCTGCATTCAATTATTTTTAAAGCTGAAAGCATTTTTGAACCAAATTCCAACTATAAATTTTGGTTTGGACTTAACACTCAGAAATTAAACAAAAATTTTTGTTTCAACTTAAAATAATTTTTCATTTTCAAAAAATGCAAAAGCAAACATTTTAAGTCAAAACGAATACTCTTGTTTCAAATGTTCGTGCAGGAAAACCAAAATGTTTTCGAAGAAGAAAACTGGTTTTGATGTGAAGAAAATTGGTTTTGACAAATATGAAAAATTTCCAGACCCAAAATTTGAATCAGCTCTAATACTGGCGCACACATTCTCTAGGGCAAGGGTGGGCAAACTTTTTAGTCAGAGGGCTGCATTGGGTTTCCAAAATTGTATGGCGGGCCCGTTAGGGGAGGCTGTGCCTCCTCAAACAGCCAGGACCCACCCCCATCTGACCCTACCTGCTTCTTGCCCCCGGGCAGCGGCCCCCCCAGGACTCCTGCCCCACCGAAACCCCCCTCTCCTTCCTCATGGCCCCGTAGGACCTCTGCCCCATCCACCCCACCGTTCTCTATCCCCTGACCGCCCCTGGAACACCCACTCCTGACTGCCCCCCACTGCCCCATCCAACTCCTCCTCTCCTTCCTGACACCCCTGTCCCCATCAAACCACCCCTGTTCCCTGCCCTCTGACCGGCCCAACCCCTATCCACACCTCCTCCCCCTGATTACCCTCCATCCAACCTCTATCCTCTGCCCTCTATCCAACCTCCCCCCAGCACCCGCTTACCACACTGCCTGGAGCATGAGTGGCTGGTGGCACAGCTGTACCCGGATAGGCAGCCACACACTGTGCAGCACAGAGCACTGGGTCAGGCCGTGGCTCTGCAGCTGCGCTGCCCCGGGAACTCGCAACCTGTCGCCCAGAGCATTGTACCAGCTGAGGCTGCGGGGGAGGGGGAAGAGCAGAGGCAGGGCTGGGGCCTAGCCTCCCCAGACGGAAGCTCAGGGGCCAGACAGGAAGGTCCCGTGAGCCGGATGTGGCCCGTGGGCTGTAGTTTGCCCACCCCTGCTCTAGGGAAAACTTGGGTGAATCAGTTAACCTCAGACTCCCCATGCTACCACTAGGTCAGTTCTAAGGAGCCTCCCTGCTCAGAGCATTCTTACTGGAAACTTCAGATTAACCAGCTTCCAGGGAGGGCCAAAACAAATGTTAGAGATTCAGTGCCTAGACTGCAGTGAACTGTGTAGTATAAATTGACAATATCTCTGATTCCAAATGATTAAAACATAGGGTTTATCTGACTACATTTGTATTACAGACCTACAAAGAATGTACCTCAGCATTGCCCAATGATAACTGATCGGTTTGAGGTGTAGGTATGAAGGAGATTCTTCAATCCTAACTGCACACTAATTAAGATAAAGTAGTTTCAGAAAGTGCTCCCCAGCTCTGAGTAACTGACTGGTCAAATCAGCCCCCAGAGACAGAATGCAGATTTTTCAGTACTTATTGAGGGTACCTGAGTAATAAATTCACATAGCTTTCCAATCCATGTGCTGAGATATTGGAGGCAGTATGGTTGTTAGGACTTGACATTACTGAGTAAGTGAATATGAAAGGAAGTGGGGAAAGGTAAGAGGGATAACATTTTAGCAAGATAAAGACAGCTGCCATGAGCTGTGGGCATGTGCAGATTCAACTTATCAAACATGTACAGCATCAGAGACAGCACTCACAACCTAGCTCTGATAAGGAGAGATGGGAGAACCCACTGGGGTGTGGAGTTTCAAGAAACCCCTAAAACTTTTTATTCTTTTGTTTTACATTTATAACACTTTTTCATGTTCCATGGGACTCTTTTCTCCAGTTAACTGAAACCATATTTTAAGCGGAAATTTAATGCTAGTGTGGTGTAAGTTTTCACTAAATGGATGCCTGTGCTTTGCAAACAAATATTCTTGTTTGAAAGCCATTCTTGTCTGACTTCAATCGCAACTAAGGGGATAAAATCAAAGAAGTTGCACAGCAGCCCAGAACTCATGTTTCGGTGAGAGCCAACTAAACTTGAACCTTAAAGATTCAGAGCTCCGTTTTAAATTTGGAACCTGCATTTTTTTAAGTGGGTTGAAATTTAGTGCAAATTCCTCCTCCACTTACGGAGCTACGGGCCTTATCTTGCAAGGTGCTGTTCACCCTCAACTCTCACTGAGACCTGAGGGCACTCATCATCCCCGTGGCGCAGACTTAAGAGAGCTTTGGTCCACCTGTTCCCTGAGTGGAGGGAACCAAGGAGCACGTGAGCAGGTGTGAGATATAATCCATCCAGCATACAGAAGTGATGTGCTCACTTGCAAACTAATATATTATACATCAGTACAAATCATATCTTTAATATTGCAGAAGAATAAAACCATGAATTACTCACTTTCTTCCTGTTTTGTTATGGGACTGTGGTAGATCTAAAGAAGAGGAGAGGGAAACAAAAGCAAAACCAGACACGAGTTGAGAATTCCTGTCCAAGGAGTATACAGCCAGGGAAAACACATGCCAAGGAAAGCAAGTCACAGACATATAGTACGGTTTAATACTTTGCTCTCAAAAACAAAGCACTAAACAATATACAACCCTATATTCAAGAAAGGTGCAGTAAGCGTCCATTAGTTTCACTGGGACACATCCTCCCACACTAAACACAAAGATCCTTTGTTTGTCTCTTAGTAAAAATTAGGTTTGGAAGCTATGCAGCTAGACACAATTATATTTACACAGAATTTCAATAAATTGCTTTCTGCACCATTATACTAATCACATGATTTATATACTTTAATAACAATGCACTTCTGAAGCAGCTTCCCTCACAGAAAATTTCATTCAGCCATCATGCAGTACAGTGGTTCTCGACCAAGGTTACGCATACCCAGAGTATACAGAGGTCTTTCAGGGGGCTCATCAACTCATCTAGATATTTGCCTAGTTTTACAACCGGCTACACAAAAAGCACTTGCAAAGTCTATAGTAAAATTTCATACAGACAATAACTTGTTCATACTCCTCTAAAAACTGTACACTGAAATGTAAGTACAATATATTCCAATTTATTTATTTTATAATTATATAGCACAAACGAGAAAGTAAGGAATTTTTCAGTAACAGTGTGCTGTGACACTTTCGTATTTTTATGTCTGATTGTGTGAGCAAGTAGTTTTTAAGTGAGGTGAAAACTGGGGTGTGCAAGAGAAATCAGACTCCTGAAAGGGGTACAGTAGTCTAGAAAGGATGAGAACCACTGATGTAGTAGAACCAATATCATTTGACATAGGCGATCAACCACACAGCACAAATAGTTGATGAAAATAGTTGGCAAATAAACAATTGTGTAGATTAAAACTTGTTCATATGAATTATTTTTGGAACAACAACTAAATGCTCAAAAATCAGGATTGGTTCAAGAGTGATCTATGACCAGAAAAATATATGAATGCAGAGGACAATTAACGAACAATTAATTATTCAACCACCTCTAGAATTAGGCCTCACAACCTTGCTGGGAGGCAGGTGGGGTGATATCACAACCTTGCTGGGAGGCAGGTAGGGTGTAGTATAGAAATGAAAAACAGAAGCACAGAGAAGTAAAGTGACTTGCCCAAATAGTTAACAGCAGAGTCAGGAACAACCACTTTCTTTCGACTTCCAGTCTGATGTTTTAACAATAAGACTAGCAAATTTTTATGGAAGGATGGTAACAGGCAATGGGCATTTAGAAGAGTGTAGGTCTGGGACTCTGGATTTTTTTTTAACAAAGCTCTTGATATAACCAGAGATGCTCCTGAATTTGCTAGGACAAAGTTCTAATTATTACTGCTAGCTTGTCATTCCTTTGGTTATTTATTTCCAGCCAATACAATTCAATGTGTGGGATCCAGACAAATGCCATTACAGACATTTCACATTAAACGCCCACATGTATCACTTCTTCACAGCTCATCTGATCTGCTCCCATCCCCGCACACACAGCCCCATCAATACAGCTCTGAGTTACTCTGTCCGACACAAGGTCTCTGAGCACAGAGTTAGGTGCCAGTCTTTTTACAGAGATATTGGATAACTCCAGGATGCTTAGGGAAAAGGAGCAGTCAGTGGGAATGGGGAAACGGCAAGAAATGTATTTTGCTGTATTGCACATAGTATTCTCTGTTTATAGGAAATTCTGTCTAACAAACATTTACGCTGGCCTTGGATTAAAGTAAGGAAATCAATGAAAGAACACAGAAAGTATTGGAAAATCTCTGGTGTGTGTGTCACTCTCTCTTCACACATACACATTCGTTGCCACAACTTCAGACAAGAGACTTACCAGCAGGAATATTATGCAGGCTAAACCAAAATTACTTCATACAGTTCTGAGAGCTATTTGTTTGAGCAACAGAAACACTGGAAGATTCAGCTCTAGTTCTCCAGGCCTGCAAGTCACATTTTGATGGGGTCCAACTGATGCCAATACAAACAGCAGAACCGAAACATCCAATATCAAAGGATACAAGTGGACAGGGCAGTACGCTAACAGTACTTGATATGACCCTGTGAAATCTATTTGTACATACCTACTTGCTAAATTGATACTGTTGTTATGGACTACACAGTAATAGTGATGTTGATCATTACATACCCAATCTCATGAGAACACCCTCAAAGGTGAGCTCTCCAAAACTGACTTATCAATACACTCTTCATCTGTGTGAAATTACACCACTAAAGGACACTGCTAAAAAGCACATCTGTAAATTAGACAACAGTTCTTTGAATACTCACTGGCTCCTTTCCATCCATGGCCTCCATCCATAGCCGCCTGTTAGCTTCCGAAAGTGCTTGCAATGTGATAGTCCCGGCCCTGTCCAGAGAATTAAAGCAAAGGATTTTTTTTTAAAAAAAAGACACAAAGGAATTTCATCCAAGATTTACAGTTTTATGTTTCTGGGGAAAATTTAAATACTCAGCAAGAGTGGGTACAGGTGGCACTTTAAGGAAGTCAGTACACACGCATCATTCCAATTATCTATGTACAGGATTTCTAAAGCATGTGTTTATCATATGTGACGGAGTCAGACCAGAAGGGTATAGGAGAGTGCTGGAAGG
>ML677377.1:16672442-16820898 GCA_007922305.1 Dermatemys mawii | reverse complement strand
GATACTATTAGGGTCCCTGGGCTGGAGTCCGGAGTAGAGGGCGGGCCTGGGCTCCCCCCTCTTCCATCTTCCATACTGGCCTGTGATGAAGGTAACTCACTAGGTGGTGACTCTTGCCAATTATACTGAGAAAGGGAGGTCACTCTGGGGCCTAGATGAGTTTCTGAGGCCCCTAAATCTGCCAGGAAGCGCAGGACCCACAAGGACAGACTTGGAGCTTTGTCACACATAAAAAATGGAAGTTATACACGTACTCATCACACTGGGAAAACAGGTCCCTATATCATCTAATTCACACTGTGTTTTTGTACATTTATCTGCAATGACTTAATCATGCAGCCTGAGGTGTCCAGACATTCTCTCTCCCATCTGGTTTTCATAGCTACTAGCCTAGCACATTTTCTAATGTCTTTTCAATTGTTAACACTGCAAAGTCATGTGGTTCCTGAAAAATCATTTCAGTCTGAGTCAGGCTAAATGTTCCTCTCCCCTTCTCTAAGTACTTCAGAGAGATCCCTCTCAGCTCCTTATTCACCACTCATTAGCACCATAATGCAGAAAAAGACACAAGGAAAATGGACAGGGGAGAGATAGGTACTGGGGACCTCTGGCACTGCTAGAATGACTGAACATGCTCTAGATACAGAGGTCGCTGTGCAGAGTTCACCCAAGTGAAAAATCCAGTGAGTCAAATGGTAAAAGACTCTGATGCATGACACAGTGGGTGTCCGGCTACACCCTAGTAGCCCACTGGAGTCAATAGTAACGGGGGATAGATTTTGGTCCATGTGTTTGTATCTAATTGCCCTCTTATTTGTAGATTTCTTATGCAGGAGACAAATGATTCTCACATGAGAAGAGATTAGCTGATATATTAGGAAACTGGTGCCTAAGAAAAATCTAAGTGTGCAACTTTATTTCATGTCACGCTGTACTGTCAAACGCACCAGTGCACTGTACAGTCTATCCATTAACATACAGTGCTGACTCAGTCTCCTGTGCTGGGGGAGACCTCAACACATCTTTCATCACTGTGGTAAGGAACTGGCCAGGGGTTCAAGAAGTGTGGCCACTACAAACTGCTGAGGGTATGACACAGTCACTAAGTAGGTCTCTACGTTAACCCTTGGTGCTGTCATTAAATCAAACTATGGATTATTATTAGTGGGGTAAACTCCTTCACTCTTCCTCCACCTTTATGCAAGTTAGACGCCCTACCATACTGAGTAAGGACTTGATAACTTGCTATACAGCAGGGGTTGGCAACCTTTCAGAAGTGGGGTGCCAAGTTTTCATTTATTCACTCAAATGTAAGGTTTCAAGTGCCAGTAATACATTTTAATGTTTTTAGAAGATCTCTTTCTATAATTCTATAATATAAAACTAAACTATTGTTGTGTGTAAAGAAAATAAGATTTTTAAAATGTTTAAGAAGCTTCATTTAAAATTAAATTAAAATGCAGAGCCCCCCCGACTGGTGACCAGGACTTGGGCAGAGTGAGTGTCACTGAACATCAGCTCATGTGCCGCCTACAGCACCCGTGCCATAGGTTGCCTACCCCTGCTATACAGTGTATCAAAGGCTTGACACATTGCTAGACATTTCAAAACACTGCATAGTATTACACCCCACATTCCTCCAATATGCACAAACTACAGAAACACCAGGCTTGCCACACCCTCAGAAACTCACAATCCTTGAAATTTCCTTGAGTCAGTCTCACTCTATTCATGTCACTTCTTTTCAAATGTTCCAGATAATTTGCAAGATAATCCTGCTCCAAATGCCTTAATTAATAGCACTCCACATTAGTGCAGACACAAGGGAATTGATTCAGGAAAGGGAGAAATCAGTCCCAATTTTGGAATTAAGTGGGAATGCCAAAGGCTGAAAGTGTGACAAATGTTTGCCGTTTGTTTTAGATTTTTGAGCAAGGTGTCCAGCCTTTCCTGGTAAAATAGGATCTGATAAAGTAATTTGCAGTTTAACGCTTTGTCCTTTGTTATGGCTTAAGCACATACCAAGGCTTCCATAGCATGTGTGACACCCCAGCATTCATCCATCTATGGCCTGATTCTGCTCCCATGGGAATGAATTAGCACCCCCAGAATGTTCAGTGGGACAGGATCAGGCTCTCAGTAAGTAACTTGAAAAATAACCCCTAAAGAGAATCTCCAGCTGCACAACTGGCAATATATATACTCGGGGGAAAGATACATGGGAAAATCTGAGGGCCTGATGGGGGTTCTGGGCCCTCAAATTCTCACAGAAGGTGCTCATCTTTTCACAATATTAGAAGGCCTCATAAAAAGACCACTTAATTTAACAGAAAGATGTCCATTGATTTCAATGGGCTTCAGATCAGGCATGAAGATTGTAGCAAGGAAGGACAGCACTGCCCCCTGGTGCATAATCTTCCAGCCCATACAAAACAGATTTTAGGATTTCAGAACAAACACACCCTCATCAAACATCGAGACAGTGGCATATTATTTTCAAAATTGCAATAACAGAGAAAGTAGCAGTCACTTTGGCTCACCTTTCATTCGTCTCAATATCGAAACAAAACCTCTTGTCTATAGAATCAGTCTTTCTCCTTACGCAGTACTTCAGTGTCAATTCTGAGGTGCCCTTGAAAGAGAGAGACATTTAAAGCCAACATTTATAAATGCATATAATAGGAGTGAGACTTCTCAGGATCCTTAGACAGAAGGCAATGCCGCACGGTCTGTTGAAACACCAGGGGTGACTGTGTAATCCCAAAGTGAGCCTTGCTAATCAGACAACCCTTGTAACATGATAGCAAATGGTCCCTCTCAGCATTCCAGAAAGCAGCAACCAAGATATAGATCAACAGCTTCCTAAAACAGGCTTCCGTCATACAATATCAATTAATTATGGGGCTCATGGGATTACACTGTGAACAGGCGCTAAAAATCCTAGCAACTATTCTTTCAATATGCTTTGTGGCAGAAAGGTTGCTTAAAATAGAAACACTTAGGGCTGGTCCTCACTAGGGCAGGGGATCGACTGTAGATACGCAATTTCAGCTACATTAATCATGTAGCTGAAACTGGCGTATCTACAGCCGACTTACCTGCCATCCTCATGGCAGCGGCGGCGCACTCCCCCGTCGACTCCAGCTTGCGCCTTTTGGCTGGCTGGCGATCGATTTATCGCATCTTGACGAGATGCGATAAATCGATCGCCATAAGATCGATCTCTCCCCACGCTAGTGAAGACAAGCCCTTAGAGGAGGACTGCTGTAGCCATGTTGGTCCCAGGATGGTAGAGAGACAAAGTGAACGAGGTAATATCTTTTATTGGACCAACTTCTGTTGGTGAGAGAGAGAAACACAGGGCTCTTCTTCATCACCTGATTGGGATTTGCTACCATCGCAAAGTGTCAAATTACTAACAACAGCAATAATGGCCCAGATAGCTTTCTGAAACACCTCTGAAAACAATTTAAGCAGATAAAACTTCAAGGGCAAATTTCACCCTTATTTACAGCAGTGCAACCCTAATGAAAATCAATTGTGTTGTAACGGGCAGGCCTTGCCCCTAGGTTTTAATTACCAGTTGGCAAAAATAAATTGCAGCCCAGTTATTGCCCCATTCTGGGGTTTACATGACTTAACAGAAACTATGAAGTGAAGCTTCAGTAGCTTTTGCAAACCTATGGGAAGCTAACCACCGATGCACAAACCTGGAATGAATTCTGCATCCATGGTTGGCATCTGCATTATACAGTCTGGCTAAACAGTGAAAAGAAGCAAAGGGATCATCACTATTGATAACCTTCCACGGCCTTTTCTTTCTCCTTGGTTATCACTATGTGTCTACTGTAAGCCTTCTGGTGGGTTTTTAAGAGTGCTCTCTGTATGTTCCCTTCAAAATGTCATGTTACTGACACAATGGGCTGTACACGTTTGTAAGGGATATTAATCTGCATAACTGCAAGTCCCTACATGCTTTAACATTATTTTGCCACATATATTTACATAGGTATGTCAATAGTTCCATCTAGTCAATGTGTTTGAATGACTTCATTCTCCTAGGGCAGGGGTGGGCAAACTTTTTGGCCCGAGGGCCACAATGGGGTTCAAAATTGTGCAAAGGGCTTAAAGCCCCACCCCCATCCGACCCCAACCCACTTCCCACCCCCAGACTGCCCCCCTCAGAACTCCTGACTCATCCAACCCCCCTTTCCTTGTCCCCTGATCACCCCCTTCAGAGACCCCCACCCCAATTCCTGAAGAGAGGAAAGTCATAATTTTAAACCAAAGGATCCTGTAATAGCAGCAGACACAAAGGGGGCATTATGGAGCCATTCAAATAACCTTGCTAATTCAAGTACTGGAGTGTAAACAATTGTCAGAGGCATCAGTGCGAGTCAGGTCATCTCTTCAAAAAAAATGCTATGTGTTCACAACTAGTTTGCCAGAGAAAACATGCAAACATGCCTGTGCCGAAAAGCCCAAGGAACTCTAGATATTATGCACACACTGCCCAGATTCACAGCTGAGGAACAAAATGGCTTAAGTTCTATGACTGATCAACATGTAAATTACAGGCAGAAGGAAATAGTTAGTGGAGTGTGTAGGAAGGCAAGCAATGAATGAGAAAGGCCTGAGACTGGAGCATTAGCTTCTTGATGAGCAGATGTAGTGGCTTTATGAAGTGAAGTGAACCATATGTCCATTGTATATCTGTTCTGTGGTTACAAAGAGGCCTTCTGTCTCCAGAGGTGTCAATCCAGCATTTGAATTAACTAGCAATACTGTTTACATACTGGAATGTGTACATCACTGCTTCATACAATGGGGATGGAACGTACCTGCTACATAGATATTTATACTTGTACTTCCTCATAGGAGAAACAAGTGAGGATAGAAGGAAATGCGGCAGAACCTGCTGACTGTCAATGTTTGCAGAGATATCTCTTACATGGAATCAACTCACTTGCTTGGCTCCAGCCTTCTGCTCCATGGGAGTCATCCTTAGCATCTTCGACTCCTTCTCATATTGGCAATAATATTTCACCCAAGATATGCCCAATGCCCCTACAAAAACACAAAGATAGTCAAGAGTCAACAGAGACCATGCATTAGTTTGATTGCCAACTCTTCGGGGCAGGAACTATGTTTTCCCATGTTCTTACACAGCATCTGGCACAAGAGGGTTCTGATCCTGATTGGGTCTCACAGGCATTACCTCAATATGAATAATGAACAGCAATAATAATGGTCATATGCATCATTATATCCTACAGCCTGATATAGTGATGCACTTGACCATTATTATTACTGTTTATTATTCCTGTGAGCCCCAATCAGGATTAGACCTAGGTGCTATATAGACACACAAGAAAACATGGAGCTCTATTTGCAGCATTGACAGTGACAGTGACAGCAGTAACAAGGGAGAAAAGTAAGCACTGGGTAAAAGTTAGTGCCAGCCTCCTTAGAAGGAAAAGCTGATGAAGGGGCATTTGCGTGACTCTGATGTGGCAAACTGAACAGGACTGACAAATCTAGGCCAAGAAATACACAGGCAACATCCAGAGGGTGGAGGAGTGGGCTGGGGGAAAGAGGGAGCATGAGTTATATGTTTGTTTGTTTTTAAATGGACACTACTATTTTTTCCTTCCTGACAACTTTTTGTTGACTGAATAAAGACAACAGCACATTAAAATATCATCTTACATCTACATTTATGTTACACCACAATTTATTTTCCACTCTTCTTCCACTGTCTTAATTGAACCACTCTGCTCTTGATGTGCCTCAAACTTTTTCCTCCCAAAAGAACAACTGAACTATTTCAAAAATCTTTTTTTTTCTTTAACCAATTCATAGGAAACGAATTTACAGGCAATAAATATTGTTCATTATCATGCAGGAATGTACAAAATTTCCTTGTGGTCTAAAATGACTGTATATGCGTATGTGTGGTTTTTACAAACACAAGACTAGTTTATAGTCTTCTGTGAGCAGCCAATATTTGCCCTGTTTACATAAATATATCACATGAACCATTTTCCAAATTGGCAGCCCCAGCCCAATATCCTGCATAGTGGCTTCCCTTGTAGGAATCTGACCTGAGATTGTACGGTTATCAATGTTTGTGCTTATATAACTAACCCACTGCCACATGCACATACAAATGCAGTGATTATCATCGGGGGATTGAACCCGCAGCCTTCAACACTGGCCCCTGTCAGCAGCTAGCAGCCAGTAAGCAATAGGCTTTTATGCTACAACTAGAGACCAGATCACATGCAATAGGTGGGAGCATTACAACTCGTACAACAAGTGGAGTCATTGTATGAATGGTCTAGAAGAAAGGCATGTGAGACGGAAGTGGTCAGAAAAATGTGGCACTTGCATTATAAATATTGGTGCATTACTTAAATACTTACAGGCTGTGAATATGAACATCTATAAGCACAAAGGAACAGAATGTGCTTTGGCCAACACGCTATATGTAACAGCTCTTCCATCTTTCAGAGTATAAGATCTACCGTGTTTCAGACACATAAAGGGCCATGTTTCCATAGGAGCAGTGACTAAATAAAATAACACTTTTCTGTCTCGGTTATGCCTGGAATTGAATTGTCATTCTCTTTCTCACAACCCCAAAGGCAGAAGATGCACCTAGACCTTTTCATCTGTATGCCTGCTCCGGGCACCTGCACTTGCAACCCTTTTAATATATCAGATTATTTATCTGGAGAAGTCCAAATACTAACACTCACTCAAACCCTTGACACTGCCAAAAGTGGGGTGAAAGAATATCTGGAGGGAATGGGAGGAGTTCAACATCCACAATGTCTCTCTCAAATTAACAACAGGGGCCTGATATGGGCTTTCTCTGCAAAACATAATTTACAGCCTCAACTGGACTATTAATGGACGTAGTATAATCTTGACAGAAAAGGAAAGAATAGAATAGATTTGGACTCCAGCCACAGGATGAAGCAGCAAGTTAGAGACAGGGAGCGGTATTGCAGCCGTTCTGTAGCTCACACTGAGAGAGATGGGCACTGAAACCTTGCTTGTTAAGCAAGAAACAATTGGTCAGGATACCAAGTTTATTCTGGTAAAGAATGGCTAAATCTCAATCCTCTGAGCCTCAGTCTCCCCATCCGTAAAATGGATGATTAAATCTCACCCAGACAGACACCCGAGGAAAGGCAATTAGCATCTTGAATATATGTCTCAGCCAAAAGATGGCATCTGTAACAGTGCCTGCTATACCCACACCGAAACTGCACTGCATTTCCAGCTAGCTCTGGATTATGCTCAAGTGTGTAAGGCAGTAGATACAAGGTGGACGGGAGAGATGAACCCACTTGCTTCTGGCTCAGGGCCTAGCACACCAACATCTAAGGCACACCCATACAAACATCCCCATCACTATAACAGCTACATAAACAGACTCCTGGCTGCAAGCTGAATAAAGCTTAGAGTTGGACACATAACTAGGCAAGCTGTACAACCTACAGCTGGATCCTACACTTGTTTAATGTATACAGATGTGCACATAAGCCATTACATTTCTCCTGAGTGTACAGATAACCCTCTATTGTTGGCTTCCCAGGTAACTTGCAAGTCAGGGGAGCTTCTTTCATCCTTTTCTTCAGGTCTTCCAACTCCTCTCGTGTACTGGAAAAGTGATTCCTCGTCTGGCAAGAGAACAAAAGAATGGTGCTTGAACATGGGCCACACGCCCACTTTTGTGGGAATGATCAGTAGCAGATTGAAAAGATGGCATCAAAAAACCCCAAGCCCTGAAGCTAGCAGAAAAGTTGGCCCATAATGGTCAGTGGACAGACAGGCATGGACATCACACGCATGGAGCTGGTGACACAGTGGCTGAGGAACATAATATGTCAGGATCAAGGGTAGCTTTTTGTTCTTTAATATGCAGAGATCACAACAGAACATTTTACCACCAGAAGGCTGCGGCACCTGAACTCCTGCTTTGAGTTGTCATTAGAGTACACATAGTTTGCAACACACACATGAACATGGGACACTGGCTCAAGCCCTGTGATAAGAATAATCATGCACAGAAAGGATGTTTGCAAAGTTTTCACTTGCATTTCTACCATTTCGTTACTACAGAATCACGTCACCTCTCCAAATAAAATCCAAATCAATTCTTTTTAACTCATGTAGAGCAATTCAAAGGGATTCAGCAGCACACTGGGTTTGGCACAACTTTACAGCTCTTGTTCCTGAGGCTATGAATGTTGACCATGTAAGGTACACATCTTTTTACAGTGTAATTAACCATTGTCACAGCTTTCCAGGGCTCTGGTGGATTCTCTGTCACATGACATCTTTAAAATCAGGATTGGATGCCTTTCTAAAGGACATACCCTACCGCAATCACAAGTCAGTGGGTTTGATACAGAATTACCCAGCGACATTCTATGGGCTATGTTATGCAGATGGTCAGTGCACATGATCACAGTAGTCCCTTCTGGCCTTAAATCTATGGAATATGCTGTAGTAGCACCTGGAGGCCGTTCTTTCTAGGAGGAAAGGAATTTATGGACAGAAGGCATTTTGATGAAGGAAAGAACATTTCTGTGCCCTTCTCAGAAAGCAAACAAGGGTTGTCCACCTTGCATGGGAAAGGTTTTTATGCCTGAGGTATTTAGATGCATGGCAGGACAGAGAGTGTATGTGCAGCTGGCCAGGAACTTACATTCTGCAGGCTGAGCTGAAGCTGCTGTTTATAAGGGAGGAAGTCCTGTGTGAGTTCAACTGTCAGGTTGTTGTATGTAAAGAGGCTGTGAAGAAAGGCCAACACCTGAGCAGGAAAGAAAGATGATGGATTAGCCTTTGCGTCAAAGACAATAGTATAAAATCAGGCTAATGGTGGTCAGAGAACAGTTTTAATTAAATCAAACCTGTTGTGATCTTTACAGTCAAACAGAATTAAAAACAGCCATAAAATAAAATACACATTCAGGTGACAGGAACCCAATGCAGGTAGGATTTGTACCCAATGCTCTGACACTGAAAGTATTCAGAATTGCTCAGATAGTAATTTTTTTAAAAAAGTGTAATTTATACATATGCTTCATAGTATCACCAGATCATACTATGCTCATATTAGCTCAGACACAGGCCAGATCCACAAATCCTACCCAGCTATGCTGTAAGCAGGATGCAGAAAGAGAGGCACTGGGGTGTTACACACTTTCATTGTCCCGCAATCCTGGGGGCAGATGGGGATGTAGTTCACTGGCCACAACAGCTCCCAGAGCCATGAGAAGTCTGTGCCACCACAAATGATGGCTAATGATTCTATGGATGTGTGTTACTTGTCACAGTAAAACACTGCCAGTAATGAAAGATTGCACTGGAAGAACAATGGAAAGATTTAAGGATAGAATATACCCTTGGTTCTATGGAGAGTCCCTCCTTATGTACACTTACCTGGAGACAGTCCTGCTCCAGGGTATGGCTATTCATTCAACAAGCATAGTGAGCTGTGATCCACAGACTCCCAGTCAAAGTGACGAGCCTGCACCAGACAGGCCTGTACCACAGCAGGCAGCTGCGCCAGCAGGCATTTCTCCCTTTAGTGTCACTCTTCAACCTTCAAGGGCTACTACTTCTTACCATGTGCAAGGTGAATGGGACAATCCTTAGAAAAATCTGTGGGAATCTCCAGAGTCTGGCTTATTTCACTTTTAGAGATAAAAGAAGACTTCACTACTCTTTATATTCATGAAGCAGCAGCAGAGGTAGTGAAAAAACAGATCACTAACTCTGTACATTTGGCTTTGCCTCCTCATAGGGACCTACATGGAATCGTTAGTAGGACAGGATTCAATTTGACTATTTCCCACCCCTCTTTGCTCACCTGGGCAAGTCAATAAACATGAGAGTGCAATGATAAAAAGAAGGCACTTACTGGCTCCACAATACTGAACTTCTTGCTCTCCTGCACTTCCTGGATCTGGTACACATACTCAAGGGACGACTCAAAGAAATTGTGTCTCTCTTTATTAACCTGTAAGTCAGCCTGTGTGAGAGGGTGATGGGAAAAAAATCACATAAAAGAATAATAATTCTTTAGTGGTGTCTGTATATTTGTCTGCAAGTGATAGCTATTACTGCTCAAGCCACGAAAGAAGTCAATGCAGGTTTTGAATGCTATATGGGGACCATATCTGACTGGAACACTGGTCACATTTCCCATTAGAATTTCTCCTAGCTGCATGCCATCTGTTCATATGAAATCGGAACTTAGTGCCACTCTGCAAGGAATAAAATTTTTGGGTTTTTTTTTAAGTGCATTAGTTTTAGTGAAAGGTGCCAGTTCCCTATCTAACCACAGAACCCGTACAGCACAGGCACAGAGAACGCAAGTGTCAGAGTGTCCCTGCCTCACACACCCGTGGAGGACTGACACGAGGACTTCTGGGTCTAAAAGCAGCGGGTCTCTTTGGCTTGAGCTAAAGGACCAAGTTTGTTAGCTGAGGCAGCAGCAGACGCAAATCTAGCCACTAGAGGGCCAGCGAGATATTTGTGTAAGCATGGATTATACCAGCTTCCCTAGGGCTTGTCTTCACTAGTGCAGGGAGAGATCGATCTTATGGCGATCGATTTATCGCGTCTAGGCAAGATGCGATAAATTGATCGCCAGCGGCGCCCCCGTCGACTCTGTAACTCCAGCTCGCCAAAAGGCCCAGCTGGAGTCGCGGGGGAGCGCGACGCCGCCCGCTGCCGTCGTGAGGACGGCAGGTAAGTCGGCTGTAGATACGCCGATTTCAGCTACGTTATTAACGTACCTGAAATTGCATATCTACAGTCGATCCCCCGCCCTAGTGAGGACCAGCCCCTAGACTGCCTGGTCAATGTGCTTCAAACTTGATCTGAAATGACTCCCCCCTGAGTGAGAGAGAAGCTCAGTCTGGATGGACCATTCCTATCAAAAGGAACTTTACATAGATTGAATCTTTCTTTATTGAAGGAGACATGTATTGGACAGGAGTCCAGTGTCCCTGCTATTACTGCTTCCAGACTCCAAGAAACAGAAACTTTTAAGGAAAATTTCACACTTGCCTCCTGTAACTGGGACTCTTTCTTCTTAGACGATAAATGCAGATGGCGATCCAGCATGGAATAAAACTTCTCGCCATCCTTCTCAAACTTTTTCTTCCTTTCCTAGAAATTGAAGAGATGACACAGAATTGGACGGTAAGAGTTAGTTTGGCCTCTTTAGATAGGAACAATGCAACAGTGTCAAAATTCATCATACAATATACCACCATGAAAAAAAAATAATGGCCCATGGAAGTCGAGGGCCACCTTATATTTTCCATGTCTATTTCTTCCTTCTCCAGCCAGTTCCATACACTGCTCTCAAGTACACACAGTGCCAAGTTCTGGCAATACTTCACAGTACAGACACATTCAATATTTTCTATTATGATCAGCACAGCATAAGGCATAAGCCCTGCTAGAGAGGTTTCTTTCAATGAGCTTCCAACTTGTCAACTTCTTTGCTTTTAACTAAACTTGAAACTTACTAATGAGAGAAAGCAAATATATATTGTTGGCTGATATTTTACTCATCTACAAATCAAACAAAAACTGGCTAAATGCTTTAATACCAAAGACACACCCAAGACAATTAAAGATTTATTAGGATTTCAGTATTTTCAAAGTTTTAAAGCTTTTTGTAAGTATTTGCATTCTAAGCTGTATCAAAGCTGAAGCAAAAGATTAAATAAAGTTTGGAAAGGGCTAACACATGGCTTTGATTCCACTGTATATCTACTGTCTTTGCTGGAATCAGAGGTTGCCAGCCTTGCCTTTAATAGCATATGTTAGTTACACTGTTTGAGTAGACTAGTTCACAGGAGTGTTTACATCAAAAATAAATGACACTTATGTTGTCATGGTTATTGTGGGATCCTCAAAATCCTACTGGGAGTTTATTATCCTACTGGGAGTCTTATTGATTGCTATTACATATTAAAAACACACACACATATTGAAAAAGAAGGAAGGAAGAAGGGAAGAAACCTTGACTGTGCATGAACTTCGCAAAGTTACTAATGATTTGACTGGTGTCCTCATAGAAGAAGATCCAGATGAGGCCAGAAAAGAGATACTGGTATCAGGAGGGTGAATGCAGCAACACTCTGAGAGAAGCTCAGCTGAGATGCTCTGCCTCCATCACACAATGGTTGTGAAATCATTGAAAAGGGAGGTTTCCCCAAGATGCTAGTCTTGGGATTGTCAAACAGGCAAACATTCACTCCAGACTGGAAAATGAACCATTCTGTGGCTGGTGACTATTGGTAGACCTCGTTCATAAAAATCAAATAAGACAGTAGCCTCAATTACAGCTCCAAGCAGACAAGAGGAGGCTTACGCATACCAAAGGACAGGTCTTTGAATGCCAAAAAACCTTCTCCCTCTCCCTGTCAAGCTGCTTGGTCTATTTTTCAATTCAGGTATTTGAAAACCTAGGCAAGTGCAAAGCAGGGCTGGAAAATCCAAAACCCAGGAGGATTTACTGATTCCCCTACACACATCCACACAAAGCCTTGCCATTCTCAATCTCTTGCTCCTGGTATATCCAGTCCAAATGCCTGTCCTTCTATTTGTTTTAAAAGAACACTTTACACCAGGCCAAGCTTGACAAAAGGGACCATTGATATAAACAACACAACACATTGCTGGGGAGAGAGTTCGGGGTCCTGGCAGAGCTTACCCTGCTTCCCAGGAAGTGGCCACCAGGTCCCTGCAGCTCCTAGAGGCATGGGCAGCCAGGAGGGGTCTGTGTGCTGCCCTTGTGCCCATAGGCGCTACTCCTGCAGCTCCTATTGGTTGCAGTTCCTGGCCAATGGGAGTTGCGGAGCTGGCACTAGGGGCAGAGTGCGAAGCCTTCCTAGCTGTCCATGTGCCATGGAGCTGCAAGGACCTGACGGCTACTTCCAGGATCTGCATGGAGCTAGGGCAGGCAGGTCGAGAGCCAGACACCTGGCAACCCTAATCAGGCCCAGCTGCTGAGTACAAAAGCAGAAGAAAGTAAGTGATGAGAATCTGTTAGGGGAGAGACCAGGCCCAAGAGAAGAGCAAACAATGCGCTTCTGCTTGAGTCTGAGAAGGGAACAGATTTTCTTTTGAATAATCCTGGGAGAGAAGCACGTTTATGGGGACTATTACTGGACTGCTACTGAATACTGGAAAAAGAATGGCCATGTTGTGTTAGACAGACAGAAAGACCTGGAGTCTGTTTGTTTGCTCAGAAGCAGACGGTTCACATTCCTGAGGACAGCCAGCCCACACCACTACAGTCTGTTACCAACCTCAGTGCCCACCTCAATCAAGCAAAAGTTTAAAATATAAATGAAACTCCCACAGCAGCTACTCTGCCTCCCACTGTAAAAGGCATTGAATATTCAAGTCTATGTCACAGGGAGCAAAGATAGTACTGGCTGCCATTCTGAGAAATACTTCTGGCCCCCTATAAGGTTCCCTTTCCCACATCTTCTTCCACCACTGTTGTCAACGCAATAACTAGGAGAAAATGATGCCATCGTTGTGGAAGCACCAAGGGACCTACTGAAGCCAAAAGACCTCTACACTGTATTTCCAAATGTCACCAGCTGCAAAATCAGGACATAATAATTTGGAGTCTGTAAGTTCATGCCTCAAAATAAAGAAAAGCTCAATCGTCAGGTCTAGTGGATGAGAGGAAGAGGAAGAACTAGTTACAGTGAGATGTGAATAGAAAAGCACTTCTGCTGAAGAACTGGCCTGAGATACTGGCAAAACAAAAGCAACAAAACCACAGTGACTAAAGGGATGTTAACCTCAATTATTATTTAAACAAAGACGCTCTCAAATGATCCATTCATACCCTGAGGCACTACACTGACAAAGCTAGGAGCGTAAGTGGTATTTTATTTTAAAAACAATGATCCACAAAAATGTGCTAGACTTTTTGAACCATTTTTCATAGAAGTGTTTTAAAATAAAGCTCTGTGGAAGTCTGATTACTGCTGAACCACTGCTGTTGGATTACAGCTTCCATCCTTCCCTTCTGTTTCTGTATCAAAGATATTTTGGTACATGTACAATACAGTACAAATATGAGGTCATGTACAAACTCACAGTCCACGTATAAGCTTTAAAACAGTTTGGCAAATACCTTCCTCCAAAAACACTGTGCAATACTGAAAATATGTAAAGAATGGCATGAAATATCTGTGGGACACTGTTTGTTCTGTCCAGGCTAGAGAACTCCTGCCCTATTTCTAAGAAGTAATAAAAATAAATGTCTGAAAAAAAAATCAATTCAACTTGTTGATTCTGGATGAGTTCTGTGCTCAAGAGGCAGTTCCTGGAACATTCACGCCTGTCTATGCAGGCAAGAGTCAGATGTTAAAAACAACAAATACTCTCTGCTCCACCCACTTGCAATGAAACCGCCAGTTTACTCAGTATTTTCCACCCATATGAAATGGGTCACTTGGGATCTCAGAAGTATTAGAAATGGTCAGAATAAGATGTAACTATGTTTTATGCTTGAAATATGTAAAAAATAAATCATAGTCAGTATAAAACAAACGAGGGCACACTACTATAGTGACACTATCAGAAAATACAACTTAAATGCCACTGACAGATTTCAGTCAATGAAAGAACATGGGTTGATATGTAAATGGAAGATGTAACAATCAAAGCAGGTCCAGTTTTGCATGACAGGATAGAATGCTCTGGGATACCATGTCCTCCTTTTCCATGACTCGCAGCAAGCGAAGACTCTTGTCAAGAAACAGAAACGTTTCTGGATTATTGTAGCATGCATAGAGTCAAGTGATAATGTAGCTGAGTGAACACACCAGTCAGTGAAAAACCATTACTATGTACACACACAACTGAGATAAGGATTCTCATGACTTGTGGCATTAGCTCAGAAAGGGCAGTTCTCTCCAGGCAAATGCAATCTACCCTGTGATGGTGGAAGATTACTTCCATATAAAAGCCTGCAGGAGTGAGAGAAGGACCTTTAGTATATCAGGATTGGAAATACCATTGCCAGCTATAGTCAGTAAGTTCTTTCAGAAACTGCTCTTTTCTTCCCAGAAGGTAGTTTACCTGCCATCTAGTAGAGTGGACACTCCACACAACGACATGCAAAGGGAAATGAAATGAGCGGAGGTTTTCCCCATGATTTGAGATCGAGCTGACGCACACAATGAATTAAGATCTCTCATAGAGAGCAATTGCTGCCATGTGAAAATATGAATAGCACAAAACTGAATTTTTGGCAAATAAAGACAGAGGATGCCAATCATTTTGCACTCAGGCTACTTAACATGGAATTAAAAACCAAGAGGGGACACTAAAAACCCCTCCCTAATCTGGAGCCAAGGCTTCACGGAGCTCACTCCATTCAGCAACCAAGAAAAATGACTGAAGGCCAATCTGCAAACACAAGTGCAAATTAGTGGCTCATGAATATTTGGTGAGAGGCAGCATTACCTTCCTGTTAGTATGTGCCAATATTCAGAGCCAAGAACCACACAGCTTCCATGTACTCGCTTACTAACAGAAACTACTTATTGTAATTGAATGCAAGACAGAGTAGCACAGTCAGCATACAAGTTAACAAAGGAAACTGCTCTTCGAAAGCACTTTGAAAGCCCAGCTCTCTAAGCTTCAGAGGATGCTTGTTGAATCAGAAACTAATGAGAGTCCTAGAAGTAACATGAGATGTCAGGGTGAGCGGCCTGCCCAACAGCAGCGAGGGATAACAGTACAACGGAAGGGTTACAATTCCTTTGGCATTCTCTCTCCTGTCCTCTGCTGCTGATAAACTGTGCCTTCTGGAAGCTGGCTCAGTTCCAAGCTTGAGTTGAGGAACAGAACAGTCAAGGGGAAACATGAAAAGCTTGACTTGCAAAACTTTCCCTTAACCATTTCAGTGCTAATTAGGATCCCCTGAGACTGCCACCCACCAGGAGGCAGGGGGAATTTTTGTGTGTAGAATCTAGCGAGCCCTTCTGATTATTTCAGCTCACTGCAAGGACAAAATCTAGCTCGTCTGCAAGGATCCCTTTCACCCTCCTAAAGCACTGGTGTGGGACCCAGCAGAACACCAGCACTGTATGCTAGGTATGGGAGGCTAACACACTGAACAGCACTGCTGGACAAAGTCTGTATGACCAGCCAGGTTGGGATAAGACCAGAGGCCCTCCTCCCTTTGAGCATCTGTCAGCAGGCTCTGGAGGCAGGGGGAGACACAGAGCAAGATTCACCAGCAGGTGTAAGGAAAGCTGCTCCGCACATTCCCTGTCGTGTATTTCCTGAAGCTTCCTGCCTGCCCTTGTTTTGTCCCTCAACTTGGTCACTTCAGGTTTTATTCCTACAGCCTCAGAGGAGCCAAGGCCACAGCGTAGCTCTAAACAGATTTGGGGAAATACTGCACAAATAAATGGCCGTCAATATTCACTTGGATTTTTAAATTAACCAGCTTTTGCTGAGTTTATCCCCTAATGTGGCTGGTCTCTTTTGGTGAAATGCAAGTCATGTTTACTGGCTGGCTGGTTTGCAGAGAGTGAATTTCAAACTCACACTGCAGGTACATGCATGTTTATCCAGTCAGGAATCTAAAACAGTGTTATGGGACTTCTCTCATTAAAATTAACTTGACAACACAACTCAAGATATTGTATATCAAATACATCCACTGAATTTTTAGGATTAATGAAGAATAAAAATGTGTTGAATAAATTCAGACAATGAATCAGTGTGAGAAAATCACAATTCACTGGCAGATAATCTGATAGCAGGACAGGGACTAAATTCACAAGATAAATTATTTGCAAATTATATACTCTGCTCTAGCCTTAGCTAATAATCCTCTGTCTCATTTTCATGCTAACAAAAAGGTTGAAGGAGGAGGAATCAAAGGAAATAAGAAAACTCTGATGCAGAAAAAAATGTTTAATGGCTGTGTTTTCAAGTGATTTTTATGGTATATCATGAGTTACTCAAAATAAAAGTTGTGTGAAATATAAAAATGCTCATGCAATTGAAAGATGCAATGTGAGCATTTCTGTAAAAATATTCTAGCATAGTTGAGGGGTTTTTTTTCTCACTTAGTTCCCCAAAATTTTCCTGATTTGCCTCAAATTGAGACCTAAGAACAAGAAAATTTTTCTTCTTCCTCTTTTTGTTGTTGTTAATAATAATTTCAGAACTATGTGCCAAGTACTGATACCAGCAAGTATGACTGCTGGGCTGGTGCACATCTGACCACTGAAAAAGTCGTCTGAAGATGACAAACTGTAGGCCAATCCTGCTAATATTTTTATGGCTTCTATGGAACAGCTCATAGTAATAGGGAATATACCCACTTCTAGGAGTTTGCAGGATTGGGTCCTATGACATCATAACACACATACACCTCCTACTGTGTCTACAGAACTACAGACCATTAAGTGTCCTTTGAATACATACTACCAACCATTTTTTAAACTTCAACATACAGCATGCACAGAATCCCATGCAGTAGTAACTAACCAGAATTATCCAAAATAGATTTTCAAAAAAGTCAGACAAAGACAACAAAAAATCCCCAGAGTTGTGCCTATCCAATACCGTAGAACCAGCACGTCTGAGTGGATTTCAAACTCTCATAATCTGAATGCATTCAGCGAGGCTGTTAACAAAGGTGTCCCACACCCAACCTACAGCTTGTCCACTGCTTAAATTTAGAAATGACAAAGAGGTTAGCTGGATGGACATGAAAGCAGGGGGAGGGGAAGGGAACAGACACATTCTTTTAATGTGAAAAAGCTTTCAGCTTTCCTATATGTCACTAGTATAGCATCATTCTTTAGAAACGTTTCGAAGTGATTTCTGCTGCTCCAAGAAGATCAGAACCTTTTCTTGACCGTGGTATCAAGTGGTTTCTGCTACAATGTGCACGTGTTTCTCCGAAGAAAAGACCTGTAGATCAGGAGTAACTTAAGACTTCTAAACAGCATCTTCTCACTTGGCCTGATTGCTGAATGCCATACTCGAATGTTCACTTTCCTTCTTTCAAATCCCATTTGGAATTTGACACCTCTCTCTCCACCCCACCCCCACCACCCCCAAAACACTAGTGACTTCCCCGGTCTCCTTCCTTTTCCTTTTCAAAGGCTACTACATTCCAGAAATACTAGGATTTATGGGACAATCTCACTAATTTCCAAATGCCATGGTCATCATATCCAGATACTGTGCTTCACCTGACATACTCTGTACCCAAGGCATATTCTAAATGTAAATGACATGGGGATTGCTCCAAAATCCAGTGATGTCTGTAGCAATATTCTTCACTCCACTGGGATTTGGATCAAGCCCATAACTGGCCACAGTGAAGTTAGTCAGCTATCGATTTAAAAATAAACAAACTATCATGCCTGTTTTTCTCAGAGTTGGAGTTCATAGAGGATTAGAGCTCTGGGTTTTCTCCTCCTAGATCTCACCTGAACCCATTCAATGATCCTCAACAAGTTCTTTTTGCTTTCTCACTTGAAACCCCAACAAATCCATAATCCAACATCTACAGCAGATCTTTCACTAACTATCTCATTTTAGAGTGGATGGTGCTTCCAGGCCAGGGTTGAGACACCAAAGTCAGCTCAAGAATCCCATTGGGATCCTCTGCCATGAGACAAGCTTGTAGAGAAACACAATGCAGGTGCTCCTTGTACTGTCACTTTCCCAGCGTTCACGCAAACAAATATTTATCCTTGCTGCTGGTGAAGGAGGGTAACTGAAGAAAGACGCCTGTGCTGTATCCCAGTAAACTCTGTAGAGATATCTGTCTCAGAATACACCATTTCACAGAGAGACTCCATTCATCTCCCAGGAAAAGCAGGTTAGTGCAGACCCAGATGTCTTAGACTATCTGGCCGTTTTCCAACCACAGACATCACAAATACCCATTTCAAATGCCTTTCCCATCTGGGATCAGTGTCCTTGAAGGAAAACGGAAAACATCTTACAGAAAGTGACTGACAAAACCAAGAAAACAGTAATCAAAGGGTACGAATTATCTCTGCCATGTCTCTGCTCAGCATGACTAAAGACCTCGTTCTGATCTCACTCACACTGGTGCAAGTCAAGGGGAACTCTACTGAAATCAATGGAGTTACAGGAGCAAAGGCAGGAATCAGGCCTTTATATCTCTTTATCTTTTATGGTAGTCCAGTGCTATGATCTCCAATGAAAGACTCAAATAACAGTGCTGACCCTCATCTGTACTTCACACTGTCTAATATCAGGGGCACAGATATTGTGGGGCAATTCTATAAGTAGCAGAAAGGATAAACGTTTGTGCTGAGTTAGTGTAGATGCAGCCTCAATGCACTCTGAGCTAGGGTGTGATACCAAGATCACATATGGATACTCATGCTAGCTCTCATTGAGCTAGTGTGCTAAAAACAGCACTGTAGCCATGGCAACATGGACTAGCTGCCCCAAGTACAAACTCACCTGATGCCCCTGGGTCTATAGTTGGGGTCGTTAACCCACGCAGACACTGCCTGTGCTACCACAGCGACACTGCTACTGTTAGCATACTAGCTGAGATCAGAACCGGCATGAGTATATGCATGCCAACTGGGAATCAGCCACTCGTAGCGTAAATGGAACCGGCGTTAACGCTCAGAAAACTCTCCCCTGTCTGGAAATGCTTTGGAGGTGGTGTGATTTCAGGCTTTGATAGGCTTATTTCCACAGGCATGGGGAGAGGGTCTGGAAACTGGGGCAAAGATGGAGGAGGGGATTCATCCATTACCTTCATTTGAGGTCTCCACTTCTTCCTCCACCCGCATGCACAGTGGCACCCAATGGTACCCCACATGGACATCTACCCCCTTCAGAAACTCAAATCCGTTGTGCTCTTCCCCACTTCAGGGCATCGCAACAACATTCAGGATAAAGAGAGTTACACTGAACATGTAATTTCCTAGCTTATGTTGATGGTGAGGTGCAAGAAATACCCTCCTCATCCCAGTTCACCACGCCACAATGCTTTTCATCTTCTAGTACCTCCTAGAGACTTATAAAGAGTAGACAAACATCTAAATAGCTCTGAGTCAATTCTTTCTCTGGGCTTCCTCCATCTGCTGTTTCAGTCTATTAGAGTGTTCGTTGAAACTGACAGTGTCTATCTGAAACTGACAGTGTTCCTGTCTGAAACTGACAGTGTCTGTCTGAAACACCATACCCTGACTGCAAGGGTTGCTCTTGCCGGGAAAGGGTTAGGTGGGTTTCGTGAACTCCATGAGACAGAGGGCTTTTTATTCCACCCAGATAAAGGAGGTGGGAGTGGTTCTCTGGAAAGAAAGGATCTAGTATGGGGGCTGAGCAGTCCTGAGGGGAGAAACCCTAGGGAACAGGACTGGAGTAGATTTTGTTACCTTATTATTATTTATTTGTATGGTGGTTGAGCTTAAGCCCCCTTGTGCAAGGTGCTGTACAAACACAGAAAAAAAAGGTGTAAGTTCTTGGGGCAGGTACCAATCTAATGAAGAGTTGACTTCCTTATTACTAAAGAACCCTGGAAAGGGGTGAGTTTCGTCTCTACACAGCATGTGTAGACTGTGTTTGTACAGCAGGTGTTTGCTCACAGGCGGGGACGCTTTCATTTTGTCGTCTACAGAGCCATGCACATTGTCAGTGTCTAGCCCATGTAAGTCACAGCTGTACATGTTTTGGTTTTGGTGTTTGTTTTCTCGGGGGTTAAGTATCATTTTCTCCATTGTATTATTTATTAAATGTCAAAGGCTCCAGATGGGTCGGGCTGAATCCAACCTCTAAGCATGTCTTCATTTTGGAGCTGGTTCAGAGCCAGCCTCATTTCAAACTGCTGCTGAATAACGTGGAACCCGCGTCCCTGATGGCAGACAAGGAAGAAATAATCTTTTCTGCTCCACATGTGCAGGACTCACTTTTCGTGATGTGTTGCTTTAAAAACTTGGTCCATATGAAAGAGCCATTAGAAGCCTTATTTAAATATTTCTTAATTTGAGCCCTATGGCCACATTCAAGTCCTGATGACTGGTCTCTGCAGTTTTTTTCTCTCTGATTTATTTTGAGGGAGGAACGAGGAAGGGTTATTTTATTCTAAAATGAATTTAGAATAAAATAAAATAAAATAAGAATGAATTTAGAACATGGACCTTGCAAACAAGTGGGAGGGTAAGTAGTAATGCAAAAGAGGACGTCCATGATCTCTGGTGAAAGAGGGTGCAACTTGCTCAGGAAGGTCTGTGTTGGGATTATGCTGCAGCTGAGCACCATATGTTTAGGAAGTACCTTTGGTACTGCTCATGATAGGAAGTCAGACTAAAGCCCAGGTGGACTTCCTTGTTCCAGCATGCCTGCACTGGGGAGGAGAAATGTCTTTAATGCTCCTGTTGGATTGAACAGTACACATGAAAACTCTGCCTTTAATCTCTCCAGTACCATCCTACTTCTTTTAAAAAACCAACTAATGCATAAACACATATATAAAACCTACCTTGGTGAAGCCTATTTGTTCCTTACGAAAATTTTCCAGTGGTTTGATCAACAGATCACTAGCATTTTGGACCTGCAGAATACAGAAGGAAATAACAGCTTTGTTACAGGGCACATATCTGTGTTACACTAACGGGAGATGGGGGTAGGGAAGGCCAACTGAAATGCCAAAATTGTAATCCCAGTTCTAATATTGACTCGCTGAATATCCTTAGATCAAGTCATTTAACCCATGTGTCTTCTTGTCTCTCTATACAATGTAGGTCAATATTATCCCCATCTCATGGAACTGTGAAGAAGCACTATGACAAAAGTAGAGTATTCAATATTATTATTAGACTTTCACAGGCTCCAAATCTACTAAACTCTGGAATAGGCTTCCAAAGGAGGTTGTGGAATCCCCATCACTGGAAGTTTTTAAGAACAGGTTGGACAAACACAAGTCAGGGATGGTCTAGGTTTACTTGGTCCTACCTCAGTTCAGAGGTCTGGACATGATGACTTCTCATGGTCCCTCCCAGCCCTACATTTCAATGATTCTTTTTTTCCCATAAATAACCCCTCTCTGATCATTGCTCTACTAGGCTCCTTAGCTGGAAGGAGAATCCCTTCAATTCAGGGTATGGTGTTCAGGTGTCTGGATATTATTGGAACCAACCCAATATTACATACGCAACTATCCCTCCCCCCTAACACTCCCCCAAAGAGTGTCCTGGCTTTTCACACTTGCTATCTGGTCACTCCAATTCAGGGTCTTTGAAAAAGTAGGGGGAACCTCAAAAAATAATGACATGACCTCTTGCATATGGCACTAGCTGCTGAGCACAACTCACGCAGGATGGGCTGACAGGAATGCCCGCTGCTCTGCAAACACAAACTAGAAGCATCCTGAAGGCAAGGCTGTTTGTTTACTTTTCTCAAGGAAAAAGAAACCCCTAAAGCAGGAAGCAAATTATATGTATTTTAAACGTGGTGCATGAATCATCCATGCTGGTGTCGGCAACCTCTTTTTAACTCAGATTGCTCACTGACTGCGGGGTCAGGACAGGTTGGCTCCATCTTTGGAATTATACAATTATACTGATTCCTGTCCAGTCTAACAGAGAAACAGTAGATGAAGCAGATCTTGCTGCAGCAGCTTCTCCACAGCCTCTGCCAGTCTGTTAGGTACCAAGTGATACCTCTGTCATCCTCACTGCAACCCCACTTAGCAAAACTGCATTCCATTACAGCATCTATCCCTTTTGCAGTGGAAGCACTGAATGATGATCCCTGAATATGATGGACATGTGAACAGGTGAATACAACCCCTGAGCCAAGAGTATGGCCTGTTGCCAACATTTCTAAGTGAACAGGAAAGCTGGTGAATCCTAGGGAGTAAATGCATCAGACCTGAAATGAGCCGTATTTCAAACCTAGCCACCCACAGCAATTTGTGCCCAAGATCTCACACCCAAGAAGGCCCACATATGTAAGAATTTCTCCCCACAGAGAGAAAGCATTAGTTAGGAGCTCAAAATAACATGTGTAGATGGGGCAGTGGGAAGAGCAAAAGGCTAGTGTCACAGCTTGGCATAACACTGTCCAAAACACTCTGTTTCCAGATCCAGCCTTTCTGATCACAATAAGCACATGTGTGGAGAAGAGCAGATTTAAAACGTGGCTCTCGAAGAAATAAATTAGGGACATTCCTTCTGAGGAGGCATAATCCAAAGAAGCATGAAAGCAGGTGACTGTGAAGCCAGACTACTACCTATGTCTATCCCAAAGGAACCTAGGACAAAAGGCACGAGGATTCTCAAACTTTCCAATCTTCTTCAGGCATGCTCTGTGACTCTTCTCTACAGTTTTGGAGGGGAAATTATATTCTACCATGTGTCACTGTCCCCGGCTCAACCCCAGCCATTGAGGGGTATCTCCCTCCACTGCTGTCAAAGGTGGGGGAGGCAGGGAGACGCACCCCTAACTGTCAAAGCTTTGCCAGGACACCAATTAGCTGGGAACTGCGAGCACAGAATACAGTAGGAGAAGGCAATGAGCTATATAGTTCATAGATTTTTTTAAAATAAATGGGATATTGTAAAAAGGCTGGCCCTAATAAATAATGCATCAAGGGTAGAAAAGGATCAAGAAAACTTCTCAGATGGCATCCCTAAGCCTCTGAAAACCTTCAAGTTGATGGGGTCTTGGTAGTTCCCAGGATCCCACCCCTTCCTCTTCCCATATAAGCTAAAGGTGGCTGCCATACCTGAGATGCAATGCAAAATATTCTTGTTGCCTTTTTTCAGTCTATTGCTGGTTCTTTCGCATCTGTTACCTAGACCCTTGCCAGCCTCTAGAGCCACAGAGAGTGGAGTCCTGGCATCCCTTGAGATATAGCTCTCCCTCACCCCCTAGTTCATCCAGATGGCATAGGAGTTCTTTCATCATTGTACTGGGCATGGGGGAGCAGAGCCAAACAGTGAATTCCTGGCATGCTGTGAAAGGCTTCCACTGATTCTAAAATTCATGTTTTTCCTGGAATAAGTGTGAAATGGGGAGCCAACTTTCAATAAACGATCGAGAAGTTCTGGAGACAAAGGGGCACAATGTAATGAGGGACAGAAGGGAGTGAATCACCCTGCTGGAGCTGCCTGTCAGGAGAGGCAGGAGCGCACGGGGACAACTGCTCTCTTACAAAAAAAAAATAGAAATGCAAGTTACTTCATATTTTACAACCTATTTGACTAAGTGGAGCATGAAACAGTTTGTTCCCAGACAAGGCCCAGCTGGCCTTATTAGAACCTAACTGCCGCCTGAGTGAAGAGGAAACCCTTCACTGACCCTTAGGCGTTTTTCAATATGCCCTTGGCTGCTCAGTGTCCAAATCTTGCTGGTGGAAGGATTGCCTGGCACCTGGGACCGGTGCTGACAAACTGAAGGGGAATCGTCTCCCTTCCCCCAAAACTCCTGTATATTGTAGAAATGGAAAAGTCTCTCCTCCCTCGCTCCTGGATTGGCTTTGGAGCATTCAGAAGGGAAGGTCAATACTCAAGTACAGCTGGTCAAAAGATAGTTCATGAGGGGGATATTCCACATCCCTTGTAAGCTCTAAAGGGCCTCTGGTTTCCTTTGTCTTTCAATGCCCAGCACAGTAGCAATGGTGGAGACTATGGCATCCCATCACCTCTCTTTTACAGATCAGAAGATGTCAGGTATCTTCCTTTCTTCAGCCTGGAGACAATAGGAATCTAAGTATATGTGGTCACTTGCTATTTTTCTTGTATAGTTTGGCAGTTACACATTGTAACTAGATCCATTAACTGCCAAAGCACAAGTGAGCTAGATGAGACTGGGCTGTGAAATCTGAAGACCGAGTCACAGAACCTAAAACAGGGAACCTTCAACTGCTACTATACTGCAGGACAGGCAGGATAAATTGGAGATGCATTTAGCCTTATTCTGCAGTATTGGGGTGCTGTTCCTATCTCTGGTGGAGTTACAGGGCCAGAAAAGTGGTGTAATGCAGTGCAGAGTCAGACCCCAAGAGTGGTAGATTTCTGTCCATTGATTGCAAAAGAGATGCATCCATGAGATAAGCTTATTATTCCATCAGCCATCTGGGGCCCTTAGTGTGTGCAACAATTAACAATGAAAAACTTTCCAGCTCTGCTTTAATATTAAATGCCAGTGAGGGGCATTTGAGATAGATGGACTATCAGTCTAGGTCTGATACACAGTCATGCAAAAGCAAGAGCAGGTCATAGGCCCTTCGTGTCTGGAATTGTTTGATGACAGCTTTGTCATATCTATACTGTACATAATGTAATGAACCAGCCTGTGTGTGCAGATATATAAAATACACACACCATTACTCTTTACTGAATGGAATAATAGAGCAGCTATGCCATAGGCCCTATATTTCAAACAGCTAAGAGAGATCCCCCTTGAGCTTAAAGGTGAAAGGCGGTGCTTTTTTGGAACAGGATCATACAAGTTCTATTCCTCACTACTACCATGAATGTCTGCGTGTCCCCAGTGTGCAGCATTATGACAATAATGTGATCCTACCTGGCCACTGATTTCCTACAGTAATTTCCATCCTTTTGTGTAATACACTTATACCCAAGTACAAATAGGCATAATCACTATGTCATACTCCAGGGCCTGAGGAGGGATTTGTTAACAAAACCAAAGTTTGCAGTTAAGCAGAGAATACTGAAGAAGCCAAGTGTTTGCTATGAGCAACTTTGTGAGTTCTAGCCCACAGCAGGTTTTTGGAGGAGGCCACCTTACCATCATTGATCTCTCAAGTTCTACCTCCTGGAGCAACTCTGCAAATTCCTTAAAGGATTCAGCTATAAAGAGAGAGAAAAATTAAACAATTAATAAGTATAGATTCTGGTCAGATTAGTGTTGAATTTTAGCCTCCCGATTCCCACATTAAGTACAACACTCTAAGCAGGGCCAGAGAAACAGCTGGGGTTTATTGGTTGACACTCCATCTAGGCAGACTGTTTCCAGACTTTCACAGACTATCCTTTTCTCTCACAACTGTCCACACCAAAGCCATGCCCAAAATCTGCCTCCGAGACTTAAGTAGCAGGTTGAAAGCTTTACTCTTCAACTTTAATGAAGGCCTTTGAACAAGCTCAAAAATCTTACTGCATCTTTGTCACTTTGAAGGCTCTCCACCCATTCTCTCGGCATTGCCCAGTTGTTTAATTACTCATGGTAGGACAGTGTGATCACAACTGACATAAATGCCGCTCCATGGGTTGGCTGGAAGAGCGAAACAAGTGATGACCTTTGGCTGACATGTTATCTGAGGCAGAAAGCACAGACTCGATCAGCCACAGAGGATGCAACAGGACACTTCTCCCAGTTGTCAGACTCTGGTCCACTATGACAGGAGCAACATGGATGTTTGTCCTTCATGGAGCTTTGTTTGTTTAACCAAAAGGAAAGAAAATTTGGTCCATGAAAGCTCTCTTCCCCTACCACTCCACAATCTTGGGCCTTGAGGAAGAGGAGGTGAAATCTCCCATCATTTCTTGTGGCCAACACTAATGAGGCCACATCCTCATAGTGTAGACAGATCTGATCATTTTAACATCAGCATTTTGGGGCAAAGACAGTGTTTATTCTCTCTATGTGAGACGCCACGAAGGTGACATAACAGAAGTAATCGGAGCATATTAGCTGTGTCTCAGAGGAACTGGAAAAACTGCTTCTGCAGGTAAGATTTGGTTCATTATAGAATAACGAGGAAACTAAAGAGTGAACAGGGAAATCAAGCAGAAATATTTCATGCCCAGTTGCAGCAGAACATATGGAATAGGTTACCAAGCAATGCCAGCAAGATAAATAATGCAAGGGAGGGAAAGGGGTGGGAAAAGTGAGAGAAAAGTTCAAATGTCCATTTCTACTATTGAAGGGAGTGGCAGGTGTAAGGCAGCCATACTCTACTCCACCAGTTCCGAAACTTATGCAGCAAAACTCCCCCCTTCCCACCTCTCCAGTATGAACACTGCACAGTCAGGACCCATGACATTTTGGGGAGGGGGATACAGCCAGGTGGAAAGGTTGGAGATCAGCTCCAGAAGTGTCAAGCTTCCTCCTTCAACTACTGCAACTGCTTGTGGAAATGACTGCTCCATGCCTTCTCCCCAAGTCTTTGTCAAAAACCTGGCACTTCTGGAGAGCAGAAGCATCGCAGGGAACCACATGTAGCTCTTTGGCAGCAAAGCTAAGGAGCAAGCCATGCTACTGGGGAAAATTATGACGGTGATTAAAGTAAAGGAACTGGAACTGTGTGCCAATGCCTTGAAATCCTGGCAGCTTGGTCTTATCTGCCCTGCAGCTGAATTCCTTTGTCTAGGGTGCTAGAGCAACAGAGTAGAAGGATTTGAGAAAAATCTTACCTGCAGACACTGCCTTAGTGCCCACAGGAAATGGTCAAGCGCCCCATGATAGGTATGGAGTACTTCACAGAGCCCTGTAGAGCAGACTTCTCCATAAACTGTGCAAAAATTCCTACCACCCTCTGACTACACTCATCCCTTGTTTGTTTACAGTTGAAGCCCTTTAATTCCAGAAGAGAATATATGTAGCCAGTTCACCCTAGGAGAGGCAACTGGAAAATTAGCTCACTAAAGACACTTTTAGAAAAACTTTGGCTTTTTACAAAACAAAGTCAGAGCTCCTAGAAGGGAGAGCATCAAGGGCGACCGCTCTAAACACTGATCTATGTTAACGGTGGCTTAAAACATCCTCAGCAATGTGCCAAATAATGAAGAATGGAAGCATCCACGGGTACAGGGCGACTTGTACACCAGTATTTTGTTTTGCAGGTAATGTGTGCAGAATCCAGTCCTTGCCCTAGCTGCAGGCTAAGTACTTGACCCAGCATTCAGAGGGACATAGGTATCATAGTGGTAGCTCCAGAACTCTGTCCTGTCTTTTGTTTAAAAAAACCCCACCAACTATCTGTAGCAACTACTGCACAGCAAATGAATGGCTGTTAGGTATTGTAATGGGATTTACTGTACAATTGCTGAGATGGGCAGAAAAAGAAAAACCACCAACTTGTGATATGATAATTCCACTGTCATCATCAAAATAGCATCTTCTCATTATTAGTCAGTGATTCTGAGTTTCCCCCACAAAAGAGAGAACTTTAAATTCCCAATCACCTAGCTTCAAGCGGGCTGTGATGGTCATCATATTTTACTACTCGCCAAAGAGCTGAGGCATGCTAACATGGTTAGCATGGTTGCCAATGGCTATATGAAATGTGAAGTATCCACATGTTGCAAGAGGTTAGGTTCAGGGAAAATGAGCACCAGGCCAGGGCTGAAGCTGTCATCACCGCAGAAAAATGCCATAAATCCTTAAAGTGGTGGCCACAACATAAGGGTGTAAAAACCTGAAGGAGCTGTTCTTCCCTTGCTGCACAAGGAGGATTTATGCACACATCTCCTGAGACAGTAACTGGAATTACCCATATAATTTACTCACGTGTCAGTGGAAGACTAAGCCCACTTAAACGTTTTAAAAGCAATCTGTAAATGATTTTTTAAATGAGATTTGTGCCCTTTTTGCTGCTTTATGGCATGTAAAGGAGGCTTGAAAAATTTTGTTGTTGTTCTTTTTATTGATTTGTCTGCCATTTTTCCTCCCCCTTACGTTAATTAAGAATTTCGAGTCAGGTCCTTCCCAGTTTTGCTGGAGAACTTCTTGGGGATTCCAGTGATGTCTGTGTGTGAGCTCTCATTCCTTAGCTAAAAGGGTTTCTGAATCTTCAGCAAAGACATCCTTTTCCCCAAATGTTCATTAGGTAGTGTAATTAATAGAATTTTTGCTAACTCCTTCTAAGTGATGCCAGTTCTCCCGATTTCATCTTCAGTCTCATAATATGTGATATTTTGAAGCCCCAGTCCTAGAGGCATGTGAATACATGAGAATCTCAACTTTCATTTAAAAAATAATAATTTTCAGGTCTTAGATTTGGGAGAAAAACTGGAAAACATGAACCCTAAAAAGGTGAAAACAAAAGGCAAATAAAACCCCCAACATATGTTACTTCAAAAATCTCATGATTTTTAATCAGCTCATAATTTTGGGGGCCCTGACATGATTTTTGAACACGTGTGGTTGGCTAGGCTCCAGTCTCAAAACAGCCTCACTAAAAATTAATCATATTTCAGTACCTTGTAAAGCTGTAATTCCATTAGTTCCCCAATCACCTTAGAGTTTCCCCAGAGAAAACAAGGCCTAAGTGTCTAATGAGGAATAAAAAGAGGCAGGGCCAAGAAAAAACAACCCTTCCAGTACTTCTTCCCCCCAGCACCTGGTACAATGGGAACCCCAATTCCTGACAGGGATCTCTACATGCTGCTGGAATAAAATAAAAAGTGGGGAAATAAAAGGTACAAGACTAATTTGGTTTTATTTGCAGTTAACCTTTAAGTGACAATAACTCTTGAAAATTTCCCATGATCATTTAGACACAGCACATATGACCAAAGGACCAACCACAATCTGCTATTTAAACAGATATGGGTCTTCCAATAAGGGTGGAGTCAATTTGTGCTCAGTACATTTGGGGCACTCTCTTAAGATGGGAGGATGACAATTAAGGGGTGTGTCTTGAGAAAGTTCCACACCTAAGGTGGTGTTTTCACCTGCTTATACCGCTGGGTGGTTTCCAGAGAACTACGCCTATTGCCTTGACTACAGATATATGTGAAATGCTGGCTCTATATTGCTGAAGCTGTTCAGTGACACAATAATGTAAGACATACAAAGCTTTTTGCTGCTTTATGGCATGTAAAGGAGGCTTGAAAAGTTTTGTTGTTGTTCTTTTTATTGATTTGTTTGAATTGTCAAAAGCAATTAAGGCACCTCAATTGCTCCATCTACAAGAGACAACACCAGTGAGGCGTCTTCCTCCTGAGACATATCTGAAGCACTCAACTTCATTATTTTATAACAATGCATTTTAGCTTTGTCCAAATCTGCTTGAGATTGTAAAGAGCACAGGCCTTGCCCTATGCCTCCATAATAGGTGCAGCGCTGCTCATATTTACAGATCAAACACAAACACACTCCCCTAGAGTTTGATTTAAAAATGTTCTATGGATTTGTATGCTCCACCCCACGTTCTGCACAGCACACCCTGAACTATCAGACCTTGTGCCCAGGGAGAATCTTGACACTGATTACAAACCACTATGCCATAAGAATTTTAAAAGTAGAATCATTAAAGCCACCGCTGGGATGTTAATGACATGTTTCCATTTTCAGACAAAGGGGAGATTTTCAAGAAGGCGTTTTTAATCTCACCCCTCAGGGAGAGACCGCAGGAACTGCTATGGCAGAAGAAATACAAACCACATCTCTTTATGCTGGGTGATCAGAGAGGATCGCCTTGAAAGGTAACTTCCTTGGTTCACAACTGAAAAACTACTTGGTGTCATTCAAGTTTGCGTGGCCCAAGATCTGACCCTGTTATCTTCCTTCTCAGGTCTGATTGCAAACACCTTATACAGAATCTGTAATGCTTGGTCGTCCTCCTGACCCTCCCAAACCACTCAGAACAAATGCAGTACTGTTACAGGGCACCTAGTGCTGGGGAGAAGAGCCAGCCTGACAGCTCTGGAGACTGAAGCTCTCTTTATCCATAGAACAGGTGCTCCATTGAGCAGATGCAGCAGCAGTGCAAACATCCCCAAGCTAACTGATGAAGAGGCTCTGTTTTCTTTTCCCCATAACCACTCCAGAATGGTGGGCAGACAGGCTACACATTCAGACTGAGATGATGAGCTGGAAATTTCTCTTGGATTAACAGGAAAGAGACACTTGCTTCTTGGATTGCTCTTTGCCTCAGATCCTTCCATTCCCAGAAGGGCTGATTTATATGCGCAGTTTTCCTCTCCATTATCCAGCATCACATGAGTTTGGAAATTCAATACCTCTTTTTCCATTATAATTGGATTCTGACTCTTTTTCAGCAAATTTCACCTATGAGCTTTATGCTGAAGGAAATCAGATTCTGAAGGGCAGATCACAATCTGCTCCGAAGTGCTTCCAAAAAGCCAGCCTTTGCTTTCCTGCCTTCCTCCCACCTCTGCTGCAGGCTGATAGAGTCTCTCTCAGCATTGACACCATTATACTTCTGGACACAGTTAAACAATAATGTGAATCTGGCTTCAATCTGAATTAATAGGCTATCTGTTTTCCTCTATGCACCCAATCTCTCAAGCCTTGAACACCCTCAACTGCCTTGGACACCACTGGGAGCGGAGGCTCTTTGTATGTTGCAGGATCAGGCTCTATGACATTTCCATGGGGTCAGAAACAGTTATCCTGTATGACTCATGCACATTAGGCACTGCTATCCTATTTCCTGTAGTTTGCTGAGTTTTCCAGCACAGCTAAGGAATTCCTGCACATTTTACGGAGCCCTTGCATATCGATGTCACCACAACAACAGTTCCCAGGCTTCAAAACTGCTAGTTTAACAGTGATGGTTAATCCAAGGGCAGATGAATTCTAAAAATGCCTTTTTTAGAAAGTTTGGTCCATTACTTTTAGCTCCCTGGATGCAGTGGGCGAATGTTTAACCGACAAAGAATTCACTGGGTTGGCAGGAAAGTAGTAAAATACATGGAAACCAAACCAGAAACAGAGGCGCTGAGCTCAGGGAAGCTCTACATGCTACTGGCTGTTCACAACAAAGCTGCAGCTTCAGAGAGGCACATTGGGCATCTTTTTCAATGTAATGGAGCATGTTAATTTTCTTCCTGAGGGGTCACAGGCCAGGTCACCATGGGGACTGCACACAGCATTTCAAACCACAGCAAGTTTAGATCGCGGCGTACTGTTAGCCTGGTTCAGAACACACAGCCAAGTGCTCTGAGTCACACTATCTCGCCCAGGTGAAGAGCGGGGGGTCAGACAACATGCAATAACACTCCGAAGAGGTCACCTACTGGGGTACTTACGGCAATGGAGAGCCTCACTCTGGATTACTGCAATTCATTTCCAATCTTTGGCAATAAGGAGGAGGATTAGAGCTGTAAAATCTATCAGGTCAAAATTAACCTACAGCACTGTGAGTCAGATTCTAAACATTAATGCTTGAAGACTTATTAGCTGTGCTATAAACTACATTCGTGACTGCAACTATAAGAGACCCACACACTATGAATCAAACGGCATCTTAGAAACATGGTTCCCAGTTCTGTGTAAGGACCAGAAAACAGTTAGCAGTGCTGGCTCTACTATGTAATCTCACTGTAAAAGGGAGATAAACTTTTCTAAGTAGCTGCCAATCTACATTGAAAGGAAAAACACTTACCAATATTAATCTCGTCATCTGTTAGTGTGTCCCCAATAAAGTCAAACTGAAAGGACTGTAGAGTCTGGGAGAATTTCTGCACGGCATAAGAATAACCTGGAAAAGGAAGAATCAATGGTTGAATATTTATGTAAATGATACCTAGGGGCAGTGAGTAAAGTTTTTGGAAATAAATGTTGAAAGAGGAGATTTACAGTGGAGCGGTTTAAGAAACCCAGAACAGATCTCTGTGCACTCCATGGGTTTCAAGCTCTCTTGAAAAATAAAAAATGGTAAATGTGTATTTTATGTGCTGATATTAGGGAATACATTTTCAGAGTCTCTGAAAGTACATCAGCAATATTGGCAGATGCAACACATTCCACAAGCAACTGATCATATGTATCCAAATATCCTAGTGATGAGCGTAGGAACTGTTTTTATTTGCAGAAACGTGCAATCTCAAATATACTGTTCACCGTCTGGGACACACTCAGAGAATTTGACACTATGAATATTGTTTATGGGGACCAAGAGAGGCTAGCCATTTGTGGATGGCATGTTGGACCTTTTCTCTCCATCCCCTGTAAATAAATAAAATGTAAGTTGAGCATTACAGGTCAGATCTTCGGCTAGTGTAGATCAGTGTAGCTCTATTCAAACCAGTGGAGTTACTCTGATTTGCATCAGCTGAGGATTTGCCCACACTAGGAGCCAAATTTGTCGTCCAGGGCATTCCTCAAAATAAGCCTCAAGGTTGCTCAAGACATGCTATCAAACACTGAATCACTACCCATCCTGATGTTTTAAACCAAGACTTTCAAACATTTAAGGCTATTTATAGAGCTGCGTTGTTTTCCAAAGTACAGACTACCCAACAGCTCCCACTGCAGGAGATAGATACTCAGCACTTTCCAAAATCAGGTACAGTAGGCCATGTCTACTCTACCACTTATGGTGGCAAAACTTATGTTGCTCAGGGGTGAAAAAAATCACCCCCAAGCAACATAAATTTCACCAGTATAAGTGGTAGTGTGTACAGTGCTATACTGGCAGGACAGCTACTACCACCACTCATTGGCGGTGGTTTAATTATGTTGACAGGAGAGCTCTCTCCCAGCAGCATGGAGCGGCTACATGAGAGATCTTACAGCAGCACAGCTGCATTGATATGGCTATGCCGCAGTAGGGTACCAAGTATAGGCAACAATGTTGACTAAGGTGAACATTTAGTTTGCATCAAGCTGGAGAGTGAATCTACCCCCCGCTAGTCCTGCAGATGTGCATCTTGCTGATGGGTATTAACAGTTCATTAATGCTCTCGGATCCTAACTAATTCTTAATGAAGATCAGCAGGTGCACATGGAAAGTGACTTGGTTCATAAGAGGATCTTAAGAGTGTTTCACAATATAAAAGAGTTTGAAAACCAATGGGATGAACCAAATCAAGCCAATCTTCATGTGCAGAGAAGTGAGTGTTGTTTATGTTTTGTGCTTCCCCTGTAAGAATAAGCACATGGGATAACAGAATGAAAGGGTCTGAGCTTGCGTGTGCCACAAAGGATGTGATGCAGACAGCAAAGCAGACTTGAGCCCAAATGACTAGTTTTCTTCTTGATTTACATCAGAATTTTCCTGAAATTCAGGGAGAGACTATAGTCAGAGTTCCAGGTTGGACCCATTATTGGAAGTTCTGAGGCACAGAACTTCCAATTCTGTATTAGAAACTTATCCAAGGGGTAAAGATTGTATGAGGAGAAGGGCAGGACAAAAGGTTCCAGTTCATGACCTACTGTATAATACAAGAAGAGACTCTTCCGATAAAAGATGGCCAACCATCTGGGTACAGGTTTCAATCCAATCTTAATTAGGCCTCCACTTTTGTGGGTGCAATTTTCCTCTCCAAGTTTAGGTCACTCAGAGTATGTCTACACTGTAACATAAACCCAAGCTTGAGCCCAGGCTCAAGCCTAACCCCTCCTTGCATCTACACTGCAATTTCACTAAACGAGGGCTTACAACCAGGGCCATAGGACACAGCACGGCTGGAGGATCTGAGATGGAGTTACTCTGGAACCCAAGGTCTGGGCCCTATTGCTTTGCAGTGTAGATGCAGCCCTGCTTGACTCGGGTCCTAGGAGTCATCCAGAAGTATCCCACAATTCTGTGGGTCAACTTCCTCAGTTCTCTCTATCCCAACAATCTGCAATCCTCTCTATTGAAAACGGAAGTGCCTCTGCCTTCTGCACCTTTGTGAACAGCAGCAGATCAGGTCAGCATTAAACCATTTTCTTCTGATTACTGATCTGCAAGCACACTATCAGAGACCCTCCAGGTTTTGCAACATAGTTTAATGCAGTTTAACTAACCCACTTTAAAGCCTCTCCTTTAGTTAACTTGGATTAATTTTCCTGAGAGTGTCCACATGTAGACAAACCATCAGACACTTAGGGCCACAATTTCAAAAACACCCTCTGATTTGGGGTCCCTCCATTTGTGGGTGCCCAACTTTAAATACCTTGGCCCTGTAGCAAAATCTCCTGCTGACACCGTATCTTCCTATGTTGGGCTTTCAAACACTGAGGAACCCAACACTGGAGGTCACTTCTTAAAATCTGGGCTGTCATCCCCATAAGAAAGTGCAGCCACAAATGAGGGACTTTCAGATGAAAGTTGCTTACACTGCATTAAAACAACACACACTCCTATCTACCTGCAAAAATACAGGCTACTGCAGGAGTTGGCAACATTTCAGAAGCGGTGTGCCTAGTCTTCATTTATTCACTCTAATTTAAGGTTTCGTGTGCCAGTAATACATTTTAACATTTTAAGAAGGTCTCTTTCTAGAAGTCTATAATATATAACTAAACTATTGTTGTATGTAAAGTAAATAAGGTTTTTTAAATGTTTAAGAAGCTCCATTTAAAATTAAAATTAAAATACAGAGCCCCCCAGACCAGTGGCCAGGATCTGGGCAGTGTGAATGCCACTGAAAATCAGCTCACGTACTGCCTTTGGCATGCGTGCCATAGATTGCCTACCCCTGGACAACTGTTTGTAACTGTTGCTTTTAGGATTTCTTTTTCCTATGTATTTTCTTTGCACAAACATCAGTGGTTTTAGAGGTATTCTTTAGGTTAGATGGAATGTTGGCTTTGGTGAAATTACTACTTTTGGTTGGTGTTTGGGACACCTTAGCAGAAAAATCTAAGGTGTTTGCCAGGTGCCTGTCATCTTAGTATCTGAGCACTGACAATGTCATTTTACATCTGTAGTGCATTTAGAAAGTGCAATACAAAGACCAAATCCTTATTCCCTCAGGACCTCAAGACTGATGGGCAAAATCTTTCCTTCCACTTGAGTCAGGGTTAGATGGAGATTAGAGCTCAACTGCTGATAAATCAATCAAGAACACTCTTAAAACTGGGTTTGCATGTGTGTTCTAAAAGGAAGAAAAGGAACAACATGGTGTCGGTGTTTGAGATTCCCTGGCTACATGCTGTGAAATTCATTTTTTCCCCTTACTTCAATCAGCCTTGTACCTTTGTGATACAAAAAGTGACTTTAAATCTTGACCTTGATCCAGGCGACCACAAACGGTTCTGAAAAAAATCTTTTACAACAGTAGTAGGGGGTGAAAGAATATGCAGCTCATACTGTCCCGCTCTGCTTCAGCAAAGAGTAAGGTTTCTCCAGACACATTTCCCTCTCCAAACTGGAGACCAAAATTGGACAGAGATTCGCACACACTCTTTATCACTACTTTCCATCTGTGTGACATCAGAAAGCAGAAGGCAAAAGCACTGGCTGTATGTGAAGTGTGTGGTATTATCTATAAATTTCCATTGGCCTGGCCTCTGGGCTTTACTAGCCAATAGTTGACCTAATCAAAAGGAAACAAGGGAAGAATGGAAGGGAGGGCCAGAGTTCCTCAGATACCCTCTGTTCCACTTCAGGGTGCTTTACTCTTGCTCATTTTCTGATAACTCTGTGTAAGAGGAGGGGTGTAGTAATTAAAGTGGAGTCCAGCTCCTCCTCTGAATCATGCTGAGCTTGGCTGTTAACACGCTGATGTTGCACACAGCCTAAATCCTACTTGTCAGGGATCCAAGTCAACATAAATAATCAACTTTCCATCTCCAAAGGCCCCCTGGATATCTGGCCTCTTATGCCACTGGAAGAGATGGGATCATTCGTGTTCTACTCGCTTGCCAGCAACTAGGAAATGGGGCAAGCTGTATCTCAGCTGTGCAGGGATTTCAGCTGGGAGTTGGACAGTATCTGCCAAGTCCTTCCCTCTGTGCCATCCAACAAAGCGGCTAACCATCTGGTGACTTGCTCTTGGTTCGGCTGATTTTCCTGCTGCTGCTCATGTTTTGCTAATGCAAAATTCTACACCAAAAGCAAGCAATTCCTCTTTAATACACACTACCTCGGAGGTTTTTACTGTAGCCATCACTGGAATAAGTTGGTCTCCCTGCCTACAGCGCAGCCTTCTAGTCAAGGTTCTTCGCTATCATCACGGCAAGGTTGCTCTCTTGCACCCAGCATGGCTTGTGTTTTTTTCAAGGCCAGAAAACACACAATGACACTATGCTTCCTGGCTACGCTCATCGACTTTAACAATCGGGACTGTAATATTATTAGCTCAAATCCTGATCCTACTGGGACGAGCTGGTGACTTCAGTGAGACAGCTGGGTGCCAGTTCCAGCTCTGTCGCAGACTTGCGGATGTCAGATAACCCCTCCGTGTCTCAGTTTCCCCACCTGTAAAATGGAAAGGACAGCCCAGACCTATTTCAGAGCAAAGATGTAAGGCCTGGTTTGTCAGTACTGGGGAAAAATGCTACCAGGAGCCAAGGTGACTGGTGCTAAAGAAGAGCAGGGTATTGTTGAGAGTTCTGGGGTCTGATTGCTGTATAATTTGCTTCGTGAGAGGAGGAAGGGGAAAAGGTTCCAAGGGCAGCCTTCCCAATAGCTTCCTATTTCACATTCAGCCTCTCAAAGCCTGGGAACAAGACCAACCATTCTGCTGCTTGCTGAGGCGATTGGTGTGGTTTCCTCTGGGATCAGTTCAACATACTTCCTTGGGAAGTCACTAAAGCTTCCCCTCTCCAACCTAGAGGATAGGCCTGGGGCCTCTGCAGTGGTCTGACCCTTTTGTTCTGGAGCACATTTGGCAACAGAACATGGTTATCAACTAATGGAGAACTGACAGCTCTGTCACTTTCAGAGGGCCCTTGCCATTTTCATAAGCAGGACAGCTTGCTAAGTCACCCAGTTACATTTCTGAATTCTCCTCCTTTCTGTTACGCTGGTGGCAAAAGAATTAATCACCATGGCTGCAAATGGAACATGACAGACATAGGAGTGTCTGAAAAACACAGCTGCTTGTAAAGGTCAGAGGGGGAAAAAAATGCCTGAATTACATGGAGTTTGGATGAAAATACTGTTGAACCGGCCTTCGCAAAGAACTCAGAGGACTAATTGGGGAAGCTAGCCAGCACTCTCTTCACTGCATTCTAGTCTCTGCAGTACAGCTCCCCCACACAGTGCAGTCGCCCTTAAGGAAATTGGACAATGTTTGCTCCACGTAAGCAGGCTGGCTTTGAGGAAGCTGGTCAGCCGCTCTTCACTCTTGTTACGTTTCTGTACATAGAGTAAACCACGTCCTTTAAACCTGAACCAACTTCTTTCAAAATGAGAAGAAACAACAAAAATAAAGAACAAAAGTAAAGTCTCCATGACAGAGCCCAGGGCGTTTGTCTTTTTAATAGCCTGCAGTAATGGATGCTCTCTTTGCAAACAGGCAGAGTTTTTAGAAATGTAAGCATGAAGCAGACAAAACAAAGATATTGTAGTTTTGAGTTGCATTCACCACAGCTGCACTCTGGGCTTTGGGGAACCTCAAGCACAACGCAGGGCACATAGGGAAACACTGTATTAGTCATGGTGTCACAAGGTGGCTGGCCCAGAAAATGAAGCAGGTCCAACTCCCAGTGCAGGATAGGTGTGCCTATTTGGCCAATTAAAGAAGGTAGGGCAACACATAAAAGTTATAAAAGGTCAGAGGGACACCTAGTAAGAGAAAGAAAAACCTGGTGAATCTGAACCAATCAGAAAAGGGCAGGCGAGGACTGCCTGGAGGTGAGGCAGAGCGCAGGTAAGAGCCGTCAGAGCCTGTATGTTTGGGACCTGGGAGAAGGCTGAAGACAAAGAGAACAGCAAGAGGTGTTTGCTGCACTGGCATCCCTAAGCCAGAGAGACAAAACAGGAGGGCTGAAGGCAGGAGACGCATCAGAGAGAGGTGCCTGCTGGCTCCAAGCCAGAGCCGAGGGCTGGAGAGGGCTGAGGGCAGGGAGCAGTGGAGAAGCCTAGCCGCTGATGTCGCCAGGGCAGGAGAGTTGGACCCAGAAGAACCATGAGAAGGCCAGGGGGAAATGAGGAATATTCACCTGATAAGGTGGCTCCCCAGCAGAGAGCAATGGGGGTTCCCGCTGGGCAGAGCAGGGTTACACTCCAGTTAGAAGGGCTGAGATAGCTGTCCTGGTACAGGAACAGAGGAGGATTGACAGAGTCAGGGCATGGTCAAAGGCACTGAGCTGTGATATGTGGGGCATTATGGGTCAAGACATTGGGTGTGCTTAATAACTGTTTGCACTGGGGTGAGAAATGGATGAAATGTTTGGGACTCTTATTATGGATTGTTTTGAACTGTGTTCGAGGATATGCTTGCATGGAGTTACTAAAGTCTCTGAAAGGGGAAACTGAGGCAGGTGTGCCTGTCATGCCTGCGACAAGAGGGTGCTCCAGCCTTATCACGTGTAGGTTTTGGCTAATTCAAATTAAGTTGCAGTGAAAGCGATTTTATTGTCTGAAATGAGGGGATAAAAAAATTGAGCACTATAGGAAAAAAGTTAAGATAGATGCATGTGCAGTCACCAGTGGCGCAGAACACAGATACTCTCAGTACTTTAGCATGGTTATCATGAGCCTTCTAGATGCTTAGGGTATTTAAACAGGTTACTTAATTGTTCTCCTTCTTCTTGACTTCTAGCTAGATCCCTAGGGCTACAAGAAGCTCATGGATAATAACAGCACAAGAACTTGTACTTCACTGGAAATTTCCCACTCTTTAAAATCAGAACAAGAGGGCAAAGGCCAGTGAATTAACCATTTCCAAAAGGGTATTGCTGCTGTAACAGCCTCTCAGGGTTTGTTAAGTGCTGGAAGTTATGAAAGGACAAAATGACTCAACTGGATTCTTTGGCTTTCCTGATGGGATTCTGAGCATGCCTATGTTTCACCAGTCCCCAGGCTACACAAGCCATGGCACCACGCCGAGCTGCTCCAGAAACCTGTGGGCAATCAGCAGACCTTGGGGACAATAGCAAAAATCCCATCCCAGGCCAAGAGAAGAAAGGCTTCTTCATACGCATGAGAGAGAGTCCTAAGACACAAGAGGGAGGGAAACTAAAAAAGCATAAAACCCCTTCCTCCCAAATAAAAGCCTCGTTCAGCAGTTTCCTCCAAGGGGCCAACCCTTAGGTCTTGAATGGAGAGATTCAAAGCCTGAATGTAGCTATTTAATGACCAGCTGCTAGGAATGCCTTGAGAGAGAATATGAACTGGTGAACTCTGGCACAAATGATGTCATTGATTCAATGGAAAGTCTGGGCAACTAACTCACTTTCAGCCCCTAGGAAATCAGGTTTTTTTTGTGTACTTTAAGACAAATCTGAGAGGCCCTTATTTCATTTTTACTCTGGCAACCAACCCCCTTTTCTCCCACACATTAAATTCTCTTCTTTGCCTTTAACTGACATTTAGATGCAGATATCCAATTTTTCATCTTTCACTACTTTTAGCCATTCCCCTTGTAATCCTCTTTTCCTGATTTAGATCAAGTTAACTTGGGGATGTGTTCCAGCCAAATCTCTCTTAACCAACAAGTGTATCCTTGAATAACTCCATATGGAAACCAATAGGTAGCCAGTACAGATCCTGCAATACTGACACCATCTGCTCCTGGAGAGAAACACTGCTTCCCAAGCAAGCTACCACACTCTGCTGCAGTTTCTTGACACATTTGAAGATGTAGCTTCAAGGCCAGTGTATTGCAGCCACCAAAACCTGAGGTGACAGTGCCAAAGGTGGTGACAGTTCATCTCACACCTGAATGAAACAGTTGCATTCACCGGGCCAGATGGAGGTAGAAAAACTCTCCTGACCATCACAACTTCCTGCTCATCTACTAACATCTGGGAAATTCAACAGATGTCTAGATTGCAAACTCAAACAACCAAAGGCAGGCATACACTCTTAACACAAGAAGCAACTCTTATCCTCACCATGTCTTCCCCAAAATCAAGCAGATGTCCCCATTCCTATCCAGATTGAGTCTCAACCAGCTAGCTCTCATTTATATGTATTATGGAACGAACTACAGTGCAGGATACCAAGGCCCAAAACTACTCTATGTCTCCAACCGCCTGAACTAAAAGAAGCAGAGATGTTGTCTTGGCTATCCACATTCCAAAGAATCCTGTTGATGCGGAGCAGAATTTGACACAGCTGGCCAGCTCAGTGGTTTGTGGGCCAACTCCCCCTCTTTTATAAGAAAGCAACACCCTTCCAGTCATGGCGTGTGTCCTGGCACATAAGCCGCGTACATCTTCCAACACATTCATGGGAGCCATGGAGGGAATCTGGCTGGCCGCTTGAGACACCTTGGCAAGGATTGAAAGCTGACTGTTGCACACTTTTCCCAGCTCATGTGCCAGTGCAGGATTGAACCCTAAAGATCATTTGAAAAATTGCTGCTGCACTTGCCATTTTTAGATAGAAAGTTGGGGCACTTGAAAATCGAAAACCAATAATACAACTGAAAAGCATGGAATGACTGGTTTAAATTACATTTTCCTTTTGTAAAAAATTGGCCTGTGCTGAAAACTTACTTGCCAAGTTTTAAGCTGAAGTAAATACAAGTGGACATGTAATAAACCAACTCAGAAATGAGCTTAAATATAATAAAATAATAATAGTCCTTTAAATACAGCACTATTGGTTGAAAGTTGTTTTGCTTGGTGCAGAGAAAGAGGAAAGACACATATCCTTCTCTTTAAGGAGATGCATTTCCACCTTTAACTTGAACAGAGTCTGTGCCTGTGATGGCTTTAACAGTTATTGGCTTAAGCGAGTATGCACTGCCACCATCTCGCCTTGCAACTCCAGTCTGCTTTTGTCATTTGAACAAGTTCTGTGTCTCTTCTCTCAAGTAAGACAGACAGAGTCCCCTTCCTCCTTAGTTTGCAGTGGCCTCCCCAAGACTATATCCATGGCAGAAAAAGCAAGAAAGATTTCACAGGGCAGCAGTTCCTTTTCCATAAGTGAAAAACTGGACAAAAGAAAAATGATGGCAAAGGTTAAGAAAAAGCTGTAGTAAAAGTACCAGTCAGTTTCAAACCACAGTAACTCTCTAGAACAGCTCCCTATCCTAGGTTTTTCACAATAGATACTGTGCCAGGTTTCCATCTTGGAAGACTCATTCTCAAGCCTCTCTGAAACATAACGGAGAGGGAACTTTGCTTTCCATCTCCCAAATCATTTTGACTGAACAATTAAAGTTACGGCAACGTAGCATTGCTGTGTTCCAGTGATCCATTCTGAAACGCTGAAGCTGGCAACCCTGCATAATCTTCATATGGGTCACCTCCTCATTGTCCTTTTAGCTCTCTGGATTCCTCAATGTTCCAAAAACATCTTTTGTTTGCTGAGTGTTAGAACACTGGACTGGAAAAGAAGTTAATTCTCCTTCTTGTGGAATAGTGTGGGTGCTACTAGAAGACAAATACAACAACATAGTAGGACAGATTTTAACCTAGTTTCAATTTTGTGAATACATATAATAGCTTATATGTATAAAGCCACCTACAATGTGAATGCCGTCAGAGTTCTAGATGTCTAATGCTAACATTTGCCCCTAGAGTTAGTTGTGATGGCATATTATTGAGGGTTGTATGGATAGCCTCTTATGCGCTAGGTAGTGGTGGTAATAAGGATAGCATCTTATGCACTACAGGCCTGATGCAAAGCTCACTGAAATCAAATAGGAGGCTTTGGATTAGATCTTATGTTTGTGTCATAGCCACATAGCCTGTCAGGTCTCCCTCACACCCCATTCACAAGTTAATGTGCTTCAAGGAAGTAATGATGACATTAATTTAAATTGATGCACAAAATTCCCCCAACCGGCAATTTAATTCTGTAACTGCATGCATTTCACTGAATATACACTAGGGATGAAGGTGACTCCTGGAATTTTGATGGCACCTGAACTGAAACTTCTAGTAATAATGCAGGGTTTTTTTTCATAATAAGAGCTCCAGCAAATTCTGATGGATTAGGGACACTGGGGAGCCTCACCTACTTGGCAGTGTCTCTTAAGACCAGATGGAAAAGACAATTACAAAATTGCATCATTTGGAACGAACAGTGCCAGGGGAGAGTTTACACTGCCTTAAAAATGTACACTATGTTGCTAGGATACAGCAAGGTCTCTCACATGCCTGAGCTACAAACACACACACACACAGATGGAGAAGAGTGATGAGTATTTTAAAGCAAGGGGCTTGATGTCTGAAGCAGTCTGCTGGTTATTTCCTCATTAAGCCCAAATCTCAGAGCCATAAACCATGTATTTGAATCTTACACAGCAACTTAGGAGGAATTATTTACTAAAGTGAGAATATCACTATAAGTTGTCATTCCAAGAGAAAACTGACAGGTTTAGAGGACTTATAATCCATTTTTTTCTATAGAAAAACATATTCCTCATTTTTTATGAGGCAGTGGCCTAGAAGCCAGAGTACTACACTGGAATTCAGTAGACTTGAGTTCTACTCCCAGCTCTACTGCTAGCCTGCTGGGTGACGCAAGTCGCATTACTGCCCTATGCCTCAGTTTTACCATCTGTAAAATGGGGATAATGACAATCCCCTGTAAAATGCTATGAGATCTAACAATGAAAAGTGCTGAGTTAGGTACTGCTATTTAGACAACATCCAAAAGCCTAGTAGATGATTTATGCACATATAAAGACAGGCCACTGCTCCAGAGTACTCATAATCTATAGAATAGAATAGGAAGTAATATCGGGCATTTGATTTATGTTCCACCAGCAGTTCCATGGTCAGAGGAAAGTGAAAAGCTGGAGGGAATCCCCCCATTCCCTACCCTCCCCCCAAATATGGCGACAAACAGTACTAAAGTTTTGGAAAAGATGACTTAATAAGGAGAGCTTAAGAGAACCAAAAGGTAGAGCTAAGAGAAAAGTTCCTTGAAGCAGGGAAATAGTTGTTTATACAAAAAGAGAATGGATGGTTTCTGTGATTATAACCCTGATTTTCCCATGAGCCCCCCCCAGTTAAGACACGGTATGTAGAATCTAATGTTTTAAAACTAGATCCCCGGTAACAAACAATTATATAAGAAATAGATTTAGAAAAGAAATAAGCCAAGCTGGAAAAAAAACCACCCTGTTGTAAATATTTGTAATGTCGCTTGAAGATAGAGATCATTTAATGGAAACCAGATTCCTAACAGACCAATGTTATTGGACTCCACGTGTACAGAACCTTGGCTGAGTATACATTTCTGACATATTATACACGCACAGAAAGAACAGTATCGGGTATATTATTATGAGGTAAATGTTTAATAACAAATAAAAGAGGAATGATTTTGGCAGCTTACTCTGCGATAGAAATGATAACTCGTTGAAGTCAGCAGAAAGAAGACAATAAAAAGACATTTAACTGAGACAGGCCAGAACCTTGAGGGAACTTTGAAGTCCAAGTCCATATCTGTGTATTATACAACAACCTTCACGCAGTGCATCGCCAAACTCTTTTTCACGGGGGCTCAGTGGTAAGATGAAGAGGGAATGAAAGATTATAAGGAGAGATGCAAATTTGGTGGCTCCTAAACAGCTTGGAAAAGAGGAGACTAAGGGGGGATATGATAGAGGTATATAAAATCATGAATGATGTGGAGAAAGTGAATAAGGAAAGGTTATTTACTTGTTCCCATAATATAAGAACTAGGGGACATCAAATTAAATTAATAGGCAGTAGCTTTAAAACAAATAAAAGGAAGTTCTTCACACAGCGCACAGTCAACCTGTGGAACTCCTTGCCTGAGAAGGTTGTGAAGGCTAGGACTATAACAGGGTTAAAAGAGAACTGGATAAATTCATGGAGGTTAAGTCCATTAATGGCTATTAGCCAGGATGGGTAAGGAATGGTAGGCTCTCTTTGTCAGAAGGTGGTGATGGGTGGCAGGAGAGAGATCACTTGATCATTACCTGTTAGGTTCACTCACTCCGGGGTACCTGGCATTGGTCACTGTTGGTAGACAGGATACTGGGCTGGATGGGCCTTTGGTCTGACCCAGTACAGCCATTCTTGTGTAATCTCACCTCTGGTTAAGAACATAAGTGAGAGAGTGACCCCACTGTGGGGAGCAAATAGTAAGTAGATGAAGGGAGAGAAGTGATGACGCTGATACTGAGGGCACAAAGTGAACAAGTTGAGGAACAGGTGTCTAAGAGATCAGAGACGCAAGAAAGGGTAAGTCAATGGAAAGCTTTAACGCAAGATGGGGCCATTCTCATTTGGGGTTGGAGCCAGCTGGGAGTGTAGAGATGCAGGAGGGTAGATTGCACAGAAAATGACAGTGCATTTTCCTTCTTTTAAATGGAAAGTCATTAGTTTTTCTTTGACGTAAACTTATCATTGCTGGGTTTATTGTTCTTTATTGTTCCCCATTTCATGCCCAGACACCACGGCTAAATAAAAATGACAGAGGCTGGGATGGAGATTCCAGCATCTCTTCTACTCTCACATGATCCCATACAATATGTGAAAAATAAAAGATGGAAATTTTTTTGTTTTCAAGCCAAGGATATTGCCTTGAAAAGCATGCAAAATGTAATTACTATTCTAATGCAAGAAATGCACTGTCTTTGTTTCTGTCTTAAAGGGCTCCAATTAATCCTGGCACAACTCCATTGGTTTCAATTGAGTTATACTGTAACAAAAACCAGTTTGGTCAGAAACACTTTAGGCCTATTTTTCCTTTTAGTGCATGGTGAATCATGAGATTTGTTTCACAATTTGCAGTCATAGTATTTTTTGTTCTTATTTCAGTAGGAAGTCTAACCTCTGTGCTTTAAAAAACTAGCACACTATAACATCAGTTACAGGCCATCACAGAGAAATGGGGATTGGATAATGAATGTCAGACAGCTACAAAAAGAATTTGATTGCTTTGAAATGCAACAGAGAGAAAAAGCTGCAAACACACTAAAAATCTTCATAAAGAGCAAAAGCCGTAAACACAGCAAAAATCTTCATAAGGTACTATCCACCTCTAGTGGATGCAATTGGAATTACACAAATGTGTGTCATAGGCCCTATATTTCAGTCTAACTGTTAATGAAGATTCTTTTTAAAATCAACCTGGGCTTTTGAATAAGGAGAACTGAAGCTCTCTACTGGAACCATGAGTTTCTGAGAAGGTACAGAGTATATCTTAGTGACAACCAAGAAGCTCTAACATGGTCACAGATTTTTTATACCAATAAATTAGAAATAGCATTAAACCACAAAATTCTAATGCAGATTTCAACATCTCCCCTATTAAAATTTGAGGGTGCTTCGATCTGGGAGTGTGATTAGGGTCAAACTCTACTGATAAACTCCACATCAGAATAACACAGATTAGTGGACTTGTTGATTATATCAATGCAGCTTTTAGAGTCCAGACAACTGTAATGGAGTCTTGTGAAATAAAATGCTTATTAATACAAATTACTTTAAGAAAGCTTTAATTTTGCATTGCATTGGTGAACAGGATGAAGTAAGTGAATACAAATATGAATCACAGAAAAAAGCTGCTATCACAGATGACTAAAATGTCATCCATAAAACAAGAGGGCGGAGTTTAATTTTCATATTTCCTGGCTATTAAGTGCTTTATTATGCGACCTGAATGTTCTTTTAGCATCATATTTGTATAGAATATATACTATATGTGGTAGGGCATAAATATTAAAACTAAACAATAATGCAAAATATGTGCAATGTAACCTGTAACTTTATGATTTCCTGACTTTTGGGGCATCTAAACTCATTCATAATGGACTTCATTTCGTGAAGGATCAGTGCCAGATCCTTCAGAGAGAATGAACAGAACACGTCAATTTCAAGGCAAATCCCCTGTCATCCAGTCTCAGCTTCTGGCAGTTGGAGCAAAGAACTCATGACCAAGCAGTTCCCCAGACTGCACCTTGCATGTGAAAATAATCACTGGGCAGGCTCCAGGGAAACCTCAGCTGCTTTTAGAACAAAATTTCTTCCTATTTCTGGAAGGGTCCATGCTAGAAGCTTTCAGGTCCACTTTGGAGCTACTGGGTCAGATCAACATTCTTCTGGCAGGCTCAAATTGGAAATCATCTTGTAATCCTAAGGGTGGGGCACCACAGAGAGATTCCTCAATTGCACAGGATGTTTGAGATTCAACAACAGCTGCTTTAAATTTAATTTGCCATTCCTCAAATGAGGGGGACATTTGGTAAGTTTCTTTCTAAGTACTTATATGGTCCTCAATTACTGCAGTATTCCAGCAACTCCCATGTATGTAAAAATAGAAATAATAATGATAACTGATAGTTAAAGCTAGGAATCATTAGTAGCTCTTTATCAATTAACTGGGAAACAGAGGCCCATCTTTGATCTGCCTCATTTAATACTGTACAGAGATATAGATAGAAAGAAACATTGTATTTGAGACATAATTTTAAGAAGTCCAGTGTGAAAAATAATCATTGCACAGCATATGCTTCAAACCTGTTGAGAACTGACTATCCGTACAATCATCTAGCTCTAATAATGCCTATATATTCAAAAAAGAGCAAACCACTTCACATGATTTAGCCTTACAGTATCCCTGAAAGGCCATGGTTATCACTATTATCTCTGTTTTACAAACTGGAAAATGGAAGTACAGAGAGTTGCCTGCATTCCAACTACAACTCAGTAGCAGGTATGGCAATAAAATCCAGGAGTCCTAATAGCCAGTCCCCTGTTCTAACCACTGATCTATACTCTTTCCAATACACTGCTATTTCAATTTCCCAGTCATTCCCCAAACTCTTTAAATGTATATGGTCTATTCCTGTCACTGGCAGGTGATTCAATGGGCTCTTAACATAGCATTAAAACAGAGAAAGAATCTTATCATAGTTCTCTTAAAAAAACCCCAGAGCATGTGAACTAAAGAAAGCAGCTATTTATTAAAGCAAGTGAAGCAAATAAAATTATTCCTTACAGATTTCATGGTCAAAAGGCAACCCAGTCAGATGTCTTTCCTGCACAGGTTGAATTTGTCTGCACTGCAAGCCATGATAAAGACCACTTCAGCAATCTGTTCTACAATCAGGGCTTGACATTAAAAACTGTAGGATGGAGGCGTGTGAGTTGAATCATATTTAAAGGACCTGCTGTCCTTCCCATGCAGATAGAGGTGTTAGTTCTCAGTGCCACCAAAAAAATGGAAGTTGCATCGGAGCTGGCTTACACATCCCACAGTACCCAAAGACTTACAGTGTGAAGGCGAAAGCAATCCATGAGAGGACATTCATGGACAATTCATTAATCGCTCCAAACACAGACTTACATCTGTCTCCAGGGAGATGTTTGCTAAAGAGTCATTCCCAGGGAAGGAAAAAAATGAGGGAGCACTCTGAGTGACCACTTTTAACAACTGTAAATCCCACTCTGGACATTCTAGTTACGCTTCCAGGTACGAGGGAGCACCTTTGGGAACAAAGAAAAAGGGGATTCTTGCCAACTGGATTACAATCTTTTCTTTCTACCTTGAACTCAGCTTCAGAATGTCTTTTTGGAGGTTGGGGCAGCTATGTCTAGCCTGTAAGGGGACTTTTGTAGACACCTTTTATGCTACGATGGTGGCAACCCAATCCTTGCAGCCTGGTAAGCATACTATACATTGACCTCTCAAGTAGAACTACTGGAGGTCTTTCTTCTTACAACCATTGTAAAAAAAATTCAGATGGCACAAAATATTCTACAACAAGACATTGTCCACACATGCATAACATGATTCATTCTCATTGTATCTAAGACTAGAAAAATGAAAAGGATTCAAAAATGCATTAACGGAGATGGGTCTCAGAACATCCCCATTTTACAAATCACTGAAATATTTCATCTTCTATCCTGATCTATCGCTACAATTCTGGTATTTCAAGGAAAGGCAATAAAACCTCAAGAATTAATAGCAAACTGGAAGTTGATTTTGAAAAATGGAAAGGTGCAGCATCAAGAACAATGTATTCAAAAACTTCGTTTTCAAGAGATATTTAATGTAACACACCTTCTCGATGGGGTGACACAACAGATGTGATATATCTCAGCATCAGTAAGGCTTTTGATATTATTTCACATGACCTTCTAATAAATTAACTATGGAAATATAGCCTAGATGAACATATATAAAGTGGGTGCACAACTAGTTGGGAAACTGTACTCAGAATAGTTATAAATGGTAAAGTCAAGCTGGAAGGACATATTGAGTTGTCTTCCCGCCATTCTATTCAATGTCTTCATAAATGCTTTGGATAATGGCACAGAAAGAGTGCACTTGTAAAGTCTGCAGATGATACCACCCTGGGAGGGGTTGTAAGTGCTTTGGAGGACAGGCTTAGAATTCAAAAACATCTTGACAAATTGGAGAAATTTTCTGAAATAAGTTGGGCCGGGGGTTACAGTAGATCACAAACTAAATATGAATCAGCAATGTAATATTGCTGCAAAAAACAAACAAACAACACATCATCCTGGCATGAATTAACAAGAGTGTTTTGAGCAAGACAGGAGAATTCTTCAACTCTACTAAGCACTGAAAGGCCTCATGTGGAGTATAGTGTCCAGTGCTGGGCATCAGACTTCAGGAAAGATGCGGAGAACATGGAAAAAATCCAAAGGAGAGCAACAAAAATTATTAAAGGTCTAGAAGACATGACCTATGAGGAAAGATTGAAAAACTGGGTTTATTTAGTCTGAAGAAGACTGAAGGGAGACAAGGTAACAGCCTTCAAGTATGTAAAAGGTTGTTATAAAGAGGAGGGTGCTAAACTGTTCTCCTTAACTACTGAGGACAGGACAAAAAGTAATGGGCTTAAATTGCAGCAAGAGAGATTTAGGTGAGACATTAGGAAAAATGTCTAACTATAATAGCAGTTAAGCACTGGAACGAATTACCAAAGATGGCTGTGGAATCTCTGTCATTGGGGCTTTTTAAGAACAGATTAGACAAGCACCTGTCAGGCCGGGTCTAGATAATACTTAGTCCTGCCTCAGTGCTGGGGACAAGACTAGATGACCTATCAAAGTCCCTTCCAGTCCTACAATTAATTCCATGAACACATATATAATTTTAGTACATTAAAAAAATAGAAACAATTTTTGAAAAATAAAGAACCACATCATCATAGCAAAAGTGGCTTTTTATGGAATATTTCTGAAATCAAATATTTTTTGATCTCCAGAACATGCATTCGGTATAAATGACTTTGCAAAGCATTAGCTTGTCCATTAACATCCAAGTAACCAGGTGTTAATGCAAAATAACATATACTGTATTGCTTAATTACTGTGTGATATAGAGCACTGATCTGTAGAGCCATAGAAGTGCCTTTTTTATTATCATATGCTGTTATAGACCTGGAATTACCTATAAAAATTTAACCTGAAGATTTTCTTTTCCTCATCTAAAAAGATCAACATGTTTTTGTCTTAAGCAGCTGTAAACTATTTAGTACTCTGTTCTATGAGTCAGGGTCTATTACTTGCTTTCTTAATGACTCATGTAAATTCAGAGTAATTCCACTGATTTCAGAGTTGAGGCATTTTGGTGGGTCAATGTTTAGGGACTTCGGTGGAGTCACTGTATTTACACCAATGCAATACATGGCAGAGTCTTTGGCCAACAGGGTGTAATTCTTCCTTCAATTTACACCCAAAAAGCTTCACTGCAACCACCACAGAATCCCACTGAAACCATTAGTGTTGGATGGATGTAGGGCCAAATTCGCCCCAGGGATAGAAACCATCTGTAAATCAGTCCCTTTCACAATATCTCATTGTAAAAATCTTGAGTGGGAGTCACTAACAACAAACACATTCTTCAACAATTGAGGGCTGCACCCATACCATATTGGAGAGAAACAGTTTCTCATGTTCTGTATATCCCATTGCACAGCAGTCTACAAGCAAGTAGAAAACAGAGTGGATTCTTTGAAAGCAAATAAGCCAGGCTTCATAAGTAGCAGAAAAGACAGCTGCTCCCACAACACTGCTGAAGATCAGGGCCTCATAGCATTTCTATTAGAAACCGGGATTTCCGGAGCTCAGCTCTTAGCTATAAAAATGTTCCCGCTGGCTAAAACCTGTGCTTCTTGATGAGTAAGTCTCAGCAGAGAAGCCTCAGTTTTGTAGCTTTTCCACAAGCTGTCCTACAGTGGCTCAAGAGTGTGGTTGCCAATCTCAGGGCAGACTGTTAAGAAACAATACACGAATCCTAAACTGGTTGTGAGTTCTATACTTAGATTTCACCAACCAGTTATCAAGTATAAACTCCTCAGGCACTATAATAGCCTCAATATGGAGTCACAGACAGTCCAACAGGATATTTCGATCTGTCTTGCCATTCAGATACGCTCACCTTTATGATAAACAGTCCCTTACACCAATGATCACAGCAGTTTTCTGGTTACTCCCAGTCCCAAAGGACCAGTCACTTACCCAAAGAGTCAATTACACCTTAAATCTCAGACCCAAGGCAATACTTGTCACCAATCCTATAATAAATCTAAAGATTTATTATATTAAAAAAAGGAAACAAGAGAGTTATTTACATGATGAAAGCAGGTGTGTGTGTGTGTGTGTGTGTATATATATATAAATAAGCAGGTGTGTATTCACACACACTTTTTGAAATTTAAGATTGGAACTTGTGTATAAGAGAAGCTTTTATGAGTAGCAAACTCTAAGTGTCCTTTAGGGCTAATCTAAGGCCATGGTTACACTGGCACTTTATAGCGCTATAAAGCCCCCACGAGCGCTATAACCTACTCCCCGTCCACACTGGCAAGGCACGTAGAGCGCTATAACTGCTGAGTTATAGCGCTATTATAAATCCACCTCCTCATGGGGAATAAGGGCTGTAGCGCAGCTGCTGTAGCGCTACAGCAAGAATGTGGACACCCATTGCGCTACAAGTAATCTCTGGAGATGCCTAGAGCCATTTAAGGCAATTGACGTCTCTTCCCTTTGTTTTGAACTCGGCTGGAGGAATGCGGAAGTACCTCTTTAGAGTTTCTTTCTTAACTCGGCAGATAAGCAATGCAAATGTTTAAGGAGGGAGCCTGTGTGAAAACAAAGCCCTCTGTGAACGGAGGCTCACTGACCGGCTTTCAGAAAAACGGGAAAACCACTGTCTCTCTCCCTCCGCATACACACAACGCATCCCCCCTCACCCCCCTCGTTTAAAAAGCACGTTGCACCCAGCTGAATGCTGGGATACCTGCCCTAATGCGCTGCTCTTAATGTCGCATTAAGTGCCCCAAATGTGGCCATGCTATACCGCAGGAGCATCTGTGTGTGGACATACAATAGCGCTATACATATTACTGTATAAGGGGACCGCTATAACCTATAGCGCTATAATCTTGTAAGTGTAACCATACCCTAAGCTAAGCATTGGGGATCTTCTGCTTTTGCTTAGTAATCCATGCACCTCAGTGTCCAAGCAACATAAAGATACAGTTCCTCCTTGCCCTGAGTTTTTATCCCTCCCCCGACCTTCTGCTTCCACTTGCAAACTTAGGTGATGGGAGAAATTCATGTCTCCTTCACTAGGGGAGGGAGAGCAATCAGCTAAGTGTTTTGTCCTCTCTGATGTTGCACAATAGTTCATCTGGTGCTGATGGGCCTTCCTTGTGGGCAGGACATAACACCTTCTGTTGGAAGCCTTTCATACTAATGAATGTCTCTTCTGTCTAGTGATTCATTTACAGAGGCTTACAATTCAGATGATCAAGTATTACCTTACAACAGGGATCGGCAACCTTTGGCACACGAACCGTCAGGGAAATCCACTGGTGGGCTGGGAAAGTTTGTTTACCTGCGGCGTCCGCAGGTTTGGCCAATCGCAGCTCCCACTGGCTGCGGTTTGCCGTCCCAGGCCAATGGGGGCTGCGGGAAGTGGCAAGGGCTAAGGGATGGGCTGGCTGCTGCTTCCCGCAGCCCCCATTAGCCTGGAGCGGCGAACCGTGGCCAGTGGGAGCTGCAATCAGATGAACCTGTGGACACTGCAGGTAAACAAATCATCCCAGCCTGCCAGCGGATTTCCCTGATGGGCTGTGTGCCAAAGGTTGCCGATCCCTGCCTTACAATATGGGATATAGATGTTATAAGTGAGATAATGCATGCAGCTACCTATAAAGTAAAGGTAAAAAGTCATTCAGTAAAAAGTCTAAATACTAAGCTCATTTTTATAACTCTGATACCATTTTTAACAATATTACTACGCAGGTGCTCCAGACTGATTTCAGCTATGAATGTCAGTGTTCAAGTGAGGCACAGGGACCCGGGCGTGAGCTGGCACTTGGTTTGCTAGTGTCATATCTCCATGCTGTAACTTTTGCAAATGGAAATCCATCTGGTTGTTTTTAAGTTTGCAGAGAGCAAAACCAAATAAAAACAAACCCACATACCCACTTGAAATCCTTACATATTGCAGAGTTTTGTTGCTTTTAAGTACCTCAAAATTGCCTTTTTGTTTTTAAATGATATTTTGGAGGCTATAAATCTTCATATGGGTGGAGTTCTTCTAGTGGTTTGTTTTAACTGCTTTGGTGCTGATTCATATGCTGGTACACTGGACAAAATGCACCTTCATAGTCACCCGGGAATCTGATATGGCCTTATGAAGTCCCCTCTGTCCATTGCAAAGATTAGGTGCATTACCAGACCACTGGGAGGACCCAGCACTGGAATGGCAAAGGGTGCTACAGTTCAGGATGGAGAACTCTTAAGAGAACGCACATTACTGCTGCCTTCAACCAGCACCTGCCCACCATGCTCTGCCTAACTCTTGCCAACACACTCAGTCCCTCACTTCCATGAGTACAATATGCATTCACAAATGTAAATACATTCCCTATAAAACAACCCGAGCAGAGTGGGAGGGGAAAGAAAATGTAAATAAAGTATTAGGATACTGTTCTCAGCACGGATGGCGTTTATGTACAGTGAAGGTCAGACCATGGCCAGGTCAGACCATCTGAAAACAAATTACATTACTGGATTTCCACACACACACCCAGACAACCATTTCCCTTTTCTTCCTGTTTTCAAGCCAAAGGCCCACCAAGCTAGATGTGTACTCCTCACAGAGCCTGGGGCCAGCAGCAGCTGCCTGAAAAAGCTGTAGTTGCCACAAAGAGCAGCAGTTTTAAGAGGCCATGGGAAGGGAAAAGAGTGCACTAGTGCCCTTACCTCCTATAACTAATGGTGAAGGATTCTGGAGAAGAACCCCAAGAGAGGCAGGGCTAGTGGGACTGAACAGGAGAACCTGTGCCACCCTACTCCCTGGGAAGCTGGAGCAGTAGAGGCGTGGTGGAGAAACATTCTCTCCTTCCCTAGTCAACTACCCAAGAATAGATGAGACAGTTGGAAGGGATCTGGGAAGGAGCACCTGATCCTCCCTCTCTCCCCTTGGGGCGGTTACTAACCCTGAGCTTCCCACTTCTGCTGCAGAACTGTCAGCGCCTCCATTGGGCTCCCTTCCTGCTACTGGAAGAGGAGAAGACAAGGCCTGCAAGCACCTCCCATGCCTAAGACCCCTCTCTCTAGGCTAGTTGAATGCATCCACTATCAAAAAGCACCTAGGAGTGGTTACAGAGGCAGCCACAATTGCTCCTTGTTGACCATGCCTCACTTCACCCTAATCTCTCTCTCCCAAGCTCCCATCCTTCAAAGGCAGATTTTCCCCCTCCTCCCCGCATCCTCTAACTGCTTCAAGATCAGGCCAAGGGCCTCACATTTCAACACAGCCTCATTATTGTTTAGGCAAGTTTCCTCATAAAAACTTAGTAGTGCTAGTGACACACCAAGATACGTGTCCGTTTCCCGCAAAGATTGTTGGCACTAACACACAACTTTGTGCTTTTCATGATAAACAGGAAGTAATTCTGAATTGAAACTACACACAACATTGAAAACCACCAAAACCAAACAACAAAAAAAAAGGAAGAAAACATGATTGTTTCAGCAGGTTAAGATGTGGTTATTATTACTTATTCCAGTTGCATTGTCGTGACACATTTATCTATTAGCCAAAGAGGAAGGGGTTGGTTTTCTCCAAGAATTTTAGGTCTATCTTTACTTAAAACAAATTTTATTTAAGAAAGCAGTATGTAGCCCACAAGCATTTTAATTTGGGCCCATCTGTGGAAGGACTCCCATGACAAGACTCTGCTTTCAAGCTTCATTTCAAAACCAAACCATGATGCTGGCCTGCGCTGTACTTCTGGGTTGAAATCAGGCAAAGCTTGGCAACTTGGGAGACGTGTTTATTTTTCAGCACAAGTTAAATTAGGGTGGTGCAAACCAAAACAAGACTTGCACAAACCCCTGAGAACTAACCTGTCCCCTCTCTCTCCTCAACTTTCTCTGCCACAAGAGCAAGGCTGTAGGGAACAAGAGATGGGAGGAGGCTGCGTCTTGGGCTGCATCTGACTCAAGTGACTAGCTAATCCACTAGGGGCCCCACCAGGTTCTCAAGGGAGCCATATTCACTGGGGACTGAGTGGAGAGATGGGCTTGTTCCTTTGTTGGAGGAGGAAATGAAAACTGGGGGGTGCGGGGGGTTGGACTCCAGAAGACTCCATTCCCTTAAAAGAGAAAGTATGACTTACAATAGCAGCAGAGTTTTTTCACTCTTGTTCAGAGACTTTGAGATTTTCCAGACAGATTCTATCCTCCTTGAGACTCAAACATTATACAAAGGAAGTGCAAGAGGAGAGTTAACCCTTTGGCTATACTGGTATTTTAGCCAGAATCACAGGCAGCTTTTAGTTTTGCATCTTACACTTGGTTGAACGAGATAAAAAGCAGGTGTCAAATTTCCCTATTTAATCAGATTAATTGGCCTGAAATGAAAAATGAACCAAATTTGTGTCCCTACCTCTCAGCCCAATTTCATTTAGTTCATCAAATCCCTCACAGGTCTGATCTCTCTTAGAGTAATGCAATGATTAGTTACATTTCTGTATCACTATATTATATTTTGTATGCGTGTGTGTACACACACGTTATTATAACTGTCTATTTACACTGATGTGCATGGCGCATTAAAGAAAAACTAAAAGATACCGTCCCTGCTTCTTTATCATTTAAATTATAATTCCCCGACTGTATTTATGCAACAGCCCCTACTGCCAAGGGAAGAGCTCACATATTGCACATTTCTGCATTATTAATTTAGCCAACAAGCAATGATATTTCCACTTTCAGGCCACATCTGTTGGCTGGCTCTACAGCCACTCCTTCTAATGTGCAGTACTATCAGACAGTTAGAAATGTGCTGCTAAGTGCTAGTGTGAGTTAAAAGTTGACTTCAGGTATCAGGACTTGAATCAGGGGACTAGCAGGCCACAGCACTGTTCTGTCAAGAATGACCTTTCAAAGGCTCTCCCCATTTCTTCTCCACCCCATTCCCGATTCTCATTCTAAGAAGTCCTAATACAGAGGTCTTCTCGTTTGGAATTTGCCTCGCTCCAGCTGAATTCAGCACTTATAGGCAACCAAAGGGTGACACACTTCGTGGCACACTATTCAGCACAAGTCTAATGACCATATAGTGCATCAAATGGTGCAAAGGGCCTCATGATATGTAGCTACATATATTATATAATCCACATAGCACACCTGGAATTTTAGATTAGGAATTATTGAGTGAAAAGGAGAGTTTTCTATTCTGAGGGAGCACAGTCTATCGGTTAGAGAAAAGGGCCAGACTTAGAATTTGATTCTTGACTCAGCCACTGACTCACGGAACGAGCTTGTGCAAGGCTCAAGTAAATGTCCCTCTACCAGAGTTTAACCCTCTTTCAAATGATAAAATAATATTACTCAGTTCACAGAGGTGCTGCAAAGCCTGAAAAATGTTTGTAGAGTATCTCGAGATATTCAAGTGAAAGGAACACTGCATAGTATTATTAATCTGTGAGCGCGTGCATGTGAGTTGAAGATAGGGGCCAGCATCCTTGCTCTAGGACTGTCTCTGAATTCCAGACATATTTAGTGGGGGTTCCTAGAATGGCTGCATACCTAGAGCAGCAGTTGGATTCCCTTGTTTCGTTCAGCCTTACAATCAAAGGATTCCATTCGGTCCATTCTTGTGGAAGCTTATAACACTGCAAAAAATAACTGGTATGCCAGGTCAGCAATTTCCACTGCAGGAAAATACTGGCCTTGGTGACCTGTGTTCTAATTAAAACAAGCAACCCGACAGAGGCGATTAGGGTGGGTTGGCAGATGGATGAGTCTGGCAAGCCTTGGAGTATCAAATGGAGGACATTCCTATTCTCTAGCACAGCGGTTTTCAAACTATGGAGAGCCGCGACCCTTTTTCAGTTTCTTCAGCGGCGCTGCAGACCCTTGTATGCCTGCCGAAAAGCCGCCGAATGAATTACTTCCGCATTCGGCGGCTCTTTTCAGTGGACATGCCGAGTGCTCCCGAAATAGCTCAGTATGTCCGCCGAAAAGCCACCGAATGCGGAACTAATTCATTCAGCGGCTTTTCAGCAGCACCGGGAGCTCGCGACCCTCCTGGGAGCGCTCACCGACCCCCATGGGGGTCGCAACCCCCAGTTTGAGAACCCTGCTCTAGCGGGAAGCAGAAAATCACAGAATATTTGGGTTGGAAGAGACTTCAAGAGGTCATCTTATCCAATCCCCTGCTCCAGGCAGGAACACCACCAACTAAACTGTGACAGCCAGGACTCTCTCAAATTGGGCCTTAAAAACCTCTAAGGATGGAGATTCCACCACCTCCCTGTGTAACCCATTCCAATGCTTCACCACCCTCTTAGTGAAATAGTTTTTTCTAATATTCAACCTAGACCTCCCCCACTGCAAGTGGAGACCATTGTTTCTTGTTCTGTCATTTGCCACCACTGAGAACAGACTAGCTCCATCCTCTTTGGGAATCTCCCTTCAGGTAGTTGAAGGCTATCAAATCCTGCCCTCAATCTTCTCTTCTGTAGACTAAACCAGCCCAGTTCCCTCAGCCTCTCCTCATAAATCATGTTCCCCAGTCCCCTAATCATTTTTGTTGCCCTCCTCTAGACTCTCTCTAATTTGTCCACATCCTTTCTGTAGTGGGTGGGGGGCGGAAGACCAAAATTGGACACAGTACTCCAGATGTGGCCTCACCAGTGCCAAATAGAGGGGAATAATCACCTACCTCGATCTGCTGGCAATGCTCCTAATAATACAGCCCAATATGCCATTCATCTTCTTGGCAACAAGGGCACACTGCTGACTCAGATCCAGCTTCTCGTCCACTGTAATCCCCAGGTCCTTTTATGCAGAAATGCTGCTTAGCCAGTCAGTCCCCATCCTGTAGTGATTCATGGGATTCTTCTGTCCTAAGTGCAGTACACTGCACTTGTCCTTGTTGAACCTCATCCGATTTCTTTTGGCCCAATCCTCCAACTTCTCTAGGTCACTCTGGACGTGATCCCTTCCGTCCAGCATATCTACCTTTCCCCCCATATAGTGTCAGCTGTGAACTTGCTGAGGGTGCAATTCATCCCATCATCCGATCATTAATAAAGATGTTGAACAAAACCGGCCCAAGGATCAACCCATGCGGCACTTTGCTTGATACCGGCTGCCAATTAGATATCAAGCCATTGATCACTGTCCGTTGAGCCTGCCAATCTAGCCAGGTTTCTATTCACCTTATAGTCCATTCATCCAATCCATAATTCTTTACTTTGCTGGCAAGAATACTGTGGGAGACTGTATCAAAAGCTTTGCTAAAGTCAAGATAGATCACATCAACTGCTTTTCCCATATCCACAGACACAGTTATCTCATCATAGAAGGCAATCAAGTTGGTCAGGCATGACTTTCCCTTGGTGAATCCATGTTGACTGTTCCTGATCACCTTCTTCACCTCCAGATGCTTCAAAATAGATTCCTTGAGGACCTGCTCCATGATTTTGCCAGGGACTGAAGTGAGGCTAACCGGTCTATAGTTCCCCGGGTTCTCTTTCTTCCCTTTTTACAATAGGGGCACTCTATTTGCCTTTTTCCAGTCAGTCCAGGACCTCCCCAAAAGGCTACGAGTTTTCAAAGATAATGGCCAAACATCAGCCAACTCCCTCAGCACCCTTGGGATGCATTAGATCTGGACCATGGACTTGTGCATGTCCAGCTTTTCTAAATAGTCCTTAACCTGTTCTTTCACCACTGAGAGCTACTCACCTCCTCCCCATACTATGTTGCCCAGTGCAGCACTCTGGGAGCTCACCTTGTCTGTGAAGACCGAGGCAAAAAAAGCATTGAGTACTTCAGCTTTTTCCACATCATCTGTCACTAGGTTACCTCCCCCATTCAATAAGGGTCCCACACTTTCCCTGACCTTTTTTTTTGTTGCTAAAATACCTGTAGAAACCCTTCACATCCCTTGCTAGCTGCAGCTTCAGTCATGCTTTGGCCTTCCTGATTACACCCCTGCATGCTCTAGCAATACTCCTCCCTAGTCATCTTTTCAAATATCCACTTCTTGTAAGCTTCCTTTTTGAGTTTAAGCTCACTGAAGATTTCATTGTTAAGCCAAGCTGGTCACCTGCCTATTTGCTATTCTTTCTACACATAGGGATGGCTTGTTCCTGCATCTTTAAAATACAGCCAGCTCTCCTGGACTCCTTGCCCTCTTCATATTAGCCTCCCAGGGGATCCTGCCCATCAGTTCCCTAAGGGAGTCAAAGTCTGCTTTTCTGAAGTCCAGAGTCCGTATTTTGCTACTCTCCTTTCTTCCTTTTACGAAGAACCAGAACTCAGTCATCTCAATGTCACTGCTGACTAGGTTGCCACCCACTTCTAATTCCCTTAGCAATTCTTCCCTGTTTGTAAGCAGCAGGTCAAAAGGAGTATGACCCCTACTCAGTCCCTCCAGCAGTTGTAGTGAACAATCCAGTAACGTGTCCCCAGCATTCTCCAAAAACTTCCTGGATTGTTTGTGCATTGCTGTATTGCTCTCTCAGCAGATGTCAGGGTAATTGAAGTCCCCCATTAGAACTAAGGCCTGTGATCTGGAAACTTCAGTTAGTTGTCTGAAGAAAGCAGTCTTCATTCATCCCAAAGGCAGAATTTGTGTGTGCTTTTGAAATGGAGCATCTCCTACATGGAGAACTGATGCCACCATGGAAATTATATGAATCAAAGGTTCTCACAAAGCTGTATTATGTACCCACATACTGGCGAGCGCTGTTCACTGGACGCTGATCCATGGACTATTACTATTTCCAAACCAAGTAGGAAGATGTAAGGGTGATAAGTGTGTGAGGAGCTGATCAGCTCATCCTGTTGGGCACAAAAAGGGTCTGCCATGAAATGAGGAGAGGGAATGAGAAGGAACCTCCAGGCCTAGAATGACAGAATCACAAAGTCTTACATCCCACCTCAGACAGCCTCAGATTTTCCGTCTTTAGGGGAGGGAAGAAAGCTTTTGATGTGATTGGTTTGGAGTAAGTGGTTACACAAAGGGTGCATTCTGGACTGGACCTCCCTGCTGCACAAACTACATTAATAATACAGTGGAAAACAAACGGAAAACAGAATTCTATCCAGTGCAGAGCATCAGCAATCCCTGCAGAGGGCTCTGATGGGTGTGCAGATAATGAAAGGCAGATCTCTTTTTAGCATTTAATCAGTCAAATAAATCACCTAAGGCAAAGGTGACACATGGGACATCCAAGGGCATTTTGCAGAGCTGCTGCTCCTTCCCAAGCATAAGCAGAGAGAGCAACACTGATTCCTTTTCATGGCTGCCTGACATGCAGTGATTTCAGAATTTCCTTTCGACAGCACCACAGAGAAGCCCAGGCAGGAAGCCAGATTAGTCACACATGATACTAGGGGAAAACTTACAAGCAATTTACAAGCAAAGCAGCTACGCATTGGAAAGGAACACGGCCAAGTCTTGTATCTCTCCTGCAAGAAAAAAAAATCTGCAGAGCAGGAGCCAAGTTTTAGAACTCACACAATTGCTGGCCTCAGCACAGTCAGAACCTCTGCTGGCCCCTGGTCATGTCTCAATGGAATTAATCGTAAGGAAGCATCCATCTGTGCCCCTTCCCAGGGGTCAACTATTAACGCCATGTCGTCCTCTCATTTTTGCACTCCTGGTGCTGCTAAACGAGCATCATGAAGCAACAGGCCAATCAGCAAACCAAATCGTTTCCCCAAAACAACGAGACATGTTTGAAAATTAATCCCCTAACTGATTAGTCCAAGGCTACACAAGTGAGTCAGCGATGGAACCATAATTAGAACCCAGGAGCTCCCAAATCCATGTCTGATATTATATATTTAATCCAGCAAACAAGTCAGCCTCTCCTTACCCAGGTGGATTGAGAATTAAGACTGGGGCTAACGACAGACAGAAAACCCATGACAGAAGGCAACAGAAGCCACTACACATCACTGACATCAGAAAACAGTTGCTAAGCACCCTAATGAACACAGCTTAATGTGACAGAATCTAAGACTACATCTATGCTTAAATTGCTACAGCAGGCAGCTGTGACAGGAGTTCTTCTACTGCTGCAGTTATTCCACCTCCCCAAGATGCAGTAGCTAGGTCGACAGAAGAATTCTTCCATCAACCTAGCCTTGTCTACACGGGGCCTTAGCTACATCGCTTAGGAGCATGGATTTTTCAGAGCCCTGAGTGACGTAGCTAGGTCAACTTCACTTTACATTTTTAGTGAAGACAAGCTCTAAATTTGGCAACATATCTTGCGGTGGAGACAATCTTGCCTGCTGGAATAGAAACCTGCTTTGAAAAAGTAACACTGCCTACAAAGCCCAGTTTGAGCAATGGTCTGACTTCTATTTTTACATGAAAGCATCTGATCCTTAACTCATATTTACCTCCAGGAGAATCTGGTGACTCAAAAGACACTCCACAATTACAATGAAGATCTTGGGCATATCATATAAACAAAATCAGCACTCTCTGGAGAATTATGATTTACCTAACAAGAGTCCAAGTTGATAAAGAAACGAGGATTGTACAAGATACTCAAAGTCAGAAACACTCACCGTCACCAAAATTAAGCTCTGAATTTTCAGAAAGCTCTTGCTGCTTGATAAGTTTGGACCATCTTATCAATGCCCAGTGAGCAAAAATAATTTTAACTGGAACTGGTTGAAAAATGGAAAATTAATTTCATAAAGAAATTCAAGGGTTTTGAAATGGATCTTTTCAATTTTTTTCTAGTAATGTTATCAATTGTTTTCCTGGGATGATCAAAATGTTGTCTAAATGCTTCTAGAAATGTTTAGTTTGTCAAGACTACAATTTGCAGATTTTTGGTAAATGAAAAATGTCAATAACGTTTTCCATTGGATTCGGAAACAAATAGGATTATGGTTCTGGGATTAGCTGTATCTTTGCCTTCTCCCTCTGTCTCTCACCTTTCCAAGTGACAGGTCTACACTGGCATTTGTCTCAGAACAAAATTCTGGGATTAAGCCCACTTTTAGACTCGACTGACTAGGCTCCAGTACCCCATTTACCAACCCCATTACCTCGGCAGGCCCAACTGGATTTAGACCCTGTTACAGACTTCCCTTCATTCCCTCCAGGAATGGTGACAGTATGAAACTGTAGTGACTCAGGACAGCTTCTTCAAAATGGTATTATTTGTCCAAAGGAACAGAACAAACACAGAGAAAAACAGGTTAAAACATCAGATCTACAGGCAGAGTCTTACCTAAATTAGCCTTTATTTGCCAGTTTAAGTGCGTCCCATTTGACCCAAGCACCTCTCCATATTTGGGATGAGTGAAACAGGCTGTACCCTGAAGCTGACCCTCTCTGACAATCTGACCACCCAATCTGTGTCTCAGAATAGGCTACAGGAGCTCTCTACGGCCCATACCACTTTTGGTTCCTGAAGTCCTAACCTAGCTCTGGTGGATTTAACTCCCTAGTTACCCATTGCCTGGCAACACAATAACTACCAAGCCCAGAGAGATACAGATAACTCTGCAGGGATGGGATGCCAGTAAAGGTGACAGAAGATGGGAAAGGAAGGAGTGTCTTGTGGTTAAGGCACAAAACAGAGTCAGATGTGAATTCTACTCCTGAGTCTGCCAAGAACTTCCTATGTGACTTTGGGAAAATGATGTAGAGCCCCTGTCCTGCAAGATGCGGAGTTCCCACAACTCATATTGACTTTCATAGGATATGTGTTTGTCATCGCTTCACCACTTTTTGTCTCACTTTCCTCTTCTATAAACTGGGTATAATATTAGTATCGTACCTCGTGGCAATGTTTGTAAAGTGTGTTCATTCCTTGGATGGAAGACACTACATAAGTGTGAAGTATTACTATTATATTGAATTCTGCTGCAGGCATCTCTGACGTCCATCACAAAGGAGTATCATGAAACATACCAAATGTAATTTAAAACACCTGAATTGGATCTTTGTGATGAGATGGGAAAACAAGTTTTCAGAGTTTTCTTTATATTAAGGGATGCCAAGGGGTGTTTGTACAGGTTATGGAGACAGCAAGGATGTGAGCTACAGCACAGTGTATTCAGTGAAACCAACAGCTGCCTAAGAGGAGGCTACAATTCCCATAATTCCAACTGGTTAGGGGTCAACACTAAATAGTGGACAATTCCTGAGGCTTCTGTGAATGTGAGCAAGCAGGGTTGGGGAGTGGGGGCGGGAGGAGAGAGGCACAAATGCTTCAGCATTTCCGAAGTCAGGAGACTCTAGTAGGATGTAATCTATGTAGGAATCCATGAACTCAGACACTTGCCCTGGAAGCTGATCTACTACTTGCCTGAACAATAATTTTTGGGGTATGTAAGGGTTAAATAAAGACATGAAAAACTGCTGGTGTGCTGGTGAATTTACATACTAATATAAACATAAAGAATATGATGTAAATAATCCAGGGCTTACTGGACAATTGGATCCAGGGGAACAAGTACTGCAGTAAAGAAGCCCACCCACTCAAATCCGCCTCTGGGTCAGCCTGTTCTTCTTCCAACAATAATGAGCCTTTAACTCTAGCCACAAGGCAGGTCAAGCACTGCAGTGATTAGGTACTGAAGGAGTGAATTTTATCTGGTGAGAAGCTCAGTCTAACAAGCACATATTAGAGAGAAGTACAGCCTTAAAACTGGAATATAAAGTATTGGGTCTGCATTTTATGACTGTTTCCAGTCTCTCTTTTCTAGATCTGAACACCACACTTCTTCTGAGGCACATCTGTTTCAGATCTGCAATAACCTGGGGTCTCGGAGTCTCTGTATCTGCATCAAAGAGCTATTGTGCCCAGCAGCTTTTGAAAACAAACTTGCCCGCCCACTGCCTGAGGCACTCACTGGCTCGAAGCTGATTGGCGGCTTCCTCTTACGTGTCCTGAATACGATCCACTAGAACTCAAACGCCCAACAAGGAGAACAGAGCTAACTGGCGCCTTACCTGAAATCCACACATTCACACACAGTATTTTTTTTTCCTGAAACTCAAATATTGCTTTAGAGCTTTGAGATGTTGAATTTGAATTCCAGACTGCTCTTGAAAAAGCACAAGAAACCATATGGGAAACCACAGCACCTTACTAAAACAAAAGAAATGTAGGAATACATTATACAAATATAGTACAGCAATGGCCCCAGAGAATGCAGAATTACTACTGTACGTTTTAGGGTTTGGCACCATTACTATAGAATACTGCAGTATTTTTATAGGATTTGTCCACTGTCACAAGGCCATGAGTTAGCATCCCGGGGCAGTGGAATAGACTCTTGTTACAAAGTCAATAAGTGGGTGCCACAAACCACAAGCTTTATCCCTGTAGAGCAGTATCAGAGCCCCACAGGCCTCTGCAAGTCTTTAACAAGCAGACTGCAGCCGATTACTGATGGCTTCTTCCTCCTTCTTGCAAAGGATCGGTTCTTAACTGAATCAGCATATGGCACATTGCATCCTGAATATTAATATTGTGGTTCTGTAGCTGTAGCGGTCACTTGAGCAACAATGCCTTACAAAATTATAGCAAGAGTTAAAGGGAAATGGCTGCCATTCGAGCCTTTGAAAAAGTCCCCAATAAACTCTGGGGGAGGGTTCCAGAGGAGTGCATGTACATCAGAGAAGAGCATGTAAATTGATATGTGCTCCTTACCAACATTAAAACTTAATATGGTTAGGGTGGAGTCAGTGGGAGAATAGGAAGTAGGTGACAGATCCTAGGTGGTGATCCTGGCAAAGGGAGGGTAACACCTTGGTGAACTGTTTGCTGTCCCTTAAAGGCAAGACAGTCTTCTATTTGTCTCCAAATTATGCTGGTGGTTGAGATAGGAAGGAGGCTTTTTCCTTGTAGCAGTAAATCAGCAAATTTTTTGAGAGATGCTGCTGGAGAGGTCATTTCAATGTTATATGTAGCAGGTTTTAGAGTCAAACAGAAGAATCAGGAAGGTTTTTAGTAACGTGTAAGAAAATAAATAGGAGAGAGGGAACGGAAGAGGTAGGGAGAAAAAAGGATAAAATAAAGTGAAGGAGGAGTCATGTTTTGCTTCTCCTTATAAACCTGTCCAGGAGTCCCATAAGTGAAAAGCTTAATGAAGAGATGGAGGTGCTTGATTCACCATGCACAAAGAGGCTAGACTGACCTCTTACAATACCTCTTATGGGCAGGATTGTTCAAACTGTCTCTTTCTTCTGGACTTGTACCCTAACTATGGCTCCTAATGCTACAGTAATAATAATATTTTTAAAAAATAACAAACAGTTTATTTTAGTCTGATGCATGCAAATTTCATAGTGGGACTATCACCCACTGATATGAGAAATTCAGAGTCTTCAGACACACTCTGGATAGAAAAGGCAGGATTACCAAGGAAAACAAGGCCATGCAGATCCTAGAATATAAATCAGATTATATCTAACCAGTTACTAATCATTTGTTTTAACAGCTGTCTTATTAGTCAGGAGCCTGATTCCGTGCCCATTAAAGCCAACGAGAGTTTTGTTACTGTCTTAAATGAAAACAGGATGGTGCTTCAAGTCATTCACTGACACCAGCTGAGACACATGACTGATAAAGTGCCGAAATTATGGTGTATACAGAGGCAGAGGAAACGGAAAGAAAGGGAATTTTTTTTAAAAAAAGCCAGATCAATATAATAGCAGCCGTGTTACAGACGCTGGATGCAAAGTTACTCCTTTCACACTTGTTTGGACTGGGGATATCAGAGGAGCTGTGTAGATTCCTTTTCAGTGTGCTGGGAAATTAAATGAGTGGCTTTTCAGGAGACAGAAAGCTTCTGTGTATCTGCAAGGAGGATTTCCATAAACTTCTTCATTAATGTATCATGTGCTCACTCTGGACTGTAGCTCTCTTTGTAGGACAGGATAACTTAATGCAAGTGACTCAATGCCAAGTCTCTTATGTGTGCAGAGTCTATATCTGTGGGGGGATTCTTCAGTCTTTACTGGAGTGGCAGGGAGAGGGTGCACATAATAGAAGACACCCCTTCCCAGCTTCATAATAATGTTCTGTTCTGTTTAAATGCTGGATGCATTACTGCAAATATACTATGTGGCCTAAGCACTCAGGACCAGCCACAAATCCCTTAGAGATACAACTTAATGCTATAGGCCAAGTCTGCATCCCTACATGCCAAGCCTCTGGAAAATGGCTTGGCACATGGGGCTTCTGCAGTAGTTAGAGAGAACAGAATCTTCCCCTCAGGCCCCTCCATGACTGCTACTGCTGCTTCAGTGAAGTAACAGCCCATGACTGCTATGCCTTCAGCACTGCAGGCTGCTGAATCCCCATAGGACCAGATCCTCCAGTCCCAAAACCAGCTTCTGGGACAGTAAGACAGGACAGCTCCTGGAGAGTAGATCTAGGATACACAGGCCCTGCAGACCACTGAACGGGATCCTCAGAATGCACTCCCCTGTACTTTCATGCACCAGCACTACACCAGTTTCATTCTGTACTGTGAGTTCTACACCCAGGCTAGGGTGGACATACAGGATCTGCCCTGTAAGCATGTGCATTATAGGCTGAGAAGAGGCCTTAATATTGCGCTAAGAGGAATTGCTAACAAAAGGAATCAGGAAAGCCCAATACATTGCTACCTGCCAAGTCAAGCACAGGATCGGCCGGTCTGTTCACTACAGGACCTCCTGATTTTTGAGAGGATAATACCTGCAAGGGCCCCTGCTCTCCCCAAAATGAGCTGTTTGGCTCATTGCATTTTTCTCATCACTAGCGCTCCTGCCCCTGTTCTAGGATTTTACACCTTGTGCTGCAAAGAGAATTTGAGAGTAAACAGGTTGTTATGTGTAGGCAAATTCAGAAATAAAAAGGTGTTGTACAAAATTACATACAAAATTTCATTTCAAGAGTAAGGTTTAGCATGCACACAAAGTCTCTCTCTCTCTCTCTCTCTCTCTCACACACACACACACACACACCCCTACCTTAGCAATCAAACTCCATTTTATATCACATTGTGAGAGAAGAGCGTAGACCAGAAGAGAACATGAGGTCTACGGCGAGAATGTTACTTACTCTCTATACCATATATCATCCCACAAGATAATGGGACAGACTCCAAAACCAATACAATTAACCACATGAAGGACAAAACAATATAAAGTCGGTGCTAAAAATACACCTGTTCTTATAGTGCCAGATCCACAAAGGGACCTAGGTGTTGCTATGCCTAACTTTTAGGCATCTTGCCACAGTGGAAAATTAGGTTGGTAGGTTCTCTGCAAAATGCAGGGGGAGAGTTAGGTGCTTAGGAATAGGATCCAAAAAAACCAGCATGCCAGCCAAGGAGCCACCTAGGCTAGCCAATAGAAAATGCCAAGGAGAGGATTGTGGCCTAAATCCTGCTCCTCTCAGGGAGTTAGGCACTTAAAGTTTGGGCCAGAAAGCGGCTCCAATCTCTGCCAGGGATTCTCAGCCATGAACCTGGCCCTGGAATGGAGTGCCTACACTGTATTTTGCAAGAAACAGGTATGTGTGTGTCAGGGGCAGAGGTATTCTGGATTACAAGATATTCTGTGGTGGGAATCTCAAGATCTCCTGTTGAAGTTATTTGATTGGGTATAAAGAATTAAATATCCCTTGGGCCAGAAGGAGAGAGAGAGAGAGAGAGAGAATGTCCAGTGGTTCTCACCTGAGATGTGGGAAACTCAAATTCAAAACCTGCTCCATTCAGGCAGAGGCAGGGAATTAAATCAAGGTCTCCAGGTGAGTGCCCTAGTCCCTGGGCTAAAGGTTATAAGGGAGGCCTCCTCCTCCTCCTCCCACCCCAGGTGTTTTGTGTGAGCTTTGGACATGTTCTGAAAACACCTAGCAAAACAGGCCCCACAGTCTGAAGATCCTACTGAGTTTAGGTGTAAGATAGGTGTCCAGTCCAGGTGGCTGTGCATATGCGCACTTGCAGGAACTCAGGTGCCTAACGATTTTAGGCACCCCGAGGCTAGGCAGCATCTGAGGCAGAATTTTGAAGATCCCACTAGCATCCAAATGTTGGACTTGGACACCTAAAATTGGCCATTAGGTACCAAAGTCCATTTCTGGATCCAGTTAATGTACTACTGCACATCTGACTTCCTGACATGCTGCATCAAAATATAGTACCTATTTCAAACCTGGCAAGGATCTTACAGTTATATAGTGCTGCCAAAAAGGTTATTGTATCACCAGACCTTAAGTGTTAAGACATGTTTGATGTACTCATCACCCAATTTCATGAGTCATCCTGATGTCTCCTACCATTGCATATAGTGAAGGCCTACCAAATTCACACTCCATTTTGGTCAATTTCACTGTCGCAGATTTCATGATTTCAGCTATTTAAATCTAAATTTCACAATGTTGTAATTGTAGCAGTCCTGACCTAAAAAGGAGTTGTGTGTGGGGGGGGGGGGTGGGTGGGTCATAAGGTTATTTTTGGAGAGGGGTTGCGGTACTGCTAACTTTACTTCGATGCTGCTGCTGGTGGCAGCACTGCCTTCTGAACTGAGCCACTGGAGAATGGTGGCTGCTGGCTGGAAGCCCAACTCTGAAGGCAGAGCCACCTCGAGCAGCAGCACCGTAGAAGTAAGGATGGCCTGGTATGGTATTGCCACCCTTCTGTGCTGCTGGTGGTGAGGCATTGCCTTCACAGCTGGGTACCTAGCCATCAGCAGCTGCCGCTCTCCAGTCACCCAACTCTGAAGGCAGCACAGAAGTAAGGGTGGCAATACTGCAACCCCCTATAATAACACTGGTCTACAATTTTTTAGAAGTCGTCTGCTTCAGAGATAAAATGTGATATTTATTATGTATTTTGATGTGCTGAATTCAAATATGACAATTAAAACAACTGATTGGCTACTGTTTCTAAGATATTTAAGTTTTTACATTTTATGTCTATGTATATTGTGTAGATAGAGTTTTAATCATAAATTGTAAACCTAGGTCTTTTCACGTGTTTATGGTTGCTTTACATGATAATATTTCACCTGTCCTGTTTATGTAACACTTTAAAAATCAGCAAAAGGGTTATATAAATAAAATGTATTACGAAACAAAAGGCAAAAAACTATTATGTACATAGTTTAGTCCTATTCAGTGTCTACTCGGCGCTTCTTGGCTTGTCTCTTGTATTCATTAAATGGAGCATCTCTTGTCACTGTCCAGCAATAGTCTGCAAGCATTGATGGGCTCCATTTGCCCTGATAGCGTTTCTCTGTTGTTGCAATGTCCTGGTGAAATCGCTCGCCGTGCTCGTCGCTCATTGCTCCGCAGTTCGGCGGAAAAAATCTAGATGAGAGTGCAAAAAATGTATCTTTAGTGACATGTTGCAACCAAGGCTTTTGTATGCCTTGAGAAGGTTTTCCATCAACAACCTGTAGTTGTCTGCCTTGTTCTTTCTGAGAAAATGTATTGCCACTGACTGGAAGGCTTTCCATGCCGTCTTTTCCTTGCCACGCAGTGCATGGTCAAATGCATCATCTCGAAGAAGTTCACGAATCTGAGGACCAACAAAGACACCTTCCTTTATCTTAGCTTCACTTAACCTCGGAAATTTTCCACGGAGGGACTTGAAAGCTGCTTGTGTTTTGCCAATGGCCTTGACAAAGTTCTTCATCAGACCCAGCTTGATGTGTAAGGGTGCTAACAAAATCTCCCTTGATTCAACCAGTGGTGGATGCTGAACACTTTTCCTCCCAGGCTCCAATGACTGTCGGAGTGGCCAATCTTTCTTGATGTAGTGGCAATCTCTTGCACGACTATCCCATTCGCAGAGAAAACAGCAGTACTTTGTGTATCCAGTCTGCAGGCCAAGCAAGAGAGCAACAACCTTCAAATCATCACAAAGCTGCCACTGATGTTGGTCATAGTTCATGCACCTCAAAAGTTGTTTCATGTTGTCCTAGGTTTCCTTCATATGGACTGCATGACCAACTGGAATTGATGGCAAAACATTGCCATTATGCAGCAAAACAGCTTTAAGACTCATCTTCGATGAATCAATGAAGAGTCTCCACTCATCTGGATCGTGAACGATGTTGAGGGCTGCCATCACACCATCGATGTTGTTGCAGGCTACAAGATCACCTTCCATGAAGAAGAATGGGACAAGATCCTTTTGACAGTCATGGATCATGGAAACCCTAACATCACCTGCCAGGAGATTCCACTGCTGTAGTCTGGAGCCCAACAGCTCTGCCTTACTCTTGGGTAGTTCCAAATGCCTTACAAGGTCATTCAGTTCAGCTTGCGTTATGAGGTGTGGTTCAGAGGAGGAGGATGGGAGAAAATGTGGGTCCTGTGACATTGATGGTTCAGGACCAGAAGTTTCTTCCTCTTCCTCGTCTGACTCAAGTGAGAATGATTCTGGTGCATCAGGAACCGGCAGTCCTTCTCCGTGGGGTATTGGGAGTATAGCTGATGGAATGTTTGGATAATGCACAGTCCACTTCTTCTTCTTTGACACACCTTTCCCAACTGGAGGCACCATGCAGAAGTAACAATTGCTGGTATGATCTGTTGGTTCTCTCCAAATCATTGGCACTGCAAAAGGCACAGATTTCCTTTTCCTGTTCAACGACTGGCGAAGATTTGTTGCACAAGTGTTGCAGCATATCTGTGGGGCCCATCTCTTGTCCTGATCTCCAATTTTGCAGCCAAAATAAAGGTGATAGGCTTTCTTAACCATAGTGGTTATACTATGCTTTTGTGATGCAAAAGTCACTTCACCACAAACACAGCAGAAGTTATCTGCATTGTTCACACAAGTACGAGGCATCTCTGCTCACTTTGGCTAAACAGAAATGTGTCCCTTTGCAAAATCAAACACTGACAAATACGAGCACGACCCTGTATGATTTCTAGAGCCGATATAGGGCAATTTGTTCAGCAGAGTGATGTCAGCTTCGTTATGATTGCATCATCCATGACTTCTAGGAATAACATGATGCAATTCATATCATGTATGACACAATACCAGCTTCAGATTGCATCATTCATTGTTTTGCCTAAAAAGCAAGTACTGTCCAACCCAGTCATAGATTTATTCATAGATCCAGTCAAAGATGTATTTTAGTCATTTCTGGTTTAAATTGAGATCCCTTTCCTTTATAACTCACTTATCCTCTGCCATTCCCACGTCAAGGGTCGTATATACTGACCCAATAGCATATCTTGAAAACTAGAGCCAATCAACAATTTTAAGCATCATTTTTGTTCTCAGTGACCCAGAATTAGTAAAGTTTGACTACATTTATTTCAGAAGTATTTTGGCTGTAGAGCAGTGTAATCTTTCCACCCCCCTGCAACTCCCTTTTAGGTCACAAACTCCAATTTGAGAAACACTGGTCATCCTCCTGACAGCTGTATAGTATAGGGTAAAAGCACACAGAAAACCAGATTTCAGAGGGGGAGACCAGATTTCACAGTCCGTGATGTGTTTTTCATGGCTGTGAACTTGGTAGGGCCTTACATGTAGTGCTGTACCCAGGTCATCCCAGAAGCATATGAATCTTAGTGATGTATGTACACGGGTCCAGATTCTCTGCTGCTGCAAACTGGTGAAGCTCCATCGAAGTCAATGGGGCTACAATGACTTTCAACAAATGCGCCAGATCCTGAGTTGATGGAAGGAAGGAAGGGGGTAGCAAGACCACTCAGTCTGCACTGGGAAAAACCTGATGCTGGAGGCGTCAGAGCAAGCTGAAGAATTCAGAAAGGAACAGATACAATTTTCCATCCATCACCGGGATTGGTGCTATCTTTCCGTAACAGCAAAGATAGAGAAGAGAACGTGGTGCTGCTGTACAGCCAGTGAGCTGAGACAAGAAACCATCATGACCCTGTTCTGAAGAGCTTACAGTAAAGTCACAAGTGGGAACAATACAGAACAAGGGTCCATATAGTTATTATAGCTTGAATGTTTCACGGATAGGTGGGTTTGGAGACTTTTCTGCTGGAGGAAACTTAACACACATTAACCAGCAGGCTTTTCCAACCAAAAGGTATTGAAAGTGGCAAAGCGAGAGGCCAGAGACACCTAGATGCAGACACACCGGGTGTAGGAGAAGAAGAGTGCAGGACAACAGCTGTGCTGAACCTTAAGCATAAAAATTAACATTTAGTGTATGCATGAATTTGAATAATATATTTGCTAATCATAACAAAAAATGATGACTCTACCCTAGGAGCCACGTTTACCCAGAAAACTTGACCCAACCTCTAAATTTTTACTATCCTAATGGCACGAATGATATGCTGGATCTATAGGCACAGTTAGGCTGTTAGATGTCTAAATTCAGAAATTTGTGTCTTGAGTTAATTTGTGTTGGCTCCACTGTTCCTGCAATTGATTGCAAGCCTAACACGAGGCTGTTTTTTTTTAAAAAAATAAACTAGCCCAGTGTGTTCATTCTTTCAATTCAGCAAAGATATTTAAATGGAGTTTTAAAAGTTAAGAGAGAGTAAGTAGCAAGAATGGAGCAGGGGAAGAATGTAGCAGTGGGTGGGAAAAAAAGAATGAGGAAGACGATATGAGGGTTAGTGAAGTGTGGCTTGGTGATTTTACAAACTAGGATTGGCAAGGCATTTCACATGCCAGGGGCAGTGTTGTAAGATGCACAGAGATGGAATTGCACATAGGAAGTGAACAGAATAACAAGACTTGCATCACTGCTTAAATGGAAGGGCTGGAGATGGACTTGTGAAGAAGCCATTTCAACATGTGGATTTTGGCAGAGTCCCTGTCACATCCTGAAGATGAAGAATGGGAAGTTTACCCTGTCTGGAAAACAACTATAAATACTTCCCCACTAGAGTACTGCTGTAACAGCAGGACGTTCTAGTATTGGGAGAATTTGTATTAAGAAGCAACACTACATTACACTGATTGTTTTTTTCACCTACCTGCTCTGAGCATTTAGCTATGGCTGTGATCAGCTCTCTCAATTACCAAGGGAGACTTCAGTCAATGGATACATATTATTTTAATCATATGTCCGGGCTTTTCCTCTGAATGATTTACTCCGCAATGAGACTTTGAAGCACAGAAATGGTTCATTTATTTCCTGAAAGCCTTAATCTAAAACCTATTGCTAAGACAGTTCTCCAGCTTTCTGAGCTCCCCTTGTTGCTTTTTTATCATGTATGAAAAATGTCTTCGTTGTTTGCTTTAGTCCAGGATTCCCGTGAATAGAACTGGCTGCCACAGATTAGTTTGTTCATGCAAAGCCCCATGCTGCCATAGAAAGAATCTCCATCGTGTGAGGTGCAAGCAAGAACAATCCCCATGACAATAAGAAGAGCAGGAATGTCAGCAAGTTTCCCATGATTTTGTAGCTCTCTGTGTCCCCACACAGAAGAGAAGGAGGGCGGGTACATTTAAAAAAAAAAGAGAAAAAAGTAAAGCTCTGGAGCATTTCTGCTCTAAAAAGGAGAAAGGACAATGGCACAAGAAATGATAATACTAGCCCTATGGCTCTGTAGCACTGCTGGTAGAACATCTAAGCCATGGTCTTGGAGGGAGAGGACAGGGGTTCGGAAGAGGAAAGGAAATTTAACCTAAGTTACTTCTCTCTCTGATCAACAGGATTGTGTCCATGTTGTACCATGAATGATACTGACATCACTAAGACACATACCAGGCTAAAAATAAAAATCTGATGCTTCCAGCGGTGCTGATCACTCTCAGCTCTGATTAAAAAGGGATACAGCCAACCACAACAAACATTATTGAGACAGAAACGTGTTCTCTCCTCTAGTTGCACTTTACACCCGAGATTATTATAACTGAACCAGATTAGAGAAAAACCATCGCTTTCTCTGTTTTCAGTTAGTTTAGAGTTAGCGTATGACAGAACTTTGGGTCTAGTCAGTTTCATCGTGACCCCTGTGTATCAATTTGTGTGAGTTTTTCCACAAAGCAGCAGAAGAGAGAAAAATAATAGACAAAGAGCAAAATGTTGTTGTAAAACTACAGAAACTTTTAGCAGGACTCAGGGGCAGGTGTAGTACCCAACACTATTTTTAGCATTTTTTTCCCTGTTTTAAACTGACATGATTTGACGATCACAGGTCTTTGTAACAGATAATGGGAGCTGAATGCATTCTGCATCCTATTAAATCAGTCTCATGTTTGGATGCAAAATAATACATCTCACAGTGCTTTAAAAAAAAAAAAAAGTGGCAAAGCACTATCTGTGTTTTGCAGATGAAGGAGCTGAGTCACACACACAGTGATCTTCTCAAGACTGCAGAGGAAGTTCCTGTCAGCTTTTCCTTCTGTAGCATAGAAAAGGGACCAACATTTATTTCTTGATATGAATTACTATACAACATAAAGGTTTTATTTTTTCCGAGTTGAGATATTTGAAATAACTCTCTAATGCCCCAGCAATCCAGCTCTGCAAAGAGTTTGCATCCATGCTACCAGTAACAGCCTTTTTTATTATCATTCACTTCATAACTAGTAACATTAGCTACAAGGTCATCAAAGCAAACGTGCAATTTACATGGGAGTCTCTTCTCACTCTACCTCCTTTTCTTTAACTGGGAAAATATGCCACTGGATCAGCATTCCCATGTTCAAATTTAGCAAGAGACTGCCAATGCCTTGCTTATGCCGAGGTCTGTAGTGTTGGTCAAAACTCAATAGTGCTGGATTTTAAATTCCTTCTGCATCCCCCTGAAAGGGGTGTGAAGCAAGGAAGGCACTTCGATAGCCTGGAAAAGCGTTTGTCATTTCAGACTCTGTTAAGTTTGCAGAATGTCCCTTGAGGAATAGACTTGAGAAACAGAGGCACAGAGAGAAGGGAAAGGGAGTTCTGCTTTTCATTACAAAAATTAAGGAAGTTGAAACTTAAATTCATATCCCTGCTTTATTACTTTAAGGTTTGACTTAGAGACCCCATCCTAGATAGCTTTTTATGCCCTACCTATCTCTGAATAAATATTCCAGACCAGATCTGACCTCCCTGGATCCACACATGGAAGGAAATCTCTGAGTGAGGAGTTCTCTCTGTCCAAGTGTCACCTCCATGGCACGTTCGTTCCCTAACCTGCTGTTCCGATCAGATGCACCTTCACTGTGGTTCCAAGGTAATGGGATTCTGCAACCTGCAGGACAGAGCAAGCCCAAAGGGATGGGCACAACACCTTTTTTCTCTTCCCCTCCACCGTTCTAACACCATCACAGCACCCCCTGCCCCATAATCCCATGAACAATCACTACAAAAATAAATACAATCCGAAGTTGTCTGAACTTTTCTGCCAAAGCCTTCCACTCTGTGGATTCCTCCACATCCTCACCCTTCTGGCAAGCAGTCCAGGAACAGCAGTCAGAAGAAGCACAGTTAGCTCAGCTCGGTCCAAGCTGAGCTGATGGGAGTGGGCAAGGGTGATGCTACCGAGCTAGTGTCAATATACAGAACATCCAAGGGGATAATTCAAACCTCTGGCAGATTTCTCATGTCTGGTCATTTTGGGGTGGGGAGGGTGGACCAAGTCTCTCTTCCCCACTTCTTGCAAACCATCTGGGGAACACTGTGAGTGGAATCTTATTTAGATTTCTTCCCTCCTGACCTTCTTTTTTCTGAGGGGAAATCCAGGGTGCATGTGCACACATAAAGAGTCAATTTAAAGAATTTTTTTCTACACAGACTTTAGAGATTTTAACAAGAAAGAGTATAATATGGTCTGGAAATTGAGACTACTCTATCACGGATGTGGAGGAAAGACTCCCGTGAAAATATGGAAAATAATTAACAAGACCGGTTTGAGAATACATTCATTAGAGCAGGTTACACTAAGGTAAAACAAATTAATATTGTTGACAATGAAGTACTGCCAATCTGATGATATACAAGAGTTCCTTTCAGGCCCCTCGGAGTTTAGTGCTTGTCTCTCAGGGCTTGGTTACACTGGCACTTTATAGCGCTATAAAGCCCCCACGAGCGCTATAACCTCCTCCCCGTCCACACTGGCAAGGCACGTAGAGCGCTATAACTGCTGAGTTATAGCGCTATTGTTAATCCACCTCCGCATGGGGAATAAGGGCTGTAGCGCAGCTGCTGTAGCGCTACAGCAAGAATGTGGACACCCATTGCGCTACAAGTAATCTCTGGAGATGCCTAGAGCCATTTAAGGCAATTGACGTCTCTTCCCTTTGTTTTGAACTCGGCTGGAGGAATGCGGAAGTACCTCTTTAGAGTTTCTTTCTTAACTCGGCAGATAAGCAATGCAAATGTTTAAGGAGGGAGCCTGTGTGAAAACAAAGCCTTCTGTGAACAGAGGCTCACTGACACGCTTTCAGAAGAACGGAAAAATCACTATCTCTCTCCCTCCGTATACATACAACGCGTCCCCCCTCACCCCCCTCGTTTAAAAAGCACGTTGCACCCAGCTGAATGCTGGGATACCTGCCCTAATGCACTGCTCTTAATACCACATTAAGTGCCCCAAATGTGGCCATGCTATACCGCTGGCGCATCTGAGTGTGGACATACAATAGCGCTATACATATTACTGTATAAAGGGACCGCTATAACCAATAGCGCTATAATCTTGTAAGTGTAACCATACCCTCAGATGACTTGGGGACTAGGCTTAAAGATGGGATAAAAAAAGTGCATTTTTTCCCACAAAGTAAGCCAGCAACCCACTCAACCTCAGAGAAATATCCACCTCCTGAAGCTACATTACAGCATTTAATACAGGCAACCTACAATGTGATGCATTTCAATAATTTTTTAAAAGGTGCACTAAAATTTATCCGCTAAATTGCCTCAGACATGCAGTTTATGGATTGTAGTACATCATTATGTACTGGTCCATAATTAAATATTTTAACCTCTTCATTGCATTCCTCATAAAAAGTGTCTACAAACCACTTACAAATGGCACCTAACCATATCAGGCAGATTTTCAAAAGTACAAATTAGGGCTGTTGATTAATCGCAGTTAATTCATGTGATTAACTCAAAAAATTAATCACAGTTTTAATCGCACTGTTAAACAATAGAATACCAATTGAAATTTACATATTTTTGGATGTCCTTCTACATTTTCAAGCATAGAATACAAAGTATACAGTGCTCACTTTATATTGTTATTTTGATTACAAATATTTGAACTGTAAAAAATGATAAAAGAAATTAGGTGAACTGAAAAACACTAAGTACTATAGTGCAATCTCTATTGTGAAAGTGCAACTTACAAATGTTGATTGTTTTGTTGTCAAATAACTGCACTCCATAAACAAAACAATGCAAAACTTTAGAGCCTACAAGTCCACTCAGTCTTACTTTTTGTTCAGCCAGTCGCTAAGACAAACTAGTTTGTTTACATTTATGAAATCTAATGCTGCCCGCTTCTTATTTATAATGTCACCTGAAAGTGAGAACAGGCATTCGCATGACACTTTTGTAGCCAGCATTGCAAGGTATTTACATGCCAGATATGCTAAATATTTGTATGCTTTTTCGTGCTTTGGCCACCATTCCAGAGGACATGCTTCCACATTGATGATGCTAGTTAAAAAAATAATGTATTAATTACATTTATGACTGAACTCCTTGGGGGAGAATTGTAGGACCCAGTGAACTTCTGGTTCTAAAGTTTTACATTGTTTTATTTTTGAATGTAGTTATTTTTGTAGATAATTTTATATTTGCAAGTTGAACTTTCACGATAAAGAGATTTTACTACTGTATGTGTATTAGGTGAATTGAAAAATATTATTTCTTTTGTTTTTTACAGTGCAAATGTTTGTAATCAAAAATCTAAAGTGAGCACTTTACACTTTGTCTTCTGTGTTGCAACTGAAATAAATATATTTGAAAACATAGAAAACATCCAAAAATATTTAAATAAATGGCATTCTATTATTGTTTAACAGTGCAATTAATCGTGCAATTAATCATGATTAATTTTTTTAATTGCATGATTAATTTTTTTTAATCACTTGACAACTTGTAGTACAAATGGGATTCATTCAAATGACTTTCAATAGGTATGAGGTACCTAATTGCCCTTTGTGCCTCTGAAAACTTTTTATTTCCCTCCTGCTTTGGCTTTTATTTAATGTACCACCAAATATTACAGGTCAGTTTGTTTGTTTGAAAAACCACTAGAGATTCTGCTAGAATTTTCTGCAGATTTTATTAGTGAATTCTCATTCTTTGACAATCTTTACTTGCTAGACAATGTACTAAGTTATTTAATATTTTCTTACTTTAGATCTTGCAATAACACCTGGAATTTAAATAACATCCTAGTGACATGTAAATAAACAAAACAAAACAAAACAAAACAAAGAAGCAACCCTGCATACATCTGGCGGATCTTGCATAGACTTCAGAAGATATTCCCCACTACAGAATTCAGAGGGAAATCCCCCATGCATATCTATTGTCTATGCACATGACTGTTGATTCCTGTAATACTTACAGAAATTCTGGAGAAGTGAGAACCCCACTCTCCTTTCACACTAGTGTAACTTAAGAAATGCTTCACTGACATCTTTAGAGTCACATCAACATAAGTGAGAGGAGAATCAAGCTTCGGTCTTATTTTACGGTAGATCTTGAGAGCAGCTCGATATTGTACTGCACACACACAAGCTGGAAGTTCTGCATATTAAAGGTAATTTCAAATTCTGAGTCGTAATCTGAGACCTATTCTACATCCTTGTCATAAATCTTAGCAAATCCTATTTCCCAATAATAAGAAAACTGTAAATTTTCCTTGGTAGCTTTGAGTTTGCACAATTTAAGAGGCTGTGTGTAGTTATATATATAGACACACAAGGCTGCATCCAGCTTTCTAGACTGCAGTCTCTAATCACTCTAGCAGGCTGCACAGCCTGTTATTTTGAGACAGCAGGTGTCTGGCATTTTAGAGGCCTTTCGGCAGACAATGAATTTGATTAATTTGCTTTAAATCTTACATTTCAGTTTTTACACTAATTATTTACAGCACCACAATATGAAGCCAATACATAAATAAATTAAACTTTAAAATCAATGGAGTACTGTACTTAAAGAAATTAATGATCGTGAGCATTTTACCAAACCAAAAAGTCTTAGACACAAGATTGATCAACACAGTACCAGGACATCTACTTATACATTTCTAATATCCTCATTACTGTAGTAAATAGGCTTCAACATCTATCTGCTCAACACACAATTCCCACTCACTTTTGGAACCAAATTCTCTTTTCATCAGAGAGCCCAAGTAGCCAGGCAAGCATCTAAATATCACTGCAATGGGTGCATTAGAAACAGAGGGATGGAAGGGCATGGCTCTTACATTTTTATCTGTTCTTAGGGCAGGCTAGTACGTACTGTCCTGTCTGTATCCAATGAGTCCATTCCTGTGTACCAAACTCCCATTTATTTCAATGGGAGTTCAACATGCAAAAGACTTGGGAGAATCAATCCCAACTTTGGTAAAATTGTAAGGATGCAGGCCCAGATTCTCCTCTGCCTTCCATCTTCTGCCATCATTTATACCTGCACAAAATGGTGTAAAATGTTACCTCATTAAAGGCAACATTTTACAATCACTTTGCATAGGTTTAAATGATGACATAAAATGCAAGGCAGAGGAAAATGGAGCCCTTAGAGACTCAGGCCACCATATTTACAGGACTGCATCATTAAGCTAATTCTGGGTAACTCTTGGTTTCCAAAAATTACATTAGTCAAAGTCCAGTTTACGAAAAAATAATTGCAGCAAACCAAAGTTTTCCATTTCTTTGTCCCTTGAATGAATTACATTTTGCACTAGGCTTTCCTGTTGAAATCTTGCATTTCTTTCTTCTCCCAAATAAATAAATTAGGCAAACTGCAGAACATACAGAGCCAGATTCACAATTGCACCCACTGGATTCGATTCACTGACTGTACTCCAGTTTTATACCTGTAAAAGTCGATTCATGTAATGATATAATGTGGTAGTAAACCATTCCAATATCCACTGCATGCAACTAGAATTAGGTGGGCACAACGGGGCCAGATGTGGCTCCAAGATTTTGGTCCCAGTTCTATGCTGCCCCAGGTAGACCAGTCTCAAGATCTGCTCAAAACTACTCTAGGTAGTTATGGCCTTAAGAGGTCCATACAGCAGCAGAGAATAAGCAGAGCGCAGTAGCACTCTTGATATTACCTTTCCCATTCTTAACAGGGAGTTGCAGGGAGTGTCATAGATGCTAGCTAGGCAGACTGTATGCCAGCTGGGGGTTGTTCTAAAGATGAAGACTCTTTCACACCAGGGAATTCCCAGCTGAGGGAATCTGATGATTTCCCAGTCCCTTTGTGTTAACAGAGTGGCACAAAGGGGCTGAATCGCAGAAGAGGATCTAGCTCAGGGATCAGCAGCCTTTCAGAAGTGGGATGCCGACTCTTCATTTATTCACTCTAATTCAAGGTTTCGCGTGACAGTAATACATTTTTAGAAAGTCTCTTTCTAGGTCTTTAATATATAACTAAACTACTGTTGTATTTAAAGTAAATAAGGTTTTTAAAATGTTTAAGCAGCTTCATTTAAAATTAAATTAAAACTAAGAGCCCCCAGACTGGTGACCAGGACCTGGGCAGTGTGAGTGCCACTGGAAATCAGCTCGTGTGCCCCCTTTGGTACATGTGCCATATATAGCCTACCCCTGATCTAGCCCCTCCCCCTCTCTCCTTGTCATCCTTACAGCAGGCTATTGAGCTGATTAAATAAATATCCATTTATTGACACTGTATGAACTAGCTGAAGCTTTTCACTTTCCAGATAAGAAAACCAATGGCCTAGTAGCTACTGAGTTGGTTAACCTCAGCGGTAGCAGGTAAAACCAAAGAGAGAAAAGGAAAAGTGATAGATACAAGAACTTCCTGTAGTACAATCACCACAACAGATAACATCACTCCCAACTGTTTTATAGCCAAAGATTGAAACCCTTCTATCTTAGGTACTTATCTGGCTCCAACACTGTAGCACCTGAACATCTAATAATCTTTGATGTATATACCTTAACAATACCCCTGACAGGTAGGGAAGTATTATTATTCCTGTGTTACACAGGGGTACAGAGAGATTCACGAAGACATTTAGGCACCTGTCTCCCACTGAAGTCATTGAGGGTGATTTAAACAGACTCGCTCTGCTCTAGACTTATTCCACCGAGGAACATTTCAACATGGTGGGAAATGCTGCCTTCATTGGTATTATTTGAACTATTGTTCATGATCTAGTTCCTTTGATTCAAAGTGCTAATCTCCTCTGACGGGATTCTGGCCTCTATAACCATCAATGGAGGCAAAGTACAATATGTGCATTGATCTTTGTTCTACACTCAGGTCCTACACTACAGAAATCAGAATGGAAGGTTGCATTTAACCTTAATGTATTTGAACTGTTCTTCATTACATGGGTCAATAATTCTACTGGAAAATTGTGGTACCTCCTGTTAGGAAAACAAACATACTTCATCATGTTGTGTCTGTACGTACATTGTAGCACACTTACCTGCATTATATCATAAATAGCAATTGCTCATCAACAAAAATTGTTGTCCGTTTCAATGAAGAACACTAATCTGTCACTGGGGTATACTATGCATTTATATTGACAATATATACATAACATACCCCAGTGCACTCACCCTACATCTGTTAAAAGGGCGATCAATAAAAACAATAACATTCAGAATAAACTGCACAAAGGGAAAAGAGCTCTGCATACTAACTACAGAAAGTGTCATTTTAAATAGAGAATTTTGTACTGACAGATATGTAAAATATCTCACATACTGCAGAGACAAGGTAGGTGAAATAACAGCTTTTATTGTAAGAGTGGTAATATTTGGAGCTTCCTTACATAGTGCGGTCAGAAAATTGTCCAAATGCACAACTGGAAATTATTATTATTGTATATTTGTTGCATCTATTATTAAAAAAACCAAGAGTTTTGTTACGTATAGATAGCAGGTAGGGATAGCTCAGTGGTTTAAGCACTGGCCTGCTAAACCCAGCAGTAGGAGTTCAATCCTCCAGGGGGTCATTTAGTGATATGGGGCAAAAATCTGTTGGCTAATTTAATGGGGGATTAGCCCTGCTTTGAGCAGGAGGTTGGACTAGGTGATCTCCTGAGGTCCCTTTCAACCCTGATATTCTATACATTTTAGTATCATGTGATGAGTGTATAATATGGTAATAATGCACAGATATTATTAGCGTTGTTGGAAAACTATGAGGGATGTATGTATTGCACAGCTATAAATGAATGTTTAGACAAAGCCATATCACATTACTTACTTTTTATAGCACTGATAAGTGCATTCCCATCTTTAATCACATCCTTTATGAATTTGTTGGTTCTCTCCAGCTCCTGCTCATAACACTTAAGCCTGTCTCGAAAATCTGGACTGTCCAGGTAGCAGTCGCTGAATTCTAACGCAGGGTGTCCCATGTTCCTTGGAGAAAAATGTAAAATCAAAATTAAAAAAAGAGAATTCTTCAATTTAAAAAAAAATCAAAATGACTGAAAGCAAATAATCGTGTAGTGCCCAACTCACTCCTAAAGCGGCAGAGATCCTGGTCGTTGTCTCCTGAGGATACCAGCTTTGATTTGTATGTCACAGAAGGAAGGGATAGGCTGCCGGGGGGCACTCTGCTAAAAACATAAGACAAACGTGTATCCCACCTCTACAGCACTCTAGTTATGCCCAGGGACTAGATCCTATTCACTACTGTCCTCCTCTTACTCCTCGGCAAGTAAACGGTGTGTCCTTTCCATTCCTGACTGAAAATCCACCCACCCAGCAGCACTAGGGTCCCTGCTCTCTTCCCCCCCTTCTCTGATCTGACTCAAACCTCTCCACAGCTACACACACATCTGGCTGCTCTGAATGAACGCAGGGGCTGGGGCGGCCGGGAGGCGTCCAGCCCGCTCCGCTCTACACAACATCCCCACCCCGAGCCGCTCCGCTTTGTGCGAGGATTTCCTTCCTCGTATTCCTCCAGCACCCACTGCCTCCAGAGGCTGGCACCTCCCCTTTTCTCCTGCGCTCTTAAAGACACAGCAGGGCTGCTCCCTCCAGGGGACGAGACCTCTGGGCAGGTGGCGAGCGCAGTGTCCGCCCCGATCCGCATGAAGAGCGGCACGAAACCCCGAGCATTACATTTCAAACGGACTTGCACCGGGGCAATGTCCTGTTCCTGCTCCTTGTGCCCCTCTGCTTCTTGCTCACACGCGTTAGCAGCAGCTCCCCTTTCCCCACGTCTCCCTTCAGATCGGATTGTCGGGGGACCGGCTCCTGAGCGCCACAAGCTTCTCCTGCGCCACCGTGTTGAGCTCGGGTGGGATATTTCCCAGGGAATGCCTTGGCGCTGCTGAAGGATCTCTCCTGTGCTTGATGAGCGAGCATCTCTTGCGGACCCTTCCTGGCTCTGGCTGTCTGCCCTGGGCTGAGCCCTCAAGGGTTAACGCGGTGCTCTTAATGGACCCTCACACTCCACAGGCGGCATCCAGGGAGGCAGGAGGGAGGAGACACAATAGACGCATGGCAGCTGCTGCAAACACGTCCCTGCGGAAACTGAACTGCGATGCATCCCGCTGGAGCACCACTCCCTCCTTCGGATGGCGCAGGCACGGCTGCCTGGGAGGTGTAGTTTTTCTCTCCGCAGGATCTGTATGGTGCATGGGAGGGAGGGAGAGGACCACGCCCTGGTTCCAAGCGCCCACCCAGCTGCTCCGAGGGGCTGTCCGTCCAGAGAATCCGGCACTAAAGGCACGAAGTAGTGAACAAAGTAGCATGGGCTGAGCAAAACCTCAGACTGAGTGGTTAGTGTTGTCTGCTGATTTACCTCGGCTCCTAGTAATGTACCTTAAAGTGGTGCTGTGTGACAGCTAAACCACGCCTGGGACCCTCACAAAAAGACTATCTTGTGAAGATTTATGCATCTGCATAAACTTTATGTTCTGTGAGTGATCTCAATGAAGTTAGGCACAATGTATAAAGTTAAGAATACAAGTTAAATCTTTGCAGGATTGGAGCCACAAACTCTGTTTTCAGGCACAACTTTTTATTTTATTATTGGCTTGAGCATTTAAGTTTAAAAAACATGTCACTTTAAATCAACAAGCTAGCAGGGCTAAAACCTTTGTCCTAAATTCCTGTAATCTGTACACTTTTATTAGCAACTGTAGATAGGTGCAGATGTTAGGGTAATGTTTTTGCTCATATAATCTGCAAGTCATTTTATACATGATTTTCTGTTTAGAAACATTAACAATATAATCCTCATTGTTTCATTCAAATGTCTTGTTTAGAACAAGATAAAACATGAAAACTTTTATTTTATACTGATAAAATATCCATACTATGTCTACTGTGCACACTTGTTCTTGAGTCCCACGAGGGACTCAAGATGTTTTGGATTTATATAAGTATGTGATTATGTGTCTTCTTCATTCCTTTTTTTTTTTTGTTTTCTGTTAATGCAGAACACATTTATCCCCTTGAAAAGTCAGGGAAACTTATTAATTAAGTAAAACTAAATCTTCCTTCTTTTCCACCAACATGCTCTGAACAGAACAGAATAATAAAATCGTATTAGGCGGGGTCTGAATGTACTTAAATACTATTAAAGCTGCTTAATAAAATCTCACTTATTCTTTTATACTGATTTGCACAATTCTTTAATATTTTCCAGGTTATATTAACAAGAGAAGATGATCTACGAGCACATTGGCCCTAGAGACTTATCTCAAGGTCAAAATGTTGATGTTTTCGTCTTCTTTTTATCAATGTAGCCTGGAACTTCAAACAAACACTCTTTACAGTAATGTGGAAGAATGTTTGTTTACATGTTAAACAATAAGGTTCTTCTTCTAACTGTTGTGCTATTACTAAAATAGGAAGGAAGCTGATTAACAACCTCCCATTTAAAAATGGACTGAATTTATTGCTGCTGACACTGAGGGACTGATAAATGGATTTTAGCCAAGGACAACACACATGCTCTTCTTTTACACTCTGCTGATGCAAATTCAGTCCTAACCTGCCACCTTGCTATTCCAGGGATAGGCCCCCACATGCAGCTCTTCCAAGGCTCCTCCGTCTGGACATGCAGATTTCCTGCTATTCTTATGCCAGTCTTGCACTTCACAGAGACCATTAATCAAGACAAATTCTGGTTTAGTAATATGCATGAATCGGGACTAGACAAATGACACATCTTCACATGTAGCCTACTAGCCAAAATTTGAGCACAAATCTCCAAAACCACTCTTTGATCATGATGATTTGATTATAGAGAATAAAGCAATGTGGAAACTGATTGTTATTGACAGGGTTTGTCCATTTATTTACATATTTTCAAACATCCAAGCAACTTTAAAATCTTTGTAATTATTTTGATTGGTCTGAGTCCAAATCCTAGTGAACAGGTGTCCACATCACAAACAACCACCACCATAACTGCCACTAATTGAGCCCACTGGGGCTGACACTGAACAGAGGTGAAGGTCAAAGGATCATGGAACCTGAATGTCTCTTATCCCTTGAGATGGAGGCCTTCCCAGATCAGCTTTGGAGAAAGAACCACCATCAGGGAATCCTCTATAACCAATATAAAGGCTTAGCTAGGAAGCCAGAGACACTTATGGAGGTCAGACAAAATGAGATGGGATGCTGCGGTGATGGGCATTCAAGATAGCTGGGTGGATAATACAAGACATGAATCTTTCCATTATGTCCTCAACTCCTGCTCTCGTGGATGCCTGGGTCATTTCATCCTCACACACCTCATCCAGCACAGAGAAGGGCATCGCTGTAAGGTGCCAGGCTGCCTGCCCCGATTCCAAGGCGCCCCCACTTTCTCAGCTCTCCCCAGGCGGCCACTTGGACCCCAGGTAGATTGCAGGCCCCCCAGTGCTGTATCCCAAATGGGTAGGAGTGAGCTGCCTTCCCCTGCCAGCTGCAAAGGGCCCCATAGAAGTAGGGCCCTGAGTATCCCGGATTAGAGTGGGGAACCCACGGATACCTTGCTCTGCATAGCATAGACAGCTTCCCTGCAAACTCTCCATGCGGGGACTGTGCCCCTGAATATGTTGGGGGGGGGGAAGGAGGTTAATGCCAGAAAATGAGAACTCTCCTTTGTGAGGGTGTGTGTGGCCCTTTAAGAGACGAGTCTCTGCGCTGTGTCCCCTTCCCCCTCCCTTGAGTCGGCTACGTCTGTCCCTTTAAATCTCGACTGTTACGCCCTGAGCCCCTCTGGTGGCTGGTTTCGACGTTTCTATGGATACTCGGGTGAGTGACGCGATTACTATGCGCCCTGCGCGGGCCGATGAGGCGGTGGATCCGTCTCCACGTCGCATCAGCAGCAGCCGGGTTAGCGGGGCCAAGATGGCGGAGGCCGAGGAGAGCAGGACTGGGGCAGCCGCGAAACCGCTGGTGAGAAAGGGGTCGGAGGTGGCGCGGCCCCTCCCGGCGGTGGGAGGTATGGGGGAGACCCAGCACCGCTACGCCGGGGTGGAGGGGCCAGAGCTGGAAAGGGGGCGTGTCCGGACTCCTGGGTTCTGCTCCTGGCTGGGGTGTGGAGCTGAGGGGGAGGGTCTAGGGGTTGTGGGTGGCTCATGAATTCCCGGGATTTGTCCTGGGCTTTGGAGGAAGGAGGAGTCTAGTGGTTCAAATGAGGCAGGTTTGTTTCCCTTTTCTGCTAGTGACTTTCTGTGAGACCTAGGGAAAGCAACTTTGCTTTTCCGTTTCTTCACCTGTATCTTGGAGACAGTTGCACTAGCTCGTGGGTGTAGAGAAGATGAGGATGTAGGAGTGGGAGGCTTAAATAACTGCCACCCTCTTCCCACCCCATAGTAGATGCTACAGTCAAGCACAGTGATAGTAGTATTCTAGAAATTTTCCTCTGTCACTTTGGAGATTTCTTTATAGGCTCTCCTGAACAGGGTTCCCTTTAGAGCTGACCGGGCTGCTCCTTATTTGCTTGCATCATTCAACAATAGGTGTAAAAATTCTATTATTGCTGCTAGTGGTGGTGAAGTAAACCTATTATTCACCACATATGCTTCATTTGGTGCTTCATCTCTGTAGTTTATACTGGGGATATGGATATGCGTATATTCGCTTCACAGTGGGCCCTGCTTTCATGCTGTACTAAATGCGTTGCTGTCATTATTCTAAAATTCTGTAGCACTATTAATGTACACAGCTCTTTACGGGACATAGACAAGTCTTGTAGCCTGACGCAGAGAGCTTACAATGTAAATAAGGACAAACACAAATCATAAGGTAACAGGGGAGGGAGTACCTGGGGTTTATTGACAAGGAGAAGAAAATAACCTTCTCCTGCTCACAGATTGTGGCTTGCCCCTTAGTTGTGAATTGTTTGAAATAGGGAGGTTACTTCTAGAATACAAATTAACTTTTTTAAATATTTTCTTTGTAAAGTAGATTGTTCGTTACTCTCTTTATACTCTGCAGAAAAAGTCCTACGCAAAACATCAGGAGAGGCTGAGGGAACTGGGATTGCTTAGTCTACAAAAGAGAAGAATGAGTGGGGATTTGATAGGGTGCTTTCAACTACCTGAAGGGGGTTCCCAAGAGGATGGATCTAGACTGTTCTCAGTGGTACTAGATGACAGAACAAAGAGTAATGGTCTCAAGTTGCAGTGTGGGAGGTGTAGGTTGGATATTAGGAAAAACCTTTTCACTAGGAGGGTGGTGAAGCACTGCCATGGATTACCAAGGGAGGTGGTGGAATCTCCTTCCTTAGAAGTTTTTAAGGTCAGGCTTGAAAAAGCCTTGGCTGGGATGATTTAGTTGGGGAGTGGCCCGCTTTGAGCAAGGAGGTGGAGTAGATGACCTCCTGAGGTCCCTTCCAATTCTGATATTCTATGATTCTATGTTTTTCTGTATTTTTTTTAAAAAAGCTTTTTAAAAACAATCAGTTTGCAGGTCTCTCAGATGTGTCAATATCAGAAGATATTCCAGTGGAAGGGGAGATCACAGTTCCTGTTGGATCTCAATCCCCCGATGAAGACTACTCTACATTGGATGAACCTGTTAAAGATACTATTGTGAGTTTATATCTCTTACTGCAGTGTTTTTCAACCTGTGATCTGTGGACCCTTGGAGATCCGCAGCCTATTTTTAAAATTTCCCTCCATTTGAAATTTTTTGGGATCTGCAAATGAAAAAAGGTTGAAAACAACTGCTTTACTGTATCTGCAAAAACACATGAAGTTTTTCTGATCTCTTGGGCCAAATATCACGAGGAATGTTGTTTTTCTTGCTTTGTAATTAGTTGTGAATTTTAAAATTCAAAATTTTATAAAACAAAAACTCTTTTGTGCAAGAAATCTGCAAATTTGTTCTCTGTGACCCACTGAAAATTTCTGTACTTGCCAGGGCATCGAGGGTGTGTGTGTGCACGCGGAGTGAATTAGCCAGACAATGAAATATCCTCCTCTTGGAGAAGCAAACAAATGACTTTATTATCTGGATGTTATGAAAAGAGGACTCTAGCTGATTTAATGCACTAGGACTTATTATTCAGTTATCGGTTGCGGTGAATCTAATTTTTATACTATGATAAGGCATGCTATAGAAAGCATATGACCCAGATATCTCTTGATTTAATACCAATGCTGTGTTATGATTTATAGCTTGCAAAAGTATTTCCTCCTTCATTTTGTTAACGCTTTAGTACCTGTGAAATGGCGTACTACGGATGTCGCTTGTGTATTTCAGATGCGAGATCTAAAGGCAGTTGGAAAGAAATTTGTGCACGTCATGTATCCCAAAAAGAGCAGTGCGCTCCTCAGAGACTGTATGTATCAGATTTTCTAAATCTTGGGAAGACCAACATTACAAGAGAAATATTCCTAAAAGCCACTGCATGGGTTAGACCAAGCCTTTGCTTTAATGAAATATCTGGAAAATAGAATAGCCATATGTTGTTTCTCTGCAAAATACAGAATAACAAAAGCAAATGATGCAGTTGCATGAAGAGGCAGAACAACACTGACATCTCTTTAAAGTGAACTGTTTATCAGAATGAGTCCAGACATTCTTGATTTGAATGCGTCTTTATATACTGTATATGACACCAGATGTTAGCTATGACAGTTACGGGATTGGGAACTGGAAAAGGGATACATTTGGCTGCTTTAATACTCTTCTTTGCCTGAGAGAGATTGTTCTGAACATCAGTATCTGATCCCATTCTGTTTCTTTCTCTCCAGGGGATCTTTGGGGTCCTTTGGTGCTGTGTGTGTCACTTGCACTGTAAGTACCTTTTATCTTTCTATGTGCGAATGATGGAGAGAATTTCTGACATGTCATGGTCAGGTTACTCTAGTGCTTAGGCTGGTGTGCCACAGATATTAATGGTGAAACTTGTGTGAGCAATTGACTTTCTAACACTAAACTTATTAAGGACCTCTCTTTTTATATGGGATTTTAAGGTAAATGTAGATCATAAATTATTTGTGTCTAGCCCTGCTATCTTGGGGATAAATTGTATCAAAAACTAGAGAGGTCCTAGTAATTCTTGATTTTAGTATACATAGCAAGTATTCTTTGGGCTAAATGTTCCACATTTCATATGTATTATCCAGAAGGAGAAATGCAAGTTCTGTCGCTCATCCATAGCGAGACACTCAAGTGATATGAAAACTCCGGGCTTATTGTTTTTTGTTACTCATTTGTCATTTCAAAATACAACTGAGGGCAGTTTCCAAAGCAAACTTGTGCTACTGAAAATCTGCTAATTTTTTTATTTTGCTGCATAATTGTAAAACACAAAAGCCTTAATCTGTTCTTTTGACTGTTAAAATGCTGTTTCCGTGGTTGGATCAGGAGGCAATATCCCATGGGGCAAGTTTATGTATTAGAATAAGTTTCTATTTGCACGTTGCACAACATGGTTGAGTTATAAATCCCACAGGCAGTCTCTCTTGAATCTGTATGGGGATGTGAAAAGACAAACAAGAGTGAGGCTTTGATTCTACTGGTTAAAATAACACCATCCTTAACTTTTGCAGCAATGAGTTGATGGTCCATAAAGCATAACTATTGGATACTATTCTAAAAAAAAAAAAAACGTAGTTACTATATCACTTTTCCTTTTACATATACAGCTGCAGTACTGTCATCCATGAGTTGTGCTAATGGTCTGGAAGCTATAGCTATTGACTGTTCCCCTTTTCATCTGACCAATGTTGTGTCCTGGGGGGAAAAAAACCCACCACAGGGATAATTTCCCCACCTTAAGATAGTTAATAGTATTTCACTACTTTGCAGGAATGTTGTGAGGATAAATAAATTAAAGATGTAAGGTGCTTAGATACTAAAGTAATAGGGGCCATATATGTACTTCAGATTCTCATTTACACTAAGGCATCCTTACACTGCCAGAACAGTGTAATAAGATCTTGGCGAGCTTCATTCCCAATACACTAGTTACACCTGCTCCTGAGTTTCCCTGGCTAATTTTTTTTTTTTTAAGTTGCACTTTCCTATTTTTTTTATTTTAAGTAGTCATGTGAAAATCTACATCAACAAAATGGAGAAATTGATTAGACATGAAGTACTGTCAACTACACAAGTAAAGAAACTGTGGAGCAAATGAACTTAAGATTAGGTATTGCATGTAACAATTGTAGGTAAAATCTTTGAGATTTTTTTTTTTTTTAAATGGCATACCTTTCAATCGGGTTGCATTCGTTTTGTCTGTCCAAGCCTCACATTTAGTTCCTCATATTGTGGTTCAGTGGATATAACTCAGGACTCCAAATCAGGAGACTTGAGTTCTGTTGCTTGTAACTCTACTGACTCATTGTTTCTCCTTGGGTAAATCACTTGTAAAAATGGGAATAAAGCACGCCTTTGGAAAGTGCTTGTTGATCTATGGGACAAAGTCCATTACTACCTTATTCATACCTTCTTCTGTGCTGCCCTTCTGACTTTCCTTAGCTTTGTGCATTAGTCCTGTCACAGTAAGAAAGGTTTTGAACGAATCTGTTGATAATCTCTCAAAGTAAGCAGTGCATCCAAGTCTGTTTAAAAATAAACAAGCCCTCCATACCACTTTAAGATATGGCCTTCCTTTGACCATCCACTGTTGTATGGCCTCCATCATTATATTACTGAACTACCTTCGTCTAACTTGCACTATAAATTCCATTGGGCAGGAGTGTTGTTCTCTTTTGTACAGAACTGATCATGTTATCTACTCAAATAATAAAGAGAACTTTGGCTCCCAACCTACCCGAGAGTTATCATCTCTTAGGCTTAATACAGATGTTAAAAATAAAAAATGAAATATAGTTACTGCCCTGTGTTCACCTAATGTTTTGCTCTATTCTCTGCCTCAGGATGCTTCAGGGAGGGTCAGCAGACAGTAAAGAAGATGGAGGTCCCCAGTTTGCTGAGGTCTTCGTTATCATCTGGTTTGGAGCAGTTGTCATTACACTAAACTCAAAACTGCTTGGAGGAACCATGTGAGTATACATGTGAACAATAGCAATGAAAATGCTCCAGTGTGTGGAATAACATTTTTGTTACACAGACACAATTTCCTTGTCTTTCTTCTTCCATCTCCCTTTCCCCCTTCTAGATCTTTTTTTCAGAGCCTTTGTGTCCTGGGTTACTGTGTCCTGCCTCTGACAGTGGCTATGCTCGTGTGCAGGCTGGTACTACTAGCAAGCTCGGGGACTGTCAGCTTTATTGTACGACTTGTTGTAGTGATGGCTATGTTTGGCTGGTCAACCCTAGGTAAGGAAGTTTTAGCAATTAAGCGTTCAGTGATTTTTGTTGTTGAAGGTGGGCCTGCCAGGCAGTCTGCTGACAGCATGGGTCAAGAAGAGATTATGGTTTGGGTTCTCCAAGTTGGTGAGGTTTTATGGAAGTAGCACTCTCAGCCTTTGAGGTGAAAGGTAGTCTGCTCTTCCCCATGCCCTAGCTAATGCTCAAGGTCATAGCTGTGCTGACAAACTCCCATTTATTTTGCAGTTAGCATTTCTTGCCTGGAGGAAGGGTTGCTATAATATGTTTCTGGAGAAGAGAATAACAGTATATTATACCAGCTTAGGAGTATTGGGGACTTTATTTCTTGGCTAATGTTAAATACCACTGGAAAACATTTAATGTAAACATTTTTACAGTATTTCTGCTAGCCTTATTTTGAAAATATGCCGCCTGGCATACAACAGTCTCAAAATGTTCCCTTTCCAGCTGATAAAGGAAGACATACAAGTGGTGAGGGAGAGAAATATCTTCAGCACAAAATGTGGGAGTCTTTACTTTATTATTGCTTTTCCCTTCACCTTTAAATGTGCAGGAGACCCTAATTTAGTAGCATTTACTGGTTTCTGATTCAGTTTGAAAATGTTTAGCTTTGTGCACATTTCAAGTGTGTGTTATCTCTTTGTCACCAGCATCCACAGCCTTCCTGGCAGACAGCCAGCCTCCAAATCGCAAAGCTCTTGTTGTTTATCCCATCTTCCTCTTCTACTTTGTTATCAGCTGGATGATTCTCACCTTTACACATCAGTGATGAGGGATCAACAAACTGCCCAACACAGAACTGGGAGTTTTCGTAAATACTGCTGTTAATCTGTGGACTTTATCTCCAATTTATAGATTACATAAAAAGCAGGCTATGGGATAAAGCCAGGGAGCTGAAGCATTCATCATTTCTAAGAATGAGATATATAAGGAAACAGTTGCTCGAAAGATGCAGAAATCCAGCTACTGAATTTTATTTAATCCTGCTGTTTAGTATAAATAAAAAATGCCCAGTCTGAGAAGAAAGGAGTGCAGACTAGGGAAAGCAGTTTCTGTGAGAATGGGGAAGATAAAATCTTATCTTGGAACTGCAAGAAGATTGAAGACTAGGTAATAACTGTTTGACTTAGCAGAATTCCAGTTCATGTTTGGAGTTCTCTTTAAAGTTGATTATTACCCTATGAATAATAGAACACATTTGCTAACCCATACTGGGTAGGGAAGAAGGGTATCTAAATCCTGTCTCTTTCCTAGATGTGCAAAGAGGTGAAATCTATTCAGGGTGCATCACCGGGGTAATAACTTTTCCTTTTCAGGTCTCAGCAAAAATATGCATGTTTGCTCCATGCTTTTCTTCATCAGAGCATGTCTGAAGGGAGTTGTTTGCATCAGTGTGGCCAGAAACTGCTCTTGTGCACTTGTGCCCTTCACTCATTTCCTGTGTGTTGGGAACAGTTCACAAGCTAAATATCTCTCATGCTGGTGTGACACTAACTGATCCATACAATTTTATGAGGAAATGGTGTTTGCACTGGACACTTACAAATTCCGCTTTGGTAACCCAAGATCAGAATGTCAAAGTCCAGAGGAAGGCTTTAGATTCTTTACTTTGAAGGTGATGGCACTGATTGCCCAGCTATCACTCTGCAACGTTTGAATAGAGAATCAGGCAGTGTACAATCGCTGCAATGAATTCCTACTGAGTGAACTGAATTTTTGGTACTTGAGACATTTGCCTATTAGCATACAAAACAAGGACTCAAACCTGTTATAATATTTAGGACAGAGGAATGAATTAAATGGTCCATAAGTGAAGGTGTTGGCTTTTGTGAACTAGTATGGGGATCTGGTGCTTAATTGCTTAGAGTAACTTGTATTTGGTTGTTTAGAAGGGTAGCACTTCCATGTAAATCTTAGCATTTTGTGCATATGGCTCCTGCTTTTGGTAGGGGGAAATACGAAACTTCTGTAGATTTAGACTGAATATTTATAAGAGGGGATGGAATTTTCCTTCAAATATTGTCACATGTACGTGCCTGTTCTGCATCTGCAGAAGCTGATACAGATACACAAATGGGCCAGTCCGGCTCTGACACACAGATAACATCTGGCATAGGTACTCTTTGAGAGGCACACAGAGAGTATTTGTGTTGCATAGTAAGCACACAAGAGGAGAGCTGCAGAACATCAAAACTTGGGGTGGAGGTAGATGGGAAAAAGTTGCTGTTCAACTATATAGTTAATTCTAAAGATGAACATACTACATGAGAAAGCATAAAATTAGTAGATGCGGAATAGTCCTGAAATTGACTAGTCAGATCCCATTGAGATGTAAATATACTTAGTTCTATTTTTAAATATAAAGTGCAGATCTTTTTGTAAACACTCATATACACACACAGGTTTAGAATCCCAAATCACTGACTGACTGTAGATTGTAAGAAATTGATTCACGTTTGGAAGGCACAAAGGGTGGGGAGAAAACCAATTTAGTTACTCTGTGTAATGACCTGGGGCGGCTCCTTCTTCCTGTCTGCAATAATTGACACCCGTGAGTTTGTGGAGCAGACAGTTCAATTTACTGCCTTTCTTATGCTATATTCATTTGCTGCTGAGGGAGCTCTAAGTATTCAGACACTCAACTGTAAAATGCAATTTTTAAGTTCCTACTCAAATTGTTAATGAGATGGGATGTGAAGTGGCTTTGTATATTTGTTTTTAAAGCTGTGCAGTTCACCTTTTCAGTCCAGTTAAATCAAGTGCACTTTATAAGATGCTAAAAAAACCTTAGCAAATCTATTAGACCATTAAAATTAGATGCTATGGGCTCAGTTCTTCATTCCCTACTCAAATGAGTGCTCTCATCAAGATCAATGGAATTGTTCATAAGAGTAAGAATTACATAATCCAAAACCTAGTTGTGCACACTTTCCAGAAAGTCAATCATTTCGGTAAGATTTGATTTTTTTCTCTAGTCTCTCTTATGATTTAAACTGTCAGGTATGTGAATTTATTTAAAATAAATAACATTGTAATTTTTCAGTATCTCCTTGGGGAGGAGACAGTTGTCAGGAAAGAAGAATTTTTAATTTAAACTACAAATGATTTAAAAAAGCATGATTTAAAACCCTCCATTCATGCTTTATTTTGTTTACTTCTGAGCTTCAAGGTGGCTTGTTCTATGAGAATTAATGTATTGTTTTTAGATTAAGAATGGAGGAGGAGGGTTATTGTTGTTGATTTAATCCTTTTAAAGTAGTCATTATAAGGTTTTTAGTCTACAGAGTTTTTAATGTGAAAAGGGGTAGGGAAATGTTCTGGTTATCCAGGGAAGGTGTAACTTTTTGGCTTGTAGCAGTAATTCCTTTGAGTGTGGAAACTGCCCCCTTTCAAAGCAGTAAAGTCTACAAATGCAGGTATACCTGCTTGGAAAGCATAACTCCCTAAAGTCTTTAGCAGCATACAACAGGATGCAGGTGAGGCACTGTATATATTCTGAAGTTTCATGCTTCCAGTTGAATAAAGCTGTGTTTTTTTTTTTTTTAAACCATCACTGCTTCTAGTTGCTACAGTTCATTGTCAAAGTAAATCCACCCAGTTGCACTAAAAATCCCCTGTTGATACCAGTGTATTTCAAGTAACTCCTTTAAAAACAATTCTCTATACAGCATTATCATCTGTGCTGAAGAAGCTTGTCTGCATATCTGACTTGATCTGTTAGTTGAAGGAGGAAGGGAAATGTTTGTATTTTTGAAAGTCTAACCCTTTTTGTAAACAAAGCCTTATCTTACTAAAAAATATGCTGAGGAGGCAAACAGCCCTGAATATGGGCATCAAGTTGTATGGCTTCACAGTTGCTCCTTTCTGTTGATTTTTATTTCAGTTCATAAAAGTTTGATAGAAAATTAAACTAATTTAGCTTCTTTCTTGTGAACAGGAAGTTGAATGACTATAGATCAAAGATACTTCTATAGCCTGAGGACTTTCCATCTTAAGAGTCTGATTGTGATGTCCGAAATGTGTGTGTTCTGGAGTGACTTATTCAAGACGCACACATTGCTCATTTTTGCTGTAGTTAAAATACACCTAAAATATTTATGGGTAACCTGAAGTATCTATTGATAAAAATGTTTCCAAACTAATGTGGACAGGTAAAGAACCAGGCTACAGATGTTCATCTGTCAGATGGAGAGACAAGATTTGCACTCTTCGTGTATTGTTCACAACATGGTAGGATTGAAATTTTATATGTATGCAGCAAATCTTCCCTTTGTGAGGTTTGGGGATGCACTTAAAGGGATACCAGCAACTGAAAAAAATCACACTTCTGGCTGAAGCCTTTTCTGTTGTTAACAGCAGGTACAAAGATGACTATAGCTGAATAAAATTTGATAGCATTGTGTGTACAATTAGCTTACCACTGTTTAAGTTGATTGTTCCCACAGCATTTGGGTAGAGGTCAAGGATTTTAAAATAGGAAAATGTAAATGACAAACATGGGCAGATGTAACACTTCTAATTTTATCTCTAGAAACTGACTAATTCCAGCTGAGTATGTTCCTTCAAAATTGAGGAGTCCAGGGGTAACATATATTGAGTGGTTCTAAATCTACTCTAACATGCTGATCTGATTGTATCTGGCTTATATTTTTGTATTCCTCCAAAAGAATGTGTATAGTTAATCCATATAAGCACAGTATTTATTTGTTTGAGTTGAGGATGCATATGGTCACTTATTGTCTTACTTACCAAGGGGAAAAGTGGCTCTTATTCCATTTTAAAGCTGGTGGTGGGGAGAGGGGGAAGGTCAGGGTGTGAGTAGAGTAGACTTTTTGCCTTAATCAAATGTATAATTTTTCTGTAACAAAAGCAGATGCTCTTTTAATGCATAAACCGGTATTCTTTCCCACTCAGACTTTGACACTGTTACTTGTATGTTTTGAAAACCCCTTGAATCTGAATTAAGTTCGATCTTCTTCCCTTATACATACTGGACCTGTGAAAAAGCGAACTCGTAAATTATTTGTTAAATTTTAAAGTAATAAATGAAAATACTGAAAGGGACACAGTGTGTGTGGTTTGAAAGTAGTGTATGCGCTGTACTGTTGACTGCACTCTAAGATCTATGTTAGTTGATAGTTCTCCATAATGTTAATGTTTGTTTTTTTTTAAATGCTAACTTAGACAATCTTTATAGTAAACATTACGCAACCTGAGCTACCAGGACCTGGGAGGGAAACACAGCAGCTACCTTGTGACAGGCTCTGAAAAGGAAATCCTGCCTATCCTTTGTCCAAAGGAACATGGTTTTTTTTGTTTTCAGTGAAGATGGTGTAAACTAAGGAAGGATGGGGAAAGAAACAGTTCTTCTTTCTCCATTGGCTTAGGTTTTGTGCTTGTAAAATTCTCCCTTGGGTATAAATAACTGATGAAATCTGACATGGTAGTATTGTGTACACACCAAGGTGCAAAGCAGGGGAGAAAGTCCTAGCAGGACTTATCCTATTCACTGTACTAAAATCCTCTATCTTAGGGGAGGAACACAGCTCCCATTAGGGCACTCAGTTGTTAACACTTCTGTGGGTTGGTTTAATAATTGTACTCCGTCTGGTTCTGCTCCTGCTTAATCTGTGCTGCTCTCACACACCTTTCTTCAGGTGAAAGGGTTACTAAATTTTGAATGTCCTTGAATGCAGTTGATCATGGTTCCAACCAGCATGAACATCAGGAAGCAAAGAACCTAATTATAGTTATCCAGCAGGAGTAGTTTGCTGTTGTCCCTGATTCACTGAAAATATCTCAACACTAATGTGTAGTCTCAAGACCTGGACAATGGGGGAGTTTTTCCATGTATAACTTTGTTGTGATGTGACCCTGTTTGGTACTGTAGAGCTGTTGCTTTTTAGTACAATTTACTAGTTACCCACATATCTAATGAAAGAGTTGGAATGAATTCATCCATATCTGGTTTTAAAAGATTAATAATCTCTTAGATGCACATTTCTATTAGTGATAGTTCTCACTGCATGATTGTATAGCCAGGCCATGTTACAAGCCATAGGTAACCCACTCTTCATGCTGCATATGCTTATTGTATTGATTAGCCCTGTAGTAACCTCCCTTCCAAGCAGATAAAATTGTGTATGGAACTAAATTACCTTTTTAAGAGCTGTGTTCCTGCAGACAAGGAATTACTTATTTCCTGAGAGGCTAACTGTTATTAATGGTCATGCACAGGCACAAAACGTGCATATACCTCTAATTGCTACTGTGTTTGAATCAGGTACTGAAGTAGAAGTAAGTAACAATGGCATGTGCTTGCTTACTTAGCCTGCAGAGACCTGATAGGTAATAATAGCATCTGGATAAGGACTTTCAGCTACTACTGACTGACTTGGATTTGAGCCAGCTACTTAAAGATGTAGTTGTAGTGGTTTAGCCTCAGGTTACAAAGTACAAATCTATTCCAAACAACATTCACAATTGTTGGGGAGCATCTAGGACTAGGGAAACAACACAATCACATTTTTCACTCTCTAAACATATTACCTTCTTGATGTACTTCCTAGTTGCTCTGCTGCCATGCCTATATGTGGATTATCAGTGTTAAATAAGTAATGGTTAGCTATTTTCCCTACTCAATGGTGTGTACCAAGCAGCTAATGTCAAATCTGATTTACTTGAAAAATATTCTTGCCCAAGTGGCCACAGGAGGGCAGCATTACCTTTGAAAAGAAATTGCTATTTAAATTACCTCAATACACAAGAGAAATGAATTTGCATCTGTGTTTCACAGTCCCCCTTCACACACCTCAAGGAAGACTTAAGAAACATGTGTAAGCCTGTTCTTTCATTTCAACTCTATTTTGTGAGCATATTCTCTGCCACGAAATGCAGTACATAGAATTCAGAGTTCTGCAATGACCAGCTTGCTCAATTCTGTCATGTGAATGAATTTGAGTTTCACTATATTGATTTTCAGTTTTGCCTCTTTTGTAACCTCATTTATTGTATTTTGAGGGAGGGAGTGGGGAGATCGTATTTTTAAAAGAATGGTATTTTTTTAATAAAAATTAGTCACTGGAGGATGATTAAATGTGACTTGTTTTGTTTTTAAAATAAAATACATAAGAGATGCATAACAGTACAACATCAGATAAAGTTGCTTGCAGAAAATCCATAGAGATGGAAGAGACTTCTTCCTGTCTTCTCTGCAGTCCTTTAAAGTTCTTCAACACAACACTTTGCCTTGCTTTTGCAATTTTTGCAGTAATTGCTCAGTACTAATGTAATTTTACTTTTGGCAAACTCAGATTTGGTGAAAAATTGAGCAAATACTTGAGTGAAAATTATCACCCACATGCAGTAATTATAAGACACTTTTAGGCTCACAGCATCTTCTGATCAGTATTACATTAGAGTAATTGTGTAATTAGTAGTAACCTTCTGCCCACCTGTCAGCTTTTGCTTAGACAGGTTTAAAGATAGGACCATAATTATGGATTGTTTGCTATTTAGTATCAAGCTGCTATGTATTTTTTACATATAAGTAAAAGGAATGTTAGCAAGATTAGTCTGTTGAAAGCTTTCTGCTAATGCCCATATTTGAAATCCATGCTTTTGTGGTTTGGGGGAGGATAGGGATGGGATGGGAAGGAGTAAAGAGCAAAATCCTTGTCTCCAAGCTGAGGAAACTACAGAAACTTCTCATTTAAAGTCATCCCCTGCTTGTTGTTACCTTGCTAATCAGTTAGGGAACATGCTTGTTTAAGTTGAAGTGCTCCCTTCTAACATGGGTCAGCTGCCCAACATGCTATCAATTGCCAGCAGTTCAATTGCCTAGCAGACTGACAGTTGCCAGCAGTTCATGTCCCTTCCCCCACTGCAATGTGCTGCTCCTGCCCTCTGCTTTGGAGGTGCTCCCTGAGATTCCTGCTTTCTGGGGAGGTGGGGAGAAAAAGGGGGCAGTCAGGCTGTCTACCTTCCCCCTGTTCCTGCACCCTGCTTACCTCATCTTCCATAGAGCAGAGGGAACACAAGGAGGGAGGCTTGCAGATCTAATAATGTACTTTTGACCTCACTCTTGATACTTAAAGGAGAAGAGTGTGAGTGTTAACCCTCAAGGGCTCAGCAAATTGCTAGTTCATTTAGCACAGTGGTTCTCAAACTTGTATTGGTGACCCCTTTCAAATAGCAAGCCTCTAAGTGTGACCCCCCCCCCTTATAGATTAAAAATACTTAATATATATTTAAAACCATTATAAATTCTGGATGCAAAATGGGCTTTGGGATGGAGGCTGACAGCTCGCAACCACTGCATGTAATAACCTCATGACCTGATGGGGTCCTGAACCCCTGATTTAGCAGTAAGGCATTCTTTGAAAAATATCCCACCCCTTGACTCCTCCACCTCAACCAAGCTTCACATTCATCATCACTGTCTACCAGTATTAAATTTTTTGTTTAAAACTTATTGTGTGTTTATGTATTTGTGTAAGATTAATAGTCTTTTGTCTGGTGAAAAAAATTTCCCTGGAACCTAACCTTCTCCCCCCCCACATTTACATTCATTCTTATGAGGAAATTGGATTAGTTTGACATCATTTTGCTTAAAGTCACATTCAGGAACATAACTACAATGTTAAGTGAGGAGTTCCTGTATTCTGAGGACATCTTGAATCATACAGCAGAATAGATATATTAGGTCACTAAATCTAACAAAGAGTGTCAGAGGGATTTGATGTCCCCAGGAATTAGGAACAGAACATAGAGCTTATTTTCCTAAGAACATAAGAATAACCATACTGGATCATACCAATGGTCCATCTATTCCAGTATCCTGTTTTCTGATGGGCTGGTGTCAAATGCTTCAGAGGGAATTGATAGAAGGGGGCAATTTATCAAGTAACCCATCCACTGTCATCCAGTCTCAGCTTCTAGCAACCAGAGGTTTAGGGACACCCAAAGTTTGGGGCTTTGTCCTTGACCAGCTTGGGTAAGAGCCATTGGGAGATCTATCCTCCATGGACTTAATTATATTTTGAACTCTGGTTTATATGTTTGGCCTCACAACATCCACTGGCAATGAGTTCCACAGGCTAATTGTGCATTATGTAAAGAAATACTTAATTGTTGTTTTGAATCTGTAGTCTAATAACTTCATTGGATGATCCCTGATTCTTGTGTTATGTAAAGGGGTAAATAACACTTTTTCTCCAGACCGTTCATGGTTTTATAACTATCCTATCGACCCTTAGTTGTCTCTTTTCTAAATTGAAAATACCAGCTGTTCCATACTTCTAATTTGTCCTTTTTTGTACTTTATCACATTCTAATATCTTTTCTGAGATGAGGTGGTCAGAACTGCACACAGAATTCAAGGTGTGGACTTACCATGGATTTATATAGTAGTACTATGGCATTTTCTGTCTTATTTACTAATGGTTCCTAACATTCTGTTAGCTTTTTTACTGCTGCTGCACATTGAGCAGATATTTTCAGAGAAGTATCCATAATGATTCCAAGATCTTTTTCTTGAGTGGTAACAGCTAATTTAGACCCCATCCTTTCGTATGTATAGTTGGGATTATGTTTTCCAATGTGGATTACTCTGGTTTTTTAACATTGAATTTCATCTGCCATTTTGTTGCCCAGTCAGCCAGTTTTGTGAGATCCCTTTGGAACTCTTGCAGTCAGCTGTGGACTTAATTATTTTGAGTAATTTTGTATCATCTGCAACCTTTGTCACTTCACTGCTTACCCCTTTTTCCAAACCATTTGAGTATATTGAACAGCACTGATCTCAGTTCAGATCATTGGGGGACCCTGCTATTTATCTCCCTCAACATTTTTTTAAATCAGTAAACATGTTTGCTAGAAAAGTCATAGAAAGTGACTGCAGTAAAAGCAAAATTATTTTAAAGTCTGGAGTAATATTTGCCTAACTCTACTTATACTTTTAAGGAAGTTGGTGGTTATTCAGCATGGCTGGAATGTTCAGCATAGTATGGAAGATCTATCACACTACACTAATTCACTTTAGAGGGAGTTGTGTGGTTAAAATCCTGCAGAAAGCTTTGAAAATGTCACCCCACATAGTACGTTTTCCTAAAAGAAATCTGAATAATTCTTTAAGATATTCCCCAAATTGAACATTGTCTGAAATATTTTCTAACCCATTTACCTTTGGTCTGCTACCAAGCATGTTCCCCATCTCCCAAGGGGAACATTTCTGAGAAATTCACACGTGAAAACAAAATGAAAGTAAACATTCTGAACAGTTTGCACCTACTGTTGTTACAAGTGACACCTGGAATCACCAGAACAGAAAGATCCCAGAACAGCATCACTCTCTCATTTTCAGTTTTCTGCTTTTTGAACTTGTTAGCAGTTTGGATACTGGCAGCTTTACCGGTTTCCCTGGGCAGTGAGTTAGCTTGTCATTTTTGCCCCATACTACCAGTTGTTTGTGTGGGTCTCTCCCACTGGGACAGTGCAGAGGGAAAAGCATTTTAAGAAATATGAAAATGTGACTGTCAAACCCCCAAGGATTGGGAGGGGCATAAGGGTATTGATAGACCTGAAACTACTTCAGTCTAGAGCTGTCCAACACCAGAACATATTTTCAGCACTCCCCCTCCACCTGCAATTGCCCTTTTGCTCAAAAGTAGAGTTGGTGAAAAAGTAACCCCTTTTTAAAGTCTGACTCTACATTATATTGACTGTGTCCCTTTAAGGTGGCTTTCAATTAGTAGAAAGAAAGTGATGAGAATGAGCAAAGGAAAATTTAGGTCACAATGAGGTCAGTTAGACCACAACCAAAGAACACCATTCTCATTGAGGGAGTTATTCATACCTGGACCAGACCAAACCCTTAGAATGCACTGCACTGGGCAGCTTTGCATTGACAAGGGCTGGACAATCTAATTGGACTTTTCTGTCTCAATTCTAATGGGAGATAACACTAATGGTGTGGCGTGTGCATGTGTGTTCCTCCTTTTAAACAAACTCTTCTACCAGCAGCTTGTGGGTCAGCCAAGTGACCCAACAGTTGTGCTTTGCATTGTGATGTGGGAGAACTCAGGTCTTCAGCCTTGGGACTTAAGGCTCTGCTGTGCTAAGGTATAATGTATGCTGCTCTGACAACATAATGGGATCTAAAATAGCAGATTTTTCCCCCTGGAATACACTCTTGGGGGTTGTGGACTGTTTTAGAGCAGTACAGAGGCTGCTCTAATTTACACTGGACTCTGACTCCCCCACCCCCCCAACATAGGAGTTGCAAAGGTGGCTTAAAGCTGAGAATCTGGCCCTGGAGCTAAGAGTAGCACAGTCCTCTTCTATAAAGAAGATTGTTTGCACTCTGGATCCAAGGAGTCTCTTGCTCTCCAAAGCAGCAGAAGGTAGGTACTGTACCTCAATCCCTGAAGCCAGATGCTGGATCCTGTTTTCCCACTCCTGGCGCAGGATTTGGGAGTGTTCTGCAGGTCCACCAGGTGGATCCCAATAGAGCTTTTCTCCTGGCAGACTTGCTATCATCACAAGAATTCTGCCCTGTGCTTGCAGGCATCTTGTGATAAGAGGGGAAAGCACCAGGCTTGGTTTGGGCAGCAGGTAGCACTGGGCAGGAGGAAACCTACATGTGGATTTTCCCCATAGCCCCGTTCTATCCCTTCTAGCAGCTGTGGCTGGGATTTAGGACCAATATCTCCACCTGGCAATATGGGCTAACCCAGCTCCCTGCCCTTTGGACTATGAGCTGCCCCGGCTGAGGTTTTTGTACTAGGAAGCGGCTGGCCCCCATGAGAGCCAGGGGGGCAGCAAGGCCCGGACCTGCTCCAAGGCTCTCCCTTCAGCACGCTGCATGCCAGCAGTAGGCCCCTTTTGCAGATGGGGAAGCTGAGGCTGAAGGCGGTTGCGCCACTTGCTCAGCTCCCCAGTCCGCCGGCCCCAGCAGCCGCTCTCCTCCCCGGACGGGGTCGGAAAGGGTTAAGCTCCCCTCCTCCCCTCGGTGTACGGCTTCCCCCAGGTAGGCGTGTGGCAGCCGGGAAAGGTGATGTCATGGCAGGGCGGGGGGACCCCAGCCCGTCCGCGGCTGCTCCCGCGCCTGGCAGCGGAACGGGGGATGCCTCTGCCCGGGAGCGGCGCGGGGCGCCAATGGCCGGTGCGGGGGGCGTGGGAAGGCGCCGCGTGGTCGAGCATCCCCCAGCGGCCGGTGGTGAGTGACCGGGGCAGGGGGCGGGAGACACCCGGCTGCGGCAGCCGATCCCCGCACTGCTGCCTCTTGCAGAGGCGCAAGGGTGGCTCCTTCGGGGGCTCTGAGCCGAAGGGGAGAGAGTCTCAGGGCAGGGGCGAGTCCTCGTCTCGGAATCCAGCCGCCTCCCTCGGGCTGGGAAGCCCCACCCGCGGCAGGGCGGATTCCGGGGAGGGCTTTGGGTGTTAGCATCTCCTGGAGAACTTGTGGGTGTGGGTGGCATAGAAAAGAAAAGGCTGGATGTCTCTAGCTCCCCTCTTGAGATAATGCCCCCCCTTGGCTGCCAAGGAAGGGGGTGGAAGGGTTCATATTTTCCTAGAGGGTGATGTGGGGTTCTCCTCGCCAAGCACTGAGCCCCCTCAGACCTGGGGGGATGCAGGTTTTTTGTCTGGGCCCCTTATAGGGGATGGGGCCTGGGCCTGAAATTCTGATCTCGCCAGACCTGGCGGGCAGACCCCGGGGTTCTAGGTCAGCGGCAGCCCAGTTACTGGGCAGGCAAAGGTGAGAACCATTTTATCCTCAGCAGGCTGCCTGCCACCATGAATGTCCAAGGGAATGAATGCTACAGCCTGGATACTGGCATTATCCCCAGGGCTCCTTTTGGGAAGTGCAGTCAGAGCATTGTTTAAAAGGAAACTTCTCTTCTCTAAAGGATGAGATTCCCAGATGCAGCTCTGGCATTAGTCTCCAGCTTCTTTCTAGTGTGACAAAGCTCCAAGTCTGTACTTGTGGGTCCTGCGCTTCCTGGCAGATTTAGGGGCCTCAGAAACTCATCTAGGCCCCAGAGTGACCTCCCTTTCTCAGTATAATTGGCAAGAGTCACCATCTAGTGAGTTACCTTCATCACAGGCCAGTATGGAAGATGGAAAAGGGGGGAGCCCAGGCCCATCCTCTACTCCAGACTCCAACCCAGGGACCCTAATAGTATCAGCTAAGACAGCTGACCTTTTATCCACAAAACACAATACAATTCCCTGGGCTACTTCCCCACAGCAGTCCCCGCTTCTTCAAACTCCACTTCACCCTTACCTCAGGGCCTCCTTCCTTCTGGATGATATGTTGTTCACCACTCAGTCTCACCAACAGCATAACTTCCTTCCACAGCCCACCTGACTAACTGGGAGGCTTTTATCTGGTTTCAGCCAGTCCCTGATTGGCTTCAGGTGTCCCAATTAGGCTAGATGTTTCTGCTCCTTTCTAGAAGGTTCTTAATTGGCCCCAGGTGTCTTGATTGGTCTGGAGTAGCCTTTGTTTGGCTATCCAGGGAACAGGGACCTGTACATCCTGAGGCTGATATACCTGCCTTCCAGCACTCTCTTATATCCTTCTGGTCTGACTCCGTCACACTAATTAACGCCTGATTTCAGATTCCCCCTTTTCTCAGAAGCCCTTCTCTTCAGGCTGGGTCTCTGGCCAAGGGACTGGGATGTCCCTGGCAGGGGAGCCAAAAATTAATAATGGAAAAGAAACCGGCCCAGAAGACTCAAAATCCCCATCTGGGGGAATTCTGTGAGGAAGGAAGTTGTGACATGTCTGCAGATAAAGCTGAATTAAAACTACAGAATCTCACCGACCTTTGCCTTTCTTCATAGGTGACTGAGGAAATGGCAGCAACAGCAGGAGGTTGAAGTCAAGGCTGGGACTGCTAATCCTTATGCTGTCTGTATTCTCCTTGGGACAAAGGCTCTGCCCCCTCCTGCCGGGTGTGATGCTGTGTGGCTGGGCTCTCTCAGCTGGGGTGCTCACATTAGGAAGCATTATCCTGCTGGAGGATGACTATCGGTGGAGTTGTTCCATTGGCCCAATAAGGTGAGTAGAAAGTGGCAAGCTGGATTCAGCAGAATATGGGTCACATGCTGCAGTCCTGTCATCAGGCGGCATGTGTCTGATCAAAGCATGAAGCAGTCTGAGAGCTGAAGCACAGGAGGAGGAATGATGTGGTGAGGAGCTAGTAAGTGCATTCCACAGAGATAAAACAGTCAGTGACCCCTAGCAATTCTTTCGGGATAGTCCAGCAGCAGCACTGACAGGGTCTAGAGAGGGCTGTGCCCAACCTTACTTTGCGTGTGTGTGAACATGACATGGGGCGTTTGAGGGTTAGCAATAAAGGGAAAACTGACAAAATCCTGAAGAGAATAAAAATCTTTTTAAAAAAATGTGTATACCCATATGGAAAGTATAGTTTCATTATTACAAACTCAGCCAATTTCCCTGAGTTTTGAGACTCTGTGTGTGTAGTAGTAATAGTAATTGGTAGATAGATATAACTTGATAGTTCTTGAGTCATGCAGCAAAATAAATAGTAGGAGATTGTTAAATTGTTGGTACTTCTGGCACTGCTACACGCCCATGGAATTCCCAGGCTTTCTGTTTTGGCTCAATCTGATGTTTGTGTAGGATTGTACTTTGGAGCAGTGGAGGAGAGCTCTATGGGATAAAAGCCCTGGAGATTGAAATCCTCTGTCTGCAAGAGAGATGCAAGATGCGCAGCAGCTGTGCAAGTTTTCTTCACCCCAACAAGCTTCATACTTGACACAGGACCCACTGGAGATGGAGTTTGGTCTATGTGACTTATTCAAGCCCCTAGGTATCTCTGCTAACCCCGCAAACTAGGGAGGCAATTATTACGTATTTTAGGTTAACTTGCCTCTTGCATGTGTGTGTTAGACCTGAGATACTATATTCTGGGTTGTCTGTGTGTCTGATGGAATGAAAGAGAACTTTCGACAGCATCCAGATGGAACATGCCTCAACAGGACCACTCCCGACACCCTTTTACTCCCCGAGCTGCCTCACCTTGCTAGTGCACAGGACATTTCTCTGAAATGCTAGTTTTCTCTAAGAGGTGGGAGGAATTCTGTATTGTAAGTAAGACATGTACAGCATTAAACCCAATCCAGATACACCTGCTTAGAAAGGGGAACATGTGTATTGTGACCATAAAGAAATGACTTTGTTTCCTATAGATGAGAGAATCTCAAATTGATAGGAAATAATATAGAGAGAATGCCATACAATCATATTTATTACTACTCATTTTATGTTTCAACACATACAAGAGCACCTATCTTAAAACACTAGTGCTCCCCACCTCTGAAAGCCAGGCCACCTGTGCTTTACATGGTAAATCTAAAACCAAAACAGAACCAAAACCACAGAATTTTAAATTTAAAAAAAGAAGCAATAAACTTGAATTTGGTTGATTGATGCTTTGTGTACTTTGCAATGGAGGGACTGGTGATATAAGTTGTTGCTGCTTTTTTTCTGTATTTAAAAATTCTTATGAGCTGTGTTTTTGTTTTCATATTTTAAACACTCTGAGAAGCACCGACTGCCCAATTTTCAAGAGGCAAAGTATATTTGCAGGCTTATGGTTTGTACATGTCCTTACTTTGTAATTAATTTTTCATCTAGGAAGAGAGCCAGGGTTACTCCTGTGAGTAAAGTTACTTATGTGCAAAAGTGTTTCTGGAATTGGGGCTCATGTCGACAGACGTGCAGATGAATGCTTATGCCCATGTGGAGTTCTGCTGAAGTCAGTGGGTTCTGCACAGACCCCAGGGACAGCCCATCTGGACTTATTTATAGGATTGGGGCCTAATTTCCCCGGCAAGAGTCTCTGCAAGGTTTGAAAGTAACAAGGATGTGAGAACGTCCATAAAAGTGACTCTTACCAACTACTTTAGGTTTTGTGGGTTTGGCTGTCTTGATAGCGATGATGTAATTTTCATGACTGTTAAAAAAATACAAGTGAAAAGAGACTTGTTCTGGATTTAAACCTTCCCCTGCAGTGTTCACAGTACAAGTACCAGGAGCACTGAGAAAACCAGAAGGTAAAGCTAACTGACCAGCCAGTGGACAGAAAGGAAGGTCCAGGGATTAGTTGCTCATCTTCGACTTGGGCTTAAGTTCCTATTCCTTTCCAGAGTTCCTGAGTGGCCTTAACTTGTCTGTGCCTTAGCTCCTCGGTTGTAAAATGAGGATAATGGGACTGCCCTACCTCACAGGGTGTTTAATAAATATATTATATGTTGGGAGTGCTCTGCTAGTACAATAAGGGGAGTATATAATAACCTCCCTCTATAACACTTTCCATTGGTAGGGCTCAAGGCCCTGCAAAGGACATCAGTACTGTTGTCCTTGTTTTACAGACTGGGAAAACTGAGGCAAAGAGCAATGAAAGTGACTTGCTCAAGGTTACCCAGCAACGGTGGAGCCAGGAATTGAACTCTGAGTCTCAGTTAAGTGTCCTTCACGGTACCACAGATAGGTAATGTAGTGTCTCTGTCTAAGCTGAGTGACATGGAAATAAGGAGCAAGCAGCACAGTAAAGCAAACTGATCTAAAGAAGCATTGATGGGTGTTTTTCAGCAACACAGAGAAAAATGATTGCTAAATATCTGTTTTTCATCTTGCTAGTGCTCCTTTAATCAAGTGGTAATCTCCATCCATGAGCCATGGAGCTGAAGAATGTTAAGCATAGGATGAAGCTGCCTTTTACCCTAGGCCAGAATGATAAAGTCCCAAGTTTTGACCCTGTAGTTCGAGATGAAGAAGGTCTCTATGGCTTTTCCTGCACAAGGTGCAATGCATCTAATCCCGAAGAAAAGTTCAACTATGCATTAATAGCAGATAGGTGTCTACCCGCCTCAGAAGAACTTCTCCCTGAACGGACAATAAAAATCAAACCCATGAGAGTCTTGAAGCATCGTCCGAGTGCTATCATCTTCACTGAGGATTGTATCTGGTGCAGAGGGAGCATTGTTATTGGGAACGGACTTCCCAGCAATGCAAACATATTCATCTTTAATGGCCCTGCTCAGCTGAAACGCAGACCCGGAGGTGAATGTGAGAGAAGAGATGACCCAGCCTGGGAGGTTGAACACTGCAGATCAGAACTGAAGAGAGATCCATGCCTTCTGCCCTGTGAGAGCAATGGAGCCAGGAAGTCTATGTGGTCTCATAACCACCCAGACCCCAATGAAGTGGAGACATGGCCCTGCTGTGTGGTGAGTTCACCTTGACTTGTTGCCATCCTTGGGCCATATTCTCAAACAGGGCCAAGACGTTCAAAAGTGACTGGTGAATTGGGGTGCCCAACTTCAGATGCCTGAAAGGGGGCCTGGTTTTCAGAGAGCAGGTGTTGGGCACTTTCTGAAACACCAGCCCCTCCAACGTGTGTCAAGAGGGGTACCCAAAATCACTAGCCACTTGTGAACATCTTTGTCTATTCTGGGTTTCTTAGGTTCAGGCCTGTGAAGCTGCCCAGCTCAACCTCTGCCTATGGAGTTGAGACTTAATACCCCTGACTATTCTTGTATTGCTATACAGAGGCCCTACAGCATGCAGGGAATTAACTTCCTGCTTAGACCTCACAGAGGTGTACAGGGTGGAATAATGAGGCAGATCTGGGGACTGAAAGCCCAGTCTGGCTCTTGGAGGGTTTGCAGGGAACACTATTAAAAAAACAACTTGTAAATAATGGGAAGGGGGCCCCGTGCCCAGCTGTTACAGGGTCGGGCTATACCCTGCCTGGTGTTCTCTGAGACTGCAAAACCATCTTTTTGTTTTCTCATAACTATAACCGTGCGAAACAGAACTTGATGCTGACTTTAGGCCTGTTCTTTCACTGCTGAGCTAGCTGCTCCACTGCAATTCCCCTCCCTTATTCTAATCCTGCGCTTACAGTTGTTCCACTTTGGAGGTTGCTGTGGGGAAGAGGCATGTTCTGCTGCAGCCTGGGTATGCAGTAGCATGATAAAACTCAGTGCTAAGTTAGTCAGTGGCCAGGGTCTTAGCATGACCATTGTTCCCTTTGTCTGACCTTTCCCCTGTTTGTTACTCTCTATGTTAATGATCATTTGAGTTGAATGATCAGCTGTATTCCTTTGCTTAGAGGACTATCTGTCTCTACTACTTTCTGCTTTCCCGGGGCCATTTCTGTGGAATCTGAGCACCTAGTGAACAGAGTGGCCCTGGTTTTTTTTCTATTTACAAAAGACGTGGTAGACTCTGTGCAAGCCAGAGTTGGATTGTCTGGGCAACCTGAAGAAAACAGATACTCCAAACCAAACTGAGTTTTGTTTGACACCTGCCAATGCTTATGCCATGCAATAATTTGGATTAAGCGCTGTACTAAACTCAGGCAGAACAATTGGTTACCAAGGGGCTGCAAAGTGAGGTCTACTTAGGGTGACCAGATAGCAACTGTGAAAAATGGGGACAGAGGGTGAGGGGTAATAGGAGACTATATGAAACAAAGCCTCGAATAGTGGGACTGTCCCTATAAATCGGGACATCTGGTCACCCTACGTCTGCAAGATAGAGCAAGAGGCTAGAAACTGACAGATCTACTCCTAGTCCCAGATCTGCTACCTGTGTAAAGCTCCCTGGAGCTTATTGCTTATTACTGTAGTGGTTTGTGGTGGTACTGCATCTGATACAGCTGGGAAATGTTGTTAAGAAGCTAGGCACTCCCTGATCTGATTCACCTGCAGGATACCCAGCCCCTGTTGCTCTCCCCCATGAAGCGTGCCCTGTGGCAGGTGTTTGTGGGCTCATTAAAGCCCTGTTATGCCTCTGAGCAGAGAGTCTGGAACGAGAAGGCTGGGTCTCCTGGGACAAGCATTTTCTTGTTGTTGTAATATACGTGTTTCATGGTCTCAGGAACAGGAGCCAATTTCTCCACAAGTGGGATTTCTCAGCACTCTTGAACGCTGTGCACACTGCACAACTGCTGAGCTTTCATCTATGTGGTGCAAAGGGCTGGAGTCAGCTGATGGCCCAAGCTATCCCTCGGCTGAAGAAATGTGTCTGCTGTGGACTAATCACCATCTCCAAGGAACCGCATTAGACTCGCATGTGAGCTTCCAACTTGTGGTGGTTGAATGCAGGTCATCTTTGTTTGTGGCCTTAAAGGCACGTGAAACCTTTTGTAGACACTCTGATGAGGGCTCTGCCTCAAAAGGCTTACAGTTTAACAGTGTATAAATAGGCGGGAGGAGTGACCAGGGGGAGGAAACATAAGAACGGCCATGCTGGGTCAGACCAAAGGTCCATCCAGCCCAGTATCCTGTCTACTGACAGTGGCCAATGCCAGGTGCCCCAGAGGGAGTGAACCTAACAGGTAATGGTCAGTGATCTCTCTCCTGCCATCCATCACCACCTTCTGACAAACAGCAGAGAGTGTGGTAAAGGTGAGTGGGAAGAGAATGTGGAAGAGGCAGTTACCCATGCAGCATGGGCGGAGCAAAAGCAAAAGTCACGTTAATAATGTATTTGTATTACATATCTCTCATCACTGTGCTCATTGCTTCCTGCTGGTCTCTAGTTAACCATTTCCCTCTCTGCATTTACCTAGAACAAATGGCTTCAACTGATATTTTCAGCTCCCTTAAACAGCCCGGAGTTGCTACCTTTTATGATTTATATTGTAGTTGTGCCCCATTGTGCTAGGTGCTGTACAAACATATAATAAATGTCAGTCCCTGCCCTAGAGAGCTTATGAGTACTACCTGCTGCGACCAGGGATGAGAGCAGGGGCGGAAAGCAGCAGGTACGACAGTGGAGGGCATTCAGATCCTCACCGTCTTACTACTTTTTGGCTCCCTCTTTCATGTGAACTGGAAAACACTTTACTTGCCCAGTCCTGAGTCTGAAGTTCTGTTTCTCCTGTGGTAACTGATGCTACTACTCTCACTTAAGGCTGAGCAGGGCACTGTGTTGATGCCATCGACTTCTGCAAGAGGCATGCAGAAACCGAAGTTCAGATCTCAGCAGGAACTGCTGAATTTCCCTTATATTGTAGTTACTGGTTCCTTTCAAGCCTGGAACCTTCATATTGCGTTACTGTCTGGGGATCATAAACAGATGGTGCAATCGTTTATACAGCACACTTATTTAAAACCTCCCTCTCCCCACAATTCAGTCCCTCTTTAAGGAAACAAACAAAGGCAGCCAAGAAAGCTGGGATGTGGTTGCTGCATATTTTCTTTCTCAGGGCTTCTGAATTCTTTGCAGTAAGGGAGACAGAAGCCCTAAACAATGCAGGCTTGCAATCAGAAAAGTAACCAATGTGGCCTGGCATCCCACCCTCTCTGTAGGAGATTCCTGCGGAAGAGGCACCCTGGGAGGAATAGGAACCAGGCGAGTGTGTTACGGGGGAGCAGAAATTTGCTCATTTGTGGCAGCTGGGCTTGCACTTACCAGTCTGGGGGTGTTTGTATTATTTAAAAGTGGGAGAGGATTTTTTTTTTTGTCAAGAGCTTTATAACTTGATTTTGAAAATCTGGTTTTGGATGAAACTTTGCTGATGAATTTGAAACCCAGAACCAAGGTGTCTTTTAATCGAATTTTCATGAGAATCCTTTGGGTTCTCGGAGGAAGGCAAAGCAAATAAAGACCCCATATAATCCAGTGTCAGAGCGGTAGCCATGTTAGTCTGGATCTGCAAAAGCAACAAAGACTCCTGTGGCACCTTATAGACTAACAGATGTATTACAGCATAAGCTTTCATGGGTGAATACCCACTTTGTGGGAGGCTTGCATCCGACAAAGTGGGTATTCACCCACGAAAGCTTATGCTCTAATACATCTGTTAGTCTATAAGATGCCACAGGACTCTTTGTCGCTTTTGCATATAATCCAGCATTGTTCTGGGTTTGGAGCAACAAAATCAGAGTAAAGTTTCCTCTCTCAAAAAATAAATTGTAATGTTGTGGTCCATTTACCCTTCCTCTAACTTTAGTTCTTGATTTACTTTAGATTACGGAGGTTGTATGGACTGAGCCAGCCCAGCCCTTTTCCCGGGTATCTGGGAGTCAATGCATTTCTAAATACGGCCACCAAGTGTCAGTCTGTTCCCATCGGATAGTGTCCAGTGGCCTCAGTGCCGGCATGCCCTCTAGTAAAGAAATACTCCTCCTGTGTCATATAGAAAGGACCTGATTTGCGGGATGGGGGTTGGCTAAAAATTTTCTGTAAATCGTGCTTTTATAAAAAGAATCTGATTTCTGCAGCTCCTGCAGTTTTTTCTTCTATTTCTAGAGGATGTGAGCAGCAATGCAAATGGCCCAAATTCAGCTCCGGCCTAACTATTGACATCAGTGGAGTCGGGTCTACTTATACCAGAGCTGGGTTCTGCCTGACGTGTTCCTGCAGGCTTTCCCTCATCTAGAAGCTTACATCATTCTTATAAACATCTGTGGCAATGACTGGATTTCTCATGAATAGGCCAGGCTGTTGAGGGAAGCTATGAATTATGTGGGCTCATTTCAGATGCCTTTTGGGATGAAATCAAGGTGCTAACAATGATGGTAAGAAAAGCAGAGTGGTGAGCAGGTGCTATAAAAGTTTCATGTCTCTACTCCTAGGATGCTACATCTCAGTCCTGACCTGCAGGCCCTTGCTATGTCCTGGACTTGGCACTTCACGCAGTTTTGCTGGTGCACCTCACTCATGACCTGCAGTCCCCTGCTACCCCAGTCCTGTGTTGCTCTTGTTCAATTATTTCTTAATTAATATTCCATCCCAAAAGCACCTCAGGTTTTCAAGCATTGAGATAGCGATTATGTGGTTTATTGTTTGTGTGGGTATTCATGATGCACAGATTAAATTCCCAAAGTCCTGGCCTAACCTATAGTGAGCTCAGATGATCTGACCTGGATTCTCGGGATGCAGACTGCTCTCTATTAGTTAATTTAAAATCCTGCTCAGGGACATGGCTGGGATGTTCCCAGGACATTAGAACTGTGTGTTAAAATGTACAAGTAGATTGGTAATGTTTATTCCCCATGTCTTTTGCTCATGAAAGATGGAAAGACCAATGTCTCTCCATTCCCTGTGTATTTTGTAGCGGATGAGAATGCTTTGGCCATCAGAGGCATGTGGCCAAGTGCTAGCATGGACGAGCCATTTTGTAGTCGACTAACAGGATTCTGTGCACTATGGGGGTGTTTCCTGTGTTTATGGCCCTTTATGACACTTTAACCCTTCCTGTATCATTCTTAGCCAACCCTGCCAGATGGCCACGTTTTGCTGGCGGGATTTGAGTTTCCCAGCGATCTCCTGTTTTTTCTGTTTTGTCAAAGCTCTGGAGAAGCTCCTGGGGCTGCAGAGCTGTGCAGGAGAAGACCCAATAGAAAATTGGAATGGGCACAAAGGGAGTTTGTACCTTTATTAAGTGTACTTTCAGGGCTGAGCTTTTATTTAAAGCCTTGGCATTTGGGACGGTCATTCCACAAGTGCAGATTGCAGGACAGAGTTAAGCTCTGCCCTAGTATTGGGCTGTAAATAGCGCAGGATTTTCTCTATATGTTTGCCATGTGAGACATGCTGCTATTGCTAATAATAAAAGATTCTAATAATTCTTTGCCCTTCTATGGCACTACTCTGCTAAGGCTTTCCTAGCACCTGATAAACATTAACTAAACCTCTCACCATACTCCTGTGCAAGTTATATTACCTGTTTTTAAGACAAGCAGATGAAAAAAAAATCTGTCTATGCCCTCTTGCCCTGTTTTGCTGCTTTCTGCTGCATAAACTGTGTGTGTTGTATATCTGTGTTTCAGTTTTTTTAGAGTGCTGGCTTATTAATTTTTAGCATGATCAGTTTTGTCTTCCTGATTTTGCTGAAGGTCTTGTTTGGATGCAGACAGGGAGTTGCCACAGGTCTCTACTGATAGGTGTGGGCATTGAGTCTTTAACAAAGGGAGCTTTTCTTCCAGCTGTTTGTAAGGTGTTCTAGTTAAGGAGATTTCAAGAAAACAAACTTGCACCAAAGTGAGACTGCTTAATACAGCAAAAGTAAAATCCACCTGCCTTTTCTATCTATTAGGACTCAATTCTTATTATCTACCTAGTTTTCCAGTCATCTATAGAATCCTTCAGAAAAGGATTGGTCAACAAAATCTGAATTTTATAATGCCTTTTTTTTAAAAAAAAAAAAAAAAAATCTAAACCAAAACCCAAACTACTTTGAACTCTGTCATCCATCATAAAGGCGCATAAATGTCAAGTCACTTTCAAATGTGGACAAACAGGCACATAGAGAGGTCAGTGACGATCAAGATCACATAGTGAATCAGCGGTAGAGCTGGGAGTAGAACTCGAGTTCTGAATTCAAGTGTCCTCCTTTAATTACTTGGTAATGCTGCCAGCCTATTACCTGGGTCTTCATACAAGTCATTTGGAGAAGACTAAAAGAACTGTGAGGTGTGCGTAAGAAGCAGTGACTCGGTTGGGCCGAGAATACAAAGTTGCTCTGACATGAAAAGACACCAGGGCAGGTTGCTGAGTTAACAGTTATTAAGCACCCACAAAAGCCTTTTATTTATTTATTTTTAGTTAGAAACTTTAATAAAATGACGTTCTCTCCTGTCCCATGGGAAAGCCCATTATCACAGGGTGTGTGACTGTTAGGGTTATGGAACCAGCTGATTGGATTCTGAACATTCTTACAGGCATTGTCCATGTATTAGAGTAGGGGCGGGGAGTCAGGAGACCTTGGTTCGAGTCTCAACTCTGCCATTAACTTAGGTATTTTAAATGACCATATTTCCAAGATCAAAAATGGGGACATTCTTTTGGCAAAATTTTTTGGGGTCAGAAAAGAGTTATTCAAAACACAAAGTTCACTTTTTTCTGTAATGTGTGTGGGTGTCCTTGCACCCAGCTTCTGACTCGACAGTGACACATGCGTATTTCTGAGTGGAGGATTTTTCCCCCCCAGTAACTTGGTATTTTCAGTGAGCTTGTCATAAAATGCTGAACAAGTTGGCATTAATGTTCGTGCTGAGGAAAAGAACAGCTGTAAGGGTGTCTTTGCTCACTTGACACTGTCCATCACTCGTCATGTTTATTTCACTAGATTGTTTGTTCTTGTTGAACACAGAGCTAATTCTACACGGTATAGCAATGTGTCTGGAACAAATATTTGGTAATTACTTTAAACACAACATTTTGATTGATGAAATGAAAATCTGAGACTTTCAGCTATCCTGAAAGACATTCCTGGGACATCATTTGAAAACTCAGGCTTCTCCTAGAAGCGGGACATATGACCACTTTATGTGCAACTTTTGCCACTGCTAAATCTTAAAAAATTCTCTTGATTTTGCATCTCTCTGTAGATCAGGTCTTGGATGTCTTAAATTGGGCATTCAAAACAGGATATCGTAATTCGTGGATGTTTGTGAAGACTGAGATTTTTTTTATTTCTCTTCCTCAGCTTCCCCATCTTTAAATTGTATAAAACCTTCCCTACCACATAAGGGTGAAGAGTGTGAAACTTCAGCTGGTGATTTAAGCTTCACTGATGTTAGCAGAGCACTTTGAGATCCTAGCTGAAAGGGGCAAGTTGCAATAGAAAAACAAGTTGTTAATACTGGTGGCTGTTTTGTAAGTCTATAGATCCTTTGGTATGTATGGTATGTACTGTTGGGGCTGTCTAAGCCATATGAGCTAGGGATTTATCAAAACAAAGGAAGAATGAAAAGATATGGTTCTTGCCCCTCTGTCAGAGAGCAATATGGCACTGAATGCACACTGATGTGCCCACCCCGATGGCTGCTGTGTCTGTCTTCCATCTCCATCCCTTTCTCCTGCTTTGCAGCCCTGTGTTGATCTGGTTGAAAGCGGAGATTGCTTATGAGCGAGAGTGATCTCTGAGCCCCGCAACACCTGCTGCTGTCCTGTAAGGATCGAGTCACTGTAGCTTAAAGGTGGCTTGTGTAAAGGTTAGTGCAGGAAGGTTCGGAGACCTTGTCTCCGTGCTGGGGGAGGCTGGGGTCCGATTACCCATAAATCAGATGAATATTTTTGCTGCTGTGCCCTGCTGATAGGGAGCTGCATTTGTGGGCATGATGGGCAAGCCAAAGGTCTATCCGAGATTCTCGTTGGCTCGTTCTTGTGGGTTGTCTGCTGGTTGGACGTGCACCAAGTGCTGGCTGGACATGCTGTGTTGGATGACGTGTTAATTAAAATCAAAAGTAATCACCTCTTTCCCTCCCCGCCATGTGCGTAGAAAGTGGTTATTGCAGTCGATTGAAATATTGGGGTTATTTGGGGCATCAGCAAACGAGATTGTGGCGATGGTAACTGTATGGGGGGTGGAAGCAAAGCACTTGTTCTGTGTCTACCGCTTGGATCTCTAGCTCGGATGCTGACAGGAGGGTGCAAAAGTTATTGCTAACTCTTCCAGTAAGTGCCCTTGGATCTCTAGCTTGCCTAATGACTGTCCAGATCAGTGGGCAGCCGGGAGCTGAGTTTAGTGTCTCACCTGGCCGGAGCTCTAACACTTTCCACCCCTTCATATGACTGTCTTGTAGCTGCATGGAAGATGTTAGCATATATGATATAAATAAAGACTGGACCTTCCTTTGACCCTTGTGGGTGCCCGCTGGCCAGATGCCAGGCCATTGATATGTACTGTATTCAGTCTATTTTCTACAGCTCCCTGATGGCTCAGTGAAGCTGTTTTCACCCCTCACGTCACTCTCCCTGTATGCTGTACAGTGGAAGCAGTAAATGGTGAGCCATGTCTCTGCAGAAGCCCTGCAGTGAGAGCCATGTGGCGTCTATGCCACCCCGCTGAAAACCCAGGACAGTGGAATTAATTCAGCACAATACATATGAAAATCGTGAACTTAGTGAAAGTTTTCTATATTTACTTGCCATATTTTTTTCTGCAAGGGCTGGGTAAGAAGGTGTTTCAAACTAAGGGGACTATATTTTCAGAGTAAAAAACCTGGAATTTTTTTTTTTTGGTTACTTTTTTTTTTTAGAGTTGCAAAATACTCCTAAAAAGACAGCAATATAAATTTTTAATTGCTGGACATGTTGATCACTCATTTAAATGCATAACAACTCTGTTGATATCATGTTGTCTTTCTACATGCTGCACAGTGATTTAAGCCTGAATCTGTAGTCCTCACTGATGCAAAATCCCTATTGTTGAACTCTGTGGGTTTCCTGATTAATGGCTATGGGATTAATACAGAACTCACAGAACTCAGTGAAGTAGAGCAAGAATGGACCTATACAGTTGCATGAGTATTTATTTCATAGCCTCATAAATAGTGTCTTTACTCTAAACTTGACAGATTTCTTTATAACTCCAATAGTCAGTTTCTTGATGGGTTTTTACCAGCTGACCAGCACCCCAGACCTCAATGAGGAATAGTCACTTGATAAGTTTCGGCTTGAGAAAGTTCATTCTTTTTTTCCCTTTTAGTTATTTGTGCTAATTAAAGAAAATCTCTGTCTTTCATGAAAAAAGACTCTCTCACTTTTTTTCTGCTATAAAAAAGTTTGTTTTGGGGTGGGGTATTTTTTTCACAGCGTTGAATGCTTCAGACAGAGGGAATAGACTTTGCTCAGCCTTTCCAGATGAGTTCTCTTTTTGGTTGAGCTCTCGAGTGGAAAATTGCAGTGTAAAGGGAGAATGTTTTCGGCATTTGAAACTGGAGATATCATGGAAATTGTCAAGGCTATAAACAAATAGTGAGTGAGAGCATAGTGCTGTGCTCTTCGTTTAGCTCCACCTGTGTGAGCCTTAAAAAAATGGGGTTATTTGGTTGTAATTGGGGGCAAAGTCCCTGGGCTTTTCCTGTTCAGCTGTTCTGATTGGGAAGGATTGTATAGATTAAATCCTCTGTCCCTGAGGCTTGCATCTAAAGTGAACTAGCTGGAGCCAGAAAAGTGGTTCTCTTTACCACAGGAGCTGACATGTGGCGGTTAAGTAATTATCTCTTTATTTGTAACTTTCCCAGCAAGAGATGCTTTTCTTTGTGGAATTTGGTTTCCACTTGCAAAAATAGTGGTGCCCTGAGGCACACACGTGACTTCACCAGCCCGCGGTGCTGAACAGCACATGAGAAAGCGTGCTGCAGAGAGCCGCCTGGCTTCGTAAACAGCACCTGACTCAAGCAAGTCAGAATCTGTATGGGAGAAAAAGAAAGTTTTGGGTTATTGACAGCAATTACATAATGCTCTTGGCTCCTGATGCTACAGAGCAACCTGATGGCAGTGATCCTTTGTTTGCTTATTTGAAATATAAAACAAACCCTGGGTGACCAGTGCTCAGGAGGGATTGGATTTAGTACCAGGTGTGTGGAGAGGCAGTGCTGTTCTAATGCATGCTAATCTCTCTGCTATTCCAAAGCACCTCTACTAGTGCGCCTCAGTCTGATCTTCAGCACCTGCTGCTGTTCCAGTCATGGGCTCTGCCCCCTTACCCTGGAAGCACACCAGGCAGCTCTGCTAATGTGCCTTAGTCCTGACCTCCAGCGCCCTCTGCTCTTCCAGAACAAGAGCTTACATCAGGGGTGGGCAAACTACAGCCCGCAGGCCACACCCGGCCCGCGGCACTGTCCTGCCCGGCCCGCGGCACTGTCCTGCCCAGCTCATGAGCTTCTGGCTGGTGAGGCTCCCCTCGGGTCCCTCCTCCACCTTTCCCCCTTCTTCAGAGTCATGTTGCTGTGCGGGCAGCACTCTGGCTCACTGCTCCTGCTGGGCAGCGCTGTATCGGCGGGGCTGGCTCCTGTGGGGCCTAACCTACTGCTGCTCTGAGCGGCATGGCAAGGGGGTGAGGCTGAACGCTTCTGCAAGGCAGCGTGTCTGGCTCCGGCGGGCCGCACGGCCGCCAGACACACTGCTCTGCATGGCACGGTAAGGGGGTGGGGAGTGGGGAGGTTGGATGGGGAGCAATCAGGGGACAGGGAGCAGCGGGAGGTTGGATGGGGTGGAGGTTCTGGGGAGGGCGGTCAGGGGTTTGGGAACTGGGGGGTTGGATAGGACGTGGGAATCCCGGGGGTCCGTCAGGGGCCAGGAGTGTGGATAGCGGTCAGGGCAGCTGGGGGCAGGGAGAGGCATCCCAGGGGGATGGGAGGGTCTTTGGAGGGGATGGTCATGGGACAAGGAGCAGCGGGGTGGCGGAGGAGATTGGATGGGTTGGGAGTTCTGAGGGGGGCAGTCGGGGCAGGAAGTGGGAGGGGGTCGGATGGGGGCAGGGCCAGGTTGTTTGGGGAGACACAGCCTTCTCTATCCAGCCCTCCACACAATTTTGCAACCCGCGATGTGGCCCTCGGGCCAAAAAGTTTGCCCACACCTGGCTTACGTGGTGGTAGTTTTTAAAGCAAGTCTCTTTTCGAACATCGTATTTCTTTCACCCTGCTGCCATTTCCAGCAGTCCAGCACAAAGGGCTATTTTTTGGATCGGTGGCAGAATAAAGAACTGGATTATTTGCTGGATGAATTGAATGTGACCTATTGACAGAGCCAGAATATTTTCCCTTGTTTTGGTCTTAGTATGAGTTCATTTGGCTTATCATCTTTTGGCGTCTGTTCAGAGACTCCTCTTTTCCTCAGGGAGTTACCAGGCAGTGCTGACCTAGTGTAGCCAGTCACTTCCTGAGGTACTGAGCTACCAACCCTCCTGAAAGGAAAGTACTAGAAGTGTCATTTAGACTAGGGTGACCAGATAGCAAGTGTGAAAAATTAGGATGGGGGTGGGGGTTAATAGGAACCCATATAAAAAAAGCTCCAAATATTGGGACTGTCCCTATAAAATCAGGACATCTGATCACCCTACATTTAGACTAAGGGACAGATGGTGGTAGCAGCTCCTGCTAGCTCTGCAACAGAAGCCTAGAACCCCTTTCTAGAGTATGAGGGACAAATCCCAAGAAATTACACCTTTATTAGCGAGAAATTGTTGTAGTTATAAGTGAAAGCTGCCAGTTAAGCTCAGTAGCCGTTTGTAAGGTACTGGTGTCAGTTGCTGTAATGCAGTGGTTTTCAGCCCTTTTTCATTGATGGGCCTCTAGAACATTTTGAATGGAGGTGCGGACCGCTTTGTAAATTCAATCTGTGGACCCCTTCCATAAATGTCTAAGGCTGAAAACTGACCAAACAGAATTCAGCTATAAATGTTGCAGGTGCTTGGCACACTGTTTGATGCAGTATGAGAAAGGGCGCTACACTGTGGGCTTCTATGGTAACAACACTACTTCTGGTTTTGACCTGTAGGTGGGGATATTCACATACTTTTGATTGACTAGAAGATCGGAATGTCCTTTCTGGGATCTGAAGCTTTATTTTCATAGTCCCCTTTTGCGGACCCCTTTGACAGACATAGTCTGAGGCCCCCAAGGATTTGTAGACCCCAGGCTGAAAACCACTGCTGCAATGCAATCCTGGAAGCTGCCAGAAAATGGTGGTAGTGTATCTGTGAGGTTTATTTTAAGGAAGGACTTTATAGGAGAGAAGCATTAGAAACCAAAGTGGAAGAACCTGGGAACTATAAAGCGTGTTGGACACAGGTTTCGGAAACATTGCATTTCCTTGTGAAATCTAAAATTCACCTTCTTAAACCTCTATGTTATATGAAAATGATCTGATACAAAGTGTAGGGGATGACAGGACCCCTCCAAAGGGAGAGTGGTTTGTGCTGATTTATTGATGAAAAGAAAAATGGAAGGAGGAGTTGGGTGAAAGTCAGCCATGGAGAGTGTGAAGGGTCTCCTCTTTCCATGTCTGGGATGGGAGGAAACCTCTCCTCTCTGGCTATTTGACCCCTCATCCTTAGAGGATGGTTAGGTATCTCCTTCAAAGGTCTGAACAAGCAGAGCTGGGCTGGGAGGAAACCTGGCATGTTTTGGCTCCATCCTGTTGGCAGTTTCACAAATCTCTGCCAGGAACAATTGGGCGTGTTAGACTCATTGTCTAAATCTGCTTGGCACTGAAAAAAAAAAACATGGGGAAAAATGAGAATAAAAAGTAACCAGAGTGACCATGTTACGGGGAGAAAATTGAGGGGAGACTGAAGAATTCTGCGCCCAAATTCAAGACAATTTTTTCCCCTGTTTTCTTTCCCTCAGCAAGGTGAAGCCCAAGCATTTCTTATAACCGTGAGTGGATCTGGCTTGAGTGTGTGATTAATGGAGACACCAGGCTGAGTTGTGACCCCTTGAAGGCACAGCACACCCAGTTGTGTTCCTGCTGGAGGGTTTGTTAGTATGCAGTGCGGCTCCGTACTTCTCACTGAGGCTCTAATGGTGCGTGGGTATGAAACCTCACCCATGTTGTGGATCTGCAGGGGAGGGAGGAATTCAGATAAATGCTTAAAGATGCCAAGGATGCGTTCTGTGGTTCCGTTCCTCTCTCACACTCGCTCTCAAAGGAGCTGAGGTTTCTGTGTTGCTGTACTTAACTTCTTGGCCAGCCACCATCCTTTCTGCAGAAATGCTCCCAAATTATATTGCACCCCACAGGATGCCCTGGCTATCCAAGCCTATGGGAATGGAGGATATACTCTGTTCCACTCTCCATTCAAGGCTCTTGGATGATCTGCTACTGAGCGAGGGAAGTTGGTTCTGAGAAGCCAGTTAGAAAATCTTTTGTTGGTGGCTGTGACTCGGTGCTCTGAATTTCATGGGGCAGCACAGCACATGTGCCCATCATGCTCCTTTGTAGGCGGTGGCAGCGAGGAAGTAGGCTGTTGGCTGGCTCATCAGATTGTGGTGGACCAAATGATCCAAGAACATTTGTGGCAAGTACAGTCCTGAGCACACTGAGTCACCCGCAATCACATAATTTCATCGTACAGGGTGGTTGTGCCCAAGATGGCGGGAAGCACATGCTGAAATAGGAAAAATTTAAGTTTTCTCATGTCCCAATGGGTCATCCACCCCCCACACTGCTTGCTCCCATCACGGAGGAGGGAAGCCTATATAAGTTGGGACAGCATTGTGGATCTCCAATCCGGAAGGTCATGGAAACTGACAACCCCCAATCTACTCATTATTCTGTGACTTGCTGTTGCTGAGAGCAGCATTTTTGTGATGTTGAAATCCCTCCTAGGAATGCCATTCATGCTGTCTGCTCATGCCCCTGACTCGCTGGTAGAAATTGGGGGCACACCGAAATAGACACTGAGATTGTCAACTGCAGCTAAAAACCAACCCCACCCCATTTCATTTGCTGCTGCCTGTCCTGGCAGCACATGACGAGGTTACCCCTTTGGCCCGCTCAGACATGTTCAAAGAGTACCTCCTGCTGTTTACCAGGGACGATCTGGCACAGAGGGAAGACTCAGCAATCCAGTGCAAAAAGAGTAAAATGCTGTCACTGGAGAAGCATTTTCTCTAGAAACGGGTGGCATTTCTTGTGGGCAGCAGGTTTCATGCTCCTTCTTTCCCCCGTTGCCTTGTGCCCTCCATTGCTCTGCTTCCAGTGCTGTGGCACCAGCATATCAATTCATCCCTATTAAAATAAAAGGGTTACTGTTCCCTCTCTGCTAATGGGCTGAGTTCCTGCTCCACAAGTAGCCACTCTCTGCCTGACCTCTGGGAAATGTCTGTGTGCAGCAGAAAGTGGAAAATCACTGCATGTTAATGACTTGCTGGAGCTGCTAAGGAGGAACACTGAGCCCAATGTTCACGATCCTTCTGCCACTCCATGTTTCCCAACAGCACTGGGGCCGGTCCTCGGGAGAAGCCTCAGCAGCAGCTGTCAGCTTTTCCAGCCATGGACTGCGGCTGGAAGGCTGCCAGCCTGTGATTTGTTATTAATACCCTGCCTGAACTCTATGGAGCAATGGCAGTGATGATAATAGCCCATCAATGGGACAGGAATAGCTCACTGACGGCAAGCCTGCTTGGAGGCAACATCAGATCTTACGGCTGGTGAGCTGTTGCAAGAATATGCTGTACCCATCAACAAAAAATAGCACTCAACAGCATGAGCAGGGCAGAAAGGGATGGTATGTTTACTTGCAGTATATGATACAGCCACTAGGCGTCTCTTTGTGCTGATTAGAGTTCTAGGTAGGGTGTAGTCCCTGGTAAATGTGGGGATAAAGCTGGAAGTAGAGCTTTGTGGGAACATGTGGATTTGAGTCCATAGTTTGTAGTTTTCTTTAAGGCTTCCCGTGAAAAATGGGCTCTGATTCCATCTGAGCCTTATGGTGCTACAGGAATACAAATACTAGTATTCTTGACCACCACCAGTAGATACCATGGTAACAGGGGGTGTGATAGAAATACCATAGATAAATAGATGGGTGAGGTAAAGAGGTCTTTATGTGCTGGCATCATTTATTGGGAAGTACACACTCCAGTGGAGGTGGTACTTATAGACTTCAGCAAATCATTGGCTTCTGTTGCCATGCTTTCAACAGACCTAACATGTGGGCCCCACAGTATCTGAGAGTGCTATTATCATTTGCCGAGAATCCCCCAGGTTGAAAGACTAGGGAATTCCCCTAACTGGACAGGATTTGACTGTCCCAAATTCAGCATGGGACTTGCGGGAGTCTCCTGCTGTCTGAATGCTTTGGGGATAGTGTAAGTTTTCCAGATACAAAGTTGCCTAGATGTACAGGTGGCTAATTGCCTCTGAGTTCTGTCTTCCTGTTGCTGTGCACTGAGAATGAGAGGGCTTTGGGATGGAGCAGGAAAATGACTTAAACCCACCTATGAAACTAGCAAAAAACAAAAAGTTGGATCTAGCCTCCTCTTTTGAAGTGTGTGCTGGGGGAGGGACCTGTCCCCTTCCTCTTAAAGCTGCATGTCTCTCCCTGTTCCATGAAGGAGTTTTTTGCCCTCCATGGGGAGAGAGGCGGTGTTACTTGGTCACTGTTAATTTGCAGCTCCAGTTTTGCTTTCCAGTTGACATTTTGCATGTGTTAGCTAGAAAGTCACCATTAATAAACATCTTAGTGGCACTTTGTCATCTAAATGTAGCACAGCCATTAACTCCAATTAAAAGAGGGACAAGGCCAAGAGTGAAACAGCGTGGGAGTCAGCACAGAATTGTCCCTGCTCTCAGGGAAGTGTTTTCCCCGTGGAACACTAGCTCAGCCCTGGCAATCTGAGAAAAAGAAATGATGGTGAATAAGCCGCTTGTAGCAGCGACCATTCTGCAGAGTGTGTGTTGCGCAAGCACAGGTGCACACACAAATTCTTTTGCCCATCACCCCCCTACCCCTCCCACCTTGCTTCTAATACGCCTGGCCTGCAGCATGCCCCGGGCTCCCCACCCAGCTCTGCCCATGAACTTCACTGCTGTTCTAGTGCATCCCTTGCTACTAAGTGCCCTGCGGAGCAATTCAGAGGGGCTATTCTGACAACAAAGCAGTCTGAATAATGATTGAGGATTGATCGAATGAGCCAGGAGGGGCAAGAGAGTCACCTGTGAATTTTAAAAGCCGGATGCCGCGGTCCTGAATGGGCTTAGAGTGATTTGGAAGTAGGCATGCTTCCTGCCCCCTCCCTCATCAATGAAAAATTCTTGGGAGTCCCCACTATAAAAACTCCAGGCCTTGGGGGAGGGTTAGAAGAATCATAAAGGCCTACAACTTTCAGGGTACGTCTGCGGCAATGAGCCCCCAAGCCTGGGTCAGCAGGCGTTGTGCCTTGGGCTCTGACCCTAGTTGGGGGAGTGAGCTTCAGAGCCCGAGCTGCAAATTAAAAGTAGTCTCCGCAGCTCTTTTTAGCATGGTGTGCCAGCCCCAGTCTGTTCACCTGGCGGGAAGGCTTGCTGCCCTGGGGTGCTGCTGGTTTTGTAGACATACCCAGAGATTCCCACTGCTGGCCTGTGAACGTAACTCCATTCATGAATGGTGCCTGTCTTGGTGCTTGTCATGCCAAGGATGTGAATTCCCCTTCTGGGGTTAGGGCCGGTTCCTCTCCCCTCCAGGCTGTTGGGGATGGGAGAGTCGTGGGGACAGCATGCTGAGATACTGATGGACTGGGGCCTTCCACTGCATTTGAACGACTATGTGGCTGATGCACGGGCCTACCAGGCTCCAGCCCTCCTCAGCTGGTTGACGCCACATGGGGCCACTGAGAGGCTGTAAAAGGAGAATCCTGGAAGAGTCTCCACTCCCGATAAAAAATAAATGCAAACCCCTACTTTGGAGAGTAAGGGATGAGGAAGGCTGGAAAATAGACTGCAGGGAGCAAGATGGTGCTACACTCTGTCTACCTCAGGATGGACTCTGGGATTTAACAGGGCTCTTCCACCTCTCACACGTAGTGTTGCGCCTGGGGCACGGATGCAGAGATGAGCTCCCAAGCATGTCCCGGTGTTTCAGTCTCTGCGGCCAATTCAGAGTGGTTTCCGCTGCTTCTGCTGACAAGAGCCAATTAGTGCAGAGCGGGAGAGAGGGTTTTGTTAGTTTCTTTGCTACTTTTCTTGGCGCTGCTCTCGTTCGTGTTCCCCAGCATGAGCGATGAGTTCAGGGTTGTCATGGTGCCCAAGGCAGTCGCAGTCTTCGTGCCACTCACCCAGACAAAGCAAAAGGAATCTGAAGGGAGCCGGTGAGGAGAAAGCAGCTGGCTGAAGCGCTTTACAGCCAGTTTCCTGTCAAATCTCTACCAGGTCCAGGGCTAGGACAGGGGTAGTCTGCCTTATATTACTTACACATTTCTGATGTGCCCACCCCTTTGCTGTCTGGTCCCCTAGTGATCAACAGCGCTCTTGGACATTTGGCAGAGGTTTCAGATGCTGAATGCAGCTTCCACTGGGGTTTTTAATGAAGAAGGAATCTTGTTCACCAAGAGAACTGGGTAAACTGCTCACAGCAAACAGCCAGGGCCCTGATCCTGCTGTGAGTGCCATGTGGGCACAGGGGTCTGGGCATGTGCAGCTTACCATGGAACTGAGGCCTCTGCTGCCAAATGTGTCCCTGTTTCTGCTTGGGAATCATTTGTCAATAGATTTTTTATTTTGTAATGGTTGGTCCGGTTGTTTGTTGAAATGTGTCTCAGCCAATGGGGGGCTCCCAACCTATTCACCAAGACCATTGCTTCGTGGGTATACTGTTTGGAGTTTCTTGCTCCTTGGGTAGGCTGGAGTCCACAGTGGGACTGATTTGGTTCAGAATCATGCGCTCCATCACCTTGTAAGTGGTGCTCAAGAGGGACGTTGGCTTATAACTAGAAGGGTGCTCTGCAGGTTTTCCAGGCTTTAGGATTGCAATGACCTTGGCATTTCTCCACACATGGGGGATTTCACCAGTCTGCAGGATTTGGGTGAAAAGCTGTGTCATCCATTTCCATGCCAATGGACCCAGGTTATATGGGAACTCAGGACAGATATCATTGTTTCTCGCTGCTTTTCCCAGTTCTGCCTCAACCTCCTTACTTGTGAATGGTGCAGACCATTGGGACACTGGAGTGCATGGGACTGGTACTGCTTTTATTGTTTTGGCAGCAGCATACGACACTGTCTGGAAGGACGGTCTGCCACTGAAACTGACCAAAGTGATCCCCTGTGTATGGCTTCCCAGGCTGCTGAGCACCATGCTTAGTGGCCAAAGGATGCGTATATGTCTCGGGGAGTCTAACCAGCAAGCCATGTATTTTGAATAATGGGCTGCCACCGACTCTGTACTTGCTCCAACACCCTTCAGTGTATACATGAGCGATATGCCTGAAATGAGAGTGCAGAAGTTTGCATATGCTGATAATTTGTCACTTGCAACTCAGGCCTATAGCTTTAGAAAACTTGCAGTAACCCTTACATTTGACCTGAAGATCATGGAAGGGCACTTTCAAAAGTGCAGCTGATAGTCTAAATCTGAGCAAATTTGTAATCTGCACTTCCCACCTGGACAACAGAATCACACAAAACATTCTAACTGTCCAAGTTTTGTGGTGGAAACCGGGCATTATGACCCCAAAACAACATATCTCAGTGTTATTCTTGAGCGCACACAGATCTTCCGTGACCACCTCAAGAAGTAGCCGCTAAAGCGAAGGCTTGCATCAACATTATTCAAAAGTTAGCAGGAAGAAGCTGGGGATCAGCTGGTCTGGTGCTGTGATCCTGGTTCACTCAGCTGCAGAGGACGCTGCACTGGTGTGGACAAGAAGCTGTGGGTAGGCAGCTGAATCAGATTAAGCGAATCATCGCAGAAGCTTTAAAATAAACACCTCTGCAGTGGCTTTCTGTGTTAGCAAACACCAAACTTCCAGCTGTCTGCTGAGACAGAGCCACAGCATGAGAACTTCACGGTGCTGCCCAAACTTTTCCATCTGGCAGCTTATGGATGACAAACCCCAACAGTGCCTGAAATCTCAAAAACCACTGTGGACCACATGAGACCACTTCATGTCTCTGGATCCAACCAAGGAAGGGCAAAGCATCAGGATTTCCTCTACCATTCCAAGCAATCACATTGTCACTGACCCAACAAGCTTTACCCTCCCAGTTTTGACCTGCCATGCAGACTTTGGACCACACTGAACTGCATCTGAACAACCCGTGGAAGATGCAGCTACTTGATGCACGTGTAGAAAGTCAAAGACTCCCCTTTGTGTGACTGTGGTGAGAAAATCCAAGTCATCGGACACATCATAACGCGGTGCCCCACATATAGATTCAAAGGTGCATTGGATGATATCCACACAGTCACTGAGGAAGCCTTGAAATGGCTTGTGGACCTACAGCTGCATCTGTAGACTATTGCTCTGCAGATGCCATACGTGTGAGAGAGACGAATACGTGCATGAGTGTTCCTGGTAGTCATTCAGTGAATTTCCTAGTGAACAAACGGTTGCTCACACAGACATCTGCAGAAAGTGAATAAGGAGCTGTGAATGCTGTCCAAGCAAGTTCTTGGATTGCATTTGTTTTTTTCCTACGCTATTCGTTCACCCCAGCTCTGGTAACAATCACAAGCTTGCTTAGCTGCTGCCAAATGTACTGCTGAGCAACTGAATTCCTCCTTGTGCTATGGAGCCTTTGCTGCAATTGGCAAACCTGACGGTGTGGGGTGATGGTAAAGGAGATCAATGATGAAAAGGTTAACCTCCGCTGCTGTTGACTGCTTTCTGGGGGAAATATTGAAAGGCCCTGTGTAGGGCCGATGAGCTAAGAAGGGGGGGTGGGAGTTGGATTGAAAATCGAAAATTTGTGAGGTTTGGATTTCCAATGCCCTGTGTGTGTCTTTGACACTGAGGGTCTCATTTCTTATGCTTTGTAGTTCCTTCTTTCCCGTCCCCAGGCAGCCAGAGAGAGCAAGGGAAGAGAATGTGGAATGCTGAATGGTGCCTTAAAGAGACAGGAAGGAAAGCCTATGTCTTTTTAAAACTCATAATGTCCAGGGAATTTCAATCGGCATCCAAGCCTATTTCTAGCCAACAGAATAACGGTGCAGGGTTTGAATCTTCTGGCCCGCCTCCCTGGGCACTGCTTCCTCCTTCTGTCCCTCCCTTTCTCCCTGTACAGCAGCTTCTCTCCTGGCTGAATCTCTCTGCCCAGCAGCTCTGTGCTGCGAGGAGCCACTTATGGATCTGACGGGAAGGGGTCTCCCCAGGGCTGGGGGCTCTCCATGTTATTGCTGAGTGTGCAAGGGGGCTGGCCATCATGCCATTATTGGATTTTTTCTGGGCTTGCTTCAAAAAAGCAAAGGTAAGAAACTGTCCATTTAAATATTGTCCAGGCTTTCAGACTCCCTGTCAGCTGCCAGGAAAGAGGTCTGAAGGAATGGGTGGGGGGTGTCTGGCAGTGCCTGAGTTTGGGTATTGGTGTGCTCCCTGGACATCTGTCTGTGTGTACACACACATGCACTACATGACTAAATGCACACAGATGTGAATGCTATATGGAGAGACATATGCACTAAAGCCAAATTTTCAAAAGTGCCCAGCACTCAACAGCTTCCACAGAGATGAATGGGAGGTGCTGGGTGCTGACTGTATGTGGATAGATGCAGATATTCTACACACAGCCATATGCACTTTATGGATTACAGGCATGTGTGGGTACCCTATGCAGGCATTCACCCACTGTATGGATAGATCCAGCTATTCAGAAATATGTACAGACACACTCACAGTCAGGAATTAAAACTCAGGAATTAAAACTCAGTAATTGATGTGCATGATAAGTCATACATGGAGATCTCTGTCACAGACAGGACCCATCTGCCTATAACTTGGTTTTATCTCCCCATGTCCATTCCTGATTTAGTAACAGATGCTAGGAAGCATGATACCACTTCTGTGGTCTTTCTCCCTGGATTAGGCAAACTTTTCCCTCCATTTTCTTTAAAGGAAAAGCCTTGGATAATTTCTGATAGTTGGAGGAGATCTCTTCCTTTCCCATTCTCTGATTTTGGATATTGCTGTAGAAAATTACTCAGTCTCGCTCGCGCTCTCTCTCTCCGCATCACCTCCCCACAGCTCCCAGTACCTCCCACGCACCGGCAGCCCCATCAATCAGCATCTCTCTCTCCCTCCCTCCCTCCCCATCAGCTGTTTCGTGGTGTACAGGAGGTTCTGGGGGAAAGGGGGAGGAGCGAGGGCAGTGCAGGCTCAGGGGAGGGGCAGGAAGGGCTAGAGTGCGGGCAAGGCCTGTGGCAGAGCCGAGGGTTGAGTAGTGAGCACCCCCTGGCACATTGGAAAGTTGTTGCCTGTAGCTCCAGCCCTGGAGTCAGTGCCTATACAAGGAACCTCATATTAACTTCTGAAGAGCCGCATGTGGCTCCGGAGCCACAGGTTGGCCACCTTTGATCTAACAGGCGTAAGTGGAACCTCTTCCACTGCCTCTGCAGCGTGAATATTGAGAGGTGGAACAGAATTTCCCAAATAGGGGATTTGCCCAGGACTGTAGGAGCAACATACCACTTCTTAGCTCCAGCCTTCAGTTTGATTAGTGTGATGATAAATGAGTCCCTCTGACTGAGGGTGATGCTTCTGGATGCTTCCTGGCTAGTTCAGCCCTTGAGGTTTGTGTCGAACCTGGAGTGGCACAAAGCCTGTCAACAAAGAAGCTAGGATTTGTGAAGGGGTCAGTATTGGACACTGCAAGTGCCTACTCCCAAACTCAGGGCCTGTACATCCCCTTTGGATGTGTTTTCCTCTCTTTGGGTTCTATCTAAACTTCCCTTCACCCCTTGCAGGGGATAATCTGGGGGGAGGGCAGTTTTTCCTCTTTTCTTTCCCTCACCTCCATCTTTGCCCTCCTTGGATTCACAGCCACGCAAGCCCTCTTCTCTCCCTTGCTCCCATTTTAATCACTTCCCTACCCCATGACAATAGGTCAGACTTGATTTACTACAAGCTTCACTCTAAAAATAGTGAGCAACCCTCTTAAATTTTAGTAGCCTGGCTGTTCCCAGGAGATGGTAGAAGGGTAAGTGCTGCTTCTAGGCCATGCCATTGCTGAGGGCCCCTTACAGGGCAGGAGAAGGGGAGGCCAGTTCTGGGAACAGGTGTGCTTTCAGAAAGCAGAAGGGACAGAGGACACCACCTCTGTCTCAATATTTCCAACAAGAAGCGCTGAGAATCTGGGGCAGGCAGAAGGGCTGAGGCTCTCTTGGTTTCATCTTGTTCTCCCTGGTCCCAGGAGTCATTTGTGCTGTTTTTTTCCTAACAAGTAACCAAGTAACAGAAGAATCCCTAGAAATCCACTGACATGGAAAAAATGCACTGGGTTCCAAGGATGGCACTGTAACTCCCTTTGGGTTGAGAGATGGGGCTGGTCTTCACTGGGGGGGATCGACTGCAGATACGTGACTTCAGCTACGTGAATCACGTAGCTGAAGTCGGCGTATCTGCAGCCAATTTACCTGCCATCCTCATGGCGGCGGCAGTCGGCGGCGCACTTCCCCCGTTGACTCCAGCTTACGCCTTGCATCAAGCTGGAGTTACAGAGTCGATGGGGGCAGCGCTGGCGATCGATTTCTCGCGTCTTTAAAAGATGTGAGAACTCGATCGCTGAAGGATCGACGGCCACCCGCAGTAGTGAGGACGTATGTAGGAGGAACTGGTTGGAAGACTTCAGGAAAAAGGGGCAGGAAACACCAGGAAACATTTGGAAGAGGGATCCTTCCAAGGTTGGAATAGCTTAATGCTTATTAGATCCTAAGGGACTGCTCTTCCCTTTCCATTACTGTACACTTTTCAGGCAACTACCGTGCCATGCTCAGAGCTGGCTGCATTTCAGTGGGGGGTGGGACTAAGTGATCTGTGTATGTGTGGCTGGCTGAAGCTTGTAAATCTGCGAGATCCTTTGAGATGAAAGAAGCTATAGATGCCCCGGTGCTTAACTAACCGTCCAAACTTTTTCAGCTTTGACTATCATTAATTCCTCTGTACTGCTACAGCAATGGAGCTGCTTCTGCGTGGGCTTTCCCTGGCAGCACACGATTGGACGGAGGTACACAGGCTAGAGACAGCAAAGCTTGTCCCATTTCTCACCAGTGAGGGAAGGATTCAGAAATCCCAAATACATCCAAGGACCCCTTGTGCATGCCCATGGGCACAGCCCTTTTCTGGAAACTCAGCGATTAACCCCATGCTCACTGCCTCCATGCCACTGTGCTCCTTCTTGAATTAGCTGAGTCCAGCTCTTGCTGCAAGCAGCGCAGCAGAAATGAAAGGGTTAAGCACCTCTTCCTGTGTGCTATCCCAAAGCCCCCAGTGCCTCAGACAGGAAGAAGGGTCCCTGCTGGTTTGTGGGAAAGTCAGACTCACCAGAATGCAACATTCCTAACATTATCCCCAAGGCCCTGCAAGCACATCTGGTGTGATTTGGCCTGGGCCTCCTACTGTGATGAAGTGTGGAGGGAGGGGGCATGTGAGAATATAAGGGACCCTAAAGGCACAGGGCAGGGGTGGGCTTTGGTGCCTCCTGGCTCCAGCCTTCCAACCCAGTGGAAGGAGTGGTCATTGGGGATCTCTGTTTATCTCTCATATCCTAGGTCAGTGTCATGAATTTCCCCCACTCCCTACGTGCAGTACCTTGGGCAGTGCCATGGGTTCTCCTCCTCTCCCTCACCCCATACCTGCAGCACCCTCCTTAGTTCCCCTCACCTTGCCCTGTGCCTGGGGTATCTCAGGCAGAGCCATACCATTTTGGGTTATCTCTTGTTCTGATGAGATTTAGTTACATTTATTTATGCCTGCAGAAAGCCTCCAGCGATGAAAGGGGAGCAAGTCCTGGGCTCTTTGTGCCAGTGCCAGGGGCATCCACCCAGCAGCTCGGGGGGATGTGAGAAAGCAACATGCCACGCTCACTCACTGCGGGCCCCTTCATCTTCAAAGAGGCTGCTGTATTTCTAACAAAGCTGAGAGAGCGGAATGCAGGCAGAGCCTCTCCAAGAACTGAGCCCAGCAAAGGAGGCTGGGCTGTGTTTTCCTTTCTTTTCTATTATTTTTTTTATCCCTGGCTTTTTGTGCTTGGAGACTCCATTCTGCCGGCCACTTCTAGAGCCTGCTAATGTGATTAATATGTGGACATCCCCTGCACACCAACTCCTGCTTGCGCTGTTGCCTGGGCATCAGAAGACAGGCCCTGTCAGAGGCCTAACTTTTCCTCTGTAGCAGTAGGGACCAGTCTACGCTGGGGACATTTTATAACCACTCGGAAAGTCAGTTGGAGCCCTACTGTAGACCTGGCTGAAGGTGGCTTGATCCCTTTTTACTGAAATGGTTTCAAGACCACCTAAAAGCTCCAGTCAGAATCAGGTGCTCGGGGAGGGAGATAGGGTGACCTGATGTCCCAATTTTGGGGTATTTTTCTCATATAGGCTCCTATTACTACCCCTCCTCCCATCCCAATTTTTCACACTTCCTGTCTGGTCAGCCTATGGGAGAGAGGGGGAGGAAGGAGAAGACCCCAAGGAAGATTTTGTACACTGTGCCAAGTGCACCACGGACACGCATGAAGACAAGGCCTCTTCCCCAAAGAGTTGGCATCCCAAATAAATGAGAGCATGGGAAGAGAGTGGTATGCTAAGGACTTTCTCCCCCTCCCAGCTCGGCTCCCCCATCCGCTGGCCTCTGCAGCACAATCCTCATCCTGTGCTAATGACCTTGGCCTGGAAACAATCAGGGCTTCAGCTTCGATTTGGGTGTGTGAGAACTTTTGAAGGGCTTATAAAAGCTGCCAAGTGAGGGTCTCGGAGGCTGATGTTTTACGTTCAGCCCCAGGACAGGAAGAGTACAAGCAGTGGCTGGGCAAGCACCTCTTGCCATGACCCTCCTCAGCCAGACTCCGAGAGCTGGAAGAGAGTTCAGCCTCCATGGCTCATTCGTTCCTTGGCCTCCCTGCTGACTTTGCAGTCAGGGTCAATTGTGCTGCTGTTTCTTGGTGCATTGGACAAGTGTCCACCACGATCTGGGCTGAGGCCCAACAAACTCTTTTCGGACAGACCCTCAAACCGCCACCAGATAGCAAAAGATATTACAACGTTTAGTTCTTCCCTGTGAATCCATGAGAGGGAAGGTGGACTGGGGGAGAGTGGGGACTTGGGTAGTTTTGTTTGAGGGCCCGAAGTTTGACTCCAGTGGAGTTAGTCAAAGGTGAGTCAGGAATTAATTGAGCCCCAGGGCTCTAGCTGTTTTGAAATTTCCTTACGATGAAAACTGGAAGGGAAAAGGGCTCCTTAAATAAGGAAGTGTGGAAGGCTTGTGGGGCTCAGTAGCCAAATACACAGGATCGTTCTTCATTCCATTCCAGGTGTTTCTTATTTAACGCAGAGGGGCTTGGCATGGATATTGCACCCTTTTCCCATGTGGGGTGATCCAGGTTCTGCTCCCAGGAAAGAAATGTAATGCAGTGGCCCCCAAACATAGCGTTCTGTCCAGCACCAGTATTTCAGGCTTTGGGACTGCTATTCTAGCAGGCTACCATTCTTCCTGCGCTTGTCCGATGGGACTAACATGTGCATCGGGCAGCATGGTGACATTCTAACCCCAAGCCAGGGTGGTGTATTGGAACAGAACATGATTTTTCATGGGCTGCAAAAGTGGCCTAGGGATTCATGAATGTCCTGCAAGCCCTGCTCTGTGGGATATAGGATCTCCTGAGAAATGTTGTGGCATGTGGCATCTTATACTCTCTGTAAGAGGGGACTAAAATGCTGTGAAATGAGAGAGCAGGGTGAGGGAATCACTTGAGGATCCAGCTCTGGGTCTGGAATACAGAGAACGGGCCTTTCGACATAGCCTGTGTGAGTGCAATATCCTCTCGGGTGCTGGGCACCAAAAGTCCTGGCAGGAGGAGCAGGAAAAAGCAGGCAGTGTCTCTGATTGGACAGTCACATTTTCAGGGAGCAGGTGGAGGTTGCAAAGGCAGAATGCAGGAGAGAAGCTGCCTGCAGCAGCTCTGGGGAGGATGGGAGATTTGCAGAGCTCTGCAAGCTGCAGCAAGAGCACAGCTGCATACAGAATGGCTCATAGGCAGCACCCAGAGGCCAGAGAGACTCAGAACAGATGGGGTTTGTCTCAGTTCAGAGCAATGAACCACATCCTTCCTCTTTTCTTTCACTCCCTGGCTTCCAGTCTAACCATCTCTGTCTGTTTGCCTTTCCATTTTAGGGCTAGCCTATGTCAGAAAGCCTTTGCTGTAGCCCTCTAGTGGAGACTCTGCTTGTATTGGCCAAAGGAGTTCTTTTGCTGGTTTAAGATGGTGTAGCTATGCCAAGGAGTTGACTGACACTTCTAATTGACACAGCTATGCTGAAAAAACTTGGTAGCGTACACCTGTCCGTAGAATTGTAGTGGGGTTGGAAAGAATCTCTAATACAAGGGTTCAGGTCCCAATTTGTCTCCCCCCCGGCTTTGCTCCTTCTTTTTTGCAAGTCTCTTCACTTGCTTTCTCTCTGTGGCTCATTCATCTCTACGTCCAGCTCCAGGCCACCTGCTGCTACTTTTCCGTGGAGGGTGTGTGTGTATCCATGAGGTGATGGAAACACTCTTGGTGGAAGTTTTGCAGGCAAATCCCATCGTAATTTTCAGACCTGAAATTGAACGTAATGTTTCTAAAGTCCCAAATCAGGTGTGATCCATTCTCTGTAGTTCTCCTCATATATTGTGCCCTGTTTATTTTTAACTAATGCACTAGCATTACCCATCATTGTGAAATATCTGTTCTGTCCCTCATATTGTTCTCATTGGCTTGAGAAGGAAAATGGTGCTTTCATCCCCAGTGTTTTCACCTTTATTGGTGAATGTGTTGAGCATCCCTCCTGTGCGCTTGACTCCACGACACATGGAGGGAAGCTAGTCATTGGCCTCAGGGCCCTGTATCTCCTCCTGCCCTTCTGAAATTCAGTTCCTTTTGCATTTGCCTGCTGAAATGATTGTGCTCTATTTGGAATGTTACCTTCTGCAATTTGTTCTCCTTCATGTGCTGGCATCTCCTGTCTGCGCTCAGATCTTGTGGGCGTTTGTGACCCACTGTCGCAAAAGCCAGTTAATGAAACCTTGCTTCTATTACAGCACATCCTTGGGGATCCTTTCCTTTGCTTACTTCCCCCAAACACCACATAACTGAGGCTACATGATGGTATTGATTATCTAATCCAGGATCCAAGATGTCATCTGGGAAAGTGTTAGTGGGTATGCATGATGAAGACACAGATATTTTAGGGGTTCATGACCAGGAATATAAGAGATTGTAAAATAATTTATCATCTTTTTGTTTTGTCTTTACAGTGTTACTCATTACTAGAGGATAAAAGGGACACAGGTAAGTGGAGATGGCATGTTCAGTTTTTATCAGTAAGAATATATTCATCATCGTCTCTAGATCTGTATTTTGGTGACGGGGCTACCAGGATATATGCAAAGGCGTATAATCATGGGTGTCCTTCCCTTTCTAATGCAGGAATTTGGGGTATTGGGCTAGTGTTATTGTTGGGATTTCAGTCTCCCTGCAAGTCTCTGGTTTCCCTTTCAAGCTCTTTCTTCTGCTCCCTTTTTCTGTTTCCCTCCTCCCCCTGTTGCCTTAGGATAGTGGACCAGATTTGAAGATTCTGTTATAAAGGTGACATGTCATCTCAAGCACAAGCATCATGGGGGTGCTAGAGAACCTGTGTGCATCAGCATCCCTTCTTGTTCTCCCAAATTATGCCCGTCCCCTCTCATCTGTCTGGGCCCTGCACCCCATGCCCTCCCTAAGATAAAAGATTGGTTTGCCTATACATTTGCTTTAATTGTCAGCAAAATGGGTGTAATCCCTTCCATTTTATGCAAGGGGAAATCCTGATTTTAGAAGCAGAAATAGAGAAGTGGCCACCCTCTCTTATTTGTACTGCTGTATCTGCAGACACACACAGAACTATTTTAAAGTGTTAACTCTGCCTTGGTCAGCAAATGTGTGCTCCTTATTCTTTCCCTTCTCACTGTTCTCTATTGGTTCTGTTTTTATTAGAGATACGCTGGGTGAACATACTGCCTCAGCTCACAGTGTGCAGCAGCAGTGAAAACTTCCTCACTGTGGCATTGGAGTGCCTGCATGGGGCAAACTGCAAAGGATGGTGACCGGAGAACCTGAAGTCAGGACCCCTAAATTTTGTTTGTGGCTCCCGTGTGACCTAGGACAAATCACTTTGCTTTGAGCTTCAAGTTCCCCATCTGGATAATGGGTTTGGCAAGGATGAACTCGTTATAATGTGTTTTGAGGCCATTGAATGGACGTCACTAGAGAAGGGCCAAATACTCAGTGTTAGTGTATTGTATTGTCTTTCATGGGGTCCTGATGTGAGGAAGACACTGACAGACCAGTGGGGATTCTGGAATTGATAACAAATGATTAAGGACTTGGAGTTAGCAACCTACTCTATAGGGGAAGGTTAAAAGGACAAAGGAGATATGTTCATTTGGGGATTTTCCTATTTGGACTGGGTGAAGAGGAGGTCACTGGGAACCTTTGGAGTGGCCAGCTTAAAACCGTGGCTTAGTGGAACCCCGAGCTCTCATAACGAGGCTTAGATTGGGCTATCCGAGAGGAAGGGGGAGAGTCACAGAAACTAGTCTCTCTCAGCTTTGTGGGGGACTTACAAAGGCATCTTAAGAGGCATCAGCTCCTCTCCGCTGCTTCTGTTGCCTTTGCTGAAGCAGTGGCCAGGAAGCAGTTGTTATCGGTGTGAGCTTACAATTGGTGTTTGCTTCCATTTGCACCAGTGGGCATCGCGGCTGTCTCTGGTACGAATAATGCATTGCTTCCCAGGTAATGGGAGACGCACACCTCTTCTCGTAGTTAGGGCTTTCCATGATATCGAGTTTGTTTACAGGAGCTTTGCCTTGCCCAAGTGCTGCACTGATATAATGAATGTTTGTTCAGTGACTGATAGAGTAGGCTTAGTGAGGGGCCCCAGTGCACTGCCACTGTCCACTCCCCGTTCTGCTGTGTGCACCTTAACCCGCCACTGGGGCTTGGACCGTGCATGAGCACAAGCAGCCTGCAGAGCTGAAAGGTGGCTAGAGCAAGCTAGCTGAGACTCCTGAGGAGTTAGGGCTTGGTTCTGCCAGACACTGAGCACCCTCATCTCCTTTGACTTAAATGGGAGTTGGCAATGCCCAGCACCTCATTGGAAGTCCTCAGCACCTTAAAGGCTGAGATCCTCACCCTGGTAACCTAATACTGCTGCCCAAAAATATTGAGAGCCATCATTCAGGGCCCAATCCTGCATTCCTTGAATGTCAAAAATTCCTTCTGGAGTCACTGGGATCTTTCAGCATGCAAGGAGTTAGCAGCTCGGGCTAAAGGTGTGTAACACTCCGTGCTGATGGATAGCAGGCGTGAAGAAATGCATTGTGATCACTCTCTGCACTGAAATGCACTGTGATTACACTCTGCACTGATTCCTGCAGACGAACAGCCCTTCTGTCAGTAGCTCTATGGCTGAGATGTACATTGATTTGCTTTGTTATCATACCTGCTTCTTTTACCTTGCCAGATTTGTGATTTAAAAAAATCTCTCTTTTGTGACATGAGTTTGTTTGGCTGTATCTGCCCTGGTGATAGTTGGACCTGTAATTCTCCACTGGTGCAGCTGGGAGCAAGGTTGAGTGCTGACAAGGCGTGGGAGTTTTACCATCAAGTCCTTCAAATCTGCTAGGGTGAAAACACCTGCCTATTATCTGCAGCTTCCACCTTTGCTCCTACCTAGAGAACTGTGCTGAGGGAAAATGACTGTTCAGGGATTTTTCTGGGAGGAGATTTAGCTGTTGGCTCTGGCTGCATGGTGTGTGGAAAGCCCCCTGTAGCACAGGAATTCCAAGACCAGGCTAGCACACGCCTCCTCCTTGCCTTGTGGTTTCCTGAGACGAGGTCAGTTTTAGCAGCTCTGTAAATAGTTACAGGAACCCTGAAACATCCTGAAGCCACGTTCTCTCCTCTTTCCTTTACACAGAAAAGGTCAAGAGGAATCCCTTTAAATCAGTGGTTCCCAAACTGGGGTTTGCAAAATGTTACAGGGGGTTCTTGGGAAAAAATCCCTAATGGCGGACAGAGCTGTCCCTAAAGACCCCGCCAGCAGCCCAGAGCCCCTGAACTTCCATGAGCTAAACAGATCAAAGCAAAAATATCTGTCACATTGAGGAGATTTAAACTTAAAGATTCCTCATAAGAAATGGAAAGAGTTGGATATTTTTTGCTGTTTTTAAAATTAAATAGGCAGCTAATATTGTTTTTAAAATGATTATGAAGAACAAGTTTAAGCTTTGTTGTAATGTGAATTGTTTGCTTGGACTGCTTAAGACCTGAATGCTTGAGTAGGAGGAACATTTTGAGTTGGCTTCTTAAATACCTTCATGCTGTTTCACATCTGATACTCTCTGATGAAATATAGAAGCCTTGTCTTATAACAGGCTTATTCAAAGTGATATAAGCTTTAAAAGTGAGATCTTGGAAGAGTGTTGTCACTTTCATAATGTGATAAAAATACTGTAATGATAAATAAATAATAAATAGTGTGTCATAAGTATGTCATTAAAACTAATTTTATATGTCCAAGCTCACTGCTTTTCTAATTTATACTCAGGTAAAGGAGGAAATCCCTGGAAATATTCATTTTTAGGAGGAGGTTCGCAAGACTTGACATTTTAATGAAAGGGGTTCACAGGCTGTTAAAGTTTGGGAACCACTGCTTTAAATAATTATCCATGGGCAGCAACAGAAAAGGGGAGTGTGAGGAAAGAGCTCACTGATGACTGGAGTCTGTTCCAGAGTGAAACAGAAAACACATTACTGTTGCTAGCTCATGGTATATGTGTGGGGATCTCCACGGTAGTTTTCATAACTGGAGGGCAATGACCTTGCTCATTTTTCAGCCACTACAAGATTAGATTTAGCTCTGAGCCCTAGCTGGTGGAGAGCTCCGGGTAACAAGGGGTGCTTTGTGAAGGGGACTGGAAAGTAATCCTGGGTGGTCTCTATTCACTGTTTCACTGGGAAGATTAATAGCATGAATCTTGAGAGCTTGTTAAAGAGCCATGTGTACAAGTAAAAGGGCCAGCAAGATATTTTGCCCCAGCAAACAAATCACATCCACAATTAAGACCTTTGAGGGAGGGGAAAGACAATACTGGTATTTCTTGGTAAAAGACATCTATAGAATCAGGGCTTCCTGGCATGTATGTAGTTAAACTACTAAAGCATTACCTTTAATTTCACAGTCCTCCCATGCCAGGCCTAGTCAGTTCCAGGCTACAGCCTGGAGTTGGCCGCTAGAGGGATACTAATGAGGAGTTGCACAAAGTCTGTGGATCAGGACACGGGATTAATAAAATCTCTCTTAGATAAGTGGCCCTTTATTTTTGTATTTGAGAATTTGCATATGTGTTGTTTGCAATTATGTGGACTGATCGAAGTCATGGTTGGTTATTTCTGTATCATTCACTCCACATCTTGTCTGCAGACTGGTATCAAATACCAAAGGGCAAGGTTAATGAAAGAAACATTGATATCTGGCCTGTTAAAATGTAGGCTTGTGGATGTATGTCCTATATATTTACCAGAACAACACAGGTACCACTGCTGGTATTTCCGGAGAGAAGAGTCAGAGTGGAGAAACCCTGGCCTGAACCCCACAGGCTTAAGACGACCCTGGCAATAGTAGTTCAGTCAATGTAGAGGCCACAGTTACAAGAGAAGTTTCCCTCCTCTGAAGAGCTTTTAATCTAATTAGAGATCCTGCCTGAACATGGGGAGGGATGGGATTTATATCCAAACTTTGCAACTCAGGCCCATCTGTAAATCTTAGTAGGCGCATATGGTAGATAGAACAGCCGTTCAGAGCAAGAGGTTATAAAGGTTTTGTGGATGAGCTTTTCGAAGTTTTGTGGATGAGCACAGTGTCAGTGACCTCTTGAAAGAGGTAGGATTTCAAGAGGCTGCTTGCTGGAACGGGGAGATTGTTCGATGTTTATGCCTTGTAGCTGAGCAGGAAAGTGCCTGTCTTAGTCCTTCCATCCTCGGCAGAGCATGGTCACAATACACTCTTCCCCATAATCCTGTCCGTTGTCCCCTGGGAAACTACTTGGATTGACTTTCGGGGCCATTTCCTCTTCCACAAGAAAAACAGTCCTCAAATCCCTTTTAAAACCCTACCTGTTAGCATGCAGGATCTGAGATCAGCTGGCTATGCTGCAGTGACCGCTCTCACTGACCTCCTGTTCTGTGGAATTCCCATTGTTGTTGTTTCACAGAATAGCAGGATATGACGTGATCAAAGCCCTCTGTCAGTAATGAAAATCTGTATTTTTTCCCATCTTTGAGGAGGGGAGGGGTTCAAGTGTCTGTGGCTCATTCAGTCAGGGGCCACTCTACTAATACTGCCGTCAGGAGCAGGGACAAACAATGCTTATTGTGATGGTGGTTTTTGTCCATTCAGAACTGGACTGAAACTCACTAAATTCCACACAGGCCACCAAACAGCCATTGCTATTAACTTGCCTGTATAGGATCCAGAGAGACAAAACATTCCAGATATCAGTGCTAATCCCCTCAGCTCCTCAGAAAACTGGCATAATTTTATCCTGAGATGGAAGTAGCTAGAACCATTCACTAACTGCCAGGATATTAATTAAACAGAGGGGAAACCTCAGTCATTTTGCTATGTCCCATCCCCAGACACTATTAACTAAACCCACTGCCTCTTTGCCCCATCCTATCGACTCCCGTCTTTCCCAGTAGAGAGTTCTCCCTCTCCCGCTTCTCTTTTGCTGTGTTCCCATCTTACACGGCAGCTCTGCCTGTTTCTCGCACACAAAACGTGAGTACTCCCTGGCACCGAGCCTATCCTTTCAGTCAGATTCTGTCCAAGGACTGAGGCTATGTTTTCATAAGCCTCCTGCCCCTTCACTTCCTTAATGACATTAACCAAACTTTCCATCTATTGTTCTGGACAAAACAAGAAGGAAAGAATTACAGACAGGCCACACTCTAAATACGTATACGTCTATATAATGTTCGTCCAAGAAATGAGGCTAGAGAGCATTCACTACAGGGAAGGTAATTCCTACATGCCCTCTGCAAATGGCATTAAATAGCAGCCCCAGTGCAGCTTGCTGAGTGGCTGATGACAAGGTGAGGTCTAACAATAATGTCTTTTCAACAACAAAAAATATCAAGCAGCAGTGATTCTCCAAAGTGGCCTACCTCAGCAGAGCTCTCTGAAATAACACACATGGGGAATAGGTCAGTATGCAGTGTTTGGAGTTCCAAAATAACGAAATGAAAATGTTAGTTATCTGTTGTCACAGCTGGGTTACGCTTGCTTTATATTTATACATGAGCTTTCTGGAGTCATCTTCTGTAGGTTCCAGCTTTCTGATTCAGTATATAGACCTTCTATTTTTGTCCCTGACCGAGTCTTCATTCACTCCCTAGGCTGCGGCATTGTGCATTTGTTTCATTGTGTTTCTGGGTTGAGTTGTTTGAAGAGAGTGGCTGGGATTTGGTCTGAGTCACTGGTTGAACAGGAAGCTCTGAATAGATTGTGATTGGGCGCTGGTCTCAAGTAACTGGGAGAAGAGAGCAGTTTTTCCTTTCTCGCTCTCCGAATTTGTATTTTTACTGCTCCCAGTGCTATTGACCTACACCCAGACTTCATGTAACTGGGTGATAGTTGAAGTAAGCCACCCTGGGTTGTGAATGGGCATTAGTCTAGCTGGTGAAAAAAATGGAATTTGGATATTGAGACATGCTGAAAGGGCCACAGCAAAAGATCATGGTGGCAGCAAGGTTTGCATGTAACTATAATGGGATGTTAAGCAATTCCACACAAAAAGGGTTAAATCTCATTCTGACTTTGAGTGCCTTTGACCACAAAGCCAAGGCAACAACTGAACGGAAACGTCGCAAAAGGCAAAGTCAACTGCAAAGAGCCAACAAACTTATTACATGTGGAGATGGGAAACATTTGAAATGATGACCAGTTTCCAATTGGACATTTGAAATTTTTTTTTTTTTTTTTAAAAAAGGTGCTTGTTACATAGTGGAAAATACAGTCATCAGTCTGGGTTCCAATTGCAGAGGTAGGAAAAAAAATGAGTGGATTGTGAGTATTAGTGGTTTTGATGCTGCTGTTTGACTTGACATGTGATGAAAGGAAATTTCAATTCTCCTTTCTCTTCTCTCTCTCTCTCTCTCTTTCAATCTGTGTGGTCAGTCTTGTGCTCAGCTGATGAGTCATTCTGAAGCTCTGGTACCTTTTTTTTTTTTTTTTTTTTTTAAAACAAAAAGACTTCCAGACCCCTCTGTTGTGTGTCAGTCAGACTCAAAACAATCTGCCTGGTAAGATTGTTTGCTCCCCGAGTGTCTTGGGCGCTTTCAGGGTGAAGATCTTTGAGTCTTTCTGGCTGTGACTTGAGTGGGGCCTCTGAGGATTTTCTGCTTTGTTTTGTGGGGGGAAGTCACTGCTTTTTTAAGTGGCCCTTTTCCTGTCGGACTTCCATGCAGGGCATTGTAGTTGATCAGCAGAGGCTATGATCAAATAACTGGAAAATGGGAGTGATTAGTTCAAATGCTTTAAGGAGGTAAATCCTTTCTTTCTAAGTAAGAATGTATGCATTAAAAATTGCCATGCCAAGGTAGGATGACCAGATGTCCTGTTTTTATAGGGACAGTCCTCATATTTGGGGGTTTGTCTTATATAAGCTCCTATTACTCCTCCCTACCACGTCCCGATTTTTCACATTTGCCATCTGATCACCCTATGCCAAGGCAATTTGAGAGCATACAGATGGCCTTTGCTCTCATTGTTTAGATTCATTCTGGATCTGGAGACTATATCTCCTCAATGTTAGGATCTTTGGAAACCCCTTCATCTGCCCCAAAAGGAGCCTCTGCGATTGTGTCTGAACTTCTAAGCACTTTCTGTTTGGTTCAATTTATCCATGACCATTGAATTCTTCTCTGAAGCTCTGGTATCTTTTGTTAAAAAAGAAACTCCTCCCCACTCTCTCCCTGGTGCATGGTGGTTTGGTGCTGGAGACTCTTCAGTTAAGCCATTCGGTCCAGTTCATGATTTATAAACTCTGATAGTTTATGCCTGTCTTCCAGGGATGTTTTTATCTATGTAAGCTTTATATGTTGCTCAACCAAAATAAAATTTCAAAGCTGATCTTGGAAACACGCATTTCCACATTGCAGTTTCCATAACTCTGAATGGTCACGCAGAGGCAGATATCACTGTACTGCCACTCTCAGCAGGAGCTGCCATCTCATGGTCCTGAGTGGGACTCGGGGAATGTAGCTCCCATTTGAAGTCATGAGGCGTGGGGGATTTTCCAAGGCAGTTATAAGGAGAGGGGTTAAATAAAAGTAATTGCTTTACTACAATTTTGAACATCTCCTGTTTGTCCCCTGGTCCCTTTTAGGCCCTTAGGAAAAAGTCACAGCACACGCAAACATCTCTGAATAAAACAATCCTTGTATCCATCCACCCTTTCCAGACTAGTCCAAAGGGTAGCTTTCTGCATTCATATGGTCCTGATGCCACAGTGACTAACTTCTGTGAAACAAACCAAAACTATATCATAAAAAATGTTTCTTAAAGCAAGTTGGCCACAAACTTCAACTTTCCCCATAGATGGTCACTTGGAAACTAACTCTCAGAAGCAAGAAGCATCTCTAGCTTATTATGAAATGCCAACCTGTTTCGTGTGCAATCATTTCTTTCCTATTTCTCTTCCTACCATAAACCTTCCCTGGAGTAGAGTCACTGGATTTTGGAGTTGAACTGCAGTTCCACTCCCCTGTTTTGGTTCCCACGTCCTTCTAGGGTTTTAACTTCAGACTTGGAAGTTCTTCTGTGTCCTGCAGCTGACTGTGTGCTGATCCCATTTTTAACACCTGATCCTATCAAACACCCTGGGATATTCTTTGAGGGACAGAACTGGAAGAATCCTCGCCAGGGAATGGGATTTTTTGTTGCATTCACCAGAACACAAATTCTTTACAAGAAGAGACTGTGGGGAATAATTAGCGGCAACAAGGCCCCAATTGTCCGATACCAAAGGAATTGCTTCTTTATGTTCAGTACATGGGGAAAATTTTTTCCAAGGCAGCAAAGGAGTGATTCAAGGAAACAGAAAAGAAACTGCAAGCTAGAAAGTACACTAGTATGTACGCTCTCTGGACAGCTTGTGTGAGACCAAAAGGACCTTAAAGCAAACATGAGTGCATTTCTTTACTTGCATGAAATGAGAAGTAAAGGAATGCACTGAAAGACAAAGAAATTGAGCTGTGCCTATGTTTTTCTATTATAAGAGCCTCTACAAATAATCTGCATAAAAATGAAAAGAAACATAATGCCTCCTCTTTGGACACTGATACGGGATCCATTCCTACTTCTGCCTGGGGAGACTTCTACTATGTTGGCCTGCAGGTATGCAAGAGACTGGTGGTGCTTTGTAATACTGTAGTGCATGTGTCTAGAGCAGTGCTTTTCAACCTGTGGTCTGCAGACCTCTGGGAGTCCACAGACTATATCTAAGATTTCGAAAGGGGTCTGCACCTCCATTTGAAATTTTTTAGGTGTCTGCTAATGAAAAAAAGGTTGAAAACCCCTGATCTAGAGTTATCAGAAAATTCTAATAAGATTAGAGAAAAGCAGATATTGTTGAAGTCTCGTCCAACCACATCTACTCCACCTGCTTGTCAACACAGGTATTCTTCAATCCAGTCTTAAATGTCCTAAGTTCTGGGGCTCCCACTCCTTCCTTTGGGAGATAGTTCAGTGGCCTAAGAGAGCTAAGTGTTTCCTGGTATTCAGAGCGATATTAGTGTATGTCTTCGCGGCAAAACTTGGTTGGATTTTAACTTTAGTAACTCAGATTAAAGTAGCAGTGAAAACATGGCAACTCATCTTTTAATATGGTTTAACAGCTCACGTTCAAACTGATAGTGGAGATGGATTGAGGGTGAGTTGCTAACCTGAGTTAAAAGCCGAGTTGCTGTGTCTTAACAGTTGTGTTAATCTGAGTTACCTAACTGAGGCAAGGTAACCTAAGTTAAAAACACACTCCCCCCACCCCTTCAATGGAGCTAGCCCCAGAGAAGCTAAGATGCCGTTGAATACACTTTGAGATTGATGGGATAATAGAAATAATGTGTAAGTCTCACAGTTCTGGTGGCCCCATGATGTGTGCTCCAGGCTGTTATTTGGGAAACTTGTATTTGACTCCTGATCTTGCTTAGCACACTGACCTGGCAGGAGTTGAGATGAGGCAGGTGCAGTGTACTTGGTCTATGGGCTCTGACCCCATTTCATTATTTCCTGAGCCCCTCGCCCATGTAAAGATCATTGTGGAAAGGATGTGACAGTTTTTATGGGCTGCAGCAGGCACATGACTGCAATGTGGGAGCAGGAGGTCTTGAAGAACCACAGCAGAGAACACTGAGGGTTGTGACTAGGGCGTGGAAGGCTTCTCCCCATCAAAATGCCTGTCATTGGTAAGATCCTGTAATGAAGAAGCAGCAACGAGCCTAAAGAAAAAAAGTAACTGGTTGCATCTTAGAAGTGATGAAGGATCTGGAGAGGGACCACCTGATGGGAAGGAAAGTTAAAAGGACACAGGCCTTGGAGTGCAGCTCCCAGTGTATGGGATAGAGGCTGGGCAGAATTGTTTATAATTTTGACTCATAATATCAATATTTGTATGCATTTTTATTTCAAAGGAAATGTTCACCCATGTGGGAAATGATGGGAGGGCTAGACAGTTATTTATTTCTGACAGTCCAGGTTGAGATTTAAAAAGTGACAGCTTTAGAACTGTTAAAACACCAATTATTGACACCAGGGGTCAAAATATGCAAAGTACCCTTAAAATCCCCCTGGAAGAAGTTTTCAAGCAGCCTGTTTCTGGCTTTGCCTAGGCCTGACTGTGGAGGGTGAGTGATGGAAATCTGTTGGTGTGGCTGTGGGTGTGGTTGGTGAAGTGGCATTTACTGGGGACAGTGTAAAGTCTAGGCACTGGCTGGTAATTGCCCGGCAGTGCAGCGCGTCACTCGAGACCCCCAGCTGGGAGTCTGGGCTCAGGCCCCAGATCCTGGGTGGGTCCCCGGTGTTGCTCTCCAGTGCTGCGCCCTGCGTGCAGACCGGCGCTCTGAAGCCGGCCCGGCCCCGTGAGACCCCGCCCGGCCCAGCGGGGCGCTGGGGGCAGAGCCGGGGAGGGAGGATACCCCGGAAGCCGAGAGCCGAGGGATGCTGGAGCCCCGTGGCTGCGGGCAGGGCGAGGCGCCCCGGGGATGGGCTGGCAGAAGGAGGCGGCTGCCGCGGGGGGTGGAGGGCCATCCCGCGCCCGCTGCACCCAGCCGCCGGGCGGGTCCTGGGGGTGAGACCCGGCCGCGGGGCGGGGGCCTGCGGCGGCGGAGCCGGGGCAGAGCGTGGGCAGGGGAAGGGCCGGCTCGCCCTGCTCGCACCGCACTCGGCCCACTCCGCCGATGGGGAGTCCGACCCGGCTGCGGGCTGAGCCCGGGCGCCCCCAGCCGTGGAGCAAACTGTCCTTCAAGCTCCGCTTCCAGAGAGCCGCGGCCGCGGCGCCCTGCAGCTGGAGGCGGGGGCGCCGGAAAGGGGGCGGCCGAGAGCCGGGACCAGGTGAGCAGAGGATCTGCGCTCGTCCCTCTGTCCGTCCGCCCCCTGTCTGTCCCTCGGGCAGTGCCTGGCCTGCCGCTGCCCCATATGCCTTCCCCTGTCTGTCTGTCTGTCCTCCCCCATCCCCAGGATCTGCCTTCCACTGTCCGTCCCTCCGTTCTCCCTCCCCCCCTCAGGATCTGCCTTCCCCTGTCTGTCTGTCCTCCCCCATCCCCAGG
>ML677377.1:16419333-16672432 GCA_007922305.1 Dermatemys mawii | reverse complement strand
CTCCCCCCCCCCCCCCGATCTGCCTTCCCCTATCTGTCCGTCCTCCCCCTTCTTCAAGATCTGCCTTTCCTTGTCTGTTTGTCTCTCCACCCACCCTGCCCCCGATCAGTCTTCCCTTGCCTCACTGCCTTTCTTTGCCTGTCTGTCCTTCCCCCTGCCCCCTGATCTGCCTAACCCTATTTGTCCCTCCCCACTTGCCCCTGAATCTGCCTAATCCTGTCTGTCCTTTCTCCACCCCAGGCTCTGCCTGACCCGTCCTCACTACCTTCCCCTGTTTATCCTTCTCCCTGCCCCATACGGTGACCAGATGTCCTGATTTTATAGGGACAGTTCCAATATTTGGGACTTTTTCTTATATAGGCTCCTATTACGCCCCCACCCCCGCCCTGATTTTTCACACTTGCTGTCTGGTCACCCTACTGCCCCATGATCTGACTTCCCCATCTGCCTGTTCTTCCCCCACCCCAGTGCCTGTCCCTATATGACTCAATCAATGTCTGTTCTTCCTTCTGTCCTAAGAGGATCTTTGTCCGTCTCTTTCCCTGTAGCTGTCTGTCCTTTCATCATCTGTTCATCCCTCTGTCTCTCACTCAGCATCTGCCCTTCCTTCTTCTCTCCCAGGATCTCTCTCTGTCCCCCTTTCACTCTTTCTGCCTTATTGGTGTCTGCCCTTTTCTGTGTCCCTGGGTCTGCCAGCAGCCCTCCAATGTGACAGAAACAGGAGGTTATTTGAGCTGTTCCCTTCTCTCCGTGCCACGTGTCTGATCTGGGCACGCTCCCGAGAGTGGGAGGCAGCAGGGGGAGGAAAATCAAAAGAAAAGTCCCAGACTTTCCAGGGATTGAGGGTGGCGGGACGCATGTGGACACTGACCTATAGTTTGGTTTTAAATCCCTCTTTGGGGCTGATGTTGCTAAAGCAATCTCTGTCCTACAAACAGCCTGTGACCTGGGAGCTGTTCAGTGTTGGGAAGTGACAGATTTTACCTTGTGCTAGGGGTGGAGGGATTTCACACTGTTGTTCATTTTTAAATAGTGCCCATTTAGATCCAGAAGGAGCCTCCAGCCACTAACCGTCAGGCTGACAAATTCATTGCAGTGTAGTATGAGTCTAAGCTATAAAGTATTATGGAGTGATGGCAGCTGCTCTGGAATGGAGGCTGAATGGTGTGTTTATAATAAGTTGGGCTTTTGGCACCCTGGAACCCCCATTCTAAGATCCCCTCCTCCTTCCCCGCAAAAGGAAATCATACGAGCCTCAAAGTTCATGTGTTACATCTGGGCTGAACGTAGGGGCTTTCTGCAAACCTGAAATGACTCAGGTGAATGGTTTCTGAATTATGGTGTCATAAAAATCAAGGTGTTGGTTCTAACATCTGATGTCTGTTACTGTATCGAAACAAAGGAAAGATGAGAGACAGAGTTCAGCAGGGATCACAAGTCCAAGACCAACATTGAATTGATTAATGGCAAATTATCAAACATATTAACATTCCCGTTAGGAATGTTGCTAGGGAACTTTGGCTCCAGTCGGCTCACAAGCCGGGTGGTGGGGATCAGCACTTGTTAGAATAGCCTGGATATTGTGAGCAAATTTAGGGGTGGAGTTAGAGTGAGAGGCATTGTGTACATGTTACACAGCATCTTCCCAATTGGGACCTGATGATCTGGGGGTGACTCAGATGTGCAGATCTCTGGAGGGTGGTATATGGGAGAAGAGGGTATGCAAACATGGCAGGTGGATGTGTAGCTCAGAGGTATGGAGAGGCTGCAAGAAGTTAGAAGCATAGGAACCATTTTAAACAGGCTGATATATAGAAGAGAGAGGGCTGCTTATGGCAGAGTGTCTCTGAGACCTTGGTCTGAAATAGCTCAACCTTGGTGACTTTCTGTGCACACTGCACAAGACACCCATTTGAGAGGGTCTCTGGAGAAGGCTGAGGTTGTGTTTCTGGGATGGTGAAGAGAGTGGGTGTTTGGCAGTCTGAGCTTCTATGGAAATGATTTGAATGCTGCTGAAGTTTAATTTAATTGTGTTTATTATGTGATTAATTACATCAGGGCACCTAGGTGTCTTTATTATTTGAAACCCAAATAAAATAAAAATACTAGCCCTGCTTAGCTTGTTTGGTTTTTGGGGCAGGGCCAGTGTTTTTGTTGTGCGTTATCCTTCCTTCTCTACACAACATACCACGCATGGATGATCGGGGGAAGTTGCTGCAAAACAGTTTAATTTTGTCAAATCAGTGTTTTCTAACAGAAAGCTGTTCAGCTGGAAAATTTTTCAGCTGCTCTAGTTATAACTATCCACTGTACGCCTGCTGAGTTTGCTGTCTTGGTATCCTTCATATAAGCATTCTACTTTGGGTATAGCTTTTCACCCAGTGGAAAACATTCTTGTAGAATAGTTGAATCCTTCCCACACCCCATATATCCTGGTAGTGTATTTATAGATGACTACATCTCCCCTTAGTCTCTCTTGTCTAGACTGGATGCATTGTGAAATGCATCATTTAGGTACCAGGATTTTCACTTCTGACAGGGAGTGTAATCAATGAACTTAATTCACAAATTTTTACATGTAAAGTATTTTAAATTTAAAAATTTTTTTTTTAAAGCAAAACTTTTTTCATGAACAATTGTCAACATTATCAATATTTTCTGTATTTTGTGAAATGTTCTCCGACATTTTTTATCTAGCTTTTGTCAACCTTTTAAAATAATTTGTAACTTTTATGTTAGAACCTCATTTTTTAGTCAAACAAGCAAACACACAGTTTTGGAAAACATTTTGATAATGATTTTGAAAATTATCTGAATAAAAGCGTTGATAAAAATATATAGATGAAAACAGATGATGACATATAGATGATACGGGACATTTTTGCAAAAACCACACAGGAATATTGATCCATGTTGACTCCTGTGCAATGGGAAAACTTTGAATTGTTTCTCAACATCATTTTATTTTCTGCTTCTCAACCGCTCTAGTGCTTAGTGAAGAGCCTGTGTCTAGAACCTGCCCCACAGCCCTGAGGGAGAGTGAGTGACTTGTGCTGCTATCAAATAAGCCCTCAGGAATGGCATAGACATGTTCTGGAGGAGATTGATTATAACTTTCCTTATCTGGAAGGAAATGTTAGGTTGCCAGGGGAAAGGAGAAACAAAGGAAGGAGAATAAGAGGATCCTAAAGAAACTTGCCTTAGAAATAACCAACTCTGTAAAACCGTGTGTGAGATGTTCCTGGACCCTGATAGGATGTTTCCCTTAATCCCTTGTGTGTCGCAGGCCTAACCCTCCCCTTGTCTAGATCCAGAGGTGTGTCAAACACCCAGAATGAAGGACATGGCTATGGTCAGCAGAGGATGCAATATGACGTGCTGTGAGCTAGGTTTCTTTAACAGGCCTTAAAGTTTCCTGCAACTTCCAGACTTGGCCTTTTGGATCTCAATAATTTTTTAGTGCTAGGACTTCATCTCAGTGTGCTGAATGATGACACTGGCGCTAGGGCCAGCCTTGCTGGTGAAGAGAGAGAGCTCAGAGGGGCAGGAGTGTATTCTGCAATGAGCTGGCACTGGTGCTCTAGGGGGCCATATATCCATCCTTATTGAGGATATAGTATTCAGAAGCCATCACTGCTCCCAAGCTAGACAGACCCCATTCAAGATTTTTGTGGGATTAGCCAACATCTTGTCTGCTTTGTGCCTTTTCTTTTATCTTGGTAACCATGGACTCTCTTTCCTGACCACAGCCCAGGTTTGAAAAACACGGCCTCAGACTTGCAAGCCACCCTCAACTATCTTGGGAACAATACACCAGTCTCAGCTTCCCTTCCTCCCAGTGTTCCCCCTTTTTACCATATCCCAGGTGGGCTTCTTTTGTGGTCACCTGATTGCAAAACACAATAACCACTTCCAAGCTATTTTGACTGGTCATCTGTAGTCCGGTTGATACTGCAGGGCCCAGAGAGGTCCGAGATAATTGGTTCTTCATAATCCCCTTGCCCCTGGCGGTTCCTTTGGGCTACTATTGCGTTCAATTTCAGGGCCAGCTCGCATTGAATTCAGCAACAATCTCCCTCCCCCTTAATTTGAACAGGAGCAGCATCAAGCACTCACAGGCTTTTGAAACAGATGAGTTTGGGGTGATTAATTTGGTTGCTTCCCCTCTCTCTCTGCTCAGTAACTTGTCTCCCTTGCAGTGGCTGGAGATGTTTTACTCTGGTTCAGTAGTGGCTGCATAATCCAGATTCCTTAGCTGAATTCCTGCTATTTCGCTGAGATCTGTAGCTGCTGTTTCACTTGCCTTGTGCACTGGGAAAGACACAGGACCCTTGTTACATGAAATCAAATCCCATGAATGATGCTGTTGTATGTCTTGTCTATTCCCGCTCCACCTCTGCCCACTCCTTGGAAACTGGGGAATTGATTCGTGACTGATTCCTGATAGAAGCAAATGGATGGGATCGAAATGCAAGTGCTGGGATTTCGAACTAAGACGCGGCAGTGAGAGCTCAATGATGCCATCAAAATACCCTTGGCTTGGTAAGAGGGTGGCTAGGCCTGCCTGGTGTATTTCTGCAGTTGTCAATACTGTGAAGAATGAAACCGGTGCCTATTGAATTGAGATAGAATGGACCAAATTTATGTCTGGTCCCTGGAATCCACTGGGATAGATTTGGCCCAGCACTTTTGAAGAAAGAGCAGCAAATACTCCTTTCTTCCCCTGTTGTTTGCTTTAGGGTCTGTGTTTGTCTCTTTGCTGTCTGGATAGCTTGTGAGGATCCTAGTGGCAATAAAACCGTGCTCTGCATGTGAGATCCTTGTGGTTCAAAGTCTAATTCTTGCCTTTCTTTCCTTTGCTTTTGGGGGAAGGAAATGTTACATCATTATTCTACAAAGCCAATGTGTATTGAAAAAACAAATCACTCTTGTGTGCTCTGAAAGTCACCTGTATCTGAAGGGTGTAAACCTCAAGGAGAAAGAGCAATCATAAGTGGTGCCCAAGGGGTATGGCTACATTAGAAATGCTATAGCTGCAACTGGGCCACTGCCGCTCTGTAGTATAGGCACATACGACACCAATGGAAGGGGTTATTCCATTGCTGTAGTAAATGCACCTTTCTGCGAGGCAGTATTTGGGGGTCTACACCGGTGTTTAGGTTGTCTTCATTATATCGCACAGGGTGCAAACTTTTTCACTGCCCTGAGTGATGTAGTTAAGCTGAACTGATTTAGTAGCGTAGACCAGCCTCAAGGAAAACGAAATGTAGGCCTTTCCTAACACTGAGATTTCTGAGGCCTGGTCTGTGCCACAGAGTTACATCGACCTAACTGTAAGAATCTTCACTAAAACATGGCTTCCACCCATGTAATTCGCCCACTAAACCAACCTAATAACCCTAAATTGTGGAGTAGTTTCTCAAGGGAAGCAAGGAAGCTCCAACCTGTGGGCCATATAAAAGCTAGACAGGAAGCATGGTCTGGTGTAATAGGGCAGGTTTTTCAACCTGTGGGTCGCAACCAAAACTGCTAGAATGTGTCAAAGTGTCGTGTGGGAAGCCTGGGGGGAGAGGGTGGGAAAGGAGGTCGGGCCCTGCCTCAAGGGTGTGTGAGGACTTGGGGGGTGGGTTTAGAGCTTGCCCTGGACTCCTGTAGCTCTGGTCCCATGGGGCTGGTTGGGCTCAGCATTCTGCTCTGGGTATTGGAACCTGGTGCATGGGGTCACATCACTGCTCAGGTTTGTCCCAACTGCCACTTTGTCATGATGCTGTGGGCTGGCCGGACCAAATTTGAGTGAGTGGCATGGAGTGGGGACAGGAGCTGCCATTATGATCCGCACAGTGTACTTAGTCCTCATTACGTTAATGTGCATGTTAGACAGCGTGGGTAAGAAATATTTCGTAAGCCATATTTTTTTTGTACTAAAGCCATGTACTGGGTGGTGACAGGCCTCCAAAGTTTACAAAGTTTGAGAATTGCTGTGTTAGGGGCCTGGCTGAGGCTGAGGAAAGCTGGCTCTTTCACTGACTCTCTGTGTAACCTGTGGCATGTCACTTAACCTCTTTTCCTCTGTTTTCCCTTCTGTGTGATGGGGATGTTGATACTGACCAACTTCCCAGGAGAATGAATTAATGTTTGCCCAGAGCTTTGAGCTCCTCAGAGGGAAGATGAGGTAGAAGTGCAGCCTGGATGAAGTGCATCCCTCCCCTTTTCTCTTCCCCTCCCGCCTCCACCTCATTGTCTACCAGCACAGCGCAGACCTGAGGGGAGAGAGGAGCAGGGGCTTACATATGTAGAAGAAGAACTTCCATGTGCATTCACGGACCTGCTAGATATGGACAAGATTAGGACTGTGGCCATCAGTTAATTTCACGTGACAAGATCGGGATCCCATTACCAACCTCTTGATCCAAATATCTGCTCCGTAGTGGACTGTTCTTTTAAGAGCCCCAGTAACTTTGTAACTTTGTGTATGAAACCAAACCAAGCTCATTACGCTCTTCACTTATGAACCGTTCTCCGTTGCCTGACTGTCTGGCAACCTACATTTATCTGCATGTCCCTTGCAATACAGACGCATCCATCTTGCTGTAATGCATCCCTCTTGCAGTTCTGCTGTTGGCAGGTGTACATGATGGTCACCTATATTCCAGGTCGTGCAGCTGTGGTTGGGTATCTTTGGACTTCTGTGCGTCTCCAATAAAGCCAAAGAATCACCACAATAAAAATTGGCGTCTGGGATTTTTGTAAATAAATGCCAGCTTCAGAAATGCTGGAGACTGGGACCATGGTGTGCAGTGGGGAGGGAGAAGAGTGAGATGTATGTTTATGGCTGCAAATGAAGCAAGGTCCTAACAATTGCTCAGCAGTCAGATGCCTGAGGGGAAAGAAACAAATGGGGCACTTATTTGGGGAGTGAGAGGGGTGCAGCCTTAACAAGCAGTTGATCCCAGATGCAGCTGTGCTTCCCTAATGCTTGGGTTGACATCAGAGATTGTCTTAAAAACCTCTTTGTTCTGTGTTGGTAGCAAAATGTGAATGATAAACAATAACAGTTGCATTACTTACCTAGTAAGCTAAGGAGCAGCTTAGCCCAGAACATCCACTTCTTCTCATTCCCTCTGGCCAAGATGTGTATATACACCTGACTGAACATTTTGTAGTGTGTTTTGGTTTTGTCGCCATCATTGCAGGAGGAAACGAGCCAGATAATGACAGTTCCAGGACTGTTGAGTGGTTTGTTTGTTGCAGACACATTGGTTTTGTTTTTGTTTATAAAGGTGGGTGGCCAGATGGAGTGAAGATAAGATTCCCATGAATCTTCAGTTTGTTTTGTTTTGTTTTGACTTTTGTGTTTGGCAGCCGTTTTATTTAGTGTGGACTAATGTGTGTCTTGGCCAGAAGAGGGCACCTTTTCATAAGTGTGTTGTCAACTGGAAGGGAGACTGCACAGTGGGGTTAAAGGTGCAGGATATAACAGTGTCCTCCTTTGACTACAGCTTGTCCTTAATTATATGGACACTGAAGGACAATCATCAATAGAAACTCTACTGAAACCCAGCAGCGGATCTTTCTGCAATGTTCAGATGATTTTGACCCTGTTTAGAATACAGGTGTGGGAGTCAGGACTCCTTAGTTGTACTCCTTCCTCTGCTGCTACTGATTTAATATGTGGCTTTGGGTAAATCTCGTGCCCTCTTTCTGTCCCTCAGTCTCCCCATCTGTAAAGGGGAGATAACAATACTGATCTAGAGAAGCTGGCAGCCTCAAGTAATAATGTTTATAAAGTGCTGTGAGATCCTTAGTTGGAAAGCATTTGTTTCGAAAACATTTTCTTGATATCTCCAGGCATCTGATTCTCTCTCTAGTCCTGCATATAAGAACTCTAAACACCTAGCTAGGACATACCCCACTAATGTTAATCATCCAGGATTGTGACCTGCGCAAATAGGAGGTCACCCCATGCTGCAAGGGGATCAGGAGGATGGGGCTTTCCTGCTCATTGTACTTTACTTAGTTGATAGGCTGCTGCTAACTGGTCATGTAAATGCCTTTGGCCTCCCTCAGTGGAGTAGCTCTTTGGCAGTGGCTGCAGATCCATTTGTGACTGGAGCAGGCTGTTGTTGCACAGTGGTAGGGTCCCTGAGGGGATCTTGGCTTTCCTATGAGAACATCAGCTGTTCTGTAACTTTTCATTAAGAATCTGGAGATTTCTCAGAGCCTAGTGCCCACCCCCACCTGACCATCCCATTTTATTAGTAACAGAGATGGGCTCAAGACACAGGATTAATTCCTGGATTCAGATTTGGAAGCCTCCCTCTCACCTCAGAGCTCAGGGGTGTTTGAGTCTGGGGCTTTAGTCTGGCCAGCTGTATAATTTTGATCCCGATCTGGGTTTGGATTGTGAGCCAGCCCAAAGTTTAGGGGTGCCTGGACCCAGGGTTTGATTCAAACCTGTCTTTAATAATTACTGGTGCTCTGCATTTCACTGGTGCTGATCTCCAAAGCATCTCAAAAATGCTTTTAAAATATCTCCTAAGCCTCGCAGCCCCCTGGGAAGTAGGTCAGTGTGTCTGTCCCCATTTTACAGTTTGGAAGCTGAGGCACAGAAAACTGAGGTGTCTTCTCTCTGAGGCCACACAAATAGTCAGTGGCAGATTTGGGGATCAGTCATTAGTGTCTGATTCCCAGTCCCCTGCTCTTACCACTACATCCAAATTGTGACAGTTGAGGGGAAGGCAACCCTCTTTAAACCCCACCATCTACACCTCGTCTCTGCACAACCTTCCCATGGTGCTGCCTCCTCAGTGCGAGGTCTGTAAAACCCAGCTGGGCTCTCCTCCCAGATAGACCAGGTGCAGGGCATGGGAGCTTACCTGGCATTGGTTGGTGGTGAGGCAGAAGGCAAAATAGAATCCAGCCTGCTGTGCTGCAGTGTGGACAGCAGGAGCTAGTTCTCTGAAAAAGATTTTACCCTCAGGCCTTTGCCATGCGGTGTGCTGTGTACACACTGATCTTTGCAAATGGACTCTGGATTTCACCAGGTCTGGGTGTACTTGTACTCCTGCCTGCATCTGAATGCATTCAGTCTGTGGCGTGTCTCTCAGCCCCACAAGCTTTTGGGAGAATCAAAGACTTCAGGCACTGGCAGGCTCTGTTAGGTTCCATCTAATCTAGCTTCTCTGAGGCTGGAGCAAGATTCCGCCTTCGACCTTGTCTACACTACAGGTGACTTTGGTACAACTTACATCGCTCAGGGGTGTGAATAATCGAGGCAGGAGGTATTAAGCGCATAGGAGAGCTCTCTTCGTTGGCTTAGCGTGGCACCACCGCAAGAGCTGTAGTGGTGCGGCTGTGCCGCTGTAGATGCTGTAGTGGAGATGTAGCTTTTTGCTGGAGTTTATCCTGTCTAGCTTTGACTATCCCAAGCAACGAGGTTCCCAGCCCTCCTCCAGGGGACAATTCCACAGTCTTATGGCCCCTCCGTGTGATTTTGCCTGGTATTTAGCCTAAAACATCCTTGTTCAATGTCACCTATCACTTCTACTGAGGGCCCATGGGCCACTCTAAACAATTGCTCTCCCTCCTTGCTGCTTACACCCTTCAAATTCACATCAATCTTTACCGTACTCAGCCCCACTCCGTTGCTGCCGCTGACCCAAGTTTGCTCTTTCTTTTTTCTCTCTCATCCCCACCACTCCATCCCTTCCCTTCCTCCCTGCCAGTCTGACGTCTGTGCCCAACACAGCACTTCCCTCTTCTGGGGAGCTGAAGGAATTCCAGCCATGTGCATTGTTGAGCCCCCGTCCCCACGTGTGCGCACAAGCACACTGGCCTCCTTGTCTGAGCGGCAGTGCTGGCCAAGGCAGGGCCCTGGGGCTTGTTGCCGCTCCTCAGTAATGTGTTATGAACTATTAATATCTCCCTATGCGTGAGGCTTCTCAATGCTGCCCATTCATCAGCCAGGCTGGGGAGAGCGTGTGGTACACAATCCCTCACTCCCCTTTTCTCCTCCCAGCATCTTGCCTCAGTAGCATCTCAGAGGCTGGCCTTTTTCAGTACAAACAGGAGTGGGTGTGTATTGAACTGGCTGTTTTGGCGCCTCCCCTCCTTGCTTCCTTTTTATAGTTTGGTGTCTCAGAGATATTTCCTGCCCCTCCGCCCCCTTTGGTCCCTTTTTGAATGAGAACATGAGCGGAAAATGTTTGAAATCCTCCTCCCTAATGAGCACTTTTTCCATTGGAGTCTGGTGCTGTTGGGCTCCTTGTGCTATTTGGATAGGAGAGTCCCAGCTTCCCCCGCTGCCCCAGAGGGAGGGGTATGGGATGGCTGTTTCCAGAGCAATGTCTCTTGGACAGCTAAAGTCACTTGGCCTTTGGGGTTGGCAGGCCCCGGAGCTGACGGGAGCAGGTGCCCACTTCAGCGCTCTTGTAGCTGGAGCTTTTCAGGGCTTGGTAAGTGGACCCCAAAGGGCAGCCTGTCATCTGGGATGGTGTGTGTAAACTCTGGTGAGTGTTGTGAGGACAGGAGTCAAATGCCAGTCAGCCATCTCCTTGTCCATCTCTGACATTCCACTGTCCTGCGACTTGGGATGCTGCATGTGGTGGGGCTCTAACACTGAGTTCTAGACCAGGCTCTGGTCCTCTGACTCATATTGTACAGGGAAAGCAAATCCCTTAATATTCAGAGAGGGAGGCTGATCTTGTGGCTAAAGCACAGGGCTGGGAGCCAGGAGATCTGTGCTTGAATCCAAGCTTTGCTGCTAATTAGTTGTGTGACTTTTGACAAGTCACTTTGCCTCAGTTTCTTAGCTGTAAAATGAGAATAGCACTTGCTCTCCAGAGTCTGAGAGGATGAATCCATTAGGTGCCACAAGGACCCCTCATTCTTTTTGTGGATACAGATTAACACGGCTCCCACTCTGAAACCATTAGGGCTTGTAAGCCAATGTGCGGTGGTCTCATATTTTAATAATGACCTTTAACCCTTTCCTGTGTGGTCTCTCTTCTGTGTCAGAGGTTTTGGAAAAGTGGGGCGGGATTTACAAATCTTCAATTTATTTCCAGACTTCCGAAAGGTATCACCCCTGGAAGTCTCTGTCTTTACCTAGTCATCTGCGCTGGGGGATGGATTCCCTGTGGTTTTGTCACTGTCCAAGCCCCTGTATCTGCAGCATGGCACTGTGTGGAGTTGCTGTGGCTGTCAGTGACTCTAGAAATGTAACAGCTGGTCTCAGCTATTTGTACAAGCTCTGCTCACAAACCTTGCACCAACTTCCTGTGCTGAGCTGGGTGGCTGGGCATCTTGTTAGGGCCTCTTGGAGATTTGTTAGCAGGAGTGTGCTGTAGAGTCGGATAAATAAGAATCTTGTTTTCTGAGCTGGAAAAGGCTTTTGTGGAAGACCCTTATAAAGGGCTCACTGCTGACCTTGGATATGGGGACAGAGCCAGTTCCCTATATTGCCTCCTGGAGTATCTGATTAGCTCAGGTCTTTAGTGATGACCACTCTGAAGGCATTGCAAGCACTGGGCATGTCACTTCAGTCCTCCAGAGAAAGGGACATGTCATCAGGGGCTGAGATGAGTTGAATGCCTGTAACAGGATGTGGCCCTCAGCAGGATCGCAACGCTGTAATTTAGTGCCTTGTATTCATTCAGGACTTGTCTACACTGGCAATGCTAAAGCTGGTGCACTGTCCACACTGATGCTTTACAGTGCTGAAGCTTGCTGCGCTCGGGGGCAGGAGTGGTTTTTCACACCCCTGAGCAGGAAAGTCACAGTGCTGGAAATAGCCAGTGTAGGCAAGCCCTTAGTCTTTCTGTTTTCAGTCAAAGGCAGATTTGTTGACATCTGGCTATCCAGGGGGCTCACAAAATGGAGGACAGGGAAGCCCAGATATGTACTTTTGTCACTCCCAGGTCACTCTGCTTGAGGGAATAACAACTCCAGTAATACATAGCATGTTTCAGTCCTCACACATTTTGCAGATACGACCAGGCCTGTTGTATTGTGCTTGGAGCCTACAGAACATAGAGCAGACGTGCTGTGAAAGACTTGGAGAGTTCACATGTATAGAGGAGCAGGTAGGTGTGTGGTGGGGGTACATCATAGTGTTTGGTTTTAATGGGTCCTGCTGTTCTGCTGGCTCAGGTACTGGCCCCGGAAGGCTTTCCCGAATAAGCTCATTTTGAGGAGGGATTTGAACGAGTGGCGGGCTTGTTCCCATCCTCCCGAGCTGTGGAACAGTGCAGATCTTTTCAGGCCTGTTCCTGCTCGCGACACCCTGGGGAGCATTTTAGAGATGGAAAAAATGAGGCAGAGTGAGAGTCATCGCCAAGGGGGCTGATGTTAGACCGGGGTCAGAACTCAGGGGTTCTTGTATTCAGGCCACAACTCTTTCTCCTGATGCTTCTGCAGGATACTTTGGTGCTCCAAGTCTCCTTCAGATAACCCTTATTTTCAATAATTTCCTCCCACCCCCACAGAAATATCCCCTTCCCTGCAGAGACAGCCCCTTTGGGCTGAGAGGAGGTGGCAGTGACCGATTATTCTCCAGGACTCCACAGTGTCCACCAACAGGAGCCACCAACCCGTCCTTCCCACTTCCATACCCATGGTCTGTGGTCAGGAAGGGGATCCATTGCCCAAAGCTATAAAAACACCTTAGTGTCAACAACAGCTGTGTGTAGGGGACTTGTTGCTCAGCAAGTCCCCTTACAACTGTGAGACGAGATCTGTGTGAGTACAGGCTTCTCCTGGACTGGGTGGGGTGTGGTGGGGATGAGGAGAAGTGGGCTATGAAAGCGGTTTTAAAGCGCGTGGGGACTTCCCACTTCCTCCTATCTGGAAAGGTGCAGAGCAGGCTGAGCTCTCGGGAAGAGGCTGAGGTGGTTGACAGGAAGCTCGGGATTGGGGACCAGGCTGTGGTTGGAGGAGGCTGGAGAGGGCTACGTGTCAAGAGTTTAGCAAAGCCAGCTGAAACTGGGTGGTTAAAACTCTGGGCACTTTGGGGCACTGAGGTAACCCTCAGTGCCCCTGTCAGTCATTTCAGGGGAGGAGGTGGTTTGTGGATTCTTGATGGCCATTTCTTGTTGTTCTCACCAGGGTACTTCTCTCTGCAGAGGACCCCTTCACTGTCCGTCTGTCTGTTCCTGCTTTGAGTCTATGCTCCTCAGGGCTCGCTGTAATGCTGCCTCTATTCCATTTCTGCTGTCACCCCCCCCCCCATTTCTCCCCCCACACTCTACACTCCTGCTGTCATCTCTGCACCTTCTACCCTCCTGCCCCTGGCATCTGACACAGCTTCCCACTTGCCATAGGGCAAGCCCCAGCCACATCCCTCCTTAAATGCCATTTCTTCTTCGTAGCCTGCCGCATGGCTCCCCAGCACCAGCTGCTCACACTTTATAGTTTACCTTGTACTTGAATTGGATGGAGCTGAGGGCCTCTCTTCTTGCAAGACCCAGGCTGGGATTTGGGGAGACCTTGTGATCTTCCACTTGGCTGCCCAGGCTGTACAGCTAGGCTGGAATCTAGAGAGCCAGGGAGAACCAGGGTCTGTCTGTCTGTCCATCCAGTAGCTTAGATAGAATTCCCAGCCCCGGGGAACCCCAGGTTTCTTTGTGCCCTGGAGGGTGTGAGGGCTCCTCTGCATTACTGATATCAAGCCTCTGCCTCATGGAGGGCGCACAGCACAAGAACAGATACCAAGCCAAGAAAGTTCATCTGTGACCAGAGTGTTGCAGAGAATAAAAAAACCACACACAACTGGAGTGCAGCTTCCTGGACTCTGTCTTGCCTCTCTGGAATCCCTTTCACAGGCACCTGTTAGGGTTGTTGGGAAGGGGGAGTTAGGGACAGATCTGCCTTCAGTCCAAGGAATATCCAGGGGCTCAGTTTTGGGAGGGAAAAGGGAGTGAGCCACATTTATGTATCAATCAGGCAGGAGTCACTGAGAGGCTGCAGCTGTCCCATTCCTGCTGCTAATTTTCCTAAAGCTGTGGAGTTCTTCTAGCCTCTCTCATGTTTCTGAGTGTCCATTGCCACCAAGTGGGGAAGGGATCCAGAAGCAAACCTTGGCCCTGGGCAGGAGGGGGTCTACAGTTGTTGCTGCCATTTTTCAGTTGGTTAGGGGGAAGGAGGGTCATTGGATGAACACTTGTTTGAGAGTACAAAGCCGGAACCTGCACAGTGTTAAGTAGCAGTGCGGGAAGCTGACAGTCTCTCTGGGATATAGTGACACAAATCGGTGGTTTGACACCTGCCTTGCGTGGCTCCCATTCTGCATTACAAAGCTACCCATGGTCTTGCTGGCTAAAGGGATTAAGAGCCTTGGTGTTACTTGTTGGCCTATTAGATACCCAGAACTTACGGTTACAGCAGCACTAGGATCTGGTCTCTGGGGCACACCAGACAGCTTGGGGAGCTTCGTGTGCATTTGCAATGAGCTTGTTTTACTTGTGCTTGGCGAGTGAGATTGGAGGCTCTCCCCTCTTGGAATCTCCTTCCCATTCCATGTAGCTAATTAAAACTTAGGTTTAGAGACAGGTCATGCTGCAAAGTTGGGGTTTAGATTGGAACTGCCCCAAGTTTTGGATTCGGTACATTGGTTTGGCCCAATTGTAACGACATCTGCGTGTCTCGCTGAGCTCACGCTCTTGCTTTCTGCCACTGGAGACTTGCATTTGTATTTGTCTTAGATCTCAAGTAAAAAGCCTGACAGTCTCACTGCACAGCTCCTAACAGATGTGTTCACGTGACAGCCCCAGCATGGAGTCTGGTAGTGTTCCAGACCGTTAGCAGCCTCTTCAGGAGACACAGCCTTGGACTTGTGTACCTGGGTATGCTGGTGCTCAGCACTGAGCTGCCTCAGCAGAGTTTCAGCCTGTTGTGTGAGCCCCAATGCTAGAATAATAGGATAGTGGGGCTGGGGGGTAGAAGTGAGGGCATTGGCAGAGCTGTGTGAAGGGAGCCCAGTCCTGGAATAATAGGGAGTTCTATAGGCCTGAAGTGAGAGGCATTGGTAGAGCTGTGGGAGGGAAGCTTCTGTAGCACTTGCCTTCGTTATGCCTGCCTACAGCCAGTGCGTGCATTCTGTGTGCGAGCTCTTGGGATGGTCTGTTCTACTGGCAGTGGAGTGTGAATATCTGGCAGCATGTTTCCTTCCTCATCTGCTGTAATTAATCTTTCGTTTAGAGTAAACAGATCTGCTGGGCACTCTTCTGGTGCTAGAAGTACTCGGGAGATGACTTTTTGAAGTCCGTTCTCTCTTCTGTGCATGTGGGATCATCTGAAAGCAAATGCCGTGAAAGGAAGGGACTGCTTTATGATTGGCTTAATGGGGGAAAAAAGCCTCTTGAAAAAAACTTTCCAGAGGGCCCAGCTGGTTTTACTTTTCAGTGATTGGCCAAGGCTGTAGAGGGCGGACACAGCCGCTGCTCAAAGACCTACGGTCTGGCCACCTGAGTGTGAAACTTACTTACACTGACAATAGCTAAGGCGCAGCAGTGCCTTAGCTAGCAAAAAAACCCTTGTGTGTGTGTGTGTTTAAATATATAACTTATTCAACTTCATTTTGTCATCTTCCTGCTGCAATAAAGAAAGCGACTGAACAATTAAAGGATTCTCACCATCGAGCTGCTTACTCGTCAGTTTTTCTGTTAGCCGATATTAGGCAGCTCTTCTCCACGGAGTGTGTTTGAGCTGAAGGAGACACAACACAACCTCAAGGTAAATCAAATACATGGAGTTCAGCAATTGCTTGGTGCTTTGTCTTGCTGCTGCTCTCTCTATGCCTCTGTCTCTCTGTGTGTGTGTGTGTGTGTGAGAGAGGGAGAGAGATGTGAATTATTTTGTAAGGCAGCATGTGTCAATCATCTGTTACATGTAGTAGCAGATAATGCTCTTCACGAAACAATGCCAAGTGAATTTGCCTCCAGGAATAGCGAGGGGCTGTCAGGTTAAGTATTTGTTGTTCCATAATTGATATTTAAGGGACAAAGAGTCTTGTAGCACATGATATTTAAGGGATATTCACATCCAAATAACTTGATTGACGGTAGTATTAGGCTGTTGTTGTTGCACATGGGAAGGACAGAGAATCTCTGTGCTGGTACAGAGGTTTCCTGTCATACTTGACCTGTTACTGAATTTTGGATTTCCCAGGCTGAGTCACGGCAAAGTGTGTTGGACTAACGTGTACATTTTCAGTCTCGCCGCTACGGTGTCTGTTTGACTTGGAGTTCGCAGGTTCCGTGTGTGAGAGGCTTTTTGACTTGTTATGCAATTGATCTTTTCAGTCACAGCAAACCAGAAATCCCAGCATGGAGTGGATGTGCTGGTTGCCTGTTTGGGGCTACATGGACTTTTCTCTGGGTACTGCCTCACCCTTCCTTTTATTGAGACCGGCACAGCTATTTTGGTTGGGATTCGATTGGTGACTGAAAACGCACAGATTTAGGCTCTGATCTAAAGTCCAGTGAAGTTAATGGAAAGATTCCGTTGCCTTCACTGGGCTTTGGATCAGGCCCTTAAACTGAAGTGAAGGATAAGAAAGGGGAATAGCTCCACATCCTGACTTTCAAATCTACATACTTTTAAATCCGTTGCCCTGTGTTGGAGACCTCTGTGTGCTGGGCAGAGGCTGATCTCTGTGTCACCATTCTGTTGGCATCTATAATGTAATGATGATAAACATAGCTCTCAAAGCACTTTACAAAGAAGGTTTCTATGGTGGGGTTTCCAGGGCTGATTAATACATACACTTCTTGGAACGTCCCTATTCCGTCCCATGCTAATGTTCCTCATTGTGTTTGGTTTTGTAATTAATTTTTCTACAGTGGCTTTTAAAATAGCCTACAGAGTGTTCTTATACCCAAGTGTAAATTGTTACATTTTAATTCAAGTATGATTCATTTATATTGAAATATTGCTGAAAACACAGAAAATGTCTTCATTCCTCTGTGCCACATATGTCAGCGGTGATGGCCCCAGTTTAAGGTGGGCTGTACAAAGAATATGGGCCCAATTGAATTCTGGTTGAACTCCATGGAAGTCTTTCCATTAACTTCAGCAGGAGTTGGATTAGACCCGTATGCCTAAGTGAACTTGTTGGCTTTTTTAATGGTAGACATCAGAGACAAATACAAAGCAGATATAAAACCCAGATTATATATATATATATATATATATATATATATAATATAAATTTAATGTGCCTTCTCTTCCTTGAATAAACTCTGTTAATATAAATTAAAAATGCTTACTGCTTATGATTTTATTAACTATTCTCCCTCCACTTGTTCCTGAATCAGCAAACCTGAGCATATATATAGGGCAGAACCTCTATGTGGTTTAGTTTTAGAAATGAACAAAAGTGACTGTGATTAAATGAGAAGGGTGCTGAGAACCTTCAGTGTTTCCCTTTGATTGTTGCGCCATTTAGAGACAACACTGAGATTCTGAAAACGGTTTTTAAGAAGAGAAAATGCTGAAGGAAGGGTGAAGCCAGGGTGCCTTTTGCTCGAGAGGTATGGCAGCACTCCCGGAGACTGCCATAGGACAGGGCGAAGAGGCTAATCTGGACTGAGCTATTGCCTGGAGATATTAGGGGGCAGGTCACTTGACCTCTTTGTGCCTAAAACTATATCTATAGGTCGATTTACAGCCACTGCATTAATTACTGTAGTGGCTGATGTCCACCGCACCCTCTTTCTGTCATGGTGTGTGTCTTCACCAGGAGCCTTTCCACCAACTGAAGAGAGGCATTGTGGAAACTGAAAGCCAGGGCTCTCTGTTTCATGCAGCTCCCCGCTGGGAGTCCAGCTGCCCCTTTGGGCTTCTTTCCTCCACGCTTTCAGCCAGGAGCGGGAGGAGGAGAAGAAGGGGTAACTGCCTGGAGCTTCTTGCCTGTGGTGGGGAGACCCGCATCAGGGGTCCAGTCAGCTGCTGTGCTCCTGGGGAGCAGGGAGCAATGACTGCAGGGGGGCAGCAGGGCTCCCAGTCTGGAGCATGTAGCCTGGGTGGAGCGGAGAACAGGCCAGCAGCCAGGGAGCGGCCTTTCTTGTTAATATCCCAGCTCCAGCAGAGCCTTGAAATTGACAAGAATGACAGCTAACCACCAATGTAGGGAACACAGTGCCTACACCAGGGGTGGGCAAACTATGACCCGCGGGCCACATCTGGTCCACATGCCCTTCCTGACTGGCCCCTGAGCTCCCGGCTGGGGATGCTGCTCCAGCCCCCTCCCGCCCCCGGCCCCTCCTTCCAGAGCCTCAGCTTGCCACTGCCCCTGCTCTGTTCCGCCGCTCCGGGGCAGCACTGTAGCGGCAGGGCTGGCTCCAGCGGGCCCTAAGCTCCTGCTGCTCTGAGTGGCATGGTAAGGGGGAGGGGCTGCGAGCTCTGGCGCGGTAGCGTGTCGTGGTAAGGGGGTCGGGGCTGGGCTGGGCCAGGGCCTTGGATAAGGGGCAGGTTTCCCGGGGGTCTGTCAGAGAGTGGCGATGGATAAGGGTTGAGGCAGTCAGGGGACAAGGAGCAGGGGAGCTTAGATGCGGGGTGTGGTCCTGGGCGGTGGTTGGGGTTGGGGGGGATCTCAGAAGGGGGCGGTCATGGGACAGGGAGCAGGGGAGGTTGAATGGGTTGAGGGTTCTGAGGGCGGTAGGAAGTGGGAGGGGGGCAGGGCCAGGCTTCCCAACCCTACCCGTCTCTCCATACAATTTTTAACCACGATGTGGTCCTTGGGCCAAAAAGTTTGCCCACGCCTGGTCTACACAGATACTGCATCACCCTAACTACACAGGCATACGCCCTGCATCTTTCGTTGAAGCGGTTTTATTATGTTGGCATAGCATGAGAATTACATCAGTAGGAAGAGCATATCAATGCATACACCTCCAATGTTTTGTCAACAAACCTGTGTAGTGTAGACAAGGCCTTACTGAATCCAGATGGGAAACTAGGTAAAAAGCAGAAACTTTGCTGAAAGCCCTTTGTTATTTATCCATTGAAGAGCAATAAACTACCCCTTGCCCAGACAGGGAGGAGACTGTCCCCCTTTCTCCACCTAAACCATTTATTTCTGCAAGAGCCTGGCAGAGCTTGCTAGTAGACAGAGTGTGGAATAATTGCATGTGCAATTTGTATGGATAGGTGTATGTTGGGATAACTTATCCATCTGCAAGTAGGCCGTGGCTGTTGACCATGGCCTTGGTAAGGCAATAAATGCCATCAATACCAAGTATGCCGTGTAATTGTAGCTGTGGTGCTTCCAAGATATTAGACAAGGTGGGTGAGGTAACACCTTTTAATGGACCAACAAAATGTATTACCTCCCCCACTTCATCAACATCCAGGTCAGTGACTCTGTCTGGATGGTGCTCCACTGATGTTACCAGTTTATAGTTACCGTCTGTGTATGGGAGCATGTGTGTTTTGCTCCAGGGATTGTCTTCATTAATTCATTTGGCAACAGAGGGGTTCTCTCTTCAGTCCCTCTGAGTTGATAAATAAAGGCCCAGAGGTCTACCTCTCTTGCCTGCAGGATCATGGGTGAAACATGTTACCCTCCAAGTGTGAAAGCAGTGCTCAGATTAGTGCAGTGCTAAGAACCATGTGACATGCGCTCAGAAGTCTTGGTGCCACACACGCGTGAGCACAGTGACAGTGTGGACACAGCTGCTTGAGAGTTATTTCATAGTGTGGCTGCACTCACTTGAGCTTGGCTAACTCGCTAGCACAGGGGTCGGCAACCTTTGGCACGCAGCCTATCAGGGTAATCCGAATGCAGGAGGCTGGACATTTTGTTTCCGTTGACTGTCCACAGGCATGGCCCCCCCACAGCTCCAAGTGGCCAGGAATGGCAAACTAATTTGGATTTAGCAGAGAGGTAAGAGACATGTTGGAGTGTGGAAGGAGCCTTCTCAGAGGTCTAATAGCCGGGGGTTAATGTGAGCGGAGAAGGCATTAATTAACCTTTGTGTCCAGCTCCAGCACATTCTCTGGTGACGAATGTTGGCAGTAGAGTGAGGCCACATTCCGATAAAGCCAGAGTCCCCCGACTCAGTTAATGATTGAGTCACAATAACGCTCCTTGTGCTGAGTCTCTCTGAAAGTCACCTCCAGATAATTATATTAACTTTTCTAGGCTGCGGGAGCTGGGTGCAGACATTTAAAGAGACAGGGTCTTTTTCTTTCTATCAACTTTGGAAATAAAACTCTCTCTTTTATATGAAGTAGTAAATGTAGAGCCCGGACCTGTTTTTTTCTTAATTTTGTATTCATTTACCACAATTGTGCATGTGGAAATTGGTGGATTGCATTTGCATTTTACAATCTACAACTACCAGACTTGTATGGAAAACTGAGGTTACTGCAGGCACAAAGCAGGCGTTTACTTGTGTTTTCATGCATCTTTTTAAAAGGTAGGCCTTACCAAGCTAGTTGCCTGCTTTCCTGTGCAGGTCTCCATTTCCACAGCTCTACTGCGTCTTGTAAGAGTAGCTTGTAGATATTCTAAAGTGTCCTGGGTTTCCAGCAGGACGCTTTGGTGATGTAGAATCCTTGAGTTGCAGTGTCAATGTCACAGCAACCCAGGTGCTGCTATGTGCTGGTCTGCAGGTAGAAAGCCAGAGCTCTTACTTGGACTTCCACCCTCCTCCTGTTCATTCTCATTCTCCCTTATCCCCTCCATAGTGCTGCTCTGTCTACTCCGGGTTTGCTAGCAAAATGGCAAAGACAGTCACTTCATTGACATACAGTTGGATCCACTCATTTGTTTTGTCTGAGGGTGATGATTTTTCTAATCATGGCTGCTCTGATGTAAACCCCAGCCAATCCATGCAAGTCAGTGGAGTGCCTCTGAATTTGCGCCAGACTGTGATCCAGTACCCACAGGGTTTTAAACATTGTATTCTTTACTGGTCTCTGCCCATATCTCAGGCATTCGTCTCCACCTCAGATTCTGCCCCTCTTCCCATCGCAAGGTGAATGCTGCCAAGCTGCCAGTTAATAAGTGACACATTACCCTTGCAGCGTGTGCCATGAACATTTATCGAATGTACAGCAACGGCGCTATTTAACTAGCCATTTTAAAGATTCCTTATCGGGAAAGGGTGCTTGCCATCCGGTGCTGGTAACAAGCTGAATCAATGGAGGGAAGTATTAACGGACAGATCTGGAAAGGGCCTTGTTGAACAAAACAGTCTGTGTGATCTTTCATAATCTGGTGGATAAGACTCCAATGGGCCAGGTGGCTTCACACCACGCCGCTCCTAGGCTGCTTGCCAGATTAAGGTTCTTACCTATTAATAAAATCACCCATGTTTAGGGACCCCGTTTTCCCTCACTGCTCCTGGGTTGTCTCATGGATCTGAGAACTCTTTGCCCACGTTGCAAAACCAGCGTACGTTTGCTGGTGCCAATTCCAGGTCAGTTCATGAATGAAAGATCATGTGGTGCAGGTGCATCGGGGGAGCTGAACCTCAGGAAATGCTGCAGGTCAGGCTGGAGGTGTGGTGCTAGACCAGTCTCGGGGCGGTGTCTGTAATAGCAGGGCTGAATGAGATCTTTGGCAGGGCTGTGCAAGGCCGTCCAGTTCTGGCACTGCAGGGGACTGGTGCAGGGAAGTATTGAAGTGCATGTGTGTGTGGTGATGGGAAGGAAGCAACTGCAGGTCAGGACTGAGGTGCATTGGCAGAGTTGCATGGGGCGCCTTGCTCATCCTCTGCCTGTGCTTTGCTTGGTCTAGAGCCAGTGCTATCTGGTTTCCATGAACTGATAAAACAAATGTCGTTTCTCCTAGGGAGTTGAACCCTTGTAGAACTGGGGATGGCTCTTTGAGAACACACACCTAGTCAGGCAGAAGTGTACGGTTTGTGGTTCCAGTCTTGTTCCTGCAAAATATAGAAAGGAGAGACGGTTAGCTGGTCATTTCCCTCTGCTCCTTCCCATTTTGTCTGCTCAGCTTCAAAGTGGGGTGGTCTAGTTAAATGGGATGTCTTGAAGTGGTGAATAAAGGGGAGGAAGTCACAAAGGCCAGGCACTCAATTCCTAAACAGTGCTCATGAATGTTACATTTCAGTGGGCGCCTACAGCTGCTGCTGCTGGAGCTGTCTGAAGGATTTTGAACATCTGGACATCTTTTCCAAGGCCCTACACAAGGATGTGAGCCATACTCTGCTTAATTGGGACCAGAAACTCAGCAGCTTCTTCCAGGATGCTGTACCAATAGATCTGCTGGCGCCCAGCACGCTGCCTGAGTGAAGAGTGGGTCTGGGGGTTTCCTGTCATTTATCTCAACAAGTGAAAAGCATTTGATTACAAAATGTGTGCAGGATTAGGAACCAGCTTTCTCTGTCTGCCTTAGCCATAGTCTTACTGCATCCCTCTGGAGCAGTCACTGAGAAATACATTCGTGGCTTTCTAGGATAGAAGCTTTAAGCAGTGTTTAAAGGAAAATGGACATTCTCTCAATAGTACGTTCAGCACCCTGTGTCTGTGAATCACTTCCTGATATGCTAATGGGAATAATGTATGCACATACACTTCTGCGATGTGGGTGCGGTGAGGTTGGGGGGAGATTCTGCAGATCAATGAAATTGCATCTATTTTGCATCAAATTAGGAATTTTTCACATAAAATTTGCAAGAATTCATTGATTCTGGGTGAGGGTGAAATGGTCGCATTGCAGCTTTTGAATGAACTGCGCATGAGAAAAATAAACACAAAGTGGTCAGATTCCAGCCTCACTTCTTCTCAGAACAGCAACAAAGTATTGCTCCCTCTCTCCTTTTCGCTTTGGGGTGAATGTCATTGCTCAGTTTTATAGAAAGTAACACCAACTTCAAAGCAATAGTTTTGGAGAGCTGGGGGGTGATATTGCAGAGCTGCGTGTGCGTGATGCAGCCTGGAGATTGTGAACGGATGGAGCAGAAGGAGTGTAAGTAATTCTCTGTCACCCACAGGAGAGCAGCTTCTCTGTCAGGATCAGGGCCCCATCTCAGATAATGACAAGACTGTGTCACTGATGTCTGACAGCACAGAAAGCATTGAGCTTCCCTGAGGAAGAGACCATTGCAGGAAATAATCCCTGATAAGATCGTAGTGTCTCCCCTGAGACACCGGTTTGATTAGGGACGGAGTGTGTGGGGAGTGGAGAGAGAGAGAATACTGAAGGGGAAAAACATACTGAAGAAAATGAGGCTTTATTTCAGTGTTTTTGTTTAGATGGAGTTTTGGGAGGGAGACTCAGTCTTGGCGGAGCAAGAAGATAAAATGCTCTCAAGGTTCTAACGTGTGGAGATACCTCCGCTGAGGTGCACAAGTGCCTCTGTGCTGTGTGGTACCTCCGTGTAATACGACGAGGTGTGCTGGGAGGTGGCAGTTCTTGGTTTGTTGGAAGCCAGGTGTGAAGAAAGCAGCTGGAATTCATTCTTTCCCTGTATTGCACCCTCAGGGACCTCAATGATGGTGTGGGGCAGAATGACTCATGTAACCTTCCTTTGGAAGGCAGAACACTGGAGGGGAGTGGGAGGGTCACAAGGCCAGGCCTACACACTGATGCATTGTGGTGAGTGGTGACTCAAAGTTCATTTGACTCTCTTGGAGCCTGTCTTACTTCATCTGTGTAATTGGGTGAAAGCAGAACCTCTGGGTAATGAGATCCGGCATCTGCGTTTGATTTCCCTAGGTCAATAATAAACCTCCCCTCAAAGCCTGTCTTGGAGAGTCTCCTTAATGTTCCCTTTGTCCCCATCTCCTGCTATCAACTTCATGCTGTTCATCAGACTGCCCCCTCATCTCAGAGCAGCTTCCCTCAGATTGGCCTGTCAGAGCCACTCCTGCCTGGCTTTCCAGCCCTGAGCGTGGTGCCAGCGGTGTCTTTTTCTCATATGGACGATTGTCTGTTAGCAACTGGATTGAGCATCACCAATTCATGTCTCCCAGCACATAGATCAGACATCATACAAGCATCACTCCTGCTGACCCAAGCGGGATGTGAACTCTGTGACCTAGAGATTAAAGGCTCTCTGTAGCCTAATCCCAGTGCCTTGAGCTATGTGTGTGGGTCTGGGATACTTCATATGGAATGAGATCCTGAGGATTTTATTTTACTGCCTCTCTCAAGTAGGGGAGAAAGGAGAAGGGGGAAGCTGAAAACAGCCACCTCTGCAAAGTGATATGTAAAACATACAGGAAACCCTGCAAGATACCTAGTCACGATGTCTAGCAAAACACTACAGCAAGTTCCTGCAGTGGCTAAAGGCTTATCTACATTTCCAGCACTGCATTGGGGCAGCTGCACCACTGGGGCACTGAGGCATGTCTACACTTACCTCTGGAGCAATCGATCCAGTGGGGATCGATTTAACCTGTCTAGTGAAGACGTGATAAATCACCGCCGAGCTCTCTTGTGTCGACTCCAGTACTCCACCAGAGCGAGAAGCTTAGGCAGAGTCGACAGGGGAGTGTCAGCAGTCGACCTACTGCAGTGAAGACACCGCGGTAAGTAGATCTAAGTATGTCAACTTCAGCTACGTTATTCATGTAGCTGAAGTTGCGTAGCTTAGATCGACTCCCCTCCCCTAGTGTAGACCAGGTCTAAGTGAAGGTGCTACATGCACCAGTGGGAGAGCATCTTCTGTCAGTGTAGGTAATCCACCTCTCCGAGAGGCAGTAGTAGGGTGACCAGATGTCCTGATTTTATAGGCACATTCCTGTTTTTTGTGTCTTTTTCTTATATAGGCTCTTATTACTCCCCACTCTCTGTCCTGATTTTTCACATTTGCTGTCTGGTCACCCTAGGCGATAGCTATGTCCATTGGAGAAGCCCTTCCATCCACAGAGTGGATTCGGTCGGTGTAACTAGTCTCTCAGCAACGTAGTTATACCGACATAAGTTTGAACTATAGACCAGGGCTAAGCAAATGCAAGATCTGCAGCAATGAAAGGGAGGAATTGAATTTTAGCAGCATCAGGATCTCAGGACTGCTTGGAAAGGAGCAGATTTTCCACTCAGTTAAAAATATAGGGCTTAAAAAAAAGCCCTGCGTTGGTCCATATGGGAACGTGTGGTCAATTGTCCTTAACTCTTTGGGTGCTGGAATACCTTTCATTAACCTGTTCCTCCTCCTGACCTCCCTATGCCAAAAAGCATTCCCATCTGTTTATAGGAATGAACTTTGAATTCAGAGAGATGGGCCACAGTCAGCCCCCTGTTTTTATTGTGCTTTTCTTTTGTTTCATTCAGCATTGTTATTCACGTTCATCTCTTAGAAACTGTGAGCAACAAAATACCGGCTTACTACTTCCTAATGAAGTGAGCTTTGCTTATAAGTTTGTACCTGATTGTGTCTTTAGTCAGTTGCTCTGAACTGTCTTTGAACTTTCATTGCCAGTTTGGAGCAGACACTGTCTTTGGATAGTTGAACCCAGTTACCAGTTTCTATATATATTGGAGTGGATGCCTATCTTGTATACAGGTGTACCATGGTAATGACTACTGTATCAGTGCCTAGAGAGAGAGAACTGTACATCTATCATGGTTTCCATCCCAGAATCTTAGTCCTTTGCAAACACTAATTAATTCTGTCGTGCAACAGCTGTAAAGTAACTAATGTTATTACACCCAATTTGCAGCAGATTAAGCTGAGGCCCGAATGATTTAAGTAACTTTCCTAAGGTCATACTGAGTCAAGAATAGAACCCACCTTCCCCAGGCCTGAAGAAGAAATCTGTGTAATCTCAAAAGTTTGTCTTGTCATAGGTGCTGACTCCATGGGTGCTCTGGGGCTGGAGCACCCACAGGGAAAAATTAGTGGGCGCTCTGTCAGCCTTCCACCCCACCTCACCTCCACTTCCTCCCCTAAGCGTGCCGCGTCCCCACTCCTCTGCCTACCTCCCAGCGTTTGCCAAACAGCTGGGGCAGGAATTTGGGGAAGGAATTGGAATAGGGGCAGGGAGGGGGTGGAGTTCGGGCAGGGACTTTGGAGAAGGGGTTGGAATGGGGGTGGGGACAGGGGGGATCGAGCACCCACCGGCGCGAGCAGAAGTTGGCACCTATGTGTCTTGTTCACTAACAGAAGTTGGTCCAATAAAAGATATTATCTCACCTTGACCCTCTAATACAGTGATTCTCAAACTTTTGTACTGGTGACCCCTTTCACATAGCAGGCCTCTAAGTGCAACCCCACCATATACATTAAAAACACTTTATAAAATATTTAACACCATTATAAATGCTGGAGGAAAAATGGGGTTTGGGGTGGAGGCTGACAGCTCGTGACCCCCCCCCCCCATGTAATAACTTCATGACCCCACTGAGGGGTCCCGACCCTCAGTTTGAGAATGCTTGCTCTAATAACCTGGGACCAACATGGCTACTGCAACACAGCAAACAACAATGGAAGATATCCCGTTTCCCTTACATTCCCATGCCCTCCATCACCCTGACGGCTTGGATTTTGAGGTATGTCTGAACTTGGTTTCTCGGGGGCTGTGAGAAGTAAGTATTTTCCACTCCATGCATCTGATGAAGTGGGTTTTAGTCCATGAAAGTTTATGCCCAAATAAATTTGTTAGTCTCTAATGTGCCACAAGTACTCCTTATTCTTTTTATCAGAGTGCTGTGTTCTTTGTATGCGGAAGTTCTGAGGGCTGAGTTGGGGATTAGGAGAATTGGAGAACTTTGGTCTGTGGTTCCTGACCCAACTAAAGCAGCCTCAGATCTCTGGGGTTTTCTCTCCCTTGAGATGTTAACTGAGACATTTCTATAAGCCCCATAGATTAAGTGCAATTGCATGTTCCCAGATCTTACTTGTCAGAATTGGTTGTTGTGAACTGCACACACCTTGCTACTCTTCTCTTTTTGAGGCTTTTCTTGCAGTTCAGTTGGTAAATAATTATTTCCAGCTGACCAGGCCTCTGTTGTAATATTTGCACAACTACATTGCAAACACAGCAAACTCCAGCTCCAGTGAGTCCTGACAATCTTCTGCTGCTGTCATCAGGCAGTAACTTCATTGGAGAATGTGTTTGCATCTTTTTGTTTTCTCTTCCACCAAAGAATTGTCACCATTAGTGTCCCAACTCAGAGATCTTAACTGCCAGGGAAGTCCAGCTATTAAACGATGCAAGTTTGGTTAGAAAAAAGATATCCTCTGAATTCCTGGATCTACTGTTATTTACAGCACATCACTCTTCTCTAACACCTTCATAACGACTTTTTGAGGTAGGAAAGTGATATTACTGAACGGAGGCACACAACTTGTGTAATGTGCTGTGGGCCTCACAGTTTGTTTGTGCCAAAGCCAGGACTAGAATCCAGGTCTTCTGAGTCCCAGGTGGATGCCTGAATTACTAAACCATCCTGCTCCTACAATATTCTCCAAGACATTTGCTGCTGTTATCCAAAATAATACGCAGATACTATGCAGCCTCTCGCACTACAGTGTTGAGGGTCATATAACCTAAGTACCTGGATAGAAAATGTGAATGGTGTATAATGGAACCAAAGTTTTCTCCTTTCTTGTTTAGAGAAAGGGATTATCTCTCTCTAAGCCTCTACATCCTCCTGCTGGCTCAGAAAGGCCAGATATTGTTTCTTTTGGAACCCATAAGATGGCTCTAAGATCAGATGGTGAGGCAATACAATTCTTCCCCCTGCTCCTCCTTTGTGGCTCTGTGCTCCTCTGCTGTGCAGCCTCCCCAGTCTCTGCTGGTAATCGAAACAAAAAATGCACTGGGCACTTCGTAGCACAAGCTGAATCATATGGGACCGCCTTGTGCATTTAAAATTTAACCAGAGACCCCAGTGTACATTTTAACAGGGCACATTTAGGGACGTAGTGCAATCCAGTGAACAGAACTGTAGATTGGAGCGTGCAGAGACCCTGGCTCTGCCACTAGCCTGCTCTGTGGCCTTGGGCAAGTTTTTGACTCAGTTTTCCCATCTGTAAAATGGAGATAACTAATACTTTCCCACCTTTATAAAGCACGTTGACATCGATGAATGGAAAACTCTAGGGAAGTGCTAAGTATCGTTACTCCGTAGTTATTACATTACCTGCCTTTCTGTGCCTCATAACTTATCGCTGTTGCTTCGAGCGTGGGCGTGCACAATAGCCATAGTTCTAACCAAACCACAGATGTTAGTGAGTGAACTTGCCTCCTCTCTATGTGTCCTGAAGGGTTAAAAGCTGACATTCAAAGGGCTTCATGTAAGAGGTCTCCTGGCTTAGAAAGGGTTCCCTTCCCCTTCCCCTCAGTGGGTGGTAGCCAGGAAGGAGAGTTGATCTTTCCTCATGCTGAGCTGCTTTCTTTAGAACCTCCTTCGAAACCTTGGATGAGCTTTATTTAGAGTCCGTTTCCTCTCTAGCCTGGATTTCCGGAATTTCTTTTACCTTTTCTGTCCTCTTTCAGTTTTTTAAAGTAAGGACATTGGCGTGAAAAGAGGAGGTATGTTTCCTAGGACTCCATCTGCTGCTTATTCCGCAACCCAGCTGGAGTAAATGAAGCAGCTTGGAGCAAACAGGTGCTGGGAGCTGATGAGTTCTGATCCTGGCCTTACCACCTATTTGCTGTGGGGCTTGGCCAACTTGTTTCACCTCTCTGGCCCTCTGTTTCTATGTTATGCTGCAGCCCACCACAATCATAGAAGATCGGGGTTGGAAGGGACCTCAGGAGATCATCTAGTCCAACCCCCTGCTCAAAGCAGGACCAATCCCCCATTAAATCATTCAACAGATTTTTGCCCCATATCCCTCAAGGATTGAGCTCACAACCCTGGGTTTAGCAGGGAACGCTCAAACACTGAGGTATCTGAACATATCTGAAATAACAGCTCTGTTTGTAAAATGAGGACGGCAGTGATTCAGCTCACAAGGGGGTCTGGGGCTGTGAGGATTAGTTAAGGTCCATAAAAGCACTTTGGAAACGTAAAGTTCTTGTGAGGTGCCGAATTCCGAGTCTGAATCCTCTGGGACGTCACAGTGGTTTGCTATGGGCGGCCCCTCACAGGAGAGTTCTGCCTTCAACAGGGGAATGAGCAGTAGCAGATGGACCCAGATTCCGTTTACATGCAGCTGTCTCTGCAAACAGGAACAGCTCCGGAATGGGGGAGAGGTGTGTATTTCAGGGCAGGCCATTTAAACATAAATGCTCCCGGGGAGGAAAAAGGAAAACACAGATGCAACTCCCGGGTTCCCATCTGTGCCCTCTGGAGATGTTCTATCCAAGGCTGTGCATGTGCCTGTGTGAGGTCGGACAGTGCCCGAGTGCTTTGGCATTGGAGGCTAGATACATCTAAAATTAGAGTTGCGCCTGAACCGCGATACTGGCTTGAGGATCTGAGCGTTCCTGACAGTTAGGAGGGTTCGGATCAGGGATTTTGGTTCGGGACGGTCTCCCTGCCTCCTGTAGAGATAATCTGGAATTTTACCTTGAGCTGTTGGAGGCAGGAAGGGTTGTCACCTTGGATTTCCCTCCCCCACTTAACTGGGATGTTTTCAGGCCCCCCTGGGTGTGGGAGGTGCTGAGTGCTGGCAGCTGGGCCTGAAGGGGTTAAGTCCGTTTTGCAGCGTGATTGAAAAAAGCCGTTTCCTTCATGTCCTGAGACAGTTTATTTTCTGGGCATTCTTCAGGATCCAGGGAGGTGCCGCTTTCTTTAAAGGCATTTCCTGAAAGCGAGTTTATATTTGGATTGGGGTGAGGGGTGGGAGGAGGGACTGGTGCAGAGGGGTCAAGAGGCAGGAATGGAAGAATCTAATCTTTGGCCCCTTTTCCGAACTTGTTAAAATCAGCGGTGGCAGCAACAGTACTTTGGAAACTAGCTCCTTGGAAGGGAGGCAGCCGGGTGCAGAATCCCCCAGTCCTTTATTCCAACTGTTCGGAAGTCTGTTGTGGATTTGCATGAACAATAGTTCGCGTCAGAGTGTTACAGATCCAAGGTACACATTTGCACAGATGGACCAGACCAAACACACAGTGAAAGGGACTGTGAAAACGGCGACAACACTGATTACATGTAAACCCTCGTTTAAAAATAGGAACAAAAGTCCATCAGCAGTTTATCACCTCTTAATGTTTTTTGTCTCTGTGTCCTTTGACATTTTAAATGGAATGTATCTTCTCTGTTGTGCACGCACACATCTTTCCTATATGTCATTGCTATTATTATATGGCACATGGATTTGTTGTTGTAGAGTTGCTCATGAGTTCTGTGCTGTGGGCTCTGGTAAGTTGTAGGATCACTAGTTCCATACACTCATTGATTTCTTGTATATTGCTCACGAGCAACTGGTGCACACTTGTTTATTGTTGGAGTGCTAGAGAACTATAGACAGGTAGATAGCATTGATTACTCCCTCCCTCCCCCTCTCCCCCAGTAAAAGAGTATAGGTGCATTTTATTTTTTGTAGAAAAACATAAGTAATTAGCCCAGCTTAAAAAGCAAAGTACATCTTAGGTTAGGCCAGATGATCACAGTGGTCCCTTCTGTTTTTTTATAATCCTGTCAAGGTGTGTGTGTGTGTATCTCACTTACTCTCACACTCACAAACGCACACACTCTCAAGATCACGGTTTGACTGGTACTATTTGATCTGGAATAATATAAAGTTAAAATAAACTCTTATACTTCATGCTGATGCAGTGATGGAAGTTCATGTCATGCTCCCACTAGGCTTAAGATGACAGAAAGCAGCTGTCTCTGTGGCTTTGTTGTGAACTGTGCAAGCAGTTGTCAAATAGTCTCTCTCTTTCTCCTACACCTTTCCCATTAGCATCTATCTACCTAGTAACCTACTTAGGTTTTCCTACAGGTTTTCCGTAATATCTATAAGGGCTTTTGGTGAGGATCATCCCATTTTATGTATAAATACAGAGAACAGAAGGACCAAGGACTCCTGAAATAGCAAAGAGTAGCTGTGTAAGCTTTCTTCACCCTAACAGGTGATCCATGCCAGCCAAAGCTGACCTGCCCTCCTTTTCCACCAAAGTTCCTCCCCAGCCCATCTGAGGCGATGAAGGGAGAGGGCATTCTGGCCTGAAATGACAGAAGCAGTTCCATCCTGTACGTCTGAGCAATAATCAATGTCACTGAGCTCTACTTTGATCCCAGTCAATACTTGTTGCTGTGAAACTGCCCATTTTTTGAGGGCCACATAGGATGTAATGAGTGAGGTCGCAGAGAGACCAACAAATTTGCTTCATGAGTATGGTGGAGACCTGACTAATTCGCCCTTGATGCTCAATGAGGCCCTTACTGTCACACAGCCCCACTGAAGTCCATCGGTGACTGTGAGATTAGCTTGGGTGGGTCAACAGGGAAGGGCAGTCCCCAAGTCTTTCTCTCTTTCGGGTGTTTCTCCCGCTATCCCTCATGCCAGTGCTGTTCTCCCTATTTTGTTTTCTTTGTGTTACTGTGATTTCCTAACTTCAGAAGAGGCGAGTTCTGAAACTGGAGTTATCCAAACACATCTTGTCTGAAGACAGTGTTTCATCTAGCAGATGCCGTTTCCTGCCCTGTCAATGGCTTTCATTGTTTTGGTTTGGCTCCCATCCCTGTGTCGTGTAGGGCTGGCGGTAGCACAGCTGAACTCTGGGGTCCAGCGCCATGAAAATACTACCAGGGATGAGCCGTGAAATGGGAACGTGATATTTTCTAGGTGTCTTTTGAAAACATTTTAGAGGCTCAGTGGAGAAGCCCCTGTTGTGTGGCTTTAAAACAGCCAGAGTGGTTTATTGTGGGCCAGCAGGCCACTAACTACTGTTTGACTATTTCTTAGATTAGTGGCTGTCAACCTTTTCCAGCATTTCTACCGGTTCATCAGATAAAACATTGTCTGTCTGTAACAGCTGGTGTCAGCTGCCTCCCCTCAAATTGTGTGCACTTTAATCCACAGTGCTTCAAATACTAGTCTTCTACATATTGCATTGTGATTGAGACCAGATGCATTTGACTGGAAGGCAGGCACCAGGGCCCAGCATAGAGACTTGTTATTAAGGTAAGTGTATCACAGGGACATGGGGAACATGGGTACCAGACCCAGAAGCCTGTAGTATTTGTATTATGATAGCACCTTTGAGCCTCATTCATGGACAAGCACCGCATTAAGAAAACAATGAGACAATCTTGGTCAGCATCATAGGCAGTGGTCTCAGCACATCATGGAAAAGGAGAGTTTTAAGGGGACTTTTGAAGGTATCAGAGTTGCATAGTGTCTGGGAACCACTTTCCTAGATTGTGTCACTGTGCAATTGTTTCATTATTAGATTGTGAGCAGGGGAATTTCAATTAGCTGCAACCACACATGTTTCTCTTAATGGGTTGGGATACTTCTGCAAACTATTGACAATGACATTCAAAACTTCAGAATTTCATTTGGTGGAATTTTGCAGTTTTTCCCATCTGTTTTGTGTCAAAGTTAGGGCCATTTTCCCTCAGAAATGCTCCTCTTTTTGAGCAAAGATCTTTAAATGTGGAATTTTATTAAATTAAAAATTTGTTTGCATTGAGATACTGAAATTTGACCCATTACTGTGTGAAAACAGTCATTTCATAAAAGTTTAAAAGAAAACAAATTTTGGGGCCCATCAAGTGGCCTAAAATAAACTAGAGAGAAAAGGTGAATGAGGTAATATTTTTTATCGGACATCTTCTGTTGGTGAGAGAGACAAGTTTTTGTGCTACAGCGAACTCTTCTTCAGATCAGCACGGCTACAGCAACTAATCCTTTACTAAAAGTTCACAGATTAAAATGAGGAGTTTTGCACATTCCTAGTTCTGCACCCTTCTCCATGTCAAACACACATGCACACTTCTTGCTCATCATAGCCACTTCTCACTATGCTTCAGAGGAGGTGTTAGAACAAGCTCCATTTCTTCATGCTGTACAGGGAGAAGACTGGTCCAACATGGAACTTCTAGAAAAGAGGAGAGGATATCCAAGATACGTGTGTGTGAGAGAGAGTGCTATTGCTTATCAAAGGGTGGTTGTTCCCAGAAGAGAGCTCACTCCAATTAGAGGGACTTTTCCTGAGTTTTCCTGAAGAAGTCCTGCTTGGTCTAATGGGGATTAGTATTTTTCTTGGCACTCAGTGGAAGGCCTTCTTGGTTCAGCTGGAATAGAAGCTTCTCCTGCATATAGAAAACCTGCATGGGGCAGTGAGTATCCAAGTAGCTGTACATCCTTCTGTATCCTTAAACAGGGAGCACTGTTATCTCTGATCGGTTATAGTTTTTACCACACTTTCCCAGGACTGGAGACTGGAGGCCAAATTGGGTGGAAGGGTGTGGAGCCAGGGAATGAAATTACCTGTCGTAAAAATGGAGGGGAAGAAAGAGAGCTGACAGGTGCATTGTTGCACAACGCTCATTAGATGCATATTACTCATCAAATAGATTTCTTTTAGAGCATGGCAAATAATGAAACAATACACTTTCCATGTTTCAATTTCAAGGTGAGTTTGCGTTGGCCATGCTCATGCCCCCCTTTTCTCTGTTCGCTTTCTTCATCCATCAGGTGTTTCTGGCCAAAATGTTTGTGGAACTTGTGCTTCTGTTCTTGCATTCCAAATTTTAAGATTGCATATACAGGGATTTATAGCAGAAGTATTGTGCACTCATCCAGTCAGAAAACAGGAAAATACCATGTGACTTAATCTGAGCAGTCACAGCTGAGGAGCACAGTTCAGGTTTGGAATATTTGCAATCAACCTGTACAGCAAAAAAATATGAAAAGATTTTCCTGCAATACATTTGAATAATGAATATACCTGAGAAAATTGTGATCTGCTCCTGGCGTAGTTGCTAGCCAAAGGAGAGGCTGAATTCAGTCGTCAGGTTAAGTCACTGTGAATTATTATTTGCTCATCTATAGTTCTTTTTCTGTGCAGATGACCTCCTCCCAATGGATTTCTCAGGTGCAGATGCTTGCATTTAAAAGACCATATGCTTACTGGCTAATAAAGCTATTGTGATTATGAAGTGGCATGGTCTTATTCTACCATATTAAGGAGTTCTTTCCAGAAATATGAAAGCACAGTCCCATTTTTAAATGCAACCTGCAGCTGCTAAATACAAAATCCCAGTAACATTATGAGGATATGGTGGAGGGCTCAAAAACACTGGCCTGGGCCCTTCTCATTATTCCCTAATAAGAAGTGAGGCAAGCAAAGTCATTGTCTGGCTAGTAAGAAGCTGAAAGTCCCGCTTAGCTTGGTTGTTGGAGGCAGCCAGCACATGTTGGTAAAGCTGCAGGAATTTGGTACTTGACCTTTGAAGGTCACTTCTAAAGTAATGACTTTGAGGCAGGCTCATGGAAAAAAGAAAAAGGGGATTAAAAACTTTCTCTAAAGCCAACTGCTGGCCTGCATGTCACTAAAGTCAAGACAGGAAAGGTGTAAACATAAAGGGCAGTCGTCTGGCTTATGTCATCTACAAATGCTATCACCTTCTACCAAAGGGGCCGCTGGATGTCTGCTGCCTTCGCTGCTCAGGGCTTGCTCTTTGGGCTTTATAAAGAAGCAAATAAAGCTGGTGAGTGCTTGCTTTGCTGCTGATTGGGAATGTCCAGTTCTTGGAGTGGAAATGAGCTGGTATGCTTCTGGAGATGTGAATTTGCTAGGGCAGAAATACCCACAGCCATCAAAGGGTTGACAAGGGTCTTGTAAAACAAACAAAACACAAAGAGGGGAAGTTACTATTGTACACGCAGTGTTGCCAGCGCTTCTGATTTCAGTGTGAATTCCATGATGTTTGGTGTTCTTCTGATAGTCCCAGCTTCTGGAGACATGGATAAATGAGAATCTCCACTTTTATTTAAAAAATGAGGGTTTGGACCTTGCGGTTGTAGAGAAAAGCTGGGAAATTCTAAAGGCCAAAATATTAAAAGGAAAATAAAAAGCACCCAAAATGCATTTCTTGGGCTTCAGAATCACATCTCATGATGTTTGAGAGTGTTCAGGGTGGGCTATGTTGCCATGGCTCTTCACTCAGAGGACTTCGTCTTGTCCTGGATGTCCGTCGTCCGCCCGTGAGCATGGCGAGATTCTGGAGGTGGGCCTGAGAGTAATGCCAGGACTGATTCTGCATGGAGACAGTAAGCTGACGCTTAGGCTGTTTCCATTTGGATGTCTGCTGGGGAGATCTTATGCAATCACAAGGAATTCTAGTAGAAGGGAGTTTATTCAAACATGGTCTGAAGAACAAGCCTGCTGGCTAGCAGGTTGCATTTCTCCTCTTTTAAGCTTGTGGCAGCTGTGTTTAATAGTAACTGGGCATGGCTTTGGAAGCTTCTTGATGAACAGCTCTGTGCTGGAATTGCTGATAGGTGATGGTACTGGCCCCTGCGACCTGGGTGCATCTTCTGCCTCCTGCCGTGGGCAGTGGCAGTAAAGCTGCACACTTCGCTTTTCTCATTCTCTCCAACTTTTTCTTTGGGTTTAAATGGCAGAATAAATGCTTGTGTTAATGATACTCCCACTCTGCTGGGGTACTCCAAGCTTTTCACAACCGACTAGTTAAGCCCCACAAAACTCCTGAGGGATACTGCAGGCAGCAGCACCAAGGGCGTGGCTGAGTGCTGTGGTTAGATGTTCTTCCTTCCTGGCCCCCGCTCGAGCAATACAGACCATGAACTTGTGTCCTGGTGCTACCAGTTTTCCTGATTGCTAGGGTCTGAGCCACTCAGCTCGAGATAGAATACAGCATCTTGGGACCTGTAGTCTCCGTGGGCATCACTTGCTTACTAAAGATGAAGGCAGCAATGCAGAACTCTTTAAGGCTGCACTTTAGCTACCCCGGTGCCTTTGCTTGCACACCCAACCAGTTCATTCAGTGAGAGCATGTACTTGCTAATCTTCTTACCTGTCACTTCTTGAACAGAGGCCAGATTTGTAAATGGCTCTTGGCAGTGTGGCATACATAGATATAAGGGGATGTTGTGTAATTATATGTGCTGAAGAATATTGAAGAACTTTTGTTTCTTTGCCAGGCTTTTAAGCTGATTGGGACTCTGAATGTTACAATAGTGGCTTTGTCACTTTTTAAAATATAAGTCGTTCCAGTTTTGTCTGTTCTGTGTATTGCTCTGGGAGATGGGAAGTTATGAAACACATGGTCAGTTCAAGCAGCAGGTAACCGCACAGAATTTTTTGAGAGTCCAGATATAACTGTTCTGAAGCTCCCTTCCACTAGCCAGATGAAAAGCATTTAGAGAGGTTGAATCCTGCCTTGGGGGTTGGGCAAGAACAATTAGGAAGTGGTAGGTAGGTCCTGCCCACGTGGCTGTGTCTGACAAGCTTCCTTTTACCATGGGAAGGGGGAGGGTAACTCTGGAAGGTTGTCACTGAGGTTTAGATTGGTTCAGTAATTGGAGGGTCTTTTCAGTGTGTTGCTGGGGAGCAGAGAGGCCAATGTCTCAGGTAATGCCTGGTCTCCATTTTCTTATCTGTCTGACCGACCGGTTGGCATTTGTCTGAATATACTGAATGTCCTGCCATAATGCAGTAACTTCTTCCCATCCATAAAGGGGGAAAGATTAACGTTAGAAACAGCTTTAAGTTCTGTCTGTCTGATACAGCAAATATGATATACACAGGTAAGGCAAGCAGAGGTAAGTTTCCGTTAGGTCAGCCTAAGGAGTAAATAAACCATTAGGGGTTTAGTTATTGGTAATAAAAGACAATGCTTTTTCTGTCTGGCTGGTCTTGTAATGGTAGTTTGACTAGATGTGGACACATGGCTGTGTCGGGACCTGAAGCAGTTACAGGTTCATCGTTCTGGAATGTTCGGATGAATACTTTACATCTGTACACAATGCACCTTAGCACTTCCTGTGCCAAAGTAGAGCAAAACAACATCCATGCAAAGAAAAGCAATAACTAGTCTGGAGGAAAAGGCAGAATCAGTGGCAAATTCCCCTCTCTTCCCCCCAAATAGCCTTCAGCTACTCCCCAGGCACAAACATGACTGAGTTTAATAAGTTACTTGTTAAATTCCAGTTTATTTCAAGATTTGCGCAGAAATACTAATTCTGCTCAACTCCACCAGCTTAGCTGAAGGTAGGATTGGGACAGAGGTTAGCGATTTTTGAATACTTAAAAATGGAATGATTTTTCATTGTGTGTTGAATTCACATCTGTGAATTTCACAAATATTCCTCCACAACAGCTCCTCATTTTGAATGGAAATGGACCCTTATCATTCCCAACTAAGCAGCCTCTTTATTTCAGTTTCAAAATTCAGAATTCAAACTCTGCTATTTAAGCTGGACAAAGATCAGTGTGTGTGATGAAACGTGGAAATTTGAGTGTTGCTTATTTGAATTTTTGCTAAGTTTGCAGAAAGTGAAGTTCCTAGGAAATTGCTAGGAACAAAATTGCAAATATTTTGTCTCCAAATTCCATGTAGATTTTTCCTTCCTTTTCTCCCAACTGCAGATAAAAGGCCGTCTCACTGCGTCATTACCCTCTGATTATTACCTCTGCAAATTCTCCACGCATGTCTCTGTCCTTAAATTCAACTATGGATATCCACCAGGGACCTGCCTTTAAGTCCTACTCACTATTATCTCCATACATTATCATCTCTTCAGATACTCTGTGTACGCGCATAGGTGGGTGTGGTTAAACCTACCATAAATCTCATAGTTCTGGTCTCTCCAATAGCCACAAATAGATCTATACATTTACTTTTATAATAATTGTTTTATAGGTTAAATATTTCAGCCAGATGCCTCAGAATCATCTTCTCTTGAATTTAAATAATCCCATTTCCCTCAAGGTCCAGAGTTGTTAACCCAATTTTTATGGGAGCTGGCTAGTGGACTGCACCCATCCCTTCCCTGACACTGACCATTTTTGACTGCTGCTGGAAAGTGCAGAGTAGTGCAGAAGAGACCAAATGTGATGGGTTTACTCGGTCTGCCTCCCAGACACAGCTCTCTGGATTCACCAGGGAAAACAAAATTACTTTGCTCTTTCATTTCAATGTTAATGAGTTAGAGTGTATCTCGTGAGACTGATGTTCAGTTTTACATGTGGGTTGCTGTCAAACAGCATCAAAACATCCAGTGGGTGTCTAGCAGGAAAGACAGAGCCCTTCTGGCTACGTCTCCACTGCCCTTTGCAGTGAGCCTGCCAGTGGGGTTCATGCTAGCACTATAAAAAGAGCTGTGCCAACAGCACTTTGAAGTTGCCGCTCGGGCTGGACCTCGGGTTCTGAAGCCCACCCCTCTTCCGAAGCTTCAGAGCCCACGCCTGAGCGACACTGTAGTGTGAACAGCATTTGTATGAGCCCCGCTATCCCAAGTCTCTCAACCAGGGCTGGGAGGCTTGCTGTGGCAGGCTGTCCACAGGCAATGTAGACATACCTTCGGTGTTCACTGGTGCATGCAGCTGCTAGTGGCTTATTTAGGACCAAAGCTTAACTCGCATCTTTCAAGCTGCAGGGAGATGCAAACTCGGCTGGGCTTTGTCAGAGAGCAGGCAGCTGTGCCATCCTCATGCAGACATGTTCATTAATAACATGCATAGCCAAGTGTTTGAGGGATCAGCATTTCTCACCCTAGCAAGATTCAAAGGCAGGGGCATTTTGTGAGACAGTGGGGCCAGATCTGCACAAATGTGAACATTTGTGTTCAGCATCTTGCAGCTTCCACTTTGATGCTTTTATGGCCCGATTTTTAAAAATTGCTCAGCAATCGGTGTTCTGAGCACTTACAGTCTGGCTCCCCTTGTGGGTGATCAGCTCTTTCTGAAAAGTCCAGCCAGCGACTCAAAATTAGTGACCTATAAAAGTAGCCCCGGAGTTCATTTAAAGCGAAGCGGGGCTGATTTCTTGAGCACAAATTACATTATGAGTCAGCATTCAATTCCACATTCCTGAGGTGAAGAGTTCCTTACAGTAATGTCAGAGAGCAAACCCATTGGCACCGACTGCTCTGAAAAATAAACGTTGCCATAGAAGAGAAGGTGCCTTTAAAGTACTGTCCTAACAAGTGCAAACATTACCATGCTGTAAGATCAGATATGGTTGTGTGAGATGCTTCCATGCAAACTCTTTAAAATCAAGGAGAAAGCAGCACTGTAAGGCTCCAAGCTAGGAGTGCTGCTCTCTGCAATGTTGCAAAACACACTGGGTATTATAATTTAGCTCCATTATCATGCAGCACAAAGCGCAATATATATAGGAGGATATGATCCCTGCCTCCAGGAGTTGCAATGTAAATGCCTTTTCCAGTCCACCCTGAAGTCAATGGGAACTAGATTAGGCCCCAAATTACACACTCTTCCTCTGGTTTCCTCTTCTTCAAGCAATGTGCTGCTGTTCCTGCCAGCGAGCTAGCAGGCGGGAACTCAAAACCACATACAGTGCTGGGCACCAACTGTCCTGATCTGCAAGTACTGCCAAGTTGCAGTGTGGAAGAGACCCGCTCTCTAATCATCACAACCAGGTTGGCAGCCCCATTTGGCTAGAAAGGCTAGACTTGCATACCAAGTGCTCTTGATCCAACAGTATTTATTGGGCTCTGTGCCTCATTTTTACCTCAGAGCACGGTGGGCAAGAGATGTTGATGAATTATATAAGAGACCGAATGAAAGGTTTCGACTGGAAATAAAAGGGAGCAGCTGTTCAGATAAATCCTTTTCTGTCCTATTTTCACGGAGAGCTGCCATTCTGATGCAGGGCAGACAGAACCCATCACTTACAATAATGGTACTAAAAGTCCATGGGATAGGTCACAGAGAGGGTTGGTGTCCTCACAAGCAGTCTTCCAGCTCTAGCAGGGCTTGCAAGGAGCCATGGCAAAACTCAGTTTGTCTAACTGTAGGTCTAATCAGCCTTGTCAGTGTTTCTCTTTACAATGAGATGGCCCAGACCTCCTGTAGCATGTGTGATTTTGCTGCACTGGGCTTGGTTTATGACCACTGCCTAAAGACATTTTGTAGATTCATAGATTCCAAGGCAGGAAGGGATCATTATGATCATCTACTCTGACCTCCTGTATAGCACAGACCAGAGAACTTTCCCCAAATAATTCCCAAATTCGATCTTTTAGAAAAACATGCACTCCTGATTTTAAAATTGCAAGTTAATTACTCTCATTGTTTAAAAAGATCAGCCAGTTAATTACTGTCATTGTTTAAAAACTCGTGCCTTATTTCCCATCTGAATTTGTCTATTTTCAACTTCCAGCCATTGGATCATGTTATACCTTCCTCTGCTAGATTAGAGAGCCCGTTATTAAATACTTGTTCCCATGTATGTACTTACAGATTGTAACCAAATCACTTCTTAACTTTCTCTTTGTTAAAATAAATAGATTGAGTTCCTTGAGTCTATAACTAAAAAGCATGTTTTCTTATCCTTTAACCATTCTCATGGCTCTTCTATGAATACACTCCAATTTGTCAATATCCTTCTTGAAGTGTGGACTCCAGAACTGGACACAGTAGTCAAACAATGGTTGCACCAATGCCGAATATAGAGGTAAAATAACCTTTCCTCGCCTACTTGAGATTGCCATTTATGCATCCCAGGATCGCATTAGTCCTTTTGGCCACAGCATTGCACTGGAAGCTCATGTTCAACAGATTATCTACTGTGACCCCCAAATCTTTTTCAGAGTCCCTACTTCTCAGGATAGAATCCCACATCCTGTAAGTATGGCCTACATTCTATGCTCCTAGAGCGTATACACTAACCTTTAGCCACTTTAAAACACATATTGTTTGCTTGTGCTTACATTACCAGGCAATCCAGATAGCTCTGAATCGGGGCCTGTCCTCTTTATTAGTTAGAATCATAAATTTGAAGACTAGAAGGGACAATCAGATCATGCAGTCTGATCTCTTGTGTTTCACAGGCCACCAGCACTACCTTGCACCCCCACACTAATCCTAGCCATTTCCCTAATTGTTGTGTCATTTGAAAACTTGAGCGGTGGTGATTTTACGTTTTCTTCCAGGTCATTAATAACAACGTTCTATAGTGAAGAAACCAAAGAAAGGAACTCTCAGTGATTGTAATAACTAGTATAGTATTGCACTTTTTTCTGTGCCAAGCAAAGTATTGTGTAAAATCATAGTCCAGCATATATCAGAGGCAGTTGATAGCGTTCTCAGAAAAGAGCAAGCTGGTTTTCAGAAAGGGTGTGGATGCACAGATTAGATCTTCATTCTACGAAACATGATAGAACAGTGCTTAGAACGGCAACTCTACATAAATTTCATAGACGTTGAGAAGGCTTTTGATAGCATTCAGAGGACCAGCCTATGGCGCATTCTGCAGGCATATGGAATTCCTTTCTGTATAATCAAAGTAATCAAAAGCTTCTATTTCAACTATTACATGCAGTGTTGATCACAGGGAGCTCAATTTTGAAGTCAAAACCGGAGTATATCAGGGTGTGTCGTGTGCAATCCTCTTCAACATTGCCATCGACGGGTAATGTGGCGTACAACAGAAGACATGCCAAGAGGTATTAAATGGACACTCTTCTCAGCCCTTGAAGACCTGGACTTCGCAGGTGATGTCGCTCTGCTATCACATACCCAACACCATATACAAGAAAAAAACAACGCATTCAGCGAGAAAATTGGACTGAAAATCAACCACAATAGGACAGATATCATGACCTTTAATATTGCCTCACCATCACCAATACAGATAGAGGATTATGTTCTCAACAATGTAGAAATGTTCACATTAACCAGGATAGCGGGAAAAGCCAGGACACCTGGAACAAAATCAATAAAGCCAGGAACACCTTCAGGAGCTTCTATACAGTCTGGAAATCATCGAAATACAACACCAAAACCAAACTCAAGATTTATCAGAGCTGCGTACTTTCAAAACTACAGAATGCTGGAGAATGAGAAAGTATGACATGTCCGTACAACGTGCCTCAGAAAAATCCTCTGTATCTTTTGGTCCAGAGCAATCTCAAACCACGATCTATTGACACAGTGCAGCCAAGAAGATCTGAGCACTATTATTGCCAGAAGGCGTTGGATCAATCATGTGCTTTGGATGGAAACTGATTCCATCACCAGAGTAGCAATAAGATGGACACCTGAAGGCAGGCGAAAATGAGGCCGTCCAAAAACAACATGGCAAAGAGCTGTGGAAGCCGAGCTGAAAAACCTGGGGCACAGCTGGGGAACCACTGAAAGACTTGCCAGAGACAGACAGGAGTGGAGGAGCTTTATTACTTCCTTAAATACCAGAGGTGTAATAGGATCAGAGGGGTAGCCGTGTTAGTCTGGAATTGCAGAAGTGACAAAGAGTCCTGTGCCACCTTAAAGACTAACTAAAAGTATTAAAGCATAAGCTTTCGTGGGCTAATACCCACTTCATCGGATGCATGCATGAAGAGGTGTAATAGGAACATGATGATGATGATAGAGTTAGCTTTCGTGGGCTAATACCCACTTCATCGGATGCATGCATAGAGGTGTAATAGGAACATGATGATGATAGAGTTAGGGCCAAAAACCACTGTGGGACACTACTAGAAACACACCTACCTAATGATTCCTCGTTTACAGTTCCTTTTTGAGGTTTATTTGTTAGTCAGCCTTTAATCCATTTAATGTGTCATGCTAATTTTGTATCTTTCTAGGTTTTTTTCATCAAAATGTTATGCAATACCAAGTCAAATGGCTTACAGACATCTAAGTGTATTACATCAACACTATTACCTTTATCAATGACACTTATCCTATCCCCTTTTGATGAGATTACATTAGTTTGACAGGCTCTATTTTCCATAAACCCATGTTGTATGGCGTTGATTGTAGTACCTTCTTTTAATTCTATTTGAGTCCTATATCAGCCACTCCGTTATCTTGCCTGGGACTCGATGTCAGACTGACAGGCCTGTAATTACCCCGGTCGTGGGAGGTAGGTGCCTTTTGTATCACTGAGTAGAAATTCCCTCATGATTTTTAAGCCCAAGGCCTTATAAAGACAACCCGATAAGCTGTGAGTGTGGTTAGGAATCTGTATTTCCCTTGTTTCCATGTGGAGCCCTTTAGCTACCAGAGATGCCTTACCACAGAGCACCGACCTTATTTTCATGTGTAGACTGCCTTCCTTCGTGCTGTGGGAATAGGCAGATCTGTTGTGTTCTTTCATGTCAATGCTCGCCTGGTCAAAAAGCCCCCAAAGAAGTCCTGATATGACAAATCTGGTCCTGGAAAAGAAGCTTCCTTTACTTAAAGAGGAACTTTCACACGGAGACGAAGTTGGAAAAAACATGCCCTTTTCTGCGAAAAGGCACTTACTGTGCTAGTAATTGGTGTCAGTTGCCTGTGCTTCTCTTGAGGATGTTGGCGTGTTTCCTAAGAACTTCCTGCACCTTCCTAACCCAGCTTGTCCTTGGGCCTGACCCTGCCGGTTCGTAGACTTCCTGAACTTCTGGCCTTACTGTCTGCAGCCATGGGAGGGACTGTAATTTTGCAGGTTCAGCACTGGAACTTCCCTGCAGGTCTGAGCTGGTGGCGGGCAGGGGCGGGCAGGATGTAAAAGCCATAGAAGGTACAAAGATATTTGTTAAATTAGTGAAAGTGGCAAAGGAAGCTATCCAAAGAGCTGAGAAATGTTGTCTAATGGCAAGGGAACTGGGATCAGCACTCCTGGGGTCTGTGCCTGACTCTGCCACTGACTCGCTGTGCGACCACAGGCAAGTCCTATCCCTGCCCAGTGCCTCAGTTTACCTATCTGTGAAATAGGAACACTGACCTGCCTCCCAAGGGATTCATTTCATTTTAGCTCCTTAAATAGAAGGCACTAAGTCAAAAAGAATGATAAGTGTTGTATGGCAAGGCTATGATAGTGAATAGGCAGATGGGCAGAGCTTCGTTCTTCCACAGACTGACCACAGCAGAAGCTTCTCTGCTGACTTCTCTGGTATCAGAAGAAAAGGCAGAATCAAACCCAGCTAAGCTCAGTCCTTGATTCCAAGGGAGATGCACTGATAGGTTTTCATCAGGATTCACCATCTGATAATCAGGCCAACATATAAGATTGTGATAGAGCTTGAGGCCAGCTTCTCTTTGCATCCTGTTTTGTAATATTCCCTTACATTCTCCACATTCCTGGCAAGAAAGCTTCTGTGTTGTTTTTTTTAAAGTTGCTCTTTTGTCTTTCTGAAATCCCGTGATGTCCTTTAAAACCACTTCTCAAAAGCCATTTGGCCAGGTCTCTCCAGTGGCTGTTGTTTACTCTATAATGGAAAGGAAGGACTGGTCTTCGATTCCTTCCACCACACCATCTTCAAACAGAACAAACAGACAAAGGGTTGTCGTCTCAAAGTTGGTTCTGGTCACCCATATAAAATTCAGGTCCATATTCTCTGGGTTCCAACTGCATTCCAAGATTTTACTCCTGCGTCCACATTGCTGCAAGGATTACCCACGTGATGCCCAGCAGATTCTTAGCTCCATGTTTGCTTTTCTACTGCAGTATTTCTCCATGACTTTGTTTTTTGAGTGGTAATATTTTTGGAAGAGGATTTTGTCTGGATTATGATGATGGTAAAATATGCAGAAATTGTCATAATAATCCAGGTAGTCTGGTATCATTTTTCTAAGAAAGCAAACCCAGTGCATCTGGCCATTTGTGCTATAGCGTATCTTCTGGGGATGGGAGAATCCCTTTCTGTTTCCCACAGGTCATCAGCTAACACCCCAAAAGCATGGAAGTTATTTGGCCTCCTTTGTCGCACTAGTGTAACCACCACAGTCTAGGGAAATGGAGACCTGCTGGAGAATTGTAGTTGGGTATAATTGCCAGTGGGTAGACGACAGTAATGTCTGAGAGGGCGAGGGGTCAGAACATGAATATTCTCTGCCAAGGAGGCCCTGTATCTCTAGGGAGCTGATGCAGTTGGTTGAGACATGGAGTTTAAAATCCATAGGGAAGTTCTTGGCCAGCAGTACGAAATGCCCAAGTCTTTGAGGATCTGGCTTCGTTTCATGTACAGCAGGCAGCAGTGGGTGCTGCTCACAGCATATTGAGCAGCTCCAGCTTCCACGATGATTGTGGCAGCAGATGATGGTCTTTGGAGGAGACTGGTTCAGTGGCCAAGAGTCAGGAGGAGCGAATGACGACTCACTGTGTGACTCTGGGCACAAATAGGACCACTTTGTGACTCCTCCAGGCAACCCAGATTTGACTTTGAAATTAAGATGAGAAGAGCTCCTTGAGAATGGCTGGTTGCTGGCTGAAAAGGCCAGCCTCAAATCCTGCAATATTTGCTTCTGTCTTCTTCCTTCTCCACACATTAATCAATGCTGGGGCCCACTGACTCTTGATGGGATTCCTCTGGAACTGCTGCCTCCCAGGACACTCAGGGGGCCTTAGGCCTCCTAGCTCTTCTTTCATCTGTCCCTTACTCTCCCTTCCCTGTGCCCAAGCCAGCCTTCTCCTCTGTTGCTCCTCTCCGGCCCTGCAGAAGAGCAGCACCATCCAGACTACTCTGTACCTTCGTCCCTTCAGAGAAGGAGCCGTTGGCTTCCTGACCCCTCTTCTGGACAATAGTTCAGCTCACTCCAGGCAAGTGGACAAACTGTCTCTTCCATCTTCTTTGGAGCCAGGAAAGATTCTCTCCTCCCTTTTCCCCCATCCAGAAATATTGGCTGACTCCACGAACCGTAAGGCAGTTGGTCGTCATTCGTTGCTCTAGGAAATTTATGGTCTGGTTTCCTTCTGTGGCGCCACTGGAGCACTAACAACAGGAAGGTCTGGCCTGGGATAATTGTGGAAGAGGCTTTTCCTGAGAAGAATTATGCTAAGATCCTTTTGAGTGGGGGAAAGGTTCACAAATATCCTGAACACACACCTCTTCCCCGCCCCCCCGCCCCAGTCCCCTTACACACTCTCACCACCATTTCTCTGTGTATGCTGAAGGAGGAGACTTGATCTTGAACACTGGTGTGGATGCTTTTAATTCGAGTGTCCTGGCCAAATTCCAGTTTGATTAATGTAATTCGTCCTAGTCAAATTGTCCTGTGGTGTTGGCCGGATATGGGATTCTTTTTCACATCCTGCACTAAACTATTGTGCAGCAGTGCTATGCGCTTTTTAACAGAGATCACATTCCACTCCAGAAATGTCTGCATGTCAGTGATGGGGAATGTTTTTTCCTTGGCCCTATAAAATCGAAATACAATTATTAGTTGATGGTGGTGGTGGGATATCTGTCTTTGCTCCTGCCTCATCATCAAGTGGGACAGGAGAAATACTTGATCTTCTTTCCCTGCTAGACTGACTATATTAGCAGACTTGAAAGGATCAAGGGCACTTAGTTCAGAGATTCAGCCTCCCTGTTACAGTGTTCAGAGATTGTCTACATTTGAAAGTTAATTAGGATTAAGATAGGCTGTAGATTTAAAAGCACAGTAGCTATTCCTGACCAACTCCAAGTGTGGACAAACTTATTCCAGAATAAGTGTGTGCACACTTAGGGCAGATCTACACTAGCAATGGGCGGGGTCAAGCTAAGATACGTAACTTCAGCTACGTGAATAGCGTAGCTAAAGTTGGCACATCTTAGGTTGACTTACCTGGCGTCCTTATGGCAGCAGCGGGCTCCCCCATTGACTCCACTTGCACCTCTCAGCAAGCTGGAGTATCGTAGTTGACGGGGAGCGCCTTTGGGGATCGATTTATCATGTCTAGATGAGACGCAATAAATCGATCCCCAATAGATCAATCAGTACCCACCAATCCGGCAGGTAGTGAAGACCAAGCCTTAGGCTATGTCTATACTGGCAGTTGAATGACAAAACTTTTGTCTTTCAGAGATGTTTAAAAAACTCAAAACCCAGAAAGACAAAAGTTTTACCGCGACAAGCGCCAGTGTGAACAGCATGTTGTCAGCAGGAGCGCTCTCTGTGACTTGCCCAAGGTCACCCCTTAATTCTGTAGCGGAGCAGGGGGTTGAACCTGGGTCTCCTGAATGCCATGTGCTAGTGCCCCATCTTTCCTCCATAGCCTGTGGCCCTCTCTGGGTTCTTGAGGGAGGGACCAGCTTTTACTTTGTCCTGAAGTGCACACTCAGGCTTGTCTGTGCTCCCGCCTAAGTCAACATAAATTACATCGCTCAGAGGTGTGAGCGATGTAATTCACATCAGCTTAACGCAGTGTCTACACCACGTTAGGTTGGTGGGAGACGCTCTCCTATTGACTTATCACGTCTTCACCAGACCTGCTAAGTTGCTGCCACTGCACTGGTCAGAGCAGTGCCGATTTAGTGCAGTAGTGAAGACAGGCCCTCGGAGAGCCAGATTCAGACCTGCTCTAAGTGAATACAGCCCAAGTCTCGAGGTCTGAATCTGGCTTATAGTGGCTCCTTTTTTCTAAAGTGCATATTTTACTAATAAAAACCACCCAGCTGAAAGTGGAGGTGAGAGGCTTGACTGATCAGTCTCTGATTGAATAGGACATATTTCCGAGCCTCCACTCCATTTACCTACACCTGGTTATGGGATTGTGTAATGTTGCAAGTTCCCAGTCCAGTTCCACTTTAGGAAGTTGTGTGATGGCGGCAGGGAGGATTGGGGTGGGGGAGAGGGGAGGTATGCCCGAAAAATAAGAGCCAGGTATGCTCAGCACTTCTGGACATTTTTATTTTGGTGTCTGATATGGATATAGGCACCATGGTTAACCACCCAGGTTTGACATTTTCGCCGTAGAGGTCTCAGCTAGTCTAGTGCACGCCCCATGTGCCAGTGGAGGAGAGCCTCTGTAATGTATCTCCTAGGCACTTCATTTATTTGCTGTACTTTACGTTCGCTCTCCACTGCAGTGACTCCCTTATGCCAGGAGGCCTTGTGTTCTTGGAAGCGAGTTGCTCCAGGAGAGAACGCTTCCTCTGTCCAAAGACAGAGTTTAAGAGCTTGAAATGGTTAAGCTGCATGCACGTACATACGTTATTGCTCTCACTTTCTCTCTTCCTCCCACCCCTGCTATTTAAACGGTTCAGCCCCCTGACTGCACAAGCTGTAGATAGCCCATTAGTTCCTAGGAACGAACTAGGTGGCTCTCAGTGCAAATGAGGTCAGCAAGGGCAGAATTTATTAGTGGAGTACCGTAGGCCTGGGTGGAAGGGAACACAGATCTCCAGCTTATTGCCTGCAGGAAGGAATTTAGGTTGGGAATCCTCCCATCTCCGTTGCATGGTGCTCCGGCTGCCTGCAGGAGCGGATGAAGGGGGATGGTGGTCATTCTTTTTTTATTTTCTTCATTTAATCTGCAATTTCCAATGAACAAAGCCTGGATTAACACTTTCAGCCCTGGTGAGTTGCTTTGCATCTGAGCTTTGCCTTTCCACCTCTGTAAAAGATTGCCATGTGCAGGTCAGCTTTACAGGGGAAGGTGGAAGTAGTTTGTAAAATGAACCTTTTTTCTGCAAAAGGGATTTTAGAAATCAGTATTTCTTGCAGCTTGTTAATTTGTTGGGGGGTGGTTTGGGGGTTATTTTGTGGCATAGGGGAAGGATTTGGAGATTTAATTCCTTTTTATGTTGAGATTTTCCTTTAAAAAATTACTTTTCTTGAAACAAGTTGCAGCTGCTGCCTTGAAAGATGATTTCCTCCACCTCATATTCTCTGTTGAGAGAGGGACCGCAGTCAGTCCGTTAGCTGCTGTACCAGATGTGAGTCCTGAAAAGCACTGATAAGCTGAGGCAGTAAAATTCAGGTTGTGGGAGCAACAGAACATAGTCCAATGACAGTTACATTGTGTGTAGTTTTCGTCTGCAGGCCAGGCATAGCAGGACTCTCTAGCCCTTTTAATATTTGGGCTTATTTCTCACACAGTGAATCCAACCAATAAAAGTTCTCTTAACTTCTTCGCATGCCAGCTCTACTAAACTTTTATTGTTTCCTGTGCGCATGCCAATATGCTTTTCTGTGCTTTTCGACCCTCCACCTTCCCTCCTGCAGAGGGAGCGGGTAGGGACAGGAGCTGGGGTTGGCAAGAAGCCTTAGAAATAACTGACGTATCAACCATGCCATAGATTAATTCTGTAGCCTGGAAAGATTTCTTTTTTAAAACCTTCTCTTTTGGAGTGAAAGGGAGAGATGGAGTTATGGGGGTGGGATGCTAGGAGGGAGAAGGATTCATTTACAAATGAGAATTGCTAGGCCAGTGAGAATTATGTGGCTGTATTAATGACAAATGCAGTAGTAGTGCTGATGGTATTCGAACGAACTGGGTGCCTTGAGAGGGTTGCAAGAGAAGACAGATGATTATTTATTAATTCCATAGTGCTGCAGGTAGACAATGGCCTTTCAGATTGAAGGAAGCCAGGGTCCCTGCCGCAGGGAGCGTACAGTCCTTTCACAGAACACTTATACTGTACACATGAGTAAATTTACTCATTTGAATAGTACCATTGACTACATTTGACTACTTATATGAGTTACTTTCATGTGTGTTTCCAGGCTGACTCAGGGGGTTGCGGTGTGTGAGGGGGCAAGGGCTCTGGTTGGGGGTGCGAGCTCTGGTGTAGGGCTGGGGATGAGGGATTTGGTGTGCAGGAGCAGGCTGTGGGCGGGGGCAGGGGGCTGGTGTGCAGGGTGTGTGAGAGAGCTCTGGCTGGGGGTGCAGACTTTGGGCTGGGGCTGAGGGGTTTGGTGTGTAGGAGGAGACTCCAGGTGGGGACATACAGGTTCAGAGGACAGAAAGAGGATCAGGGCTGGGGCAGGAGGTCAAAGTGCGGGGGTGTGAGGGCTCCGTTTGGAGGGGGCTCCAGGTTGGGATTGAGGGGTTTGGGGGATGGAAGGGAGATCAGGGCTGGGGCAGAGGGTTTGGGCGTGGGAGGCAGTTGGGGGTGCAGGCTCGGGGCGGTTCTTATCTCAAGCATTTCTCGAAGCAGTGGCATGTCCCCCCTCCAGCTCCTACGCGGAGGCACGGTCAGGTGCCCCGTCTGCAGGCAGTGCTGTCCCAGCAGCTCCCATTGGTCACAATTTTGAGAATGTGCCTGATTTTCGGTGGCATTGAGAAAAGCCAGTAGGGTTTTGGTGCAGCAAGGAAATGTCAAACAGTATGTAGGGTTGGTAAGAAGTCTGGCTCTGCTGATGCCAGAGCAGCCGAAAATAGTACATTACAGAGAGGAAAGCTGTTCTGTGCAATGACTGCTAGCCAGAATTAGAGCTGCCACCCATTTGGACTTTTTAGCAAAATAATTATCCTCGATCTGGCCGGCTTTGTATGATGTTCACTGGCCTGACTTCACATAGGGTACAATAACGCTCTCTGGCAAAAATGGCACCCATAACTCACCACTGGTGCAGCCCCACTTATTGTAGCCATGTTGGGAGCGTTAGTGTGAACAAGACTCAGGTGGGATCAGGTGTTATTTCCACTGCATGGTCCATTAGTTCTCTGAGCATTACAATTTCCTGCCCTTTGTCTACACTATGGCTTCTACTGGGATACTTCCACTGCATGCATCCGACGAAGTGGGTATTAGCCCATGAAAGTTTATGCTCTAATACTTTAGTTAGTCTTTAAGGTACCACAGGACTCTTTGTCTCTATGGCTTCCACTGTTTCTGGAAGTGGTGGTGAGTTATGGGTCCCATTTTTTGGCCAACACAGCGAAGGTGATTGTGTGGTGATGTTTTGTTGAACTACAGTGGCCATGACGCAATGCTGCATCCTCTCACCATCAAAGTGCCTACAGTGCAAACATCTCAGCATTGAGTTGAGCAGACGTGGCCATGGCTGACTGAGTTCAGATTAAGGTGGGGTCCCTTAGTCCAAACAAAGTGTTTTTGACATCAACAGAATGATTAGCAGGAAAGTGATGGAGCAATTCCAGAGAGGGTGGGATATGTTCATTTGTTTTGTGTGGCATGTGAGTAGCTAATTTTGTTTTGTTCTTTTGTGCTTTTAATCTCTGTGATAAAAGCACCCACCTTTCACTGTATTAAGAGCTATAGAAATTAGTTAAAAATATCAATACATTAATGGCTGGGTGCTCACCCAGGAGCATTGAGTAGGTAGAGATACACATGTGCTCACTCCTTGTATAGTAAAGAAGCTGCTGCAATCTAAAGTGTCATGCCTCCATTTGTGTGTGATCTTTAAGGGAGGTGGGCTGACAGAGGCACCGTGCTGCTTTATTCCTTAAACACTGAGAAGACGGTACCCTGAATTACCCATCATCTCTTCCACTTTGAAAGAATCTGCTCTTTGGGTCAGCTCTGCAAACATTGCCCATAAGTTTGCACCTGCACCATTGGGTTGTAGGTTCAAATGACAGAACATAGATGTCTAGGTACCTAACAGTGGCTCCAGACTGGGTGCTAAGAAGTTGAAATGCTGCCATTAGTGTGTACGATTGACTATGCTGACACTGATTACGGATGCAACATTATGTGGGGATAGGGGCGGGGAAGGGTAGAAATTAGAGGCCGTTTGAAAAGCGGTTGTCCTTTAGTCTAGTGTCTAGCCAGTGGTGTGACAGAAGTTTTGTTAAAGTTCTTGTTTCTGTAGATTACACTGGAGTGTCTTGGTGTTTTAGCTCGTTACGGGTTTGTGAACTGGAAATAGTAACTTCCCTTCACATTTGAAGGTTGTTTTTTAATCTTTATTTTACCAACACTTACCTCCTTGCCCCCTCACAAATTAGCTTCCAGCATTTCTACCAAAACCTGTTTCAGTGTGCCACGGAGTGAGGGTAACATTTCTGGGGATTCTTGGAATCTGTGTGGTTATCACTCAGAGCAGAACTTGAACTGTTTGTGCACATCTGTGTGCTTTTCCCTCTGGTTGGTTTGTGTGTCTGTGCTTCACTCCACTTTCGCTTTCGAGAGCCTGCAGGCTGGACGGGGTCAAAGTAGGTGGGCTACTCTTCTCTTCTGAGACCCAAATGCAGCGAGTTGTGAGAGTTCTAGGTTAATCCCAGCTGGATGTTTTGTCTGGCCAAAGATTTTGAAACTCATTTTATTTTTATTGAAAGATTCACTATAACTTCTTAAGAAACAACCTAACTGACTAAGCGGAGCAAATATAACATTAATATAAGAGCCAGGAAGAGAATAGCTTAAAGTGTGAAGAAGAAAAACAGTAACTTGGCAGCCCAAGATCTAGATCTAGGCAAATGTAACCATCCTATGATCCAGGAGGTGGGTGATCTTGCCAAATCAAAGCTCAAAGGGCGTCTGATACTATTAATTTGCCTTGCTAGCTCCTTGTCCGAAGCACCACGGTGGGCAAGTTGCCCTGGTCCTTTGGGCCTCCCGTCCTCAAAAAGGAGCTGAGGTTTGAGTTGATTGTGTCATCCTTGGGTCAATGGGAGAGGTGTCTCTATTGTCTCTTTGGCACGGCACTTCATATATCTTGATCAGAAAAGCTGATGAAATGCAGGTGGGGGAGGAGGAAAGAAGGGTTGATTGGGGTCTTGTCTCCTGTATGCCCTATCTTTCTTTTTCCCATTAGCACCCTTCATTCTCCCTTGTTTCCACCAAACATGTGTTATGCAGGTGCAAAGTTTAAATACATCTCATTTAACCCCCGAACGACCACCATGCTCTTGCTCTCAGATGCTAGCTGAGAGTCATGAGAGGAAACATCCTGCTGTGGCCAAGGAGGAGTAAAAGAGCTAAAATGCAGAGAAGGGCGGAAATGTGTGTGGGGGACATGTGTATATAATGACCTGTGATGGAGGGACCACATAGAATTTCATCCTGCACACAAACACGTGACCTACCCCTGCTAACTGCACGTCTGGCTAGGTCTGTCCTTGTCCACTGTATGTTCCTGATTGTAAAGCCAAAGCACAGAGAGAAACAGACACAACCCCCTTCCTGTTGTAAACTCCATCGGCCTGACTGGCCACTTCCTCCTTCTCTTAGCTAGTAAACAAGAAGGCAGAAGATAACTGCAGTTATGCTGCAGTTCAATGAAAGCCGTAGTGGAAGGCAGCCCACAGCTGTCCTCCTCTGTCTTTCCCCTCAAAGCAAGCCTTCTGCAGGCCCTCTAATCTGAGCCTGCAATGCTGCCATATACTCAAAGCTGCAACAGTTTGGTTGATTGAAGTAATCCCATGATCTTCGGTGCAGCGTAAAGTGAGCAGTGGCTTCTCCCGAGGTGACTGTTAAGATATATTGGCCCAGGGAAGCAAATATTGAATATTTGGAGCTGGACATCAGTTTCCCCCTCTATAAAATGGGAAGAATAGCATATATCCACCACTCTAAAGTCTAGAGTGTGACCTAATTTAGTTGGGGGCCAGTTCTGACCTTGGAAAAAGACACTTGCAATTCCAATTGAAATCAATGGGAGCTGCACACATGAATGTAAATCTGGCCCTTATGTTTTAAAAGGCTGTTGAGACCCAGCAGTGTAAGACATTCCAGATGTTTAAAGGACTATATTTAAAGTCTAATTAAGGCATCATTAGGATTGAGATTTTAAACACACAAGATGGGAAATCTTAAGTTATGGCAGTGGGGGCTGCATAACAGGGCAGAATTTGGCCTTTTGGCCCATAGTTATATATTTCTGCATATCGCATAGTCCTCACCCCTATACCTCTCTATAGCGGCACTGTGACTTCAGTGCTTGTGAAATACAAGGTGTAACCTCATGGTAACTTCTGCTTTTAGTATTGGATTTCCTTTGCTTTTAAAAGAGGCAGAAAGAGAACAGTGACTGACAGCAGCTCACTGAATAGCCCAGTGTTGAAATAAAAGCTTCAGTGGATGGAGCTGCAGATGCGTGCCTGGGCGTGTGGAGGAAATAGTATCCTGTGCATAGGCAGAATAACATTTCCAAACTAAATTTCTTCAGACCGTAGCACTGAGCACTCCCCAGCCTCAGAGCCTGTTGGGTACAAACCCTGCTGGGAGGTAGGGGGATGTTGTTATCCCCATTTTACAGATGAGGAGACTAATGCAGAGAGGGTGCAGTGAGATTTTTCACTTCTAATGTCAGTGCTTATGGGAGTGAAGAGGACTTGTGTGGGACAGAGGTAACTAAGAGAGATGCCCCTGGAACTGAGAGGAGACATGAGGGGGACAAAAGAAGAAAATGGCAGGAGCCTACACATAGCCGTTCAAGAGATCCTTCAAGAAAAGAAGTGAGTGCCTGCGAAGTCCAGGGGGCACTTGTGGACTGCAGGTGTCTGGGAGTAAGCAGGCACTGTGTCCTGTTTGGAGAATAGAACAGCAGCTTGTTAGCATGTCAGGGCCCTTCATTCCACTCATCTCTCCGTGCTGAGGAGACTTGCTAACTATACGGAGAGTCCTGCAAGATCTCTGAGCCTATACCTGCCAGAGCCCAGAAACACGGCACCCTTTGAGTTGGGGGTGGGGTATCTTAGACTGCTCTGTTCTGCTCTGCTCTTGTCCTTACACATTCATTTGGTGCTTGTATTCTGTCACTCGTGAGTCTCTGGCTTACCCAAAAAACAAAGAACTGGCGAGGAAGCAACCTCTCCTCCCTCCCCCAGTGGAGCTGCAGAGGAGAAAGAAACTAGTGCCTTGACCGGGTTTGCAGGATCAGAGGGAGTGGACTGGCCTGGACCATTAGTCTGGTCTGACTGCACACCAGTGAGACTGCACTTCAGAGAGAGCAGTATCCATTCCTCTGAAGCTGGAAAAAATGTAGATGCGATCTGGGACTTTATTGAAGGATGTTGGGGAAGAAATAAGGGTCTCTTAGAGAGAAAGACCTCCCTCACCTCCCCAAAAGATGGCTGTGCCTATCACATGTACACACACGCACAAACAGGCACGTCTACACCCAACACATGCGCCTGCATTTGTTAAATAGTTCTTATCCTCAGCTGACTCGGAGCATTTCTTCCCCAGCTCACTCTTCTTGTTTATCCTGCACAGTACAATAAATGTCTGGGATATAAACAGGAAAGTGATCCATTTCTTAAGTGTGCAACTGTCTAAACTGGTTCTGTCAATGACTCTTGAATGTTCCTCCTCCACGGCAGCTCCCGTTCCCAGCCAGGCCCCAAACTGTGGCTGCTCTCTGTTGACTTTTGCCTGCCAGTGTTTTAAATTCCCAAGGGTTCCTCAATTGTGACAGCATCAGTGCTGTTAAAAGTAGACAGACTATTTCAGGATTTGAATGTGATGGAGGCATTTGAACAATCCCTTGTTGGCAGTGGCGCAGGGCACAGTTTCCAAAGCTTGCAAGCCCTTGTCACTGTGTGAAGGTTAATTATGGAAACCCACCGCATCTGGGACAGTGTCCAGTGGAGTTTCTTACTCTTGTTTCCATACTCTATCTGTGCTGGTGGCTGTTAAAGTTTATGAGGTTGGCTGATTGTATTGAGAGTTACATGAATAGACAAAATCGATTACTATTTATCAGTGATGTGTGCCAAACGGTGGAGGCTCAGCCTCCGATTCAGGTGTGACTGGCGAATGCTACTGGGATACAGGATGTAAAACCTTGGCGCACACCTCCCATTCTAAAAGACTGCTCCTCACACCACATGTTTGTATGAGAGAAGAGTCTAGAGCAAAATTCAGAGCTGGGTTTCCCTACCCTAGGGTGGCTAGGGGTGAGATCATAGGGAGGGAGCTGTTTAGCACATGACTGGAAGCCTCTAGTGTTGGAATATCACTATTCACTTGCTTAATGCTACATGTCTCTGAGGGTCAGGGATGGAATAATTCCATATGCTTTGCTTCCTCTGCAGGTCTTGGTGTGAGCAGGAATCATAGGAGCTGATTCCCCCCTCCCTTACATTGTTGTAAATCACGAGTAACTCCGCAGGCCTCAGTAGAGTAATACCGGTATGACAGAGGAGAATCAGGCCTGCAGAATAATCTCACAGAATTATAGAAGATGAAACTGGAAAACGGGGGGATGTGGTTAAAAAAAAGAAGTGGCTGGGTTAACTAACCTAAGCTAAGTTCCACATTCCCCTGATGAGAAGCGGGTGAACTCAGCTTACCCGAGTTTTCATCCACGACAGCGCTACTGCTGAAAAACACCTATTTAAACAGTATATGCTACATACCCAGCAGTCAGCATGGGATTGTTTCTACTGGCATGTTCTGCACTGCTTTTCTCCAGCTTTGTTTTATAGATAGATATTTATCATCAATATCCAAGAGTGAGATGAGTGCATTCTACACTTAATAGGCTAAATTCTGCTCTCCCTTACACTTGTGCAATCTGATTCTAGCAACAAATTCAATGAGGTTGTAGCAGCATCAGTGAGAGCAGAACTAGGCATCGCAGGCAAAATTCATCCCTGCTATAACTCCAGTACAGTTACAACAGGGATGAATCTGGCCCAATATGTTTAACATAAGTAGGGATCCGAGTCCTGCATGTAAAATTGCTATTTCAGAGCCCAGTCCTCTTAAGAAACAGATGTGTTCTCTGTGGCCCAGTGGACATACTAGACTTTTCTGTAGGTTCCATAATAAATAGGAAGGCGTTTACGTTTACAGACTAGGGAGAGAAATTAAGTTCCACTTCTGCATATTTAACTTATTATTCAATAGTTTATTTTAAACCAGGATGGAAACAAAACCCACACCAAAGTACAGCGCACACTAACGCCAGAGCTGAGATGGAGTCTAATACAAAGAGCCTGCCTTCCCCCTCGCATCTGCCCGGCATCTTATTTCATAGCTTGCCATTATGGGCATCTTTGTGATGTGGTTTGCTTTTCACACACTAATTGCCTGTGTGAGACTTTTTTTTATGAGGAATTTGGAAACTTGCTCTGAAGTTCTGGAACCCTGGTTGTGTTGTGTTGTGTTTTGTTTGTAAGGGGAGTTGCAGAGTTGGAGCTCTGGGAAATGATTTTCTAGCTGTAATTAAATCTGCCGCCACTGTTTGCTCCTTGCTGGTTTTAGACCGGTCCACGTTGTGTTGTCTGGTTGACTGGTTCTTCTAGCTCTCTCTTTGTTACAAGGCTTAACTGAACAGTCATTAGTGGCTTGGGGTTTTCCAGGGTCCCTTGAAACGCCTAGGGAGAGATTCTGTCCCCTGCTCTGGCCCCATCTGCCACTTTAGCTGGTGTTTGGGGGCCCTAGAGGTGCCCGAAGTGACTAGAGAAGAATTGCCTGGACTTGCCTAAGCTGTGCTTAGGCAAGTCCTGCATAATTAGTCCTGCACTTCTCTTCCTGTAAGCGCCAACGTAAAGTTCAAGCTGAGAGTCAGGGGTCCTCTAGCACACCTGGCACTATAGAGTGTTACAGCCGAGAGACTGCCCTGGTAGGCTGCTATAATTCTGAGCAACTTCTGTGGCTGTTCTAATTTCAGTGTGGGACACGTCGTCCGACAGCTGCCCAGAACCCAGAGGGTGCAATGGTGATTTAAAATCATCTTTGCCCCATTCTTCCCTTGGGTTTGCACCTTATGTGCTGCAGCTCCAAAAGGTATAAAACAGGACCTTACTTTTCACCTCACTCCTCCAAGAGAAGGCAGAAGGGCGGGGGGCTCTGCGCACTCAATGTATTTTCTCTTTGCAATTCAAGTGCATGTGTTAGGATGATATCTGCTGTCATAGCCAGCCTGCCAAGGATTGAACTGAGGACCTCCAGAGCTAAATGGGTGAACTGCTACAACTGGAGCTAAATACTTAAGTTCTGTGGCTGCTGGTGCAACAGACTCATATCCTCCATAGATCAAGCTCAGAGACCTATCACACACATTTGTCAGTGGGTTACATCAACATAAAATTCCTATTTACCAAAAAAACCACAATCTGCGTTACTGATAATTATAGAGTTTCTAAGGTCATTTGTGTTGCATCTGAAGAGTAATTTCTGCACTTTCAGCAGTGAAACTAGAGTCAATTTCATGTTGTTTCTAGTCAGTTTCCGTTTTTGAATCTCATTCAGTAGCTTGGTGCTGTTGTTTGGATTCCCAACATGGCAGCGGGGAAAATTAAAAATGAAACTTCTATTTGAATTGAAATGAAAAAGGTATGAAGAAAACACAAATGGGGCAAAATCCTGGCATCTTCTTACACATCTTAGCATGTTATTTGTGGTTTATTGCTCAGGTTGGATTCTCAGGAAAGCAGGAGGTTTGGGGGGAATGCTTTAATTTGACAATTCCATCAGCTGCATAATGAATGAAATCAGATCCCAGTGTCTGACTCAGAGAGCTCTGGTCTCCATGTCTCTCTCTAGCCTGCTTCCTTTTGGGAACCCCTAGAAGGCACTGTGCCACAGTTCTGTCCGAACCGTATGCAAAATAAAGTGAGATCCTGCATCAAGAAGTCTGGGCTATGGACTCATAGAAAATGAGACCCATTGGGAATCATAATAATGGGGTACTTTGCATGACTTTTTCTCTTTTAAATCATGACCTCATTTCTTCTGGGCCTTGTGGATATTTTAGAGAGACTGGAAGAGAGGGGTGTTGGGATGGTGAGCTGGGGCGGAAGGGTATTTACTCAGGCAGTAATGGCTCCCAGTGGCTTTCTTGAAGTCCAGTGCGGTTATTCTGGTTTTACACTTGTATAATGCAGAGGAGAATTTGCCCCATTTTGGACCTCTGCAGGTGACAGTGAGCTGCTCAGCTGATCCTGATTTCAAGGCCTTTGCGGAGCTGATGATGTGTGGGCGAGAGAGAAAAATCTGTCTAGAAATCTTGCAGGCTCTCTCGCAATCTTTGTTCATGCTGCAGCATGCGCACCTGGGACATCTCTCTGGGTGCTGCTGGGATGTTGTTTTCCTTGGGTCAGGAGTTTGGAATCCAGTTGGGTTATTGTCGTGATGATTGTTCCACTCATTCTTCTTGCGGCACAGAAAGATCCTTTCCAGGAGTTCCGTGGGAAAGTACTTTTCATGGAAAGGGTGGGAGGGAAAGAGGAAATCAACCGCGGTCTCTTGGTCTGAACAGAAACACTTTGAAACCTTTTCGGTGCTGGGACTGGTGGTGGCGGTGAGCTTACCAGGGGTGGTTAGGCTATTGGAGCTGTGATCCCCACGTTCCCAGTGCAGCGGATCTCGGGAACCCATTCTTAGAGGAACTATTTGGGGGAAAACAAAGGAGTCACCATTGAGGGGTGAACTGTTTAAAAGGCAGAGAGCTCCATTCCGACAAGCTAGAGAAGAGGCAGATTTCCCTCTCCTCCATCCAATGAAGTTTGGACTGACTCCAATACAAGGGAAGGAAATGTCACTCTCTGACTTCACATTTCCATTGGTAATGTGAAGTACAGTTCATTTATATCCCAGATCTGCCAAGTAAGCGAATGCCATTCCCTGCCTTTCTGGAGGGGCAGGTGGGAGCCCGCCTCTGTCTGCCGAGAATCCTTTGATTCCACATCCTCTCCCTCTCTCACCACCTGCCTCCGTCTGCAGCTCAAATAGTCTTTGATGGAAACACCATAGTGTGGCTGGTTTTGCCCTTGCGAGTCCCGGAGGTTGCATGGATGGTTGATCAGACCTGCTCGGCGTCAGTTCTGCAATGCTGTTTTATCAGTTCAATCTGTCTGTTGTAAGGGTTAAGCTCAGCACAGCAGTGTGTGCTAAAAAAGGGATCACAAAACTCCCTTTGTGGCTCTTGTTTGTTTCTTGGCTTTTCTCTTTGGAAATATTCTCACCCCGGTCAGTTCTGTTTTTAAAAAAGGAAAGGATCCAGGATCTTGTTTGGTGACCAGCGTGGAGTTTGGAGGGTCTCAGTGTAGTTTAGGGGTAGGCAACCTATGGTATGGGTGCCAAAGGCGGCATGTGAGCTGATTTTCAGTGGCACTCGCACCGTCCAGGTCCTGGCCACCAGTCTGGGGAGCTCTGCATTTTAATTTAATTTTAAATGAAGCTTCTTAAACATTTAAAAAACCTTATTTACTTTACATACAACACTAGTTTAGTGTTATATTATTGACTTGTAGAAAGGGACCTTCTAAAAATGTTAAAATGTATTACTGGCACGCAAAACCTTAAATTAGAGTGAATAAATGAAGACTTCTGAAAGGTTGCTGACCCCTGGTCTAGTTTTTGGTAGCTAGGTATCACCATCACAAAAACTGCCACTTTTATTAGCCTCCTTAATGGGCTGCAGAGACTGAGCTCCACTTTCATTTCTAGTAGGGGTCTCTTCCGGGTCAGAGTAAGGCATATTGAGTGAGGAGGTGTGTGGACTGCAGCTGTTCTGCGGATAGAAGAGAGATTCATTCTCCAGGGCTGTCAGCCTAGCGACTTTGATTTGACAGAAGATAATGGAGCATGGGTATTTTCTTGCAGCTGTGTTACAACATTCACCTTTTTAAGAAGCATTCCCCCTGCCATGGAAGGAGGTAACACGTCTTTCATTTTGCTATTCTGGATGGGACGTGCAGTCGAGCAGGCGAGGGTTCATGTTGGTATGGTCTTTGGAGTGTGACCTGTGTTTAACTGGGAATGACCTGAAGGCATTCCTCCCAATGCTTTTGCTCAGCTAAGCACGGTGCCCTTAGGTTGCCAGTCAATGGTTTCTCCTTTTTAAACAGGACATAAAATACTGATTTACGCTCCTCCCTAAGATCTGGAAATACCTCCAGTGCAAGAAGGGGGAGCAGAAGTCTCACCACATAGTCCTTACAAGTGATCAGAAAACAGTGATCCCTGCCAGCGGGCTTCTCTGAGCTCTGTATATTTTCCATACGGTGCACATTGCTCTGTGCTGCTGTTCAAAGCCTCCAATGTTGTACAGTTTACGACGGAGTGATGTGGGAGGGAGGAGACACACACACGTGCACATTTTCCAAAGTAACTTTCCCTGAATTAAATTGACAGCTGGACTGGAGTGCCTGAATTGGGATCCAGATTTACATTTTTGGTTTTTGACTTGTTCAGAATTCAGGTGGATTCAGGGTTTGGCCCAATATAGAGTTACGGGCAGCTGCAGGATTTGGATCCAGATCTAGAAAGATATTCCAACCCTTCTTTCCCAAAGCCAAGATGCATTTGGACCCAGGGTTTTAGCTCAGTCCTAGCTTTAAGTGAAATGGGTTTTTTTGTGCTTTTTTCCATTTCTCTATAATAAATGTAGTGAGTGCTCCTGATGGGGGCTGTTGAGGTCATTGGGGGTGCTTCCTCCCAAGATGCTCTTGCCTGAACAGGCCATATGTCCATCTATAGGACAGCAGAGCCCCTGTTCAGGGGAAAGTGGGCAAGGAAGAATCTGTGTGAAGTTACGGTAGGATTTTCTCTTTTGTAAAATGCATTGGTCATTCATAAACTTTATTCTTGCCCAGCAGTCTGATGACTGCTTACATCAGACAACAGCTTCCCTCATCTGCATGGGATTGTGGCTGACAACCTCAGGTTCTGAAAGTCCTAGAAGTTTCCTAGAAAACAGAGTGTCAGCTGTTATATTGGCTTCCCGGGGGATTTCCAAGTCATGAATAAGCAAATACCCATAACGCTGTCAGTATCTGAGAGCTGGGCCCCTTACTAAGTTTTGCAAGAACCTCATCTCTGTCCTGATTTTCTATTTCACAAACACTTTTTGGCTGGTTGCTGGCAGTGCTCTGAGCTATTGCCTTGTGGCCTAATTTTAATGTTTGCTGAGTGCTCCGAATTCCTATTAAAGTCAACGGAGGATGTGAAAATCAGACCACAGGGCAATAACCAAGAGCAAGGGTCTGGAAGTCAGAGTTCATATCCCTCAAACGTCATAAATGAGAGAGCCTGATTATATCCCCCTTGCTCATATTCAGTAGCACCAAATTCCATGACTAGTCCCATTGATTCCAGTGGGGTTGCTAACATAGTCTGGTCCTAGACTTTTGTGGTGGAAGCCTGCAGGGGGCCTGTCAAGTGATCAGCTCCCAAACTTTTATGAGCCCGAACTTATTTTTTAAAGATTCTTCTTTTCTCCTGACAAAGTGTCACTCAGTTCAGTGAGTTTAGAAACCAAGTATTTCAGCAGGAGATTAAAAGCATCTCTTATGGTCAAATCCCTATGTTGCAACTCCATACTCAGTTCCATGCCCTCTCTGTGCTGATGCTAAGGGAGGATAAGTCCTGTTAGAGGATGGGAGAAGGAGACTGCAGAAGGGAACAAAGGGGAGGGGGTCCAATGCCCCTCTCATCAGGTGCATTATTCTAATGCCAAAGGAGAATAGATCCTAGAATGGAATCCATAAATGTTGTATTTGGGTTGTGCTCTCAGAGGTCCTGATGTTGGTCTCCTTCTAACTACTCCCATCCCATGCATAGGTGCTAGCCCATGCTTGTTGAATGAAGCGGATAGAAGAGAGATTCATTCTCCAGGGCTGTCAACCTAGCGACTTTGTGGGGGGATTTGCAGGTTTTACATATCCCATTTCATGGAAATATATTTACTTTGGCTGGAGTGCCTTTAAAAATGGGTTCAGGCCACAAAGGTTGGAGCCAGATGTGGTTCTGAAGTTCAGAAGCTTGGGTGTGTTTGAACTGGCCCAGACCCTAGTGCACGTTGCCATACTTTGGAGATAATGAAGTTGAGATCCCCAAACTAGTTCATTTGCTTTGTTTCAGAAGTCGAGGCCAAGAAAGCTTGTGGCTGGCTGCGTGCAGCAGGATTTCCTCAGTATGCCCAGCTTTACGAAGGTAAGTGTCATCTCTCCTGCATTCTCTGGGTTGGGGCAGCACTGCGGGGAGGGGTCCCACAGTACTTTCATTCCTCTAATAGCATGCCTTTGAAAACAACACTGCACCATGCGTAGAAAGGATGCCAGTCCCACCACCCACCAGTTTGGGGTTCTAGTCCTGAGCTGTGAACCATGCTCCCTTAGCCAGGAGGAGCTGAGAGAACCCACGAGACAGCACTTAATTCCCAAGAGGAGAGACGACCCCAGTGCTCTCGGGCCAGAGCTCGAAGCAGTGTCCTGGTATCCTCAGCCTTGGATGGATGGAGAGAGGGAAAATGAGAGAGAATCCAGAGGATCATCCCTGTTCCTCATCAGCATGGGTTCTGCAGAGTGAGACTGAGTGTGGTTGGTTGCTCAAGTCCGGAGATGTGTGTGAACAGCAGCCACCTTCCTACGTGATCAGGGATGGCTGTTACCCAAGAGTGACCGCTATACTTTTGTCATCATTGTGGTAGTGACTGATTTTGTGCTCTGACCCATGACAACGGTGTCCCTGGCAACTGTGCTTAGGGTCTTGGCTAGCTGGAGCCTTGGATGGGGAGTAGTCCTGATGGTACGGTATACTCAGAGCATGGGGCTATTCATTCCAGGCCTCCCCTTTTCTTTCCTGTTTGGATGACCCATAAATATCTGATGGGTGTGTGTGTGTCTTAATTAGCTGCAGATGGCGACTGCAGGGGAAGTTCTCAGAGCGCTGGAGCCAGCCTGAAATACTGAGGAAGAGGAAGAGATGAAGGGGGCAGTTTGCTAATTGTATGATTAGATGTTACAACTTTAAGCCTTCCAACTTGATAGAGGCCTGGAGTTATCTTGTTATCAGCCTTTCTGCATTCCTAAACCTCTTCCCTTCAGGCAGCACCACTAGAAAGTTCCCAGGATGCCTGACCAGGCCAGTGGGGAGACAGGTTTGCATAGATGACAGTGTCGGCAGGTATTTTAATAAGCTCTTGCCGGAGGAGGCGAAGTATGTACAGCTGAACTGGCCCTGGCACAGGAGTGGGAATGAACATTTCTTTCTCATTCTGCTTAACTCTCTTTGCTGGCAAATGCCGTTCCCCCCACTCATTGTACAGGAGCCAGGTTTGTGCGCTCCCCGAATATAGCACCTCCATGCTGGGAGCTCCATTTCTCTATCAGTAGGTCCCAGAAGGATGTTTTAGAAGAGGTGGCTGGATGAATCCAGGTGACTTTCTCATGCCATGTGTGTTTCTCAGAGTTTGTCTACACATACAGTGTGTCAGTGATGCAGCTGCCCTGGTGCAGCTGTGCTGCCGTAGCGCTTGGTGAAGACGTTTCCTATGCAAAAGGAAGAGCTGCTCCCGTTGGCGTAGTTAATCTACCTCCCTGAGAGGCAGTAGCTACTTGGATGGGAAAAGCTCTCCTGTCGACATAGCGCTGCCTGCACCGGGAGTTCGGTAGCTATATCTACCTCGTTCGGGGGTGAGGGTTTTACACCTTGCTGAGTGACGTAGCTACACCGACGTAAGTTTGTAGTGTAGACCAGGGCTCACAAACTCCATCTGGAAATTAACTCTTTGCAGAGTATCCTCAGTTTCTGTACCCATATTTATTTATTTTTTTACTTCAAACACATGGTGAAGTCCAGTGGTCCCCATGGAGGTTGAAAAATCACAGCTTTGGCTCAGCTTAGCTTGAGGAAGGAGGAGGCCAGAACAATAGCTGGAAGCTTGGCCTCCACGCAATGTGCAAAGCCAGCTATTGTTCAGCTGGGACACTTCCACTTACCCCCTCCCAGTAACATAAGCACACAAAGCAAGATATTCCCTCCTTGATGATAGCTTTACAGGCTGCCTCTTTGTTTCTAGTTTCTATTTTAGGAGTGACCTCTATGTGCATCCAAGTGTAAAGACTGACCAGATTTCTGGAATCTTAGCCCAGATCTGATTGCCTGTGGGCTGATTACAGCTCACGCTCAGGGAGACAAGAATTGGGTTCTCGACACTGGAGTCAGTCCAAGAAACAGTCCAAACTCAGTGCTGATCTAACAAAGCCTTCTGCAGCTTCTCTCTGCTTTCTTCTCTCTACTTCCTCCTGCTCTCTGTGGACTCAGCATTCCCTTCATCCCTGTGTTGCAGCCTGCACTGGGTGGCTTCAGTTACAGCCAGGCTTCTGTATATATGTTCCCAGCAGAGTTTCCTAGAAGAAGGAAAGGAACAGAAAATTCCATGTGGTTTGCTACAGATCTTGCTATGCAGATCTAATCTACCTAGAAGGCTTGTAGATACTACAGTGATGATGTGCATTATGGAAAACCCTAAGCTAGATGGATGCTAGTGATAGTTGTGTTTAAAGACATGACTATTCTAAGCATGTGCTAGCTTCATTCCTTCCCCTGGCCCCTACCCCGATGCCAGCCAACATGTCTGTCCTCAGAGACTTGACTCATGACTTTTGAGTCAGGTCTGGGCGAGGCTGAGTGAGGTCCCGGAGCAGCTGTGCTGCTGTGAATATTCCATACCACTGGCTTGACACAAACCTGCTGGGTTAGCAGAGGGAGAGCGTCTGAGTGAGTTTGCAGCACAGCTAATGGAGTCTCCCTATCCTGGCCCTTCTCACTACTCTCCTCTTTTCCTTCCTGTGGGTGCAGATGTGGATTTTTCTTTGGAGCCAAAGCTGTGAGTGCTTTGAATGCTGATGAAAGAGATTCAAACCAGCCACTCTCAGCTAGGGGCCCGTCCATGCTCGCTGACTGCAGAGGAAGCCCTGATGTGTCACATCACTGCCATGGCTACTGGATGTAAAACAACTGGCTTTTCTCCAGAAAACAGGGGCCTTATTGTTTGGGTTGGGTCTAAATGTGAAGCATTGGAAACACTGTGAGCAGTGCATTTTCAAAGAGTGCAGCTTTGCTATCTGAGCCACTCACGCTCGGCTCCAGAAGTGGGTTGTTTGCTAGTGGGCTGAGAGGTTTAGCAGATCATTTTTGGGATGCTGTCACACTCCAAAAAACCAGCAGGAGTCCAGATCTATGTGACTCCCCCACTCCTGACAGTGGTGCTCCGGAGACCGGTGTCTTTAGTAAGATTGTTCTTATTCTGCGTGCTGAGAGAGAGTGATCTAAGAGTTAGAGGGAGTCAAGTGTTTGGACTTCTGTCCCCAGCTCCACCACAGATCTACTGTGGGACCCTGGGCAAATCACTTAGCAGGGATCATCATACCCTCACTGGTCAAGCAGTGACAGGTACTCGCATGGAAGAGGAGAGAGAAGCACATAGTGTTGTGGTTATAATTACTGTCTGGAACGAGTTCAGGTGCATCAATGATTCCTGCTCTGAAATGGAATAACTCACAGTCTTGCAGCCTCCTCCCTTGGGCAGCCACTGGGGAGGGGGGGGGGTCAAATACCTGTGCTCTTACACGTACCGTGTACCTGTTCCCAATGAAAACCTAAGCACTGTGGGCCAAACAGATTAAGCACGGAAGTGGCTGTTTGAAGAGGGAAATAGTAGAGTAACCCATTCCCCTCCCCATTTCCTGATGACCTCTTCTCCCCTCTGCTTTCGTCCTTCGGGTACTTTCAGAAAGCTGGCCAAGTGCCAAGGGGAAGTCGGACCCTGCACAGGGAGAGGTTTACTTTCCGCAGTGCTAGCGCTCTACGCTCCCATGACTGTGACTGCAGCCTGCATCCCAGATGTGGCAAGGGAGGATGGCGAGATGTGCTTACCAATGGCAGCAGGGATGCCCGAGGGCTGTGCGGGGCATTGAGTGCAGGCTGGGTGTTTGTGAATTGGCTGATCTGTCAATCCAGTCGGATTAAAAAAGTCGGGACCATTTAAAAAAATGGCAAGTGTTTTCCCAAGAGGCGCGTTCGGTTACAAGCAGCACATGTCAGGGTCATTTCACCTTGGAGTATTTACCCTGCCATGAGGAAACTCTCCAAGAACAGGCAGGGGAGATAGGCAGCCGTTGAGTAACTGGGTTTGCATTTCTTAGTGCTCTTTTTACATCCGCGCTTTGGTTTATATCCCTCGTGCTGCCCTCCCATTTTCTGTGGGCTTTGTTTCTCCCCCTCTGCCCATCTCCACAGTGTAACTCATCCTTTTCATCTCTGCATTTCTCCTGTGCCCATCACCATGACAGCTAGGCACCACCAAGTCTCCCCTCTTCCACCTCCGGGTCTTTCCCCCTTTCTTCTCCTCCAGCTGCCCTACAGGAGCTGCCAAACGTGAAGCTGCAAGTTGTCCCTTCAGTGAGGAATGTCTGGCCAGCCTCCTTCCTGCCCTGTTGGAATGCGAGCCTTGAGCCCTGCCCCTTGGGACTTCCCCTTGGCTGTTCGAGGCTGTCTGTAGAGCAGCGATAAAGTGCTCGCTACCTTCTGTGAAGGACAATGTTGCCTCTCCTCCTGCTCTACCATCTCAGGAACTGTCCGGAGGTTGTCCCATGGTGAAGCTTCTCCACGTGACATGCAGATGCACTTCCCGAGCGTTAATCGTATCTTTCACCTGTTGCTTGTAGTCTTCAAGGCTGGAGTTCAGAAGCCTCCCACCCCTCTTCCTACTGTGGCTTTTCCATTTTCCTCCCTGCTCTTCCCTTCTCCAGGCCACACCTCCTCTCCCTCCCTCCCCCATATTCCCACTTTGTCTCCTGGTGGAGCTGCTGACTCAGCATATGACCATAATTCTCCTTTTCCTCTTCTCCCTCTCAGACTCGCTGTTCCCTATTGACATCGCGTCTGTGAAGAAAGACCACGGCTTTCTGGACCAGGATTCCCTCAAATCCCTTTGCAGGTAAAGCTTCCCACAATCCAAACTAACTTCTGCAAAGAATGGAGGAACCATGGGACCTCTGTCTCTGCTGCCCTGTGCTGTGTTGTGCCAGCCCCAGGGCTAATCTCCTGAGAGCCTTCTGAGATCCCCCAGAAAGGGATCACATACATGGAGACAGCACAGGCTAGTGGGGCTCTGGGGACCCAGGTTCTAACCCTGTCACTGACTTACTATAGTCACTCAGTCTCTTTCAGCCTCACTTTCTCCATTTGTACAATGGGGTATTGGGATGCTTTATTCATTCAGGTGTAACACGCTCCGAGTTCCTCGGATGGAAGGTGCTAGAGCCAGGTATTGTATTATTTACGCACACACCGAGCTGTTGAACAGTAGACACATCTTCCAAAAAAATCCCTTTCTGGATTTATATTGTGTGTTTGTCGGTGTTCTAACTTTTTGCCTGTGCAATCCCAGTCCCTCGTGGCTGTGTTTCAGAGTCAAACAGGTGCTACGTTCTGAAAGTCTGGCCATCGACTATCCATCCCGAAAGGATGTGATTGGGGTGAGAATCTGAGTCGGGTCATGTCTCTCAGTCTTAGTGGGACTTTATGGGACTTCGGAATTGGTCAGGGAGTACGAGGAGCATTCACAGATAAGGACTTGTACCCCCCACCCTTTCCCGTTCTGCCCAGATGTGGAGAGAGGAGCAGAAATTACACCAAGTCAGTTGTGCTGAAAGATAAGAGTGGTCACAGAAGTTAACCAAAGATCTCAGACTTTTCTAGAAGATTTCACTTGGTTTGGAATGTGAAATGGGCAAAGCTTCAAAGAGAGACTTGTTCTGTGCCTGAATCATCTGCCCATTCTCTACTCTTTTACCCTTAGCTTCTAGGCCCTCGTCTACACTGAGGGAGGGATCGACCTAAGATATGCAACTTCAGCTATGGCAGTAGTGTAGTTGAAGTCGACGTATTTAGGTTGACTTACCATGGCGTCTTCACAGTGCTGAGTCAAATGCTGCTGCTCCCTCATCGACTCTGCCTGCACCTCTCAAGGCGGTGGAGTGCCAGAGTCAATGGGAGAGCACTCGAGAGTCGATTTATTACGTCTAGACTAGATGCGATAAATTGACCCTCCGATAGATTGATTGCTACTCGCCTATCCAGAGGGTAGTGTAGATCTGCCCTACATAGTTCTCCCTGTTCATGTGGGAACCAGAAAGAAGTGAAGCACTTTCCCATTGTTCCAATCTATGTTATACTGATGGTGCTTTGTCACTTCTTCAACAATTGAAGAGTATTTGAAAATCCTCTCTCCACGCTCTAGAGCGGGGGTTTTGTTTCTTGTTCTGCTTAGACTGAATTCAAGATGGGGCTGCTTATGCCGGAAACGCCATCTGTGAGCAGAATTTCACTTGGGTGATTGTGTATGTCATGTGTAAATAAAAGAAAACGCTCAGTGGGGGATTTACTGAGCTTTTGAAAAATAAAAGATGCTATAGGAGTATTAGATGCTGTCAATATTGCTTACAGCGGTTTGTGAGGAATTGGATACTCTGCAGTAGAGCCTGTATTGGTGTGTGTGTTCTGTGGTAGTAGATTCCCTTCAGTTGATTCTTTGTTTAGCACGTAATCTGCTCCACCTTGCATTTTACTGTGGGCTGAGAATGCCTTTCCCAGACCTGAAGAAGAACTCTGTGTGGTTTTCTTTTGTGGTCTGGTTGCTCCGAGTATGGATTTCCTTTTGAAGAAGTGTTGGTACAATTCACGTGATTAACATAGTCATCCCAAATGCATGGGAGGAGAAACTACAGAGTCCTTTGCACCACGACACATTATTTCTTTTTACGAGGAAGCAGCAGAGTTGAAAATAGCACCACTAGATTCTGTACGTTTAGTTTTTGGGAGAAATGGTGGACGCTATTAATACCGCTGTCATGACCAAGGGGGGATACTTAATGGAGAGGGGCTGTCAGATCCCCTGTGGTTTGTGACTCTAAATGCCTAGTCCAGTCTGAGACACTGAATGATCCAGGATTTTTAGCTCCCATGTTTTGGGTTCCCATACTCCTCTCCGTAGCTACATCCCTGCAGTAACCCTATAGCTGAGAGGTTGGGTGGATATTTACTATGATAAGTGCCCTTCTTGCTCACAGGAGCAATGGAAACATCTCTGCGAGGCTGCTGTAATAGTGTGATTCCTGTGAGTCGATCAGAGCCACTTCTCTTTGCCAGGGCAGTGCAGTGAAGGTTGTATGGAGGTTTAGAAGTTCCTGGGTGATAGTCCATCCCTGTCAGAGCCTTTATGTTTCTTTGTTTCCACTTGTGGCTTAGCATTCAGGTGGCTCGAGGAGTTTCTGGGGTTGTTTCACTCCAGTAACCTGGAACAGGTCATTTCTGCCTGCTCAGGTGACTGCTTTACATAATGGAGCCTGCACCATTGCCAACCCCTTTGGGAAGAGAGCGCACGGTGGGTGGCCTGAGTAGAACCATGGCTTTTGGACAGGCATGCCTGGAGCCAGCTTTCCAAAGCCATCCAGTGACCTCTGAGTATGGCAAGGTGGCCACATGCAGCATTTAGCTGATTAGAAGGTCAGAAAAGGAAATTAAATGGCTCTTCCAAGAAAATGAAATCCCATGCACACGTGTTCTCCCCTCCTGCTCTCCCTCTCTTTCATCTTTCTTCTGCCAAAAGTTCATGAATTTAATCCCTTTGCTTTTGAACTTTCTTCTCCAGCCAGCCAGGGACAAAGTGAAAGGCTGTTTGACTTATTTCCAGATGGGTGGCAGGCCAGGGGCACGTCTGGCATTGCAGCTGCCTGTACTGGATCAAACCACTTTTGTGCTTCCAAGTGCCCACTCGATCCCCTTGCCCCTGCCCAGGAAGGAGGCAGTTGTAGAAAATCTTCCTCCTCGCCCCTGGAATCATTATGTTCTTATGAACACAGGCTCTGTCTCAGTCCCTCAGCTGCCTGCATCTCAGATTTTCTGCCCAGTTTATGAAAACCTCTGTGAATGTTCACCCCAGTCTTAATCAGTTCTTGGAACTGTCAGCTGAATACAAGTTTGAGCCCTACGGGAAACCACAAACTTTTGACAGGCTTTATCTTCCCTGCAGAAAGGGTGGGTTTTTTTACAGCAGGAGAACTAATGACTGTTCACTATCCCCCTATCAAATCCCAGTTGGGATGAGGCTCTGTAGTTTTTACCACAAGATAGCTAGGAGAGATCAGTGCTATACCACCCGCCTGTGATTAACCTCTCCTAGCTATCTGGCGGTAAAAACCACAGAGCCTTGTTTCCACCAGAATTTTACAGTGAGCTAATAGCTCATGTGGGTGAGTTACCTTGCCATAAAAACATACCTTTCTTGGCCCTTGTGTCCTGGAACCTTTGTGTAGTGTGTACATTAGCATTGACAAAGGTGCTAATTAACTCGTGTTAATTGGCACTCTATTAACTGGAGTTAAAGCAGGACCACCAACTCTAGTCCAGATGCCCCTGGAGGAGTAGTGTCCGGTGGTCTCAGTTCAGCAGTGGGAGCCAGGGACTCCTGAGTTCTAATCCCAGCTCTGATTCCCTCTGAATCTGGCAGGGTCACTTCATGGTTCTTCGCAGAATAGCCTGCATTTTTTTCAGCATTGGATGTTTGAAGGTTCCCCTCTGTTGTGCCTGCAGAATTTACATGTGTAACCCCTTCGGATCCCTTTGATTATGTTACATATGTTCCCCCATTTCCATGTGCAGAACCTGCACTCATGCATGTGAATTGGCTGGTTCATGACTTTTGTGGGACCAGTTCAGGAAGCCCTTTGAAACTATAGCCCTCTAAATGCCTGCCAGTACTGGGTGGCTAACCACCTCTCCCAGGGAGCTCTGGGAATTTCCCCTGTATTGTGCTTCATAGACACCTGCCTTCTTCTCAGAGTCCTTGAAAATGGAGAGGGAATGGGTGTCCTCAATAGAGGCCAGCAGGGATTTAATTAAATTAATGCTGAGGATTTGCCATCCCACCTGGTGACTCTTCTCTCGACTTCGCTGCATGTACACTGCCCATTATATTATTAGCTTCCTTGGGGAAACTGTTATTAAATTGCCCAGAATCTAAACAATGGAAAAAGGTAGAGAGGCTTAATCCTCTGTCAGCTAAGTGTCAAAGCAGTTTAGTTGACTGCTCTGAACAAGTTAATAACAAGCGAGCAGGTCATGTGTCCCATGCTCAGAGCAGAGACAGAGCCCAAACCAGCCAGCGTCTTCCCTCCCGCTCCTCAGAGCATTTCATTAAACGCCCTGTGAGGGGACGCAGTTCATTCCTGTTTCCTTTCACCTCCCACTGCCACTTCCTTCCTCTTGCTTTTTAAAACAAAGATTATTTTCCGGAGCGTTCTTTGCTGGGGAAAGGCGCTGGGTTTGCAGACCTGGAGGCGGGAATCAGATACACTAGGGGCAGTAGCGAGCCAGGTCCCCCCACTGCTGTGAAGGACCCAGCTCCACCAGAGAGACCCAGGCCCCATGGCCTCACTGCTAAGACACCTACAAGAGGCCAACCATGTTCTCATTCACACTAGCAACTTGTTTCAATGCATGGAGAAGAACTGCCTGGATTTCTCTCACTTTTCAATGAGCTGCCCTTCATTGTATTTAAGTCTGTTTCCAGCAGTCATGTAGCGTGAGCTGACAAACCGCAGTGTATACTCCAGTCTCACTCCGATTAGCTCCCACGCACACAGACGCAGATGTAAGTCACTTCTGGACTGGAGATTAGCGGTTCTTGCAGGTCAGCTGCCAAGTTTAGCCTTTCCACTCCAGCGTGAGCAGATAGACTCCCAGCCACTAAATGATGCTGGCAGATTTGTAGCTCTTCTGAAGTTTATAGGAATGTGCCCAGCAGAAACTACTTGGGTGCTCTAGAGAGAATCCCATCATGAGGTCACCCTGGGGGTGGAGCCAACAGATTGAGCAGTAACTGGAATGAATCATTCTGTACCCACTCTGAATGCAGCGCTGAAGGGATGGGGAAGTCACATTGCTGGACAGAGCCCAATGCAATGTGGCCAAGAGCAGTTCAGCTTCTTCTGTGCAATTCTGCCAAAACACCACCATGCTGACATTCTACAGGCTCTCCTTTGGAGTCCAAGGCTGGGGTGGGGAAACTGCCAATTCCCTTGAGTCTTGGCTTGCAGATCACACATGTTATTTAGTCTTGTGTTCTGAAGCCCTCTCAATTCACCTCATTCCTGACCTGTAGCTTCCAAGCTGGGCTCTGCCCACCTCTGCTGCTGCGCCTTCATCCTAATCTGCAGCATCTGCTGCTCTTTTGAATCCCAGCCTGCAGCATCCCCTGCTGTCCCAGGCCTTGATTTCTGCACAGCTATGCCAAGGCACTTCCCTGTTAGTCTGCAGCATCCTGTGCCATACCTGACCTGCTCCCAAAAACACAACCAGTGCACTCTAATCCTGCTTGGCAGTGCCCCCTGTTACTCCAGTCTTGGATACCTTTGGAGCAGAAGAGAAAAGATTCCCTGCCAGCTAAACACATGTTCACGTGTGGACTGAAGGTTTGAGGCTTCTGGAGATGAAAATGGCCTGGGCACTAAACCCAGTGAGCCACTGACTCACCCCATCCTCCTCCTCCAATTTCTAAATCCTATTTCTAAATCCTCTCCTTGTTGTCTGAAAATCAGTGTGACATCCGGGCTTGGTGGTGCTATTGGAGAGGGCCTCTTCTGGCTGTTAAAGGATGAATTTGTTTGATCTTGTGGGGAAAGGGCTGTTTTTGTATTTAAGATGCATTCCCCACTCCCCCCGCCCCCCCGGCATAGCCTGACATTCTGTGGAGGCCCAATCACATTGCAGCAGCAGTGAATGGGATTAACTTGTAGCCATGGGAAGGGTAAGAAACAAACTCCCAAAAGGGTAGGAAGTGGCTTCTGGTACCAAGTCACATATAAAGAGCAATGCGAATCCACACGCGAGTCAGTCACAGGAAGGGGTGCAATGTACCGTGCGTGGCAGTGGTGGAGATGTGCAGCGGCGGATGTTGAATCTGATACTGGCCACAGGGATAGTGAGCTGAAGTGTAACCAGAGGACTTACAGGTACTTGCCATTTGGCCAGAGTATCCAGGGACTTGTATTGAAAGGCAGTGGGGCATCTCTCGGAGTTGGATACTTGTGAAATGGCTCTGGCACGAGCCATTAAAGCACTCAGGCCACGGGCCTGTTAGACGGTCTGAACTCTTCAGGGGAGATGCTTTCACTCCTGGGAAAAGGGAAACACAAGGCGTCCAGAGAAGCTTCTTCCCATCCAGCAGGATCCTCCTTCCTGCGCCGGCTGAGGCAGTGCTTGATTTGCAATGAAAGAGGTGCCGGGGATCAAGCAGTCTTTTTACATTCATAACTGATGCAGCAAGGCCAGAGGGGTTGAGGCTGTGAACTGCCAAGCCTAGAGGTGCCAGGGCCAGGCACCGCAGCTGGGAAACGTGCACTCGGCTGGAAATGATCTTGGGCCTGTCCCAGGCTCCACACATCCGCTTGCTCCCCAGCTGTTTGGTGACAGGTGACAATGCCGCAACACGAGCCCTTGAGAAAAAAACCAAACTGCCACCACAAAAGCCGAAAGCCAAACCAGACAAAAGCGTCTCTTGTTTGTTTGCAGGAGGCTGATGACACTGAACACATGTGCCTCTATGAAGCTGGAAGTCCACTTTCAGCATAAACAGGTAAGTGGTGTGATTACAAGGGTATAAATAAGGCCCCGGTGCATTGTGGGGGAAATACAAGGACATGAATGGGGCAATGAGCCTGTGTTTAAAAACGAACAGTTCCAACACTGCTCTTTCATGTAGGAAAGTATCGTTCCTGGATCAGATGCCTTCCCCTGTTCGGTCCTGGGTCTTTCTGCTTAGCTCTGAAAAAGAAGGAGCACAGCTATCTAGAATCCCTGCTTGCATGCGGCAGGGTTGATGTGTCAGGCTTGTGTCCGGGTGTAATCCGCAGTTTGTCTTACTGTGCTGAGCCTCCTCATTTCAGCTGCTAAATTACACCGAAAAAAATCTGTTACAGATTCTTTCTGAATGGTACGTTTCTACATAAGCAATTGCTGTCGTTTCCATGAGGATGTTCTTTGATTGTGAAGGATGGGCGGTGGGGAGATGGAGTCCAGGGAATGCAGATGGTCTCCTTCCCTGCAGATGGAATCGGGGGAGTGTCGACAAGACAATCTCTCCAGTCAGTTCAGGTGTACTCGAAGAGGGTGTTTGAGAACCCTGCTCTAGCAGATCTCCAGGGACGAATGGGTCTGGCTGGCTTTTTAAACCAGGCTATCTGGGCTCCTGCCAGCATTGCTTTTGCTTCCCATATGTTAATATCTATTTTTGTCATCCCATTCCTGATGTCAGATGGAGGATTTCACAGGGGAAGAACCCTGATTTTTTTTTTCTTTTCCCTCCCCCCTCTTTTGTTTGTTGGTTTGTTCTGCTTAATCCCTGTACTTGTCCATGGCCAGCTTTGTGGTCCTATTTGTCATGTTTCAGTGTAACCATTATGAGATCCATAGTGTAACCATTCAGACCATTGGAGAAGCTGCTTCAGCAAGCCCGTTGTTTGAGCTCATCCAGATTCGAGCTTAGCCCCTGATTTGAGGTGAGCTCCCATCACCAGGAGACTTACTGCAGATATCTCATATGGTAACCATTAGTAGGGTCTGGTTGCAGCTGCTTCCAGGCCAGCCATCATGCTATGCCATGCAGTTAAACGTGAGCTAGAAGGGGATTTCCTTGAGCAAATGTCTGGCAGAATGGCTCAGTGAGGAAACATAACCCCAAAGGGGAGTTTCTCTCAGGGGGGAATAAAACTTACCCATGTGTCTCAGACAATAAAATCCTTCTCTTAAAATGTTGTTTATTGCGGTTTCATATTTTCCATTCCCACCAGCACTCTGGCAGCTGCAGGCTCCGCACCTTAATGCCAAAGGTCTTCACCTGTCCTGCAGAATTGCAGGAAGGGGCCATGGCTTTGGAATATTGTTCCAGTGTCCAGATCTCTGGTTCTGCAGAACACAAACAAGAGAAAGAAAATGAAGATGGAAAGGGGGCCAGGGCTGAGTGGATCACTTCAAGCTATTTGCGCTAGCTTCACTGAGTGCAGAAACAGTGAGGTAGCTTCATTAAAAATAGAAATGCCTTAGATAGAGAGAGATTGTCACTAGGACAATGGCATTTGGGGATGAATCTAATGGGAATTAGTAAAAATGTCGTGTGACTGACCAGATCAAGAAATCACTATGTGGGCTGGGAGAAATGTCACAGCTGTCTCCAAAACTGTAATCGCAGTACAAGTTTTGGTAGTAGCTATTTGCCCTTGCATTCCCTCTTCAGAAGGCATTGCTACTGTTAACTATGAAGGTACCCCATCTCACCACCAAAGCAGCGTGGTTGCTGGGGAGCTATTGTTACTACTCAGCTAGAACAGTTCACAGTTTTGGTGAATATTTTTGTAAATATTGACTTTTGATAGGAAACCGTTAAAATATTTCAGCCTATTTTCCCCCTATTTTTGGACCAGGCCATACAATAAATTGCTTTAATTTTCCTATTGTAGTGTCCATTATGTGCTTGGTCACTACAGTGTGGGGATACATGCACATAGTGTCCCAGCACCTTACCTGTGACCCCAGAAATCCTTTTCATACCAGCAAGTATATCTAGAAAATAACAGCTTCTGTCTATCCTCTCCCCCTTTGTTTCAGTTACAGTGAAGCAGTCTGTTCTTTGTAAAACTCATTCATTCCATTGTGCGGCAAGGAACCCTCTGTTCTAAGTCTACAGGCTCTGGGATTGGCTGAGTGGCAGTGATAGTGCTTTCTAATGGGCAACAGTATGGTGTGCTTCCGCTGAGCCGTTTCTCCAGTGTGCCACCTGTCCTGGCAGGAAAGAGACAGGCAGAGCATCAGGACATTATTACAAATCCTGGAGTCTGTTTGCATGGGATGGTGTTTTCCCCCTGCTTCGTAACCCTGTGAACTGGCTGGATCCACCCTATAAAACATTTAGAACTAGCATGGACAGAGCCCTCAGGAATGTACTGTAGAGAACAACTCTGCGCTAGTCCTCAGAGAATGGACAGAATGAGACTTAATGGATCTTTTATCTCTCTCCCATGAAAACCAATTGTGCTTGCTGGGTCTCTTAGAGGGTATTGTATGTAGCACATGTTCCCATCAAGAGAAGATGTGATTATGCAACTGTAAATTCCCTCACCCTAGCTGTGGTTGGTGGGTGTGAGTAGACATGCAAAACTCAGGGCGAGGGTGGTCAGACTGGATGACCCAGCTGATTGTGTCTTACTCTGTGATCCTTATTCTTGGTTTAGAATGAAGACTCAGAGGAAGATCTTTGTGCCATCAGCGACCGATGGGCTTTCCAGAGAGACAGCAAAAGATGGTCCAGAATTGGCTCTGTCGACTTTCTCTCCCACAGTCCAGAGGTGCTGAACTCCACCATGCGGCAGACATGCAGTCATGAGAGCATCCTTACTGACCCCAGTGCCAATCTGGAAGCCACTTCGCTACACAGCAATACCAGCACAGGCAGCACTGGTGGCACAGTTGGCATTGTGGCCACCCCACCTGATGGGTCACCCAGCCAGGACTCTCCAAACATCACCAAATCCAACCAGAGCTTGAGTGACCCCTTCGTGACAGACCAATCCCCAAACCAGAGTGGGAGTTCTAAGGAGAAGTCCAAGAAGCGGAGATCCCTCAGCTTCCTAAAAAGGATAGAGTCTTTCCGAAGGAAGGACAAAGAGAAATCTGACTCCCAAGCGAAGGATGCCACTAGCGGCGGGACAGCGACCAAACCAGGGTGGGACTCTGTGAATGGCAACGGGGATGTTACAGCTGCCGCGACCACCTCCCCCAAAAGAGGAATGTCGTCCTCTTTCCATGGCAACAAACACTTGCTCTCAGTGGGATATAGGACTAGTCGCACATCAAACTCCGGTGAGAGGAAGCTGGGCTCTGAACCGAGACGCGGTGCGGTCTATCTGGAGGACTATGAAACGGCCTTGAAAAATAGCACAGGCTGGGCTGCTGGAGAACTGCGCCACCAGCATGTGTACCAGGGCGACTGCCTGGTCCATCTTCCCGGGGACCACAAGCCGGGGACTTTCCCCAAATCTCTCTCCATCGAAAGCTTGTGTCCTCTCGATGGCAGCCCGTTGGCCCACTGGAAAGCCGGGAACAAAGCGGTGGGGCTTTTGGGGTGTGGAGTAGGTGGCGGCAGCAGCAGCAGCGTGGATGACTCCTCGCCACGGGGCTTTGCGTGCCGGCAGAGGCGGGGCTCTTGCAGCTCCCTGGACAGCCGGGCGAGTGTGTACGACAATGTGCCCGAGTTCGGCAGCAGTGAAGACTTCTTCAGCATGGACGGGGAGGTGAGCTACAAAAACCTCGATGACATCTTGCAGGACGTCTGGGGGCTGCAGCGGAAGGTGGAGCTCTGGTCTAAGGCACTCAGCCCCGACCTGGATGAAGAGGGAGAAGGGGAAGGGGAGGAGGAGACGGACTCAGGAGGGGAGCCCACCTTCCCCTCCAACCTGAACTTGGAAGAGCAGTCCATGTCTGACGTGGGCACCTCTGCCAGCGACTTCGACAGCACGGGCAACTCCTTGAACGAGGCGGAGGAGATCGAGATGAGAGAGCGCAGGGATTCAGGTGTGGGCGCGTCCCTCACCAGACCTTGCAGGTGAGTGGGTTGGACGCGTTGCTGAGCTAAGGTTTAGGCACGACTCCCCTCAGACACCCCTGTCCCTGGCAGCTCAGTGTCCCTTTAACAGCAGGTGCATGGGCAGGTGGAGAGCTTAGTCTTGGGGCTGACTTTCCACAGGCATAACCAGCTGGCCCCTCGTGCGCCCCCAGGCTTTTCCTTTGGGAGGGTGCTCGCAGGCCTCTGCTGGTGGTTTGCATTCCAGTCTCTCCCAGAGCTGGGAGAAAGCCTCGTCCAATGCCTCAGTGTTGCTTGTATGTAGATCAGTCGTGTGGAGAAGAGTGCGAGGGGCTCTGCTTCTTCCGGGAGACCCTTTGGCCCTAGATCTAAAATAATCTCCTGGCTAAACCCTGGCGTTTGCTTATAGCACAGCTCCGCTGGGCCACAAGCGCTCAGGAGAGGAGGGAATGTCACTGTGATATTGTTCCCCGAGGCAGGCAGGCAGGCTGGCATTGGTGTAGGTGACAGACACTGTGACTGTGCCATCTGCGTGTGCTGTTGCTTTCGCTGGGACCGAGCCAGCGTGGAACGAATGAAGACCCTGTTCAGAAGCAGTTGCTCCGGGAGCTGTGTGAGATTAGTTTGGGTGCCTCCGGGCAGCCAGTAAATACAGCTTGAGTCTCTGGTGCCCTCTAGTGGCCTTATGCCAGCACCAAGAGCATTCACAAGGCCTCGGATGCTCCTCTACCCTTCACTACTGCCAGTTTGAAGGCAACTTGAGTATGGGCATATTTCAGTTGTGTCACACACCGACCCTGTTCCACCCCCTTCACTCCCGGGTGTGCTCTGCCACTTTGACTTCAAATTATTAGTTACAAAACCAGGAAGTTACTGTCCATGGATTTGCTGTTAAACAGGCTCGAGTGGGCTAGTTTGCCTGGTATGAAGATCCCTCTGAGAAGCCGTGGCATCTGCTCAGCTTCCTGGTTGCCCGAAGTTAACTGACACCTGCACGTTTAGATAGTGGAGCCCCTGCACGGGAGGGCTGTTTTTTGGACGCTGTGATGGACCCATCCCTCCCACGGCCTAAGGTGGTTCATATTCCAGCCCCTGCTGGAGAAGTGGCAGGAGAGTGCTACTCCTGCTGGCTCACTGTCTCTGTTGGATCCCTGCTCAGCACCCAGGAGCACTGGGCAGTGCGGGAAGCAGGCACCGTCCTCTTAGGGTGACCAGACAGCAAATGTGAAAAAATCAGGATGAGGGTGGAGGGTAATAGGAGCCTAAATAGGAAAAAGACCCAAAAATCGGGACTGTCCCTGTAAAATTGAGACATCTGGTCACCCAACCTCCTCCCCAGGGGAAGTGACATGGCTGCCAGCGTGACCGTTTGCTCCCTCGCCCTGTTGTCCCCTTCAGGAAGCTACGCTGGCACAGTTTCCAGAACTCCCATCGTCCCAGTTTGAACTCCGCCTCCTTGGAGATCAACCGCCAGTCCTCCGCTCAGCTCAACCTGCTGCAGAAGTGCTCCCTGCTTCGCCTCACTGCCATCATGGAGAAGCACTCTGTGCCCCACAAGCAGGCCTGGGCATGGTGAGTGTGGGGGAAGTGGGGGCGGGGAAGGGAAGCTGCAGGGCATGATTGAGTTGGGCCCAGCATGAGCTTCCTGAAAGCAGAGCTTCAGATTCCAGCAGGGTTGACTCAGCTGTGGCAGACAGCGTGTGTGTCGTGTGTCATGTGTTGTGTGTGTGTCGGGGGATGGAGGGGAAGCCCTCTTTGCTCTGCATGCAAATGAAACCTTGCCTTTGGCTCCCTGAGGGAGTTTGTTGTAGGCAGTTCCCCCGGCCGCTGCCTTCCACTCCAGAAGTGACTGTATTTCAGAGGTGCTGAACTGATTGCTTGTGAAGCAGTTTGGGATGGAAGGTGCTGTAAAAACAAAAGACACGATTGTAGCGGTAGGGATAGGGGGTTCTTTTGTACCCAAGAGTATCAATACAAGGTAGAGTTCTTTGTACGTGAGCACGTGGGTGTGTGCTCCTGCGTGCGTGCATACATGCATATGGTGTGTGTGCATGCATATGGGTGTATCTGCGCACACCATGTGTACGTATATGCATATGTTGCATGTGTACATCCATGCTTATGGTATGTAAGCATGTAAGCACATGCACGTGCGGGGTCTGTGTGTACGTGTGCATGGAGGGATGTGTGCATATGGCATGTGTACACGTGGGCATGCATGCATATGAGGTGTACATGCATGCACGTGTGTGTGTGTGTGAGTGTGCATGTGTGTCCCCACCTCACCTCCTCCTTGCTGCTGTGAGCTTCTGCCCGGGCAAATGGTGGCTGTTCTGACTGGCCTGTCTGTCCCCTGTCCCCATCTCACAGGACTGTCCCCAAGTTCATGAAGAGGAGCAAAGCCCCTGACTACAGGGACAAAATGGTCTTTGGGGTCCCACCAATCATCAACGTGCAGAGGACGGGGCAGCCTCTGCCACAGAGCATCCAGCAGGCCATGCGCTACATCCGCAGCCAATGCCTGGACCAGGTGAGGACCAGCCCTCTGCAGTACAACCCTGAACTCCCAGTCACTTGCCCACAGCTTAGCTGCCCCTCATTTCACCTTGCGTCAGCCAGCTGGGTCCTCTCAGCATTGCCAGACCCCTGCAGTAGATGCATCCGTGGTGATCAGGGTGCTCACACTCCGGGGATCTCTGTCGCTCTGTCAGGGTGCATGAGCGATGGAGGCAACCTCTTGCTTTGGCCCCACTCCATAGTGTGCTGCTCCTTAACCCATATGCATTCAGATTGCTTTGAGGGAGAGATACAGAGTTGCTTGCCCTAGGAGCATACTGCAGCGTTAGAACCGTGTACAGCTTCCTTGCCTTTGCCCACAGCCCCTGCCCTGGGCTCCAGTGTAGCTCCCTGGCCCTGCAGTTCACTCAATAGGGCAGGAAGATGGCACTTTATTTAAGGAGCCAGTGTCAGCTCTTGCTAGTACCCCTGCCTCATCCACCAGCACAGCCTACTGGGGGTGTGGAGCTGTCGCTGAGCGGAAGCTTGAAGGTGGGTGGGCTGACCAGGAGGCCAAAAAGGTGGTGTTGAGCTTTGGGGCACTGCAGTAAACTGGGGCCTGTTCCTGTGTTCACCCCAGTCTCTGCCTGCCAAACCAGACACCTCACCTGGATGCCCTGGCCCAACCTGTGCACCGCAGGGAGCATCTCAGGAAGGGCAACAATGTTCTTGCCATTGTGTAGGGAGCGGAGCCCATGACCTTTCATCCAGTCAGTGACTTGAGAACCCTCCTCTCAGGCATTGTTGCCTCCTGGGGCCCCCTTCCTGGGGTAGGGGAACCCAGGCTTGTTGGGAAGGTGTCTCCTGGTGGGCACCACAGAGACTCCCTGGCTTCTCACTGGGTAGCAGAGGCTGAGACAGAGTTGGTTCCTCTGTCTGGAGCTCAGCGTGGTGTTTGGCTGAGTGTGCCGGACTCTGCGCTTCTTTCGGGCAGATTGGCATTTTCCGGAAGTCAGGAGTGAAGTCTCGGATCCAGGCGCTGAGACACATGAACGAAGCCTCCCCCGACAACGTGAACTACAAAGGGCAGTCGGCCTATGACGTGGCTGACCTGCTGAAGCAATATTTCCGCGACCTGCCAGAGCCCATCTTTACCAGCAAGCTCACCGACACCTTCCTGCAGATCTATCAGTGTAAGTGCCACCAGCCGGCTCCCTGGGAGAGGCCTCCCACTGAGGCAGAGCTAGGCAGCGTCCTCAGGGCTGTGAGTGAGTCCAGGCTCAGTAGGGAGTTGAGTCAAAGCAGCAGGAGGTGGTGCAGTGGCTACTGGGCTGGGCTGTCTGGCATTGGAGGAAAATCAAGGACTTAGGTGCCCACCCATGGGAGTTGGGAAGAGGCGTCTGTGGGTACAGGATGGGGAGATGGAGAGGGAAGAGGCGTCTGTGGGTACAGGATGGGGAGATGGAGAGGGAAGAGGCTGTCTGTGGGTACAGGATGGGGAGATGGAGAGGGAAGAGGCTGTCTGTGGGTACAGGATGGGGAGATGGAGAGGGAAGAGGCTGTCTGTGGGTACAGGGGCTGATTTGTTGGATCCAGGTTCTATTTAGCCTTATTCCACCTCTGCTTCCCAAGGGGACTTCCCACTGCTATATCCTCACCCCATTGCAAACTTTCTGCAGGCAGTGATGGAGTAAACTGACTGGTCCAGCCTAGGCTTCTAACCAGGGAGCAGAGCTGGAGCAGTGAGGGGTGCTTCAGAGCATTGGGGCCTAGATCAGGGGGTTGACTGGGCCTTTTTTCAGTCCCTACTGCTTGGCACCACTGAAGTGGTTGTTGACGTGCAGTTGCACAGTCTTTGCTGTGACCCAGTGCTGCCCGCAGAGGAATACGTGGGCTGTAGAAATAGAGGCTTAGTCCCAGGCCCTGTGAACGTGCTGCTAGGGGAGAAATGTCACCAGGGGAAGATTTTTGCTGTGAAATGGCCAATGAACAAATATTGCTGTGATTAGCTCCACACAATGAGAGGCGGGCAGTAAGGTGTCCTGAGGCCCTTTGACTCGACGGCAGCTTCAGTATGAGGAGAGCAAGTACTTTTATTTTCCGGGGCCCCACCTAGCTGCCCCTTGGTCCAATCAGCCAAGTCTAGAGGAGCTCCTACGGTGTAAGGCCCCAGAACCTGGCTGACCACAGGCTCCTTTGCTTTGCCTTCAGTTGTCCCAAAAGAGCAGAGGCTGCAAGCTGTCCAGGCAGCCATCGTCCTGATGCCAGATGAGAACCGGGAGGTGCTGCAGACATTGTTGTACTTCCTGAGTGACGTTGCCTCAGCTGAGGAGAACCAGATGACGTCCGGGAACTTGGCGGTGTGTCTGGCTCCATCCATTTTCCATCTCAATGTGTCCAAGAAGGAGAGCACCTCACCCAGGTAATGCACAGTCAGTTTAGACTCCCAGCGCTCCCCTCCATGACCCCTCTCTCTGTCTTCCTTACTGGAGACATGCCCTGGCGATACCCTCGCTGGTTTGCACTCGCTGTGCCGCCTACACTGAGGTTGGGTGGGATGAAGGGGAAAGGGCTTCCATTCCCAGCGGGTTCCCTCTGCCCATGCTCTCCATCAGGAGCTGTGAGGGACTCCTAGAGGGCATGCTAGGGGAAGCAGCTTCCATCTAAGCTCCTAACTCTCAAGCTCGATGCTGCGGGAGTCTCTCAGAGACATGGCACAGGAGCTGCTGCAGTATCAGGGACCCCTCCATGGGAACAGCGGACGACTGATATAAGGCCTGGGCCAGAAGGAGCTTACAGCCTAATTTTCTTCCTGGGCCGAGCATAGCAGTGACAGTGATCACCATGGTGACAGTACAGCCACATGCAATCCCCAGTGAGGGACATAGGGAGGTTCCCAGTGTGAGGGCAAGAGGGGAAGTAGTCTACACATAGCCCAGCTGCAGTACTGCTGTTTCACCACACGGTGTCAGCAGGACTCTCCTTAGGGCTCCATCTTTTCGATTAGTACAATACAGTGATTCATCCCCTGTCGAGATCCCTCCCTGTTGCAAGAATGCATGGGGTGCCCCGGCTGAACCTTTACTTCCAGCTCTCTCGTGGCCGTCACTCCCTCTGCTGGGTCTCACTGGTCTGCATTCTCTTGGTCAGGATGATTCAGAAGAGAGGCACCATGGGAAAGCCTGACCAGAAGGACCTGAATGAAAACATGGCTGCCACCCAGGGGCTCTCCCATATGATCACAGACTGTAAGAAGCTGTTCCAGGTAGGTAGCTGAAGCTCCAGGTGGGGGATGCTGTTTTGTCTAGATACTTACCTGGCCCCTCCTCGTACAGAAGCTACATCCTTCTGTACGAGCTAGCTTCCTTCTGCCATTGCCGTACAGAAGCTAGCCAGCAGCACGCCCTGTGATTGCAGGTGATTGTGTCGTGATGCAACCCTTTTCTCGGCAAGTCAAACCACTGTGGAAAGGGTCTGGGAGGAGATGTGTAGAAGTAGAAGGTGCCCATGCACTTTCCCTGTGTGCTCTGGGGACTGGCTTACAGCAGGAGAGCAATCTGAGTCTACACAGCAATCTGTGTAGAATGCTGCTCTGAGGGAATTCAACTCTCACAGCAGAGTCTGCCTTTATCCCAATGTACTCCTCCCTGAGACCCTTCAGCACCTTGTCATGTTACCTGGGAAAGACCAAGATTCTCCTTTGAAACCATTCACTATTACTCATGGACTGCCCTAGGAAAATCCTAGGAAAAGTATAACTAGATCATTCCTGACAGGGGATTGTCTTAAAACCCTCCATTGACGGAGATTCCACGACCTCCCTAGGCAATTTATTCCAGTGCTTAATCACCCTGACAGAAAGTTTTTCATAATGTCCCACCTAAACCGCCTTTGCTGCAATTTAAGCCCATTGCTTTTTGTCTTATCCTCAGGGGTTAACAAGAACACTATTTCACCCTCCTCTTTATAACTACCTTTTATGTACTTGAAAAGTGTTATCCTGTCCCCTCTCAGTCTTCTCTTCTCCAGACTAAACGTCCCAGTTTTTTTCAATCTTCCCTCAGAGGTCACGTTTTCTAGACCTTTCATCTTTTTTGTTGCTCTCCTCTGGACTGTCTCCAATTTATCCACATCCTTCCTGAAATGTGGCACCCAGAGCTGGATACAGTACTCCAGCTGAGGCCTTATCAGCACGAATAGAGCAGAAGAATTACTTCTCATGTCTTGCTTACAACAATCCTACTAACACATCCCACAATGATGTTTCCTTTTTTTGCAAGTGTTACACTGTTGACTTATGTTTAGCTTGTGATCCACTATGACCCCAGATCCCTTTCGGCAGTACTCCTTCCTAGGGAGTCATTTCCCATTTTATGTGTGCAACTAATTATTCCTTCCTAAGTGGAGTACTTTGCATGTGCCCTTACTGAATTTCATCCTGCTGACTTCAGGTCCTTTCTCCAGTTTGTCCAGCGAGGCTCCCCTTCCTCACATGCTCCTGAACATGCAATGTGCGGCTACATGGCGCTCCCGGCTTGGGGAGCAATAGGCCAGGCCTGCTAGCCAATCACAGGCATGTCTTGAGTGGCAGTGCAGAGCACTTACCACAGGGTACAGACCCAGACAGGATGGCTGCGCTGAATGATCCACATTTACCCACTGGCCAGGTGGGATTTCCTCAGTGTTCCAGGGGCCTAGTAATTGCACTGGATTGGGCCAAGAATCCATCTGGTCCAGTTTCCTTTCTCCAACAGTGCCTAGTTCTAGATGCTCCAGAGAAACCTGCAAGAAGCCCTGAGTGGGCAGTTATAGAATAACCTGCCCGTTGGGGATGTTTCTGTCTAACTCCCAAAGTTAGTGGCTTATGTCCCCGAATCAGGGAGGCTTATCTCCCTTGTAGAAATACTTTTTTACCCTCCCTAAAGTGACTGCTCCCATCTAACATTTGGGACATCAGCTGATATGTGTGGGAGGTTTGAAGACACCCTATGAGTCGCAACGTCACTGGACCCAATCTATCCTGCTAGTTGGTGTGCAGCATTGTTTGGGCTATTGGTATTGGCATCCCAGAATCAGACTGGCTCAGAGAGATGAGCTCAGGGTTTATTGCACAGGGATCTGAGGAGACAGAGTGGGTGAGCAATTCCTAGCGACCGCTCTTGGGTTTTTAAGCTCCTAAGTCCCTTGTGTTTGGTTTCTAGATACCCCACGACATGATGCTTCAACTGGGCAACTCCTACATGGCAGCAGATGCCCACCCGCTCCCCCTGGCTGGGTTGATGAGCCATGGCTTGCAAGGGGAGGGCAAGAATGACCAAGCTTACTTGGAAGACAACGTGCAGAACCTGCTCAAAGAGTCCTCCGAGAGATTCAAAGGTTGGCTCAGCACCAAAGGGCCCCAGAACACAGAGCTCTCTTGCAAAAAGGTAACGGCCACACTGGGAAGGCTTTGCACATGCAGGTGTATTTGGAACATAGGAGATATTCAACATCAGACCAATCAGTGGCCTGCATCCTGGTAGATTTCTTCATGAGCCACAGATACACACAGCATGGTTGCCAGTTAAACTGCTCCATCAATTAGACCTCATACCCTTTGGGTAGGTAGTGTATACTGTAGTGCCTTCCGTGGCTGCCCATTCTAGACCACCAGTGCGATGATACTAACTAGCAGAAGCTGGGGAGCTGGATAACTAGGGACAAGCACAGGGTTCTCTGTTCCAGCAGCCCAAAAAAGAATCCTCTTTATATTCACTGCAGATGAGCTTGTTCAGACATAGAGTAAGCCAATAGAGCAGGGGTAGGCAACCTATGGCACGAGTGCCGAAGGCAGCACACAAGCTGATTTTCAGTGGCACATAATGATGATGATGATGACTCACACTGCCCAGGTCCTGGCCACCGGTCTAGGGGGCTCTGCATTTTAATTTATTTTAAATGAAGCATCTTAAACATTTTCAAAACCTTATTTACTTTACATATAACAATAGTTTAATTATATATTATAGACATAGAAAGAGACCTTTAAAAAACCTTAAAATGTATTACTGGCCCACGAAACCTTAAATCAGAGTGAATAAATGAAGACTCAGCACACCGCTTCTGAAAGGTTGCCGACCCCTGCAATAGAGTAAGCCTGCGAGCCAATAGAGTAAGTCCAGTGAGCTATTAGCACCTGAGCAGGTGTCCCCTGTTTCATCCAGTAGGGGGCAGGCTTCACATAGTCACCAACCCATGTAAGGCAATTCCCCTGCTTCCATGGCAGGGAGGCTTCAAGGGGCCACTTGTTCCCTTTAGGTTTCTTGAAAGCCTGACTGACTTCCTCCACTCCGGGCTTCCACAGGTTGGTGATGGACATCCGCTTCGTTTGTGGAAGGTCTCCACAGAGATGGAGGCCCCTCCCTTCACGGTGCTGCAGAGAGTACTTCGGGAGCGTCATCTCTGGGATGAGGACCTGCTGCAAGGCGAAGTGATCGAGGCCCTGGACAAGAACATGGAGGTTTATCACTACGTCACAGACAGCATGGCGCCCCATCCCCGCAGGGACTTCGTCGTTCTCAGGTGAGGTGGGAGGAAGAGGCACTTGGGAGTGAGGGAATCTGGACCAGCATGGAGACAAGGTGCAATCTCTCCAACTCCCCATCTAAGCAGGGAGCTATTGGTCCTGGTGTGGAATGTTCCAGGCCTTTCTATCAGAGGGTGGTGAATGTACCCACCCCCAATTTACCCAGGCAGACTACAAACCCAAGGAGGTCTCCGGAGGTCTGAGGTGTGGCTGCCCTGAGGCGTGTGGAGATTCCAGGTCCTGGCTAGAAATGCTCCCTCTCCATTAGAGACAACATACTGCACTCGGGGGTTGGGCAGCCTGAAAATGCTTTAGACAGACACAGATCAAGGAGGCACGTTTCCTTCTGGGAAGCGTATTCTCTGTGGGCTGCACCTCTGTGTTAAAGCTCAGGTGCTCCATTTTCTCTGAGGTGATGATGGGCTTTGCTTGGGGTGGCCTTGCGTCCCCTCTTGGCCGGGACAGTCCTGTTTTTAATCCCTGTCCTGGCCATCCTGACTTTTTTGGCAAACGTGGGCATTTGTCCTATTTGCTCTTGCCAACAAATGCCCACTTTTGTCAGAATAATGAGTGACGCTAGCCCCCTGCGGGGGCGGGGAAGCAGGACTGGGGAAGGAGCAGGCAGGGCTTGTGTGAGCAGCGACATCAGCGCTGCGTGGGGAGGAGGGCTCGGGTGAGCAGTTTGAGTCCACCCTGTGCGGTGTCCTGTTTTCTCTTTGGGAAATACGGTCACCCTAGCTTTACTTGTTCCCTCATACAGGAAGTGGCACACGGACCTACCGCAAGGGGCTTGCCTGCTGATCTCCACATCACTGGAACACGAAACGCTGCAGGTGGAAGGAGGGGTCAGGGCCGTGATGTTAACATCTCAGTATCTGATTGAACCATGCAGGATAGGTCGGTCCAAAGTGACCCACATCTGCCGAGCTGATCTCAGGTAAAGGCCTTTTGATCTGTTTCTCGTCAAATGCTGGTCCAGTGTGATCTGAGCACAGATTGGGAGTGAGGAAGCTGTGGGTACCAGTGCTGGTCTGACAGTGACTCACTGTGATCTCTCTGGTCTGCACCATGGAGAATATACTCACTTACCTACAGGGAGGCTGGGAAGTGTAATTAGTTTCTGCATGGTGCCGTATACAATCATTGCTAGCACTCCCTACCCCTCCATCAGTTATCATTTATTATTTAACACCCCGCCCCCCACAAGCTAACTAGATAGCTCACATACAGATACATTATTGTTAGTTGTACTACAGTAACACTAAGGAATCATGGGCCAGGACCCATTGTGCTAGGCGCTATCCAAACACAGAACAAAAAGATGAGCCCTGCCCCAAGGAGCCTACAGTCTAATTTCAACATGGTGTAGCAAAACACAAGGGTGGCACTGGTGGAGGCTGGAGAAGGGTCACAGTCTAGGGCACCATCCTAGGACCCAGGAGATCTATATCCGTTCCCAGCTCAGACACAGCCTTCTGTATGAGTTTAATCACCTGTAAATTGGGGGTGGTGCTTCCCTAGGTCACATGGATAAAATCTATGTCATAGCTGAGAGACACGCACTCGGATACTACCGTAGTCTGTGTAGAACATAGACAGGAAGATTGTGTGGCTTCTGAGCCTCTTCTAGAGGAATGTGACTGGTGAGAGAGAGGCCTTGTGATCCAGCTCAGAAGGGGGAGGCATAGTAGGTGGCACAGAGATGGTGGTGGGAGAAGTGGGGCCTCGAGGCCACGCCTGCACTGCCAAAGTGATAATAAGGATGGAAAGTAGGAGGGGTCACAGTTATGTAGGACCTCAAAGGTTACAGGGGTGTCCTCTAGCCATTTGGCTTACCCTAGTAGTTCCTCAGGGAGCTGGCCAGACATGTTACTGCTAGGTCACAGCTTCCAGTCTGTCCAACATCATTATTGACCCACAGTCATACCCATCAGATAGCTGTCCAGATGCCTGTGTGTAACACTCTGGTGATCCCAGTCCAGTTCCTTGGGGGCTGCTGTTTACACACACAAAAGCCACCGGCTCCTCTGGCATCCCATAGCATCACTAGTGGGAGTCCCTCCACATTGGGATGAGACACACTGGTAGGCTGCAGTGTTAGGGGCTCATGTGTCTCTCTTGGGAGTGCTAATTGTACTGTGTATCTGGGAAAAACAAGGCCCTGCCTAGGTCATAAGAGCTGCATTATCCCTAAATTTTTCACAGCAATCTTGACTAGGGTGTAGGAGCCTTAGCTAGGAAAGGGAGCCAATGTAGTGTTCAGTCTTGCTTTATAATCGTGCCCATGCCTTGCATAGCACATGCAGTGTGGGAGAATGGGGAAGGGAATGTTCCCTATTATGCCAGCTGGTGCTTGCTCACACTGCCCCAGAGCAGGTATGTTGATCGTCCCTTTTAGCCTGAAATGAGCCCTGCTGTGCATGAAAAAACATGTTATTCTCCAGCATTTGACAATGATTTCCTCTCCGTGCTGTTGTTTCTCCAGGGGCCGGTCTCCCGAGTGGTATAGCAAGGTCTTTGGACAGCTTTGTGCCATGGAGCTGGCAAGGATACGAGATTCTTTCCCAGTGCTCAACCCATGTGGCCCTGAGACAAAGATCTGAGGAGACTGGAAGATGTTCGCTCCTGTTTGATCATGAATCTCCCAGACAACGTGGGGTGGAGCATGGAGAGGGAACCTGGCCATCAGCAGGCTGGTGGCATCTGGTTGGGCAAGGTCAGTGCCTTTCCAGGCCCCTGAGCATGAGTCTTTCCTTGAACCAACCGCCAGCCCCGAAGGATCCAGTTGTTTTTTTCCATCTCTGTGTGATCCCTTCCCTTCAGAGCTGGGTCCAGCGGCATGCCCTCCTGGGCAAACAGAAGCCATAATTTCCTGCTGCTGGCATGGCCGTTGCTGGTTGAAAGGCAGCGAGAGTCTCCTCCCTAAAGCTCTGAAGAGTAGCTTTGCAGAAACGAACCAGCGTGCTGCTTGTGGGACGGCTCTCTCCGGCAACCGCCCGCCCAGTGTGGGGAGAGTGCAGGGTGGGGAGTCCATACAACATGCTGAGCCGTGAAGCAACTGGAGGAGAGTCTGACCATTAACCTCCTTTGCCGGACTGACCATGGGCTCACCCTTTCAGCCCAGGGACTGGACTCAGCCACAAGAGCGATGGTGCTTGAAGTGACCAAGGATGATGCTGATGTGTAGGAGAAGTGAGAGAGGGCAGAGCTGGTGCCGTGTCTGTATGGTGGTGTGTGGGGTCAGCAGGAGCGTCTGCTGGGGATGGTTCAGTGTGTGAGAGCTGTGCCTAGCAGCATGGCACACAGGCAATCCTAGTCTGAGGAGCTGGTTAATGTCAGGTGGATGCTGTTGTTATTTTGGTGTATAATTAATGACTGCTGTGTGTTGAATGGCAAAAGGAAGCTATTTTACTCTGGGTGCTGAATTTCACAAGGGAAGGAGCTCCGGGTCAGTGCTTTCTACTGGATCCAACCTGGGGAATCTCTAGCATTCCTGTTTTTAGCACAGGGTCATGTGGACTGATGAATGAGGGTGTAAATGCTTTGCTAACCAGGGGCCCAACCCTAATCCCCATTGAATCCAGTGGGAGCTTAGCCATTTGTTTTAATAAATTGGATCAGTTCTGAGTTTAGTGAGTCCAAATTCCAAAGCATTCACCCTTGTCCTTGTATCTGTGTCAGCTGTACATGGGGGGTTGCCATTACAAGGTGGGGTGAGACCAAAATTGCACAATGCAGCTCCCTGATCCCCCTTTGGTGCAGTTTAGTAAGCATCAAGGTACTCCCAGTGTCAGAGCTCTTTGCCTTGGGGCGGGGCGAGGCGAAGAACACCCCCTCCAGTACACGAAGACACCCTAAAAATGTATCATCCTACTGCAAACTGTAGCCCGGGTGCAGGGGAGATTTAATAGCATTGGCCAATGGGATGTGGCCACCGAGAGTGCAGGGGGACTGATCTCATAACTCCATTGTACGGAGTCTGCTTCCACTACGAGAGTAATGTGAGGTGCCCCAAGCTGTGCTACATTAATGCCATTTTAGTCAGCCAGATGCGCAGGGATTGGGTTATTACAGTCTGGTTTGCTCAGATTGTTATGGACACTTGATCTCCCCTTAATTCCCTCCCCCACAAAGAAGCCGTGCTCACTGCACTGCAGATGGGAATGAAAGGCAACTCATGTTGGTAGAACTCCATAACCCTTGATCCAAGGATCCCACTGCTCTGATCAAGTCACTCCCCGCTCCAAGCCCACAAACAGTCTGACCATGACGTGCACTTGACGGGGTTTCTTTTTAACAGGGACCCAAATGACTGGACATTGTTCCAACTGGAAGGCAACAAAACCCATTGGCAGTAGAAATTATCAGTTTCACCAGTAACAAACGTTCTCCCTCTCTAATGCACACCAGCTATATTCTGTTTGTGTTTGTTTTTGTATAACTAACGTTTGGAACTGATTCTTGCCACATTTTTTTATGTTTCTTTTTCTATCTATAAATACTGTACAGTTGGAATATTAATATATAACTCAGGCGGGAAGAGCTTGGTGCTGGGTGATGAACACCAGAGCGACGTGTGTTTTGTATTTAAGGGACTTCTTTTTTGTATCAGATGCAGCCGCTGCAGATTGTCTGACTCCAAAGGGGGCTGCGGTTCCCCCTCTGTGTAATAATAAAGTACTAATGGCATGCGCTGGCTGATGATGAAACCTTGGTGTACCCTGACTGCTGAGGTCTGTGCTTCCTTCTCACCCAGCACTGGTCTGACACCGGTTCCAGGGCAGGAGAGCTGGTGTGTGAAGCCTGACCACAGCCCCTCGTCATGACGGAAGGAGACTGATTGCGTAATTCATTAGTGTTTTGTAGAGCATGAGGAAGGCAAAAAGAAATGGGCAAGGGCTATTACTATTATTCCTGAAATTGCAGGGCAGGTGCTATGGGTCTCTCACAAGTTAGCTTCACATCCACCAGAGGACCCTTCCTGTTGCTCCCAAACAATCTGATTTCCCCCATTGGCTCCCTCTGGCCCCAGAGTATAAATGGCTGGGCTTCCTTTCTATTCCTCTGACCTGCTGGCAGGGGCTGGGGCTGGGCTGTCCTTCCTCCAGTTCTCGGCCTGCCTCAGGCTCTGATCAGCACCAATTGAGACAGCAAGGACCCTAGGGTGGACTTACAGATTGGGCAGTGTGTTTGCTAAACCATGGAGATTCCTTCTGTGCCCAGGCTGCCAGTACGCTCCTAGGAACGAGGCTGGTGTTTCCTGAACTGCTGGCCTCACAGGAGGGCTGAAAGGAGTCGGGGCAGAGGACAGACTGGCAAGCAATGTATCAAATGGTCATATCCATGCCTCAAGGGGTGGGTCTACCTCTCAGTTCAAGGCCTTCGTGTGTTAATCCCACTGTTCTTGGCAGCTAATGCAGCATCTCATCGAGCTCACAGAGTGGTACTCTCTGGGTTTTTAGCCTACCTGGAGCGCCTGCAGTTTTGCCCACAGCTACCAGCTGCCCCCAGGGCTTAGCACAAGATGTGTACGGACACAGCCCTCCAGACCAATCAGTGTCATTGAGCAGCTTTTCTGAAGCACTCTCCCCAACCTCCTTTTCTTTCATCCTCCCTGCTACAGGCACTTGGTATCTACCTGGTCACCTGCCCAGAGATCCTAGCCTTGGCTACAGTCTGATGCTAGCCCCTCCCAAAGGAGCTGTGGCATCCAAGAGGCAAAATTAGGGCAGATGGTTTCTGGGTTCCCTGTGAGTCGAGGCACAGCCTGTCTCTCCTGCTCGCCGTTCTGTGCAGGTCACAGACCCCAAAACACGGGGGTAACGTGCATGGAGGGGCTCCCTTGGGACTCCAGGCAATAGTCACAATGTGCAGCACGCTGTAGTCCTGAGGCTGTGCCCAAAAAGAACCACAGCGGGCTGGGAGCTGTTAACTTTCCATTTCTTGCTCTGTTCCCTCTCCCCACCCCACCACCTTGTGAACTGTGCCCCCGAGAGCCTGCCCCTACAGCACTGGGATCATTCCAAAACCAGGCGCGGAACAGCACTTGCTCCATTCCTGGGTGGAGCTGAAACAAACTCCACGGGCTCTAGGCAACCAGTGGAACTCAGGGTGGTGCGCCCTGCCAGGTTAATCTCACCTGAGAGTGGGGGTGCCTCCTTTCCAGGAGTAAATCAGGGAGCAGCAGCGGCTAGGGAAGGAACACCAGCCGCCCCTGGGTGTCTATTTTACTGCTGGCAGCAGCTCCCCAGGAAAGGTTTGGGGCACAGGCTGCATTAGCCAAGGGGGGTTGGTCCCTCGGTTGTGAGGATTCATTTTCTAAAGGCCCAAGCCCAGGTACGACTGGAGAACAGGGCGTGGCCGCGAGTCCGCGCTGAATGTGGGGGCTGGAGGAGCAGGCCCTGAATGGAGACTCCTGCCCTGAACACAGGGGCCTAGCAGTGTGGGAAGCATCAGAGGCCAGCACTGCATCCCTTTCCATCTGCAGCATTTCACCCTCTGCTGCCTGGGTCCCACAGCCAAAGCTTCCCCAAGGGCTGAGGGCAGCCTGAATAGTTCATCACTCCACATGGCAGAACCGCGCATCTGGATCATGCTGGTGCCTGCTGGAGCTGCCTCTGGCCCCCAATCAAAGCACTGAAGGCTTCTCACCCGCCTTCCTTTCCCTGGACCCAGACTTGCTTCCGGCAATGCAGAAAACACCTCTCTGGGGCTCTGCAGTGGGGGCGGCTGTTCCAAAGGCTGCTGCAGCGGCTGCCCCTGCTGCTTGTCTCTGGGCCAAAGGGCCAGCAAGCTCCAGGGACCATGCAAGGGTTAGGATGGAATAGAACATCCATTCCACGGCAGATGGTTAATCTTTGTGCTGAACCAGCATCAGCTAAACCTACAGTCTCAAAGCGCAGACACTCAGCCATGAGAATGCATGAGGCAGGCAGCGTTCCAGTGCTTTCAACCGTGGGACCCCGTCGGCTGTCTGTGACCATTTCTTCTGTAGCCTTCTATACACCACCAGTCACTGTTGCGGCTGCTGGGAGTGGCATTCCCTCCATGGTCAAGAGCTGGCTGAGAATGACTAGCACTTGGAAAGTGGTGGCAGCTCCCCTTTGGCATCTTGTGCCCCCAAGATGTCTATCACGGGTGGGGCAATGAACCAGCCAGGGGAGGCTCCTGGGGAGCACAGAGATATGGTCCTTCAATAGCTGCATGCATGAAGCAGTGAGGCCTTTCACCTCTCCCAAGGCTAAGCTGCTGGGGAGGGTCAGGTCCTGCTGGTGTGTATGGATACCAGGGTAAAGCTCTTTCTGGACTCTTCTGTGTCCTGGAGCGATAACCGCTGCAGCTGCTTCTTATGCAAACACAGCTTGAGCTTCTCCTGGAAAGGGGTGGCGGTGATGGTGTACAGAATGGGGTTCAAGGCACTGTTGATGGGCAGGATGAAAATGACCACCCAAGATGTCACGGTGCCTGTTCCAACAAGGAGAGTATGTTAGTAACCATGGGGGTTGGTTGCCTACTTCCAAGGGAATAATTCAGCCAGAGGCTTTTAGCCTGGAGATAGGGCCACATTCTGCTCTCAGACACACAGGCATAAAGCCAAAAGAACACTAACTGAGAGCTACTCCAGATCTCACACCTACGTGCGTGCAGAGGCTGGCTCTTCATGGGCACGAGGGGTAGCTGATAATGCACAGTCTCTCTAGCCGTCTGCAGGCTGTGATTGGTTTTGTGAACGAGAGAGGCATCAAACACATTGAGCTGAGCTGGGCTTCAAACCCAGGGCTCCAAAGCTCAAAGAAAAATGCATTAACCTGCTAGGACACCTCTAGCACTGAACAAATTACACCCTGAGAAGGTTCATTTATAGACACGTCACCCCATTGGGCAATAAAAGTCTTCTAGCTAAAGGACATTTACAGCAAAGGGCTGAATTACATAGGCATAATGGGGGAGAGCTAAGATCTAGGGCCTGCCTGGAGCAGGGAATGCAACTCCCATCTCTGGGCCAAATTCAACAGAGGAAGTGACACCCTGGATGCACATTGATCACAAAGCAAGTGCTGATGTAATTTCCACCTATGTGGCAGTCAGCAGGGGTATAAACCAGGTGAGCCTTGCGCACTGAGGTGGGAGTGTGCAAGGCAGGAAAAGCCACTAAAGAGGAGGCCAGTGAGATAACTGCTTCCACTGCTCGCCACACTCACCTAGCTCGCACCATCTCTAACCCATCTGCAACCAGATTCAGTCCTGAGAAAGCAGCCTCAACTCCCCCCATCACAGGAGGCTTCCCCTACCCACTACAGACCTGGGCCTAGAGACTGAACCTCTGCCTCCTCCCCAGGCCCCAGCCTGCTCTGAGCTGCACACTGGGAGCCAGCTCCAGTGAGCTGGCAGGCCAGAACTGGAGAGGAACCTCCTAGACTCCAGGGCATCTCTGTATGGGAAGATGAGGCTGGTGGCAAGAGGCTGTCAACCAACAGGAGATGGAGGTTGCTGCCTGGGCTCAGCAGGGGGCCCAGGGATAGAAGCACCCTGAGTTTGTCTGACTCTTGTCTCTCAGCTTTTACCCCCTCAGGGATGGAGCATTTTGATCATAGGTGTGGGGCGCTGCCAGCCAGCTCTGCACCAATTTTGGGCCTAATGAGGTGCCCCCTGGTGCGAGCTGGAGGGATTGCGTTGGTGGGGTGGGGTTGTACGAGGCCAGGATTAGCATGGCATTTGTTGTACCGCTTCATTATAATGCAGGTGCTCCGGGGCTCCTACTTGGCGCATGAGGGACACTTACAGGAGGCCACCGCATGTGCTGCTCTGCATATCAAGGCCTCTCTGCACAGAGCGGCAGATGCTGGTATGGGCCCCAACTTAGCCCGGGTCAGTCACCTGATATTTCCACCTGCAGCAGGGAGAGAAGCTTCAGGAGGAAGATAGGGATCCAGCAGAGGGCGTCAGTGAAGACGATGAAGAAGAATCTCTTGGCGATGGCCACTTCCCTGGAGAAGACGCTGCGCTCGGCCGTCTTGGTGGCCGTGGTGTGGATGGAGTAGAACATGCTGGTGTAGGCGAACACGATGGTGATGAAGGCAATGAGGTTTAGACCTGGGGGGAACAACACTGGCTCTGAGTGTGTCAGAGAGCCAGCCCACGCATGCCTGTGCCACACAAGGTGGGTAGAACATCAACTAGCAGATGCCTTCCAATAAAGCAGCCTCTTGGGGCCAGTGACCCCTTTCTTCCCCAGGGGAGCAGTGAGAACCACCTGGACACGGCCAACCCGAGTGGTAATGTGATTAAATGGTATGCATCTGCCTTGCTAACAGACAGGAGAGCGTTGGTGAAGCACTCCAGGGCAGCAGCACTCTGGGTGTCCTGCTGCCTGGCTAGGACTCTCCCTGCTCCACCTGCTCCTCAGATGTGTCTGCACCATGCTAGTCGTCTAGTCCCTGCATGCATGAGGCCCAGCAATGAAAGCCAGACTCTAGTCTCCTAGGGTCTGGCTCTGGCCCTGCTCTCCCAGGAGTGCTTTGGTTGGAGGTGGCCTCCAGCCTACAGAGCAGCAGGGGCTTTATTAAGCCACTTTCCCTCTGCTGCAGTAGCAAGCGGGTGAGCAGTGATTTACAACAGCAGGTCGGGTCTGCATTAAAGCTCCTGGGTCTACGCACTGATATTCAGCATATCCCTGATGTGGGCATTGCGTGGCTGCACACTCTCAGGTCTGATGCCACAGGCATGGATGTGTGCCGCGACTTTCCGTACGCCATAGAGGTGTGGTAGGGGGGGAGAACCTCAGCCCCCTGGGAAATGCTGCCCCAGCTTTGGGGGCTTTGTGGAACCGTGAAGGGGTCCAGAGGGCAGGCCAAAAAAACCTCAAAAGTTTTGCAAAATGTTTCTCTTCAGCCCTCGGGTGTGTACCAGGGGCCAATGTGCTACCAGCCCTAAGGGGCCAAATCCCTGGTCCCCTGGCAGCAATGTTCCTTAAGGGGCTAGTTTGCTGATTGCTCTCTCCCTTCATCTCTAGCAACAGTAACAGCATCCTATCGGCCCTCCCTTCCCCGCACACCGAGGGCTGCTGCTTCCCTTAGCTGTGTGAGATCAACCCTGTTTCACCCTCTGGCGTCCTGGCTGCAGACTGAACTGAGCCAGATGATAACACCAAGCAGCAGCCTGTTGATGGAATCATGTGACCGATCACCATCAGCTGTCCTGATGCGGCCTCCATCCCTGCAGGATCTGAGCATTTATCCTCATGGCAGCCCTGTGTGGTGGGGTATCCCCGTTGGAGATGGGGAACAAAGGCGCAGAGAGACGAAGCAATCTGCCCAAGGTCACACAGGCAGCTGTGGTGCAGCAAAAAAATTGACCTTGTGTGTCCCAAGCTAGCATCCTGCCTCTCCATTCCTGCACCTTTCCATTACACTGACTTTCCTGTTTGACTCTGGGGCAGAGCGCACGTCAGGGAAAGCAAGTTCCAGTCTCCTGCCTAGAGCTGCATGGTAGCCTACCATCCCCAAGGCTTGGTGGTGCTGCTCTAGCTGAGCAGTCATGCCCCATGTCCTGACGATTCCTTACCCAGAAATATCCCGGTGGAGTAGCCCCTGGCTCCTGGTCTCTCAGTCTCATCAGACTGGAGTGGGAAACACACCCCATTCCTCCCGTAGTAGTCCCCGAAGGACTCCTTGCACCAGAAGGGGACGAGGGTGAGAGAAAAGCCCAACAGCCAGATGACGACCAGCATGGAGAGAGTCTGCTTCTTGCCCACCCTGTAATGGCTGAATGGGAAGACGATGCAGAGGTACTTCTCCAGGGTCATGTACGTCAGCAGCAGGACGGATACCTCCGAGGACAGCATAGCCAGGCTGCCCACCAGCTGGCACTGGATGCTCGCCATCCACAAGTGGGCATGCTTGTTGTACTCGCCGGAGAACTTGAGATCAAAGGCTCCAATGAAGAAGAGATAGATTCCCATCAGACAGTCTGCACCTGGGACAGACACAATGGTGGAGCATCAACCCACGAGGGTAACCCTTGGCAACAGTCCCACGGGCACAATAAGCCCTTACAGAGCTGCTGTTAACAGAAGGCCAAATTTTGCCCTTGGTCGGATGCATGCACGTGCGCGCACACACAGAGATACACACACACACACACTCTGTTGCCTAACATCATCCTAGCCAGCCCCTACATCCCCACCCCCGACTCACAGCAGAGCGATTTGATGGCCATGGTGTGCTGGCTGTTCTCCGTGACGACGAAGGACCTCATGAAGATGACAAAGAGGTTCCCAAAGCAGGTGACACATGCGATGACCCAGACAAAGACCCTGAGGATGATGTTGGCCAGGAGGTTCTCGAAGGAGGAGATGCCGTCAGTATTGGGCTTGCAGCTGCGCACGTGCGGAGAGTAGCTGCAATACTGGAACTTCTTAAAGTAACTGCCAGACAAAGAGATATGATCTGCGCTAGATCCATGCCCAGGACAGGGGCTCCGTTCCTAGAGGCTAACTTGGGAAGAGGCTTGCCTGCCTGGCACAGAAACTCATGCACTTCCCCCATTTCACCCGCTTTTACTCCTCCTTCCTCTCCCCGCCTCACCTCCCCGAAACATTCCCTACGCCTTCTCCTTCCATTTCCTGAGCCACGCTTTTCATGTCCTTGGAGCAGATTCAATTGAAATGGGTCATAACTGTCTAAACACCGAGGGAGATGTGGCAGCAGAGCGAGAGGAACAGGCCAGGAGCTGGGAACATGTCAGCAGAGCTCGCGATGAGGAAGTCTGCACAGCATCAAGGACTCTGCAAGGCTCTAGCCAGCAAATACAGTCCTCTAGGCTCAAAAGCACTGACTCCTCTCAGGATCAAGGATGGGGTTGAAAATCACAGGCCACCCCTTTAGGGGGAGTGATGGCTCTGCACCACCCATGGGACGATTTCCTTGTTTGGGATGCCCACGTTCGTACAGGATCACAACTGCCTTTTATCCCAAAATGCAAGGTCAACATGTAAGCAATTGCCCTCGCTGTGCATTCTGATCCCAGTTCAGCAACACACTTAAGCATCTGCAGATCTTTCAGCATGTGCCTAAGTGCTTTGTTGAATCACGTACTATGTAACGATGCATTTTAATCAATAACTATTCAGTACTTTAAACTAATGCGTACAGACTTTTCCCTCCAACTCAGGATCTTTATCAATGTACAACATTTCAAAACTAATCCATCATTAAACACTTTAAAATTCCATGAACAGGGATTCACATTTTATCAAAGGGTTATTTTATATAAATCCTGTCTTTTAAAACCTCATAAAAGTAATCCTATATCAGCTTAGCAAAACTTTGAATTTTAAAAGGATGACAAACTTCAAAGCAAGGCTCGTTCCTGGTCTAATTACACATAAAAAGGGGAGCAAACAATGTCCTTTTCTACTGCTCATTATTAACATTACCCAGGTTTTTAATCGAAACAGACCAATGACAGAAAGTGACATGTACAGTTATCTTGCATTGTTTAAATGCTTAAACATTTATAATTGGAGAAAACTAACTGCTTTTTTCTCTGCCAGAAAAGACAAAGCAGCTCTCAGCTGGTTGGTTAGTGAAATTTCCCAAGATGACAGTCCAGTTTATGTATCAATGCATCAGTCTTGTTCTTAAATCCCTATGCCCAAGGAGTGTGCCAAAAGGACCCCTCATTTGGGTTATTTAGCAGTTGTTTTTAGAGAAGTAAACAACAGCTTTATGCTATCTGGCCTGAAAATGTACCTTTTTCAGTTTCACTATCAACTATAATCTAACTTTATAACCTTCACAGGTACACATCTTTACACAAACACACATACACACGCATTAATGCTTATGGGTAAAACACCTTTAAATATTGTGGCATTTGTGTGTCCCCAGACCCGGAACTTGTTTCGCCATCTCTCTTGGCACAGTTTGGACTGTTGCTGCTCTAAACTAAGCCTTGTTGGCTACGAGCCTCAAGAGGTCTTTCTGCCAGCTAGGGATTCCCAGAAAGCAGTATCTTGATCCTGGCACACTCTCTGTGTGGGTGGCATAGGAATATCTACCTGGGGAGATCCAGCTGTTTTCTGGGCATGGCAGAAGGACATATCGACGGAAGATTGAGCCCAGTTTAATTTTTCCTGGCACTAACTTCTACCATGGCAACAGAAGCTCCCACTCCCAATCCCTTTCCCCCTCCCAAGTACTTACATGTGAGACAGATTGGTGAGTTTCTGGAACATGCGGGTCTGGATGTTGGGGATCTCCAGACCTTCAACACTCCTGTAAAAATCAATGCAACAGGAGACACACACACTAGCTTGGCTCTCCCCCCGCCCTGAGGCAACAGGCTCCAGAGGCTTTCCGGGGAGGCAGAGCTATTCAGTGTCTGTGCTGCTGTTCACACTTACAGAGAGCGCAGGTGGGGAAGGCTGTCAAACTGGTCGGCAAAGATCTGCTTCAGGGGGTTGTAGGAAATATTCCTGCAAACAGAAAAAGCAGAGTCTGTCTTCTCAGAAACTCCCCACAATACTTGAAAGCAGAGATCTCCCCGGAGCTGCCCGGAGAGACGATCCTTGCTTACGTTAAGTAGAAATATGCTGAAATGTGAGTAGAGAGCAGTTGTGGGCCTAAATCTGGGCTTGACAGTAATAAAGCCTAGTAATATACAAGTGAAGTGAGACTATTCAGTGGCAAGTTAGAGATAAACTAGGACATAATCCCAGGTCATGTTGTTACACATTTTGGTTTTAACAAGTGGTTTAGCCAAAATGTGAATGTATTGGCAGCATGTTATCTGAATGGATAGCTAGTGGAGTGGCATTTACGCAGAGTATCAGAGGGGTAGCCATGTTAAAGCAACAAAGAGTCTTGTAGCACCTTATAGACTAACACAGGGGTAGGCAACCTATGGCATGTGTGCTGAAGGTGGCATGGGAGCTGATTTTCAGTGGCACTCACGCTGCCCAGGTCCTGGTCAACAATCCCAGGGGCTCTGCATTTTAATTTAATTTTCAATGAAGCTTCTTAAACATTTTAAAACCCTTATTTACTTTACACACAACAATAGTTTAGTTCTATATTATAGACTTCTAGAAAGGAACCTCCTAGAAACCTTAAAACTTATTACTGGCACGTGAAATCTTAAATCAGAGTGAATAAATGAAGACTCGGCACATCACCTCTGAAAGGTTGCCGACCCCTGGACTAACAGATCTTAGGGATCATGAGCTTTCGTGGGCTAAGACCCACTTCATCAGATGAATGAATTTACACAGATATTAATCAAGATGATGTTTAGTGTTAAATAGCCAACAGGAAAGTAAAAATATTTAATTATGGTAGCAGAAATATAGATATGGTAAAAGGGAGGCTTAATGCTAATTAATGAGGGGTGTTTGTGTAATTAAACATAATAAAAGGGTAGTGCGCTGCTTTTAGGTTAGCACGCTCATCCACCATCAAGGTACTGTCAGAGAAAGGATTCTATGCCTCTTCTTCTCATACAGGGCGTGAGCACCCCCAATGCACCAGTTCATCTGGGACTGTGGGGACCACTGCAGTGTGAGGTTATAGTGTAATGGCTGTTGGCTTGAACTGATTCTTTTATGTTAATTCTATCCCCCATCGGGAACTCACAGGTCTCCACTAAATCTGTAACTGCCCTGGAGGCTCGAACCTGAATGTGTTCAGTCTGGTTCTATTCCTTAGCTGCAAATGATTAACTGGGAACACATAAACCAAGGCCACACCAGGAGCAAACCCATGGCAGACTTCCCCCTGGCCGCAGACTCCCCTTGAAACAGTAACACGCCCGCTGTTACGTACTGGCTCGACTGGCATGGTCAATATAGGGAGACCACCTACAAGTCTGAGGGAATGCACTGTGGGGACTGATGAACAGCACTAGCTAAGAGCTGAGTACTATTATTATTGTTCCTCTGCAGAAGCTGCCAGAACAGGGGCAAGCAGTGCTGTGGGTCCAGACCACTGTTTTCTTTCAATTAGGCCAACAAACAACTGACAGCTATTGTGAGTGTCACTTATCTGGGCTGGATGTGACCCGATGACTCAGGAGCAAAAGGTTGGTTAGCCCCCGTGACCAAGGCCGTCCCTAGCTATTCTGGGGCCATATGCAGCCCCCCTGTAGGGCTGTTTGTGGGGACCCAGGCCTCCGTGGAAGGGGGAGGGCTGGCCCCAAGCCTCCAAAGGGAGGGGAGTAGCTTGGGGGGGCCTGGGGGAACCGCCCCCCAGCATTCACCGATGGGGCTGGGCTGCTGCATTTCCCGCTGCTGGTGAGTGCGTGCCTGGCACCCCTCATGGACAGCTGGCTGCCTATGCCGCTCTCTGTGGTACCCTTTGAAATCTCTTTATAGTAACCACTGCCGGAGTGTCGGCTCAGATTAAGGCTTGGGGAGCTCCAGTACAGTACTCACAGCTGCTGGAGGTCATGCAGGTTACTGAACAAAGACGATGGAAGTTTCTCCAGTCTATTGTAAGACAGGTCACTGCAAACAGAAGCAAGATTTCAGACAGTTGGTTGTTGGGATTCAGCGGGGGGGGCAGGGGAGGGGGTGATATGCACACATCATAAAACTGCTCCAACAGGATAGTACAGGGATCAGCAACGTTGGCACGCGGGGCTGCAGGGTAAGTACCCGTAGTGGGTCCCGCCGCTTTGTTTACCTGCCGTTTCGCTGACTACGGCTCCCACTGGCCGCGGTTCACCGTCCCGGTCCAATGGGGGCTGCAGGAAGTGGTGGCCAGCACTGCGCCGCTTCCCACAACCCCCATTGGACTGGGACAGTGAACTGTGGCTGGTGGGAGTCGGCGAAACGGCAGGTAAACAAAGTGGCGGGATCCGCTAAGGGTGCTTACCCTGAGGTCCCGCGTGCCAACATTGCCTATCCCTGGGATAGTAAATGATAGTCCCAAGAATGGCTCAGAGCTGGAGTAACTAGACCATTGCAGGTCTGTGCAAGTTAAGCTGCCTGCCGAGCTCTGTGTAGGTGGGTGGGATTGGGGGCAGGTGAAGCATAACAGAAGGCATGCAGATGAGGAGCTTGGCGGAGCTAAGGGGGAGCCCAGGACTGGAACAGCAGGCAGTGCTGCTGGTTAGGCCTGCGATGCATTAGAACATAACATAACAATGGTCATCCCGGGTCAGACCAATGGTCCTCCTAGCCCAGTATTCTGTCGTCCAGCTGGCCAGTGCCAGACTGTTCAGAGGGACTAAACAGAACAGGGAAATGAGCAAGTGATCCATCCTGTGTCACACAGTCCCCTCTTTTGACAGAGACTTAATGACACCCAGAGCATGGGGTTGCCTCACTGACCATGTTAGCTAATAGCCATTGATGGACCTGTTCTCCATGAACTTATCTAATTCTTTTTTTTTTTTTTCACCCAGTTATATGTTGGGATTCCCTGGCAATAAGTCCCACAGGCTGGCTGGGTGCTGTGTGAAGAAATACTTCCTTATGTTTGTTCTAAACCTGCTGCCTATTCATTTAATTGGGTGATCCTGGTGCTTGTGTTATGTGAAGGAGTAAATAATACTTCCATAGTCACTTTCTCTACACCAGGGGTGGGCAAACGTTTTGGCCTGAGGACCACACTGGGGTGGGGAAATTGCTTGCAGGGCCATGACTATATGGCTGGGGCAGGGGGTTGGGGTGCGGGAGGAAGTGTGGGGTATGGGAGGGGGTGCGGTGTGCAGGAAGGGGCTCAGGGAAGGGGGTTGGGGTGCACAGTGCGGGAGGGGGTTCAGGGCAGTGGTGCAGGGAGGGGTTCAAGGTACAGCAGGGCACTCAGGACAGAGGGTTGGGACATAGGAGGGGTGTGGGATGTACAAGGGGGCTCAGGGAAGGGGTTTGGGGTGCACAGTGCAGGAGATGCTCAGGGCAGTGGTGCAGGGAGGGGTGCAAGGTGCGGCAGGGAGCTCAGGGCAGGGGGTTGGGGTATGGGCTGCAGGATGGGCTTGGGGTGTGGGCTCCGGTCCGGCGCTACTTACCTACCTGCCTGTCTTGGTCTTGGCCCAGGCCCCGGCCCCGGCCCCAGCCCCACCCCGCTCCGCCCCGGGAAGCATCTGGCACCATGTCCCTGCCGGCCCTGGGGGAAGGGGAGCAGAGGGCTTCACACTCCTGTGGGTACCGCCCTTGAAGCTCCTATTGGCCACGTTCCCTGTTCCCGGCCAATGGGAGCTTCGGGAGGTATTCACAGGCAAGAGCAGCGCACGGAGCCCTCTGCTCCCCCTCCGTCAGGGGCGGCAGGGACTTGTGCTGGCCGCTTGCCGGAGCAGAGTGGGGTCCACAGCACCACAGGGGTGGCAAATCTGCGAGCCGGATCCAGAGCCCTGACAGGCTGGATCTGGCCCATGGGCCGTAGTTTGCCCACCCCTGCTCTAAACCATTCATGATTTTATAGAACTTTACCATATCCCCCCGCACCCCTTTAGTTGTTTCTTTTCTAAGTTGAAAAGTCCCAGTCTTTTTAATCTCTCCTCATATGGAAGTTGTTCCAAACCCCTCATTGTTTTTGTTGCCCCTCAATGTATTTTTTCCAAAGTCTTTCCAATATATTTTTTGGGATGGGGTGATCAGCACTGCATGCAGTATTCTAGGTGTGGGAGTACAATGGATTTATATAGGGGCATTATGATATTTTCTGTCTTATTATCTATCCCTTTCCTAATGGGTACTAGCATTCTGTTGACTTTTTTGACTGCTGCTGCACATCGAGCAGATGTTTTTAGAGAATTATCCACTATAAGATCTCTTTCTTGAGAGGTAGCAGCTAATTTAGACCCCATGGTTTTGTATGTACAGTTGGGATTATGTTTCCCAATGCACCCTACTTTGCACTTATCACCACTGAATTTCGTCAGCCAGTTTTGTGAGATCCCTTTGGAACTCTTCATAGACTTAACCATCTTGAGTAATTTTATATCATCTGCAAACTTTATACTCATTTTCCAGTTCATTTATGAATATGCTAATATTACTCAGCCTGTGTGGGGCACAGGACAGGAACAGGCAAGGCTGTTGCAAAACTGGAAGAAGGGGAAGCTTGGACCCACCTAACAGCACTATATCCAGCAACATCAGTGTTCCACTGTCATAACCTCTACATCTATTTGATGCTTATTTAAAGCTACCTGTAGGTGAAGCAGCCATGCACATCAAGTGTCAGGGAATTATTCACCAAGGGAAGATGAATAGATCCTCCCACAGGAGCATGAGCAAAGGATCACAACCACAGCAGTGACACAATCACAATCACCACTGACAGGCCGTTGACCAAGGGAGTGGGGGAGGGGCGCTGCATCTAGGCAAATCAACAGCGAAACTTACAGCTCCACCAGTCTGTTCAGTTTGGAAAACGCCCCTTCCTGGATCCATTTGATCCTGTTATTGCGCAGAATCCTGGCGGAGGAGAGAGAAGCTCTGGTGAAAAGCAGCCTTTCATTTCTTGGTTACTTCCGGGGACGCGGATGACCTGAGAACTGAGCATGGCACAAAGGAGATCGTAACGCTGGAATTCTGAGAGGCTTGCTTGAGGCCACGCACCCAGGCCTGCTCTGTTCCTGAATCCTTAAAGAGTGCGTGATTACTGCTCAACTTGTGACAGTCCCACTGATAAACTCGCATGGCCTCAAATGCCACATCCAAACACTTCTATTTGGGGAAGAGCCGCTCCAGGGTTAAACTGTGGGGTTCAGGGACAATTCACAACTAAAGGATTGGATGAGTCCATAAGAATCTGTCAGAGCCTCAAACCTGAGGCCCTGTCAGAGACCATTTGGGTAGCCAGAGTGAGAGAGAGAGGGAAATGCAATGAGTGTGAACCAAACAGAGCCGACAGGGCAACTCAGCACTACTCCAAGCTGAGCTTACGAGCTGAATTATAGAGCTCGGCTCCCCAGGCTGGGAGCTGTGTCATAGGAGGTCCTGCCCTGGATGTAGTTTGCTCATGACCAGTGTGTGGGTCTGTTTATTGTCTATGGAAGTTATTTTCCAGCCCAGGCTGCGGCTGCCCTAATTGAATACCCACCCATGAGAATTGGATGGAAATGCTGCATTGGGCGAGGCTCCCGTCCTTGCCAGACGTTTAATCTAGGAATGAGTGACCCACCGCTGAGTTACCAGATCCCCAGACCACAGCGAGGCTGGCACAGTCGCACAGAGAAGGCAGCGTGAGGGAAGGAGGGCTGAGGAGGTTTTTCCCGCTGTCCCACACCACCCCGTGTATTAGCCTCTTGTCTGTTTCATCTCCTCATAAAGCTGTCACTCGTGCTGGTGTCATTGGCAGGGCGTTTATGCCTCCTGTCTTGCCCCGGCTTATGTTTCCATGGAACTGACAAAACTGTTCTTAGAAACACATTCCTGATCAAAGCCAAAAGTGCTTGGTTGCTTGGTTGAAGGAAGCAGTGAATTGTGGGGAGGGAGACACTCACTTGCCTCCCATCTTTGGCAGCCTGGGGGAGTTCTTGGTACGGGAACACAGGGCTCGGCATCTTGGGCTGAAATGGCTAGCGGCCTCCTCTGTGAGCCGTACAGGCTGTGTCAAAGAGCAGTACCCAGTCTTCTGCACCTGAAAATAGGTCCTCCCAAAGCATTCGTTCCTTTGAGAAGGTACCAAGGGAGGAGCTGAGGGTGGATCATTGCAACAGCCCCAGGAAATCACTGGCAAATACAAACGAGTCAGCAGTCTGCAGTCCAGCCTCTCTGGGACACAGGCACAAGTCTCCACCTCAGTCCATTGGTTAATGGCTGCTCACTTCTTACTTGCCCTGGGAGTAATAAGTGCCGGCAGTGCCCACAAATGGGCTATGGAGGGCAGGGAAATATGAAATGCCCTGCTCCAAGGCTGCATGCCAAAGACAGGCTGCGGCCCAGCAAGGAAAGTGAAGTGCTGGAAGGCTGCTACTTCAGTGGAGACTGTACCGCTCCCTGCTTTGCGGTTCCCACACTGCATGCATGCTATAAAGCCATCAGGCTCATGTGTCTACACTGCAAGCAAACCCTCCTGGCTGGTCTGTTTCAGGGGCCGGCAAAGCCAGGCTAAGGGGCTGTTTAATTGCAGTGTTGATATTCAGGCTCTTCTTGGACCTTCCCACTAGGATCCTAGAGACCATGCACTGGCCTGAATGGCTACACTGCAATTAACAGCCCCGTAGCCTGAACCATGTGAGCCCAAGTCAGCTGGCATGGGTCAGCCCAGGTGTCTAGTTGCTGTGTAGCCATTCCCTCTACGCCAGGGAGCTGAACCCCAGCTCTAGAGGGGGCAGGTGCACACAGGGGCAGGGTCTGGGAACCACACACAGGGAGAGCAGGGACTCTGATGAGGCAGAACTCCTGGGTACTGGCTTCTGGAATGTGCCACCAATACTCCCATCAACTGCAAGGTTGTTCCCAGAGGATCTGGGAAAGCTCAGAATTATAAGGTTTCATAGAAACATTGGGCTGGTGGGACCTTGAGAGCTCATGTCGTCCAGTCCCCTGTGTTGCGGCATTTGGAAACACCTGGGATCACTCCGAAAAATGAGGCTGAGCTGCATCAATTGGAATGTTTCCTTGCCTTGCCTACAAAAAAATGCCTTTGGAAATTAGCTCTGTGATAGCTCAGGCTGTGGCAGAGCCCAAGTGGCGCGGCTGTGTTTCAGCTGAGATAACTGGCACTGTTATTATGCCATTTAACAGTGTTTTACACACTGCAGTGCTTGACTACTGCTCAGGACTGCTTGACATGTGTTGCACACGCAGACCGAGGCGGTACCTGGTTTGTGTGTACCCCATCACAACCGCAGCTCACACACCGCATGCTGGCTGTGCTACTGCAGGCCTAACCACTTCTAAAACTCAGGGCAACATTGGCCCATGTGGGTGCCTCAAGTTAATTAACATAAACTAATTAAAAGTGGGCTGATTTTTTCAGAGCACCTGCAGTGCTCAGTGACAGAAGCCGCTCAGCACTTCGGAAATGTTGCCTCAGGCCTATACTGCCCCTTTGTCTGAGGCGCTCAAAGTGTTTTGCAAACCTTCACGAGTGAAGAGCAAACATTCCCCTGTTCATTAGACCAGGTGACCTAATGGGCCTTTGCCATCTCCAATAGCCAGGGCTCTCTGATTCATTATTTAAGCCCCCCCAAATCCCTTGCTAGGTGAGTGAGTAACTGGGTGAGTCAAGCTAAAAGCAACAGGACTTACTTGGAGAAGATACCATTGTTAACACAGCATCATAACTATGCTTGGGGAGGGGGGGACATCTTCCTACATCCATACAGGAGTGGATCCTGCCAAAGCCACTATCAGCCACTGTTTGGATAAGCCTGGATTTTACTCACCTACGCCAATCTGAGAGCTTTGGGAACGGATCCAGTGATGCATTCCCAGTGCCCTGGCTGCTAATCACCCCTCACTTTGGGAGGAGAGGCTGGACTGCACATTCCATTCCTTCCTCTCATGCCACTGTCCCATGGACAATTTGTAGCTTGTATATATGAATAACATATACATGGCATGCAAGTTTATTACCCTTATTGTGCAGGGCTCCAGAGAATGAGCCTTCTGGGAAATATATCAACATCATGTTTAGGAAGAATAGACCCTAGGACGGGGCTGCATCGTCTCTGAGAGAATTCCTTGGCTTCGTGAGCTCCTGGAAAGCACCAGCACTAAAGCTTGACGCTGAATATGAACACTGCAGGCCCGATACAAAATTGACCAAAAATAGGCTTTAGGGATGAGGGTCAAAAAAAGAACTGGCAGCTGTTGACCAGGCTGAGAACTTTATATTGTTCTTTAAAAGATGAATGTAAAAGGGATTTTAGGGCTAGTGACACGTTCTAGGTGGAGAGCCAATCGCTTTACCCACACAGCAGCTATGGCGTGGGCAGCAGAAAGGTGAGCTGTCTCCACATACCCTGCTCTGCTTAGCCCTGCATCCAAGGGTACTAGCTCATGCTCCATGGTTTGTGACGTGTTATCCAGACACTGGCCTGTCACTCACCAGCTCATGTCACATTGGTCACCAAATGTCCATCACTGGCTTTTGCTCATTACTAACCTGAGCAGCTGTCAAAGCAGTGAACTATAGGTGAAATCTCTGGACCCCATTAACAAGTATAAATGCAGCTGGACAACTGATATTTAAAATCCCACGAAATTGTCACTATTGTTGCTGTTTATAAACACAGGTCGTGTGCCATAAAATGGCTTCAAGATGCCAGATCTGCAGTAGGGACAACGCGGCCTTGCTTCGTTGAAGTAATTGGAACTGCACTGAGAACCTGGCCTAGTGTTACACCCAATTCATAGTGTCATTTCCAGTGGCTGTATATGCCTGCCCCAGCTGACAGATGGGCCCCCGGTGATTTCCCCTGGGCAGATGAGGGTTGAAGGTGTGACTCCATGGCCACGCTAGATCCCATTTCCCCCTCCCCACAACACACACAGCCTTAGTGTATGGCCGGTAGAAGGTTGGTACTCACAGAACAGTGAAGGTGCTGCATTCCTGGAACACCGAGCTCCTCAGCTCACAGATCTGGTTTCCTTCCAGCTCCCTAGAGAAAGAGCAGTAACTGGGTTTCCTTGGATAGAAATCCTTCACCTTACTGATCCCCCACCCCAACCTAGCTGTCCTCGGCCAGACAAATAGTTGTTTCCCCCTGGACAGAAGGGAGCCTATTTCGATGCCACCCATGAGAGCAGAGCTCTTGACCCCAGCTGCCTGGCAAAGATCATCATCTCCGGCCCTGCTTTCCGTGTCCCTGTTAAAAACTCCGCTATTCCCTTGTCTCTGAGGCTCACGACCTCCCTTTCCTCTTTGTTTCCTTTCTCTGATCCAGGCTCTCACAGGGCCTTTCACTTCTTCCTCTCTAACAGCCACCCTTTCTCCCCCTCCCCTCTGTTAACACATCTTTGCTTGTCTCTCCCTGCTGCAGCTGTCTCCTTTCTGTCTGTCTTGCCCCGCCCGTCCAGTCCAGCCAAATCACCTCAAGCTAACCCCTGCTCTGACCGGGCCTACCCCGCTGCCCTGCAGAATGCCAAGAGAGACAGAGCTGCTTCTCCCCTCCTCTAGCCAGCACTGGGAGTACCCCCACCCAACCTGCACACAAGAATGCCACTGGCAGGGATGGCTGAGGGGGCCTGTGCATTACTCTGGCTAACCCAATGCCACCGCCTTGCCGAATCACACACCAGATCTCCACGCCAGGGCAGGTACTCACAGCCAGCTGAGTTTTGGCATCTCTTCACATATGGAGGCATTGGGCAAGCTATTCAGGGAGTTGTTCAGCATGTACCTGGTTGGGAAGCAATAAGGAAATCTATATTAATGCCTAGTACATGTGCCTCGTACACAGGGGAGGATTGGCACTGCATTCCTGGAACAATCACTAATGCCTCTGAGCCTGCAATGCAGTTCCCCATCTATGCTGAGTACAGTACATGCACCATTTCACTAGGCCTGTCCTCGCAGTCTGTCTGTCATAGACAGCTCTCCAATGGCTCCACCCCTCTCTAGGCGTCACACCCCTCTCTGTCTAGAGAAGACAGATCATTGAGCCAGTCCATTGCACAGATATTAGTGGTTGCTGTTAGTTTCACTCATTTTCTTTAGGGCACTGACACAGATAACCACAATTTATAGATAAGCTTATCCTCAGCCAAAGCTGAACTGCAAACATTGCAGAATAGGGTGCCTGGGGAAATCATGGCATATGATCATGTAATGACAGACCGTATCCTAATGCATGCATATAAGAGGGCCAAAATCAGGTTGCACAGGCAACCTACAGCAACTGCAAAGAAAAGTCTGCTCAGTCTGTGTGGCCCTGACTGGAGCAGGCTTGCTGCAGACCACAGCTTCAGAGATTGTAGCTCCCTAACTCTAGCAAGGCTCTACAAGCACGTGGGAACTTAGATTTTTTCAGTGGTTTATAACTTGGCCAAATGTGGGTAGTTTTTCCCAAGAACAATGAAAGACACATCCCTGCCAAATGTCAAGTCGCTGCTCCAGGGCATGGACGTGCAAGACCATTTCAACTCAAAAAATAATCCTACAACCATTTTAACATAGCAAAACAAAGCATTGCCCAATAATCTTGTTCTGCTTAATGGCTGACCCATTTTTGCTGAAATGTCCTAAAAACATTCAGCCTGAGGCACATGCCTGGCATGGAAAATTTCAGACAAACAATTAAAGTTTGGCAAAGTTGTAAGAAAATGAAAACAGGCCCATAGACTGTCAAGTGTTGGGCACCGTTATGTAAAGGTGGCACTAGCAGCTTTGCCTATAATTAAATGCCAGACATTGAGGTCTTTAATCAGGCAACACTCCCAGTGGAGATTTTTCAGTGTTAGGACAGAATAATAGCAGTAAGATTTGGCTTTAAATACAGTGCAGCCAGGGAGAGGAATGGTATAGATCACTGTTTCTCAACTGGTGAGTTACAAGCATCGTAGAGAGGGAGTCACTCAAAATGACAATCAGGGGAGGAGGGGACGTGCAAAGCATTGAACCTTTCATTACTATCTAAAGCAAAGAAAATTCTGCTTTCCCTATTCCCACTCCCTTTTCCTTCAAGGTAACATGTTCTGTCAACCTCTTGAAACATACACATAAATTTTACAACTTTAGCATTATAGTTGATAATTTTTTTCACTTTTATTTTTATAGTAAATGTAATGAGGGCATGAAAAATGTTCACTTTAAGTAAGAGATCACCAGCCTGAAGTGGCTGAGAAACATTGGCCTAGGGGATGGGAATGAAAAATGCAGCATCAAGGACATTATGGAAGTGGGACCCGCATAGAGGCCTTGCTCCAGACTTACAGAAAGTACAGAGATTTCAACCCCACAAAAGTCGCTGGGAGGATCTTGGCAATTCTGTTGTTATCCAGCATTCTGGAATGAGAAGAGGGAAAGGAGGTACCCAGAAGAACAGACGTTAGATGGAGCAGTAACTCCATAGGAACAAAGTTGGTGCTCTGCTAGGTTAGGAAGGAGAGACCATCTCACAGGCTTACATTTCATTCTTAATTGTCCCTGAGGGACGTGGTTTTTTCCCTTTCTCCCTGACAGCAGAAATTCAAGTAACATAAGCTTCCTCCTTGCCTTCACTGCCTGATCCCTCTCCCATCCATCTTTGCCACCCACCCGAGCCAAAGGAGATGAGTCCATAGACCACCCTTTTGAATTTCCACCCAGAGCATTCTGGCTGATGTGCTTGCTCCGAGTTCAGAATCTGGCTTCTTTCAGAATTGGGGGCTGCTGGATTTTTTTACTTTGCTACAAAAATAAACGATAAATTAAAAGTCCACTTGGTGAATTTGAGATTTAAGGGCAAGTCTGGCTCCCCCAAAGATTTTGTGGCTGATTGGACCACTCTGAGTGAGCTACTCCTCGAGTTTTTTTCTAGGCTGGCTATGAGGACGGGACTCTGGAGGGTTGGAATCCTGGTAAATTCTCTCAGGCTGAGTTAAGCTCAGTAAGGCAGCCATCTTGCAAAGCAGACATTATTGTTGCATTTCGTTGCCTGTACAGGGGTCACTAGAGAAGAGGAACAATAATGTCTGCTTTGCAAGATGGCTGCCTTACTGAGCTTAGTTTAGCCTGGAGAGAGAACCCCTCAGCCCTTCAGAGTCTCATCCTCATAATTTGCCACATGATCGACCAAACTCTCCCTTAAATAGCCTAGAAAAAAACTGAGGAGCAGCTCACTCAGTGTGGTCCAGGGTGCTAATCTACTACCAAATCTGTGTGGGGAGCCAGACTGGCATACGCACATGCATATGCACACACCCTGCCGTGTCTGATCAGACCAGTATTCTGTCTCCATTAGCAACCAGCAGTGGATGCTTCAGAAGGTGCAAGAAACCCCATTGTGGGCAATTACGGAGTAACCTGCCCAGAGAGAATGTTTCTTCCTAACCCCATAGGTTACCAGTTGACTTATACCCTGTTGCAGGAGGGTTTATATCACTGATATGCTTCACCCCGTCCAATATCACTGTGATGTTCTCCTTATCCATATAGAGGTCTAATCCACGGAGGGATCTTCCTGAGCTTTTGGTCTTAACTTGTGGTGTGGGGAGAGACAACTGCCCAGCTAATGAATCCCACCATCCCTGATATTCAGGCAAACCTGGCCTTAAATTCTATTCCATCCCCTTACTCCTCATTGGACCCTGGTGGGTCACCCAATGGAAAGAGGCACTTACAGCCATTCAAGATGATGCAGATCCTGGAAGACTCGTGGCATCAGCTCAGTGATGTTATTGTGACTCAGAAACCTGGAATTGTTAAAGAGAAGAGCAGAGAAGTGACCTTGGATTGATGCTGTTGGTTAAACTAGTTTTTATTCATCATCCATTTCCCCCCAGCAGCTCCCCTAAGCCTTATTTTAGGGGTGTGAATGGGGACAGCCTCAAATTATCTGCATTTTGCAGGAGCAAGCCTGATTTGGAATGAATGATAGGGGGAGGGGAATGTGAGGGAGAAACATTTGTAAGAGCCAGAAGTCCTCCCTCCCCTAAAACACGGTGCTCTCATTTCAAACATTGCTCTTGCTGGGGATGGCGGGTACATGTTGTTCGGTCACATGTCTCCAGGGGTGCTGCTAGAACACGTGTGTTCAGATCACATTCGTTCAGTGCTAAGAGGGCTGAAACACGGACACTGTCAATAACCCCCTCTCCCCTGCGACCCGCAGCATGAAAACCTTTTACTCACAGCATTTTAAGCTTGGAAAGTCCAGCAAAAGCAAAGGGCAGTATTGTCTGGATTTCGTTGTGCTGTAAGAGGCTGTTTACAAACAGAACAGAAATATCTCAGGGTTAATAGGGTTTCCACAGTGCTCCCAGCTCCTCCTGGTCCCCAGGAATAAATCAAACCTGTATCACTTCTGCACAGAAGTACAGAGCACTAGCAGCCCTGCCCATCCCTCAGAGAGATCAGGACTAAGACATGAAACAGTCTCTGACACGGCAATGTACAGCACTCCCATCCCCAAAGGCCCAGGGAGTGAGAGACCAGCACTGGGAATGGATCAAGGGGAGCACTGGGAATGGACCATAGTGAAGGGGAAGATGCTTTTATGGATCAAAGTACAGGACTGGGAGTCAGGAACTGGGGACCTGGCCCTGCTAACAGATTTTCTGTGCAACTTTGGGAAAGTCACTTCCGCATTCTCTGCCTCGGTTTCCCCATCCAAGGAGCGTGAAGCTGAAAGAACAAATGCTTGGAAATCATTAAAGGCAGCTCTGAGCTCCTGGTGCAGTAGAGACAAGCCTGGTACTATTATTATTATTACAAGCAAGGGCACTAGGCTGGGATCCAACCTGAAAGAACAAAATCTGTTCTGAATGAGCTCAGATCATAAACCCACAGACATGTCAGGCTGGAAATATCTTGTTTACCCAAGTGAAATGAGTTGTAGAAAAGGTGCTGGAGTCTTCCAGAACAGAACTCTGTTTGCTCTTCTCCCCTCTGTCATTTAACAGTCACACTGGACTCTGAACCTCCCAGACCCCATGTTAGGTGAGCCACTTTAATTCCTCACCACCCCACTTAGCACATTATAATGGAAGCAGTGCAGCATGGGCCCATGATATCTCTGATAGATACCCACTGACTTTAATGGGCACTGGCTCAGGCCACATACGAAGAAGTAACACAAACATTGACAGAGCCAGCCAACCACAACCCAGTGATAACTAACTAAGGAAAACTTGTAAACAAGAGGTTACCCAACCCTCCCGCTTTCTCTGCTCCTCTGACTCTGAAGCCGAACGCTCAAGGGGTGTGATGGTAGATTATTAATATGAGAAAAGCTGCAAGCTCTGAGGATACAGGGACCTGCCAGGTTGAAGAAGTCAAGGGCATCATCTCTTGCCTAGCCAAAGCTGGCTGAGCAAAATATGGTCTTATTCTTTTAAATAAGAATTTGCTGACTCAGCAAATTTGCTACGCTTCCTCCCCTTCCCTCCACCCTTTTCGATGAGCCGGATGCTCTGAGGAGATGGCATTTATAGCTTCTCCAGACTTCTCTGTATGATAAACTGGTTGTCCCAGCGAGTGGATTTTATTAATCTTCAGATCCCCAGGGAGGGGTGGAAAAGAAAAATCAGGGCCCCCCTCGCTCACGTAGTGAACAATTCAGAAATGCAGGTCTCTTTACACCCACTAGCCTCCCCCAAGGTAAAGTCCCCTCTTCCTATCTTATCTGAGTAACGTGTGTGAGACGTGCGGCTCTCTGCTATCCATTACTGACCGCATTTGCCAGCCGCACTTCTTGAATTGCTGGCATCATTTCTGACACCTGAGGGTTTTGAGCTCCAACCCTTCACTCCCCTTCTCCCCCGCCCCAACTCCTGTGTGCAAATGGCATTTGCCTTCTCAGACTGAGTACTACTGAGTACTTGTTCTGCCATCTGCACATGCCGCTCAGATGTTATGAGCTCAAAAAGCTGCATGGCCCCAAATATTGGACATGTCATTTTTTTAGGCAAGGTTTACAGCCCCTTGCAGAGCTGTGTAATATCTGCAGCATATTCATCCTCAGGAGAAAGGTGCTAGAGAAATGCAAAGGGTCCGTTATTTAATCCAGCTAAAGACAACAACCCCAGTACAAACAAATGGATGGGAAATTCATTTAGTTTGATGTCAACATTTTCTTGCCTTCACAGCAAGCACTTTGCAGCTAGGCCTACCCTGGGGAATAAAGCCTGGGGCTTGGGCCAAGAGACTCACAATTTACCAGCCATCTCTCCAGCTATCCGTGGCTTAGACCTCTCTAGCCTGATTGGCACAGGACACCTGGCAGAAGCACCTCCAGCATTAGAATGCAGCCTCATAGGTTCGATCATAGAGGATTAGGGAAAAGCGGCGATTTGAGAAACTGGGGCATCCTAAATCTAAGAGATAAAGGTCTTCTTGTGATAATCCCAGACTCAGTTTGCTACAATAACAGGCACAAATTTATCTGCATTATAATCATCCCACATACTTTGGAACTAGCTTCCTCTGCAGCTTTACCACTAGGTGGCACTACCCCATTGATGACTGATACTATGCAGCACATCCAGACTGGCTAAAAACAGGAATCAGCAGGGCGAATTTCCCACTGGCTCCAATTTTGCAAAGAAAGAGGCACATTAACCCCATGGCGGTCCCTGTTACTCACAGCTTCGTTACGTTGGAGGAGACATAGGGGACAGTGTGCAAGTTCTGGCCGGTGCAGTCTATCGTCCTTCCCCTGCACTGGCATTTCTCTGGGACCCGGTCAAGCCCTGGAGGCAAGCACAAGGGAAACAGTGAGACTGGAGACAGACAGGATCTCAGTGTTTGGCTGGGCAGGTGAGCCGATAAAAGGAACCACTGGTGCACAGAAAGGGGTCAAGGCTGTCTGGATGTATCGAGGTCAAAAGGGCAGGGGACGGCAGACACACTCCTATGGAGCAATGCGGGAGCAGTGGAAGAGTGGAGGAGGGGATGAGAGGAGAGGGAGGGTGTGTGAAGGAAGAGCAGAGCAGAAGGGGAGAGATGCTTTCTTGAACTGCTCAGGTCTGCACATCTGGGCTGGGAATCTCGCAGGACCGGCCTTGGTTGGGGTATTTCAGCCCACCCAGGCCTGGAGAGAATCAAGTGGGAGTGAGGGAGGGTGAGTCGAACTCCTGAGCACAGCTCAGTCTGAATTTTGGGTACGGCTCCAATCTTACCAACTTCCCAGGATCCCGCCTTTAGGGCTGGATTCAAACTGCACAGGGTCACGAGGTAGCACCTTTGCAATGGAGGGGCAACCCTGCCTCACTCCAGAGGGAGAGTCGGGAGAGAGAGGGAAGATGAGAGGGGAAAGGAGGCAGAGAGAGCACAAAAGGGAAGGAAGGGTTGGGGGAGAGATAGGAGGACTTGGGAAGTAGCACGGGAAGAGACAGTAGAAGAGGAGGGAATAAAGAACCAGCCCCAGGAATGGAAATATTCACCACAGACTGAGGTCTCCTCTTTTTCAGTGGCTCTGCTGCCCTTGGTCTGCTGCATGGCATCCAAGATCTGTAGCCACCCGCTATTATCCACTAGAAAAGAGAAGGCAGAGGTCATGTGGGTTTGTCTGCCCCCTGCTTATAGCTGACTCACTCACTGCTCCTCCCCACACCCAGCCTCCCCAGGCTCGCTCACCCTACTCTGATTCCTGATCTTAGTGCTGAGAACCACGCGCTGCTTGCTCAAGAGACATTTACATCAGTGCTGGGCCTGAACCAAATGCCTGGATCAGAATACCCCTGAACGTGGAGGGAGGGAATTCAGAATCTGAACTGAAGCTGGGTCTTGTAGTTGGAGCCCATTTTTATAAGCCTTAGACCTCACTCCCCTGAAACATGGGGTGTTCAAACCCTGGATCCAGCTCCAAGGTTGGTGACTTCAGCCCCATCTCTAGTTTACATTGGCTCCTGCCCCTTTGACTTTCTTCTGTGTCCTGACAGGAGATTTCTCTTCTGTTGGGTCTTACATTCCTACATTTAAGGCTGGCGTGATCTCCATCTGACTACCCCTTATGGTGTCATTATTAGAAGGTCAGAGGAACTTGTGCTCTCCCAGAAAGAGGTTTATATCTTCAGGGATAGCTGCAAGGCAGCCAGGAAATCATAAATGACCCTTAAAGTCCACCCCTGTGTTCATGTTCCCAGAATCCCCTTGAATACATGGATAGTTCTGGATCTGGGATTTCCAGGTCCACATGGTTTATTAACTACAGGGTGTCTGGTGGGAAGAAGAAATGGAAAAAAGGGGCAGGCTGTGAGATTAGCTCATTACCACAGTTCTCTTCGTCGGCTCCGTTGTCACAGTCCTTCTCTCCGTTGCAGTGCAAGAGCTGGGGCAGACAGACAGACAGGTTGCCACAGGGGAACTGTCCCAAAGGGCAGGCATAGCTGTCCAGCCTGGAATGAACCAGAAGAGACTCTGCCAAAGGAAAGCAAGACAGTCAAAAAGCATCCTAGAACAGGCAAGTCCCCCATCCCTGCCTACGGACGGTTTAAGAACCACCTCTCCCCCTTGGCATACTAGTGATGATCTTGCCAGGAAATGGTAACCCACTACTGTATGGTACCCTGTTACTGCACATTAGCCCAGTCCCATCAGCCTGACTTATCAGTGGGATTCTATCAACACCAGTCCATCTGGACCATGCTCCTTGATTGTTCAGCTGTCTCCCAGTGCTTCGGCAGGGTCTGAGAACTGCACAGTGGAGACATGCCCTGACATTGTAAGAGCGTGAAGAGACGTCTCACCATAGCCAAGAGACATTTCCCCTCCTCCCTCTCAAATGAGAGAACAGGAAACAGAAGCAGTAGCAAATTCTGTGCCGCCATCCGACGATTCCATCTGGGACAGTGGAGGCATCTCAGAAAACGCTTGCAGAAAAATCCTCATTATGAAAAAGAATCTAGCACAGGTCAGCAGAGACGGCAAGACGTGTTCTGTGGCCGACACGAAAGACAGCCACAAAATCACCAGGACAATTAATGCTAATAGGTTCCGCCGCTGGATTATTGCTATTTACTGAGCACCATACAGCTTGCTGCTGGTTCTTGTGGGACAAAGCTCACAGTGGCACTGTTTGATACAGACACAGACATATGGTCTCCTCTTGTAACTTGGTGAATTAAGTTTTTAAATCCTCATCATCTGCTGGGTGAACGACCCTTGAAATGCCTGACAGGGGAGAGGTGAGGTTCAGGTGGGATTTGGTTGGTCTTTGAGGCTGAAGTCCCCTAGGGGGTTGGATCTCATGGGGACGGAGAAGGCACATTGAAGGGGATAAGGAGAGGGAGCCATGCTGTGGTTGCTCTCAGGCAGGAGGTCACTGTCCCTTCTACTCAAAAGCATCACACTGAAACCCACTTATGTTCCAAGGAGAAGTGAAATAACTCCTGCTGGGATAGACATCAGATCTCCAGGGCTGGCCACGTTACTTCCAGCCAGCACTGGGTCACTCTCTAATGGGATACAAAGGAATTGGAGATCTACTAGACTGTGAAATGGTGGCTGCTGCATCCTTGATGTCACTGAAAATCAGAGTGGAGAATAGACTGTAGGGGGCAACCATGCACTGGCCAGGGGGCTGGACTAGATGGGACCTCGGCAGAGGAGCAGGAGGTCGCTTGACTCACACTGACTGCTCCTCCAAGATGGCATCAACCCCAGGAAGAGGCGGAGAGGGAACCTCTGGTGTGGGGAGTGACAACTCGTTCTCTGGAGTGGTTCCAGGCAGCACAGCAGAGAGGCACCTTGGTGTACAGGCAAAGCTGGGAACAGAAGGTCTTTCCATGGATTTACATATGCCAAGGAAAGCAGAAGAGACTCAGGCATGTTATTAACTACAGTATAACAAACCAGCTCCATAGCCTTCTGGAAAAGCCACCCTCCCTGAGGTGTAGTTCACGCCCTGTGATCATTAGCATCAGTAATTTAAACCTCCACTTTGCTGAGCCCTTTCCGTCAGGCAGCCCAGAAACATCAGTCAGAGCTTCAAAGCATCCCAGCCACTCAGCTCTGTTCATTAATCGCCTACAATTAACTGTGTCCAAAGCACTCCTCAGATCAAGCAAAATGTTTCCACGCACTCGCCTTTGATCAGGGCCCGAGGAAGCTATCGCAGTTTATGGCTGTGACAAGACAGTGTCAACAGCCCCGATTTGTCATTCAGGGTTTTCTGCTGCTGCTCACATTCCCAGGATTAGTGGCTGACAGTCTGTGTTTATCACTGAAGACGTATCTATTAGCTCATTTCATAACGTGGGACAGTGAGTGTCATTTCTACCACTCACCGTTTCACTTGGCAATGGATGTGCTTTGGGTGGTTGGGTCATTCCTCCACTCCTCTCCCCCCACCCACTCCCCGAGTCCCAAGGATTCAAGCAGGCACATTTTAATGAGACGTTATGATCCCCAGAGGCGAGCTGTAACAAAGGAATGTGAAGACAGGACTGGTAGCAGGTTCAGGGGTAAGTGATGACCCACGGTATAAGTCAGCCTTGAAGCCGGCACTTAGTCTAAAGCAGTCCCTGCCCCAAGCACCTTGCGGTTTAGCTTCGACAGCTACAGTCCAAACAGTCAGAGGTGGGAGAGAGGCATCAGTCACAGTCAAAGTGGGCCCGTGATGGAAGGCAAGAGGAATGAGTTTTAAAGGGAAATCTGCGAGTCTCAAAGAGGAGCTGCAGGAGAAGTGAGAGACTGTTCCAAGTATAGGGGCATATGGCAATCTCTAGACGGGCAGTAGGATGCAATGGAAACACAGACTGCATGCAATGTGCTTGGAAAGCTGCCACAGCCGCAGGATAGCAGAGAGGGCGGCGACTCTTTCCTCCCTTCCAAGTTTCCCCCAGTTCACATGGCTTTATTCTGGTCAGTCACAGGGTTATCAGATTCCTAGGGGCTAACAGAACTTCTCCTACAGGTGGTGAGGGGAGTTCACAGACCACCAGAGTCACCACAATCCTGTTCACGGCACCCCACCTCTCTCCTTGTACCTCTTGGGGAGGATTGCAACCGGGTCTTGCAGCAGGAGCCACTGAACTCTTAGGCAGCAAAGATCCCAATTTCTTGCCATTGACCTTAGTGATCGGAGAAATGCAGAGAGTGTGTTAGGGCCACAGAATTTATTCTAATCAGGATGGGCCTTCCGTGAAGCACAGACATCTCTTTAGATGACCCATTTCTAGAGAGGTGCTCCAGAGGACAAGAAAAAGGAATGGATAGAACTCAAAGCGGTTTGCAGTGAACAGGCTACACTCTAGAAGCAGCCTCTGATTTACTACTCCAGTGGCTAACAGCAGGAAGCACACAATATGCACAATGACATTATTTATTGTGCAAAATAGCACCCAAGAGCTGCTATGCCCTGGACAGACACAGTCCCTGTCCTGAACAGTTTATAGTCTCCCAGTTTGTCTTGCCCAATGGCTCATACGCATGAATGCCCTCTCTTCACAGGCTGATAAGGCCTAGATTGGAAGTATTTTTCCACATTAGCTCAGCGTTTCAGCAGGTAACAATTGGTTGGAGCAGCAAAACAGCAAACCCTGGCCAGGTCTCCAGCTGTATATCTTCCACATGGGCCCTGAGGACCCGCTAGCCTTTTCTCAGATTTATTGACGCATCTGGGACATTTGTTCTAAGGGAAACAAAGGCCCAAAATGCCTGCAACACCCGCTGGAGCTAATCAACATGATTCAAAGTGTTTAAGAATTGGAGCAGCAATAGACTTTAAATCCATGAATCTTTCCCTAAAAACTGGAGCTTTCCCAAAAACCGCTGGAGAGAGCTATATCCATCCTAGGCCATAAAACTGATCTGAACAACATTTCTCACAGCTACAGCCCGCACTGGTCCTTCTTGCTGCATCTAAAGTTACAACACAGAGCTACTGGGGGACAAAGCTTCAACTTCCTAGAACTGTTCTAGGTGCAGCGGGGGCACTTCGGGCACCATCCAGCACCTGAGAATTAATTCATCAGCTAGGCTCAAACGGACCCCTCGCCCCGAGCTCTTTCTTTCCCATTTTGAAGGCAGCATCTGACGTTAGCTGGGGAGTATTCAGTATCACACGTCAATGTCTGGGCATCTCCAACAGCTGGGTCCGCTCTCCTTCTGTCAGAGCTGGAGGCACCTCAGGATTCTGTTCCAGGCTCTTTGACTGGGGTCAGCATCTCCTTTGCAGAGCTCTGAATATGTTGCTCACTTATTTAAAGTGAATGTATTTATTTAGGCCCATAACAGACATCAAGACGCGTGTATCCTGAGCTTCAGGCACCACGTCTGTCCCAAAAGCCTGGGGAGATAGATGGGTCTTGTACTCTGCCCTGAAAATCAGCAGGATCAAGCCATTTCAAGCAAGGAGTCCATTCCAAAGTGGAGGGCTCCTCACAGAGAACACTCTGCCATCAATCACCCACCTCTCTCCTACATCGAGGGGGCTCCAGCTTGAGCATTCCCAGTGCCATAGAAGGAGAGAGCTCCAGCATGCAGGTTCCAAGCTATTCAGGGGGACTTTGGAAGTAAACACACAATGCCGTAGAGTGCACCTGGAAGTCAACAGGTAGCAGCCAATGCTGACTCTAGAGCCCTTGTGCCATTGCAACAAAACAGAGCACCGTCGCAGTCCCCAGAAGTTTCCCGTGGAGGCCATGTTCCAGCAGTGTAGTCTGGAGGCGACAAAGACATGGCTTTTGGTAGCAAAGTCCATGTTAATAGCAACGATCACACGCTCCAGGCCAAATAAGGATGAAAAAGGCCATTTTGGTCACTGCAGTTCCACCAGTCTCTAACAGCAACTCTGGACCAACGTTCACCTCAGATGGCAAACTCTGACCACACCTGCAGACCCTCCTCGCAAAAGAAGGACTTCTCCTGACAATCAACTCCCACCACAGTTTTATCTGCATTGACTTCAGGCATGTAATTCTCATCCATGCCCTGGTCTCAGATGCTGGGCAAAGCTTTCAACAGCACTGATTGGTCAGATGAGCTGGATTTATAGCTGGGTGTCATCTCCATACAGAACCCCCTTAGCTCACATCTCCCCATCAGCCCTCCCAACCGCCCCAGATAGTCACTGAACAGGAGGGGAGGCAAGGTGGAACCCAGCCCCTTAGTGATTCTGAGCAATGGCTCATCACCAGCCAATGGGAACTTCCAGTAAGGAATGGAGAGAGTCACCAAGATCATCCTTGTCCGCTCCTGCCACTTTCTGCAGGAGTCTATAGTCTCTCTCAGTCGACAGTATCGGAGGTAGAACTAACAGGGCCAGTATGGCCATCTGCTCTTCACACAACATGGTGATGAAAATCTGCCGGACTGATAGCCCTGGAGACTGACGGTCCACAAAAGAAGTACAGCCCAGGTAGCAGCAGGGAAAGTGTCTCTCACCAGTGTGACCAGCGGGGTGAGAGGAGAGTTCAATCTCTGTGGTTCAGTCAGTCCATAACTTCTGCACTGAACATGCCTACAAGGGAACTGAGAAGTGCTAGCTGTGTTTTCAGTGATGCAGATGCCTGCCCACTGGGAGATGCGCCGAGACTCACCGTTTATTTCACAGAGGGGATGGTCTAGCTGTCCAAGCACAGAATTGGGCGCCTGAATTCCTGAGTCCTAGGCTTGCCTTTGACTTAGGGGAAATCATTTCTCTCCAGAAAGGGAGTAATAATATTTCCCTCCCCCACAGGCAGGCTATGAAGATTAATTTGCTAATGTTCAGTAAGGGCTTTGAAGTGAAAGGCTCCGTGACTTACTGACAATCCTCAAGCCTTCTCTGGTTCCTGATCCAGAAATGAATGTGAAGTGCTCTCCTAACACATTCTAATAGATCTTGAATTTCACATCCACAGAAATACACTGGAGGCACCCTGATCAACCCCAGCTTCCCACCAATAGTCACATTAGGATCCCTTTCAGTCCCTGCTAATGACACCTCTGTATTAATAATTGGCTGTGACCAGCTGGGAGGCTGGTGTCAATCTGAGTAGAAGGGAATAAAATTATTTGGGTTCCCTCATTTGAGAGCCTGAGATACACTCATGACTAGAACATTCAGAGAAGTTCCCATAGATTGAATCCAATCTTAATGCACCACAACGTTTCCCTTAAAATACAGTGAAGTGTATTGGATACAAAAAATACTATTAAAGAGCAACAGGAAAAAATGGAAGTGGTCGATTACATCCTTGTGCTCTTGGGGTTAAAACACTGCCATCAGGAGGTCTGGGCTGTACTCCCACCTCCACCAGGCTTGATCTCAACACATCTCCGAATAGCTGCCTGTTCACGTCTGTGGAAAGCTAGAGACAGCAAACAAACGTTTCAAAGGACGGTTTGCAGATGTGAGCTGCATTCAGGCAAACCACTGTCTGCTGGACAGGGCTCCAACCACAGCAAGGGTGGCTCCAGGTTATTTTCAGGTGAGTCAAACTGTGTAGCTCTCTCTCCTCTCTCTTATGCTCCATGCTGCACCTTTTGTTGCACTCTCCCTGTGTTGGGGGGACCAGGAGTTTTTCTGCAGGAGATGAACAGAGTTGCTGCCACAAATACCAGAGGGATTAATAATGGCCTGGGACGGGAGATGCTGACCATGAGGATCACTTGGCCATTTCTGCAAGAGTCAGGGCTTACCCCATCTCCCTGACCAAAATTTCTTCACTTACCAATTTTGTGCAGTGCACTGTGCTTCTGCTCCCTGCTGCTCACCACCCCAGAGGTGGCTGCATTTCTGTGGGCTCTTTGTAAATTGTTTTGACATCTTTGGGGATGACAGCGGCAAATATATTTATGCAAACCCAAGGTATGCCAAACAAATATGGAGATGTTGTGTACACATTCACAACCCATGAAAAGAACTTCAGCTCATGTTTCGCTGGAACTTTTAAAATATATCCCTCATCTTATACTCATTTTTGCAAGCTTTGTAATTTCGCTTCTGTTTTATTACTACATTATCTGAACTGGCTACAACAAATAGTTGTGTTAATTGTGTGTTTGGCACAACTTGTGCTCCAGGTGAGGTTGGAGTACATTTATTAAGTGTTTCACTGTGCAGAAGAAGCTTGAAAACATACAGATCGATACCTCATGAAACAGCATGACTGTGCCTCAGCTCGCTCTCTCTCTGTCTCCATGAATGAAGCAAATCTGTGTGTCACCTCTAGTCTGATGAGTTGGACAAAGAATCTTTTCTCTTCTTATAATACAGCAGATGTAAAACAAACAGATGACGCAAAAGTCAATGGATGAGTGGGGCAAGCATATTGTGTATGTGCTAAAGGTCGTATTTTTCTTTTCATAGTACTAGAAGATCAGAGATTCCTAAAGACTCAAAGATTCAAGATATCATCTCACCTTCTCTCTTGTTCTATAAAACACACTGATATTGTCTAGAAAACCTTCTCTGTCTCTGTCCCTCTCTCTCTCGTCATGCCCTCCTGTACAAAAGAATGGCTAGCAGTAAAGGTTTAATTTTTTAAGGACGTTCCCTACCCTTAAATACAGAGGGGGACAATAATAGGATGTGATTACTAGTATAGGACCCAATGCTAGAACTCAAATAGGCATATAGGCCCAGGAATTTCAATTCTTATATGGTGCTTACATACCAAGGTGTTAGTCACCCTGTGAATACCATAGATAAGATTATAGACACAGACTTCCTGTATGCACTTGGGCAAGTCACTTAACCTTTCTGTGCTTCAGTTCTCCATCTGTAAAAATAGGGATAATAGCACTTCTCTGTCACACAGGGCCAGTGTGAGCATAAATGCATTAAAGATTGTGAGGCACTCTGATACTATAGTAATGAGGCCATATAAGTACCTAAGATAGACATGATGTGTAATATCCTGAAATCACCAGGTGGACTGAGCTATTAAGGACAATCTTATAAACTCTGTTGCTCTCACTGTACAGGTAGTTAGATCTTGGTGAAATGTTCAGTTTTAGGTGTGGAGAAGTTCTTTCCATATGCCGAATAGACCACCAGTAAATTTTAATTCTTGCCTGAATCTCTCTGATTTGAATAGTTTCTAGGTAAACAGCTGCTGCCTTCAGGAAAACAAGCACATATATTGCATTGTGAGTTAAATTATTTGTGTGCAACACTCAAATTGTCTGGAACACTATCTTACTCTGGGACATATCTTTGACAGTGACAATCTACTTCATGTACCTCAGATGCTGCTTGTGTGAACAGGCCAGATTAACAGACTTCACACTGGGCTGAGCAGCGGCCACAATTTTGGTGGGAGGGGGAAATAAATGCAATCCATCATTGCTGCTGAAGCTAAAAGTTTTAAATCAGCTGGAAAGAAAGTTTGAGCAGATAGGTGTGAGGTCTCTGGAATATAGTCACAGAAATGGTTTTATATTGTAAAATGAGGAAACTCCCCCCAAAAGTCAAAGCTGTTAATCAAAGTTCTTCAAGAAACTATAGCCTCACCGTTGACAGTGCAACATGCAGGTCAATCTTGAAAAACTCAAGAAGATAGTAACAATAAATAAGAAACAGCTTTGTTAAATTTACGTGTCAAATGGGGAATATTGCAAGAAGCTATTGCAAGACACAAAACAACACGTGTCAAAGAATTGACTAAGGCAGACCCAAGTTTAGACTGCTCCCTTAATTTTCTGCAGCATCTTCCCATTTGCAGAGTTGGAACCTGGAAGAAAATTAAATGTAAGTCAGGTGAGAATGTAAGGGTCTCTTTCTAGTGGCTCTGGTGTGTTTGTGTTTTTCATCAAAAGAGTTTTATTTATTAAAAATATTTGATGTTGGCAGATCAGAGGCAATAATAAACGTCAGTGCAAAATTAAATAAAAACAAGATGTTGTGTCTCCCCTTCACTTACGTCGGAATACTCTTATGAGCGAGACAAGTGGGATTTGGCCTTATATATAGGGTGACATTTGTGTGTGGCCCCTCCAGGAGGCACAGAACACACAAGCTCTGTCCCGGGGACCCCCAAGTGCTCTCTCAGAATTTTGGGCTGGTAGGGGGCAAAATCAGCCCCCAATGTAACTCAAGCCGCACGGGAGCTGCTCTAAGTTCCAACAGCCCTATGTACATTAATGGGTCTGCCCTAGACAGTGCCTGCACCAGAGTCTTTCATTCCTGACTTCCTTCCACCCCGAGCCTGGAAGTTGAAGCAGCCCTGCTGCTGCAGGGGTGCTAGAAACTAATGACCCATGTGCATCTCTTCTATACTGTTTGGGAGACTCAGCTGGTCCCTCCACAGCATCACTCACGGGAAGAGGTGCTGGCAATGGTTTGAAGGGGTCTGACAGCAGTGTCTGTGATATTGTGACCAGTACTAGGAGATCCCCAACCTCTTTCAGAGACAGCGCCTTCAGGCTGCACAGAATGTGGACACGTTGGGGTTAGCTAACCTGCCTGCTAGATTCGATGCTCCTCGGTCTGTTTAAGGAGACTTGTAAAACACAGTCATGCTGGGTTTGTTACTACCTCTGTCACATCACGGGTTAACACAGTTGTTACCATTTTGCTGCCCTAATGCTGATCACGCACTGTACTGTGACACTATCAGGCATGGCTATGCAGGTGCCCTGCAAGACAAACAATTCAGGCGTGAATTAAAACCCCAACAAAGATAAAGTGCAGATAAAGGATTTAAAATAGAAATCAGGCTGCCAAGATCGGCCAAGTGGAAAACCTTTTAAATGCACTGGCGCAGCGGCCCTGAGATCTGGGGCAAAGGGCACTTAAAAGACCCAGGGCCAGAGAAGCCGCCTGGAAGCAGTGGGAAGAGGACGAGAGACTTACCTTCCCTCAAAAATCTGCTTCTTAGGTCTCAACTGCAGGAACTTCCCAGTCAGGTGAGAGATTCCCCCCTTCTCCTCCTCTGAGGGTTATGCTATCATTTGCCTTCGTGAGACATTCATATTGCTCTTTGTCACCAGCTGCAGAGGCAACTGCCCTTTGCAGCCAATGAATATCACAAAAGTACCACTGAATGGAACCGTTGCTGGCGGTGTGATGCTAGGGCGAAATTCTGAGCTCCTTCTTCAGTTCATTCCCAGGGCTGACTCAGGCAGAACTCCTGCTGAAGCCCATGGGAAGCTTGGCCCACTGAAGACTTATGGGACTGAGCCATGATGATGCTGACAGGCAACACTCTGAACTCCATGTGCAACCATTCTGATCGAGAGCCAGAGAGCTAAGACTTAGCCCGTAGGCCATCATTCTCATGTAAAGCCTTCCCCACTCTGTTAAAGAATAGAGGACGACCTGGCTCAAGGAAGGGTTTGCGGCATCCTGGGGCGGGCCTGGAGCCACAGCACAAATGAGACCCTCTGGAGCCAATTCCACTTTCTCAACCCCTGGGTTCTTTATGCGGGGCTCCAGATTTCATGGCAACTGCAAATAAAACCTAACGAAACAAGCGCAGAAAAAGACAAGTGGGTAATTAAAGGGAGGGGGAGAGCAGGCCCCAAGGAGTGGTGGAGGAAATGCTAACATTTAACTCAGCCCTTAATACGGCTAAGGCATAAACATAAAGCTAGATTTGGTGAAGAGCGCGTTCGGAGAAAAAAGGGAGAGCAAGAAAAGAGTAATAGTGGAGAGAAATGTGCTCAACCCTTTATTCTCCTCCTCTCTCCCCTCTTCTGTGAAGCCTTGCAGCTAGAAGACCACAGATCATCCACTGTTTGCCCTGGATTTAAAGACGGGTCCAATTCCAAATATGAATCTTGGATCCACTCCACCCCTGGACTTTGTGTCTAAGGCCTATCTCGACGTATACAGTGAGGTGTTATTCTATTGCACTCACACATCATGTGGGGTCCCTGCTATTTCTTTGTTCCAGCTCATTTAGGGCTCAGTGCAGTCACTGGGAATTGGATCAGGCCTCAGGTGCACGGTTCCTGTCTCTCTATGGAGCTGTGTAAATAACTTCAAGTAGGTTTTCCCAAGAGATGGTATCAAGTCACAAATTCACAGCCAAACCCAAGCTTTTGAGCTGTCCCTTGTGGCTCTGGGTTTGGATTATGAACAGCACAAAGTTTGGGATTTCCCTACTCAGAGTCTAAGAACGTGATTATTATGTAGCATAAGAAAATCTGATGGCGGTAAAAGCACTGGAGTAATGCACGAAAAGCAGGAAAGAACTAATGGAGAGAAGGAAGGGGAAAGAGATGGCAAAGAACTAATGCAAGAAGGCAGCTACATTCTGTGTTTCAGAGGAAAGCAAAACACCCATAACACATGCGACCAGTTGTGCAGTGCTGTGTATTAGACCGTTCCTTCCCAGCCTCTCTACTGATTGGCTTGCATTTTGAAGTTTCTATTTCCTGGCTTGTTATACCAGCCTACACAGCTAGCAATATTTCTGAGGTCACTTCCTGATTTTTGCCTTGGTGGCAAGCTCACTAGCACGGCATGGCACGCCATGGTCTTAGGCTATGGGCAGTGTCAGGCGGGGGGAGCCCTTTATCAGTTCTGGTTCATGCGGACTTGCACCCTGAGGGCTGGGCTTTGGGTCTGGAGTTTGAGCAATCCAGACATTCAAAGAGACACTCGAGTGAAGTTACCTGAACTTTCAGATCTGAAACTGCTACATTCCATGAGCTGTCCACCCAAAACCATAAACTAACCCCAGTCAGACCAAAACTCAGCCCCAGCCTCAAGCCAAAGTCAGCCCTGGCTTTTCCCTGGCTGTCACGTGCAGGAACCAAGTCAGACGCTTGCATTCTTCTCCCGATTCCCAGAGCCAGGATGAAAGGGAGTGGGTTAACAACAAACTCAGCCACAACTGATTGTTAAACAGAAGTGTGATCTAATAGTCTCAGCCCTGCTCTGGGAGCCACACACATCTGAATTCTTGTTGTGGCCCTGACTTCCCCTTATCGGGTGGTCTCGGGCAAATCATTTGACGTTTTTGCACTTCAGTCATTCCATTTGTAGAATGGCGATGCTACTGACCTAGTTCACAGGAAGTTGTGATGATTAAGTTACTGTTTCTTCAGCAGTAGAAAGCACTATATATAACCATCTCTGTGTACAGTTCCCTAGCACGGTTTTCCATCTCCTGGGCCTTTAGCCAGATTTCCCTTAAAACAAACACTAGAACTGCACATTGCAAAGGCAGATTTGTGACTTGGGGGACCTGTTTCTTTCCCATCAGAAAATCTTTCCCCTCAGATCAGAACCCTGAGTTGGTTTCGAGTTATATTAAGCTTATTGTACGCTTAGTTCAACAAATCAGTTCCCCAACAGAATCCTCTCACTTCATGAAATGTTCCCTTAAACCCACATCCCCCCCACATCCGCCCCCTCCCCCCCCGGCCAAATAAAACAGATACTGCAACAAGTAAATACAAAACCAGCGGCACAGAGACAGGACCAGAATGCGCAGCCCTTGGGAGCGACTTTCTCTCACACAGACCCCTTTGGGCCCCTTGGCATGTACCTCTGCCCTTGAGGTCTGGGTACCCTCTTTCAGCACAGGTATCTGCCTTGCATGCACGCTCAGACTCATATACAACATGCACATATAATACATCCCCCTCCCCCTATTAACAGCAAGTTACTCACTGCTGAAGTGCGATAGGCTGCTCCAAAACCAAATCATTTGAAGGGAGATGCTAATAAAAAGCTATTTGATTTGGAGGGACTGGGGAGGGGGTAAAGGAACCCTGGCCTTCTTTCCGGGTTCAATATCTTTCTGCTCTCCCCACCGCAGGTGGCGACAGGGAAAAGTTTGCATTGTCATTGGTAAAGAGCAAAACAACACATCAGAGTAAAACTGGCTTTGTCACCTGATCCTTTTCTAAAATCCAGCTTTAAGGGTCCCTTTATCATCCCTTCTTTGTACACCCTGGCCACAAAACTTACACCTGTGTCTGTCAGCTCACCTTAAACCAATGAAATTAACATGGCCTCTCAATCTGCTCTCATTCAAATCTAACATCTCTCTTCCTGTTGGACAAACAACAGAATTGTAACTTGCCATTGTTTCCCCTTCCCTGTCAGGGTCCTGGAAGCCAGGACAGATGGCAGAGTGGACAGAGGTATTTACAGGCATACAAACACAAAAACATTCTGCTTCAACTAAAGGGCTGCTGCAGCAAGGAAATAAGGAGACACAAACAGTGGTGCAGATTTTGACAGAAATTAGCATTTCACTTTCCATCCATCCCAGCTAACATGTGCTAGATTTACCCCCAAACCTTCATTCACAAAACCCCCAATCAACCATTTTGATTTTCTCCCCAGTTTGAATAAAGCGAACTGCAAACACAGCCACTTACTTGTAACAGCTTGGAAAAGAGAAGGCAGAATAACGAGGAAAAGCTTCATGCCGGCAGCTCTTGTGACTATAATCCCAGACTAGAAAAGATTGAGGAGTCCTCTGGGTTACTGGAAAGCAGTAAGAGGAAGGGGCAGAGGGAAGGGAATTCTGGAGATGCTGTGGCTCTTCTTTTGCTAACAGGTACACATGGGCTCGCCTTTCCCGAACTGAACACGCCAGCCCAGGAGATGCTGCAGGCGCCTCTCTGCAAGGTGCTGTTGACCTCCGTCAAGTCATGTTTCTTCCTGCACCCCAAACTAGTGAAAGCGGCAAGCGACCTCTGGGCCAGGAGATATTTGCAGTTCCTCTCACCCTCACATTTAAGTTCGCAGGGGTGAGGGTTGGAGCCTGGGAGGGGAATCTTTCTTCACCACTGGAGTTAGCTGGTTGACTTTTTTCTCCCCACTTGCACTTGGCTCACCTACCTCTAGGGAAATGGCACATGAACCTGAGGGGATCTGGTTTAAAGTTCAGAAGGCTGAGTGGCTTTGTTTCAATTGTCTCTGCTGAGGAGGATTCCAAAGGAAAACAACCCTTTAGTCCTTGCTGGCTGTCTGCTGATTCAGACGGTTGCGCAGTTGAGGAGAGCTGAGTCTCTGAGTGACTTCCCTGCAGGATGCCCAGGTCTTGACTAGGAGATGCGGGGAGAAAGTGATTTTTTTTCAATGGCACAGCGAGGACCTGGAAAGAGGGCCCTCTGCTGGACATGATTTCTAATGAGCACTGCCTCAGATCAGCAATGTCTCTCTTCCTTTGTAGCCCAGTAGGCCAGCTTACCTGTATTATAGTCATTGCTTTGTTATTCTGTTTTGTTATATTTAGTAGTAATGCAAGAAGCCTGCCGGTTGGCAAAATCTGGTAAGATCTGCTATATAGCAAAAAGTATATTCAGTTATGAATATGTCATCTTAAAAGCTGGCAACCTTTGGCTCGGATTAAGAATGGGCCCTGAACTTTGGGGAACCAAAGGGAGGAACTATCCACATCACATCATCTGTTGGCATCTACAACCGGTTGGTAACTGCAGGGTACGCCACAACTTGGAAGTCACCAAGAGAGCCTAGATTGGCAGTTTTGGAGTGAGATAATCTTTATTAATAAATTTAGAAAGTAAGTGTCATAATCCACTAACCTATAGGAGAAGGTTTCAGACCCACACATTTCTTAGGGTACAGAAATAAGATTTGGGTACGGTTGGTTGGGTCTGAATTATATAGGTCAGGATCCTACAAAACACCTTGTAAGAGAGCTCTTCGAGAGTCAGGCAGTGGTGCGGCACGCTAGGCTCTTCTAACTCCTGAAGATTTGGTTTCTTGGAGTGCTTTTCCGGTTCTCCTATACTCTATAGACTATCATCCGGTAAGATTTGGCTTTAGTAGATAGTGTGGGGCTTGAGGCTTATAATCTTTGGTACAGATAAACTTAAGTAACTCATAAATTAAAGGGATCTGAAAGTGGTATGCCAGAGGGGGAATTTTGTCCAGAATACTGACATCAGCCACGCACAGAACACAGCTGACACCAACACAGAACATATCTAATGCCAGCATCCAGAAGGTTATGGACAGAACTTCTGACCACAAAGCTGCCATGACAGCAAATTGACATGTATGCTAATAGGGTAACATCATACATATACCAACCTCTAGAAAACGGACACCTTAAGGGAGGGAAATACAAATAAGGACCTTTAGGGAATATGCGTTGATCATGGCAGCGTCAGCGTAACCTACTATAAAAGTAATATCCCAGGGACACCAGATAGGCTGGAGAGATGTAGACCTTGGGAAGGGCCAGAATGATGGCCACCGGGGAAGCTGAGGATGATGATGGTGATGACAAAGATAATGGTTAAGTGTGAAAGATAAGGGTGTAAGTATGGACGTTCAAATGCACTTTCTGCATTATTCCTATCTGCTTTGTTGAGGTTAAGTGTGTGTATAATATTTGCTAAATTATTAATAAATCATATATGTATATATATATTGAGAGAGTTCCTATAGTGTGAATGTTGCACATCAGTGTTCCCAAATCATATGATAGTTTTACAATCATCTTACTGGGCCTGATCTTGGGACAAGAACCTGCTAATCCTCAAGTTATAATGATATTTACCCAACTTCGGGTCAGACTACACCTTCCAGTTGGTCTACACACACAGTTGTAGCGCTTTACCTATAACAGATGAGTGAAGTGGTGCAACCACCCTAGCATGGACTCAGTTATATCCATATAAAATTGCTTAAATCAGTACGTCTATTTCCATAGTGGAGGAGGAATAGACCCCTCTACACTGATATGTCTATGTCCACACTAGCAGACATACTAGCATAAATAACTGTAAAATTTCACACACCACGCCCACCCAAATAGTTACACTGCTACAAAACTTGTGTGTAAACCAGGCCTTAGAGACAGATTCCAGCTAGTGCTGGGGAAAATAGCAGCAGTGCATGGTTTGCTCAATGAAAGATGCCTGGTTTTGAATTCAGGAAACTTTTAAGCATCTGTAGTGCTTCCTGCAGGCCTCTTAGCATGTGTGATGTGAGCCCAGCCCTGGAAGCCAGCATGGGCTGAGCTCTATTCCTGCCTTTGCCACTAGCTTCACTAATAAAGTTAATGTATAGAGCTATTTATATACATTGTTTATTTATGGCTCATAAGACCTCAGTGGACTGGTAGTGACAGCTGACGTCCGGGACATGTGTGCCTGGGGATCTGTGAGGAGATTGCTGGGAGGAGAAGGAGATGATGAAGCAGAGAAATTGCAGTAGGGGCTGGAGTAGAGATGTAACCAGAAATCAGGCCTCTCTCCACAGCCACTACTTAGCTTCCCGCCTGCTGTAACAACCTCCCAATGGGCTCGGTTATTCTCAGTGGGCACAGGACCACACCGGGGACTGTGTGGAGTTGCACTATCCTTGAGTAGCTCTGGGATGGATTATGCCTCATGTCTCCTGCATACATTGTGTTGCATCACACTCCATTTCTCATGGGCTCAGTTCCTCTCCTCCCTCATTCCTCCCTTTTGGGCCTGCTAGTTCCCTCAGGGGCCCTAAGAGACAAGGAGTAGTTTTACCTGTTTCAGAAGGCCTGGGGAACAAAGTCTGTGAAATTGGATGACTTATCAGCCTGAACTGACTCAAGGTTGTCTCTCGCTTAATTTAAGAACTGACATGAGACTTTAACCAAGAGGGCAGAGACCTGCTGGAAGGGTTTGGAGAAGCTTTCGTATCATGCTGGAACACTCCAGAACACCATTCCAGCACTTTTTTGGGGAGCAGAAATGGCCTCTTGTGGTGTTTCCGGCACTGCTAATACTTTCTTGTTTTGATACTTCGAGTGCTGCGCTCACCCACAGGTTTGAAGGATTTGGAAATCTACCAGGATCTCCATGTAGAAAATGAATAATGGCTGGTAAACTTAGCATGTGAGTAGACTGTTTATTGTTTTATGATGTTTTTCCTCTGTTTTATGATGTTTTCTCTGTACTGTTTTTGTCCCAAATTTGTGGTTTGTGAAAGCAGGCTGCTCACTCATAAGCATATCATAGCCCCTGAGAAATAACAGATAGCAACTGCTGAACTCAAACGCCCTAAGGTGATCACGGGTAAAGGGCAGGAGGAACTGTGGCCTAAATTCCTGGTCTGGAGGGAGAGACACAAAGGTTCCAACCCTGAGAAAGGAGACGTTCATGTAGTGCCCTCAAGGAGCCATGAAGGGCTCAGAGGTGCAGTGTGTCCTAACTCTACATTTTCAAGTACTTTCTTCAATTCAGCTTTAAATATCCCTGTGACGCTGGCAGGCCAGGTGCCAGCTCATGCCAAGATCCCCATGTCTCAAATGAACTCTGACACACACATTGCTGGGATCAGTCTGGCTCACCTATGTGTTAGTATTGGTAAAATAGGTAGTAGAATGATAAGAATGTGTTTAGGCTTTAATGATTGCAGCCACTCACAAGCAGTCCATAATATCACTTACAACATCTGTATCCCACAGTGTAAAGTAATATTTGAGCAGCTGTATCAGGAACCTCTGTGACTGTGTAACCCAGGAGACAGGAAAGAAGCGTTAATTAGGGTGAAAGGCTGATCTTCAACAGAAGGTGTTATGCCCTTCCCAGAAAGAAAGATCCATAGGTACCAGACAGACTATTGTGGCACATTGCACATGGAATTTGCCTATGTAGCATCAACCTGAAGACAAAAGACTTTTGTTGTTATTCTGCCTCCTTCCCACGAAGATGAATCATGCAAAGTACTTCTCCCATCAGCTGAATATTATAGCCAAAAAGCATGTAAGAAGAAAGGAATAAACCCCTAATAAAAAGGAACTATTACCTTTTTGCTGCTTGGACTTTGGGGGGCAAAGTGTTTCTAGGCATAAGCAAGAGATCCCCAGCTGCCTAGCCTGGATTAGGCCTAACGGACATCTAGAGATTGCTTATTACAGAAACTTCTATTTTCTCTTGAAACTTAAAACTGTAACTCATTTGTGCATCAATGTTAGCTTGCTTTAACCTTGTAAATAACTCTTGTTTCCTTTTCCTATTTAATAAATCTTTATAAAGTTTATTATAGGATTGCCTACAAGCATTATCTCTGGGTGAGGTCTAAAGTGCAACTGACCTGAGGTAAGTGATTGATCCTTTGGGACTGGGAGTAACTTGAATATTGCTGTGATGCTTGGTGTAAGGGACCAGCTATCACAAAGGTACACTCACCTGGGTGCTGAGATAAATCAGAGACCCAAGAGGACTGTCTGTGATTCCAGGCTTGGGATATTATAATGCCTGAGAAATTGACACTTGATAATTGATTGATGAAATCTAAGTACAGAACTTACAACCAATTTGAGGTTTGTGCCCTGGTTCCTAACAGTCTGCCCGGAGGCTCATATCAACACATGTGAGTCATTCCAGGCAGCATTATGCTCCCAAGCAACAGGGCTTCTGCTCCTTTCTTTGGGGATTCTAACTGATGATGGTGACTACACATGTTTCCTGACAGTAAGCCTAAATTTCCCTCATATTTATTTCACCCTATTTCTTCTAGTTGCACACTTGTGGGACCCCCACAAGGTCCCACCCTGGGAGTTTGTACCCTCCTCTCTCACACATCATAGGCACCAACTCCATAGGTGTTCCAGGCGAGGGCTGGAGAACCTACAGAAAAAAATTATCGGGTGCTTAGCACCCACTGGCAGCCAGATCCCCCACTTCCCCCCAGCACCTCCCCCTACCACCGGCCCCACTGACAAATTCCTCGCCCTCTCTCTCAGTGCCTCCCGCCCACTGTGTCCCATGTTCTGCGGCATGCAGGAGGTGCTGGGAGGGAGAGGGAGGAGCAGGGATGTGGCGTGCTCAGGGGAGGGGATGGAACTGGGTGAGAAGAGGCGGGCGGTGGAAGGAAGCGGTGGAGTGTGCGGGAAGAGCAAGGGCGGGGCAGGGCTTGAGGGAAGGGGTGGAGTGGGGGTGGGCCTGGGGCTGAGTGGGGGTTGAAAGTTGGAAGCTGGCCTCTGTGCCCCGAATAGTTATAGACCTCTCTATCCCCCACCACTCATCACTTACACGATCCTGTAATTTTTATGTGCATGGTGAGGTTACAGACAAACTACATTTGCTGGAAGGTTGTAATGTAACATGACTTTATTTCTTAAAATTCAGAACGATAACACACAAGAACCCCCAAACAGAGAGACAAAGCAAGCTGCTCCCTAAAGCCGAGACATGACCCACCCCACTACTAGGCTGGCTCTGGGCAGGAGAACTCCTTTGCACACTTCCCTACAAATGCGCCCCAGTCTGCAAGCAGGACTGGGAAACCCCTTGCAGATTAAAGTGATAGCTTGTGATTTGATCACAGTTTTCAGAACCACACAGTAATCTTTTCTCATAAGTTGCTCCCTCCTGCCATGATCATTCATGTTCCTTTTCTTTAAAGTTTCTTCAATTTGTCGACATCTTTTGTAGTGACACATAAAGGCTGCATTTGTTGGACATGGGCTTTGCATGATCTTTGTTAGACATGGGCTTGCAGTAACTAAAACGTTAATGATCTCTGAGTCTATTGTACTTGGGTTAACAAAAACATGGGGTGTCTGCTGAGGTCCTATTGGCTGGAATTGTGAGCATGTGTGGGAGTGTGGGGGGAAAGATGCTTCATTGCAGCTAATGCTCTACCTTGCACCTGTGTCTGTCTACAGAAGAGCTTTGATGAGAGCTGCTCCAAAGGCATTTAAGCCGGTAAAATGCTGTTATTTTTATTATGCCATGGAAATCTTTGCATTATTTACTAAGTCAAGCATTTTGTTGGAAATCCAGCTCGCTGCTTTGCGATTCTTTAATGCCCAATAGGATTTGCCTAAAACTCTTGTCTGCCTCTTACTGATTCTTCCCTTGCAGTAGTTCCAAAATCCGTTCTCTTTCTTCTCCAACCCTAGGCCAATAACCGTCATCTCTCACACGGACTACTGCAACCTCACGAAATTATGCCTGAACGCCTGACATTTTGCACGCATACACTAAACACTTTGTATGTACCAAACTTTGACAGCCTGGCTTGGTGTGCCTAATGCATTGCTTGGCTTTACAGAATGGATGCAGAGACCTATGTCTTTCCACTTGTTCTGCACAGAGCTGAACACATATGATTACTAAAGTCACAACGGCATAAAGAAGCAAAGAACTTCTCTGAGGGCTTTGGAAAAGGAATGGAGCAGGTTTGCCGCCGTGAGAGAATCATTGTGACTCACTTTGGATCAAAAGCGCACACACAGCATGACGGGCCAGTGTCTCCCATAATCTCAGTGACTCAGCGAAATTGCACAGCTGCAACAGGGGACAGAATCTGATCCTGCACTAGGAACATCCGACTCTCTAGGAGAACAAGGACAAAGGGAGAGCTTAACTTACATAGAAAACTCACTCAGCATATGCCTTGGGACTCTGACACAGGGAGCCAGAGAGCAGGGAAATCTGGAACTGCAGACACGAAAGGCTAGGGGATTACAGGCACACTGAGAAGGATCACATGAAAAGCTGGGATGATCTGTGAGCAGCCTGACATGACCGATAAGGCATTTAGATTATTTTCAGGATGACAGAGTCAGCCACATTGTTCCCCATGCAACTGCTGCTCTGGAGACTTAGAGGCCTTGACAGGCATCGCACTTCGCGCTCTGAGCAAACGTGTCCTTGCATCACTTGTCAGCGTGCCACTGGATGGAGGAGGAAGACCCTTGGGTCTGGGACCCCCATTCAGCTATTTTTAGCAACACTAATTCATACAAAGTCTAGCCTGATTATTAGCTGCATGAGAAGCTGTGTGTTACTCTGGAGACTGTTTCAGGGGGCCAGGCCGGGAAGCTGCTAGATTTAAAGAGCTGCCGACTCCCTGTGAAAGCTTACTATTTAGAGACAGCTTTGGCTGCTAGCAGGCACGTTAGACATTGCTCTTCCCTGTTCATTTTATTACAAGGAGTATCTGACATGGAGACAGGATCTTTGGTGCTATAGAGGCCGGGCTATTGCCCAGGTAAGGTTAGGCTCCTTTGAGAGTGGCACCACAATGGGCGAGGTAGCAATGATTGTGATGTTAGACAGATAAGGATTATGGTTTTGGGTTGTGGCATAAGAATAAATAAATTAATGACTACTACTGATGTCCTGCTATCTAGTGCCTTATGTCTGAGGAGCTCATTGGCCTTTACACACATTAATATTGTAAGCTTCCCCTGACCCCAGGTGTTATTATCTGTGTTGAACAGACTGGGAAACTGAAGTGCAGAGGGATTAAGTGACTTGGCCAAAGCTGCACAGGAAGTCAGTGGCAGAGGTAGAAACAGAACTCAGACTCCCAAGCCTGGGCTACAGCCCCCAAGCCCAACCTTCCCCACACCATGTCCTGCAGGATGCTGGGGGGTCAGGTCTCCATTCTAGTTTTACCACCAAGTTACAGTGCCTTTCAAAGTTAGCCACAGGGTGACACTGGCACTCTTACTCTGGAGTAAACTTGAAATCAAATCTTCAAATCAAAAGAATGTGAACTCCTGGCTGAGCTCCATAACTGGTGATATGCACGTCTTGTGGAGTCTTGAACTAAGCACAGTCATACACAATAACTCCAAGGGGATATTTTTCTAGCAGGAGTTTTCTTTATTCTCTCCCAGTTTTATTATTGAAGAGATTTCTTCTTCGATCTACCTCACTCGTCGATAGAGCCAGCCAGTTTTCCCCTCTCTTTTTGTCTAGAGTTCAAGTGATTTTTTAGCTCTCACCAGTACTATCCTCATATACAGAGCTGGCCACCCACAGCCCCAGCCCATTGTCTACAATAGCAGGCTTCTTTCACTTTTCATTAGATTGCTAACGCCCACCATTAGCATCATGTTTTTCCAGCACTGCTGCCAATCAAAATGAATTTGCCCAGAAAGACCAGGGAAGAGACGAAATATTAAATTCCTGGCCAGTTCTAGTTATGATCATCTTCCTCCATTCTGTGTGCGCCTCAATATTTTCACCTCATTGTGTCTTTTGGCTGAGGCTCACAAAAGAGAATTTCTTTTCTCTAGTGCAGTTTTACTACTGCAGCGATCCCAAAGTGCTTTACACAACAGGGGGCTAGATATTTGTGTGCCACCTTGGCTACTGCATCACTGCGGATCTTGGCTTGGAAAAGAAAATTTAGAGAATGTGATAGTTTCTCTGATGTGCCAGGACAGACTACTGGAAATAGACTGGAAGGAGCTTGCTTAAATGTCTACTCTGAAGGAATTCTTTTTCCCACATCGGTCATTAGCTTGCTACAGGAATTCCAAACCCCTTGAGAGTATGGCTTCAAAGTCCTGTTTCATAGCCAGCAGGTGGCGAGATATGTAGCTGGTACTGCAAACCCTGTTGGGCTGTTCCAGCATGTTCTGTTTCTGTGAGGGATCCCAGAAAACGGGCTCAGTTGATGTTCCCTCGGCCTTCCTATTAAGAAGAGAGTTCGGGGACCTCTTGGAAGGTTGCTGTGAGAAACACACAGGTACTATCTGGCCATCAGGCATGTGGGAGGATTAGTTTGTCTTTCATGAGCTGCTGCTGGTTAGAGTTCCTGGAGCCTTGGAAGGATGTAGACCCCCAAGAGTATTCACAATCAGCTGGGCATTCTTGATTGTTCATTTCTAATTTGTCTTCTTTACACTGGCATATCGATTTGCGCTTGTACCTCTGCATGTCTGGAAGGTACTGAGCAGTAGTGAATTCAGGTGAGGACGGAGGATCTCCCACAAGTTTCAAAAATTCAGTAGGAATTTTGCCTGAGTAAGGACATGCTAAAACCTGAAGGGCTCTGGGGTCTGTAATAACTGCAGTAACAATATTTAGGATTTATTGTGTATGGTATAATCGTGTGTACAAATATTAGTTAACCTTCATGCTCTGTAGCCATGTTTGGAAGATGACTTCAGTGCAAAGTGAAAGAACTGCTTTATTTAGAACATCTGCCAGCACTTGCAGCAGTGGATTTTCATGCTGTCTTTTGGTGTTTGTTTATCCAGGGCTTCCAGTGTATGGTTATGTGTTTTCTGTACTAGCTGAAATGCCTCTCAGGGACACAACAATTAAAAGCAGCTAAGTGCTGTGATGGGAAATCGTCATTTAAAAAGCCACACACATGGAGCTGCAGGACAGAGACGTTTTCTGCTCTGTGGATGAACCAGAGAGTCGTTAATTATTCTTCTCTGAGGCTTACATGTTTACATGTTTGAAATTACTGGGCTAGTCAGTCACCTCCTGATTCACTGCCAAGGTCTGCAACATGGCAGTTGTAACAAGGGGCATCATCTTTAAAAGGATATTAGAGCTTAATTTACAATTCATCAGATGGGCCAATGGGTGTCTTCTGTTGACTTTCGTGGAAGTTTTAACTTTTAGGGCCTGATCTTATGTTCTGAAAGGGCACACTCAAGTGTTCTGTTTCCAGAATTTGACTGCTCTTAACATTGTTTTGAGCTCATGGAAAATGACATTCACAGTCCAAACAGATATATTTTTAAAGCTATCACCAAGCAATTAAGAGAGACCCCTGCCCCACAGCCACTCGGTATAGAGCCCTTTGACACATTCCCAGCAACTGGAGAAGAAGTTAATCAACATTATCCCCAGAACTGGGATGATGATACCGACCACAGAAGAGGAGGTTAAACAATGGCAGAGCCATATAATAATCAGTGTGGTGGATAAGAAATGCAGGGGGCAGGGGGAGGAAAATGTTTGCTAAATAAGGCAAAGGAAGAAATCTGGTGCAAAAGATGTTATTCTCATGCTTTTATGAGGAAAATCAAAGCTCTGTTTGGGGGTGGGGAATGGGGCCAGGGCAACTACAAGTGGAAATATTTCCATGCACAGGATGCAGATGCCTGGATACTCGGATTTAGCAACTCTTGGGACAGTAACTCTCATGGGTGGATTAAGGATAATGAAATTCATCCTGCCTCACTGTGTGGCAAACAGCTTAGGGTTACTACAGCCTATGGCACTAAGACCAGTACGCTGCGTCCAGCTCGGGTGTCCATGCTTTAAACATGATGTTCACAGATTGAAAAGGGTTCAGAAAAGAACTACGGGAGTGAGTTGATGTCTGGAAAACTCATCTTACAGTGAAAGGGTTCAGAGGCCCTCTTTGATGGAAGTTAAGAGGTGAGCTGAATATGAGCTAGAAGAACCTGCACAGGGAGAAGATTCCTGATAGTCGAGTGCTTTTTAATCTAGCAAGCAAAGGCACAGTGAGATCCAATGGCTGGAAGCTGAAGTTAGATAAATTCAGGCTACAATTAAGGCACAGATTTCTTAGCAGTGAGGGTAATTACTCTTTGTGCCAATTTACCAAGGACCGTGGTGCATTCTCCATCACCTGAAGTCTTCAAATCAAGATCGAATGCCTTTGTAAAAAATACACAGTAGCTCAGCCTCAAGTTATGGGCTTGATGCAGGAGCCACTGGATTAAATTCTGTGGCTTGAGTAACGCAGGTCAGACTAACTGATCACAATGGTCCTTTCTGGCCTACAAATCTATGACACTAAGATGCCTCTTCCCTGTGTAGTAATGCTGGGAGTACAGCTCAAGGTGTCTTCATTTCAAGAAAGCATCTTTGTTTCTGGAAAGGAACTTTAAAAGCCTTGCATGGCAGAGGATTCCAGCCAGCTGGCATGGCTGCCTGAATCTTAAACATGCACTTGCTTTGCACTGGGTTTAAATGTAAATTGAATCAGCTGAATTTCACCTTCCATGAATTCTATTATCGACATGCTCCCCCACAGTGAAGGGCCATTGAGCAGTAATTGGATTTTCTGTCACCATGCTAGGCACCAGCAGCAGCAATCATCTTCCTGTGTGGGGAGGAGAGGGTGGTCTTATTATAAGATTGTTTCTTTAGTGAACCCCAGTGATAACCTAATTATTGGCATAAATTAAACTAGCCTACAAAGGCAATGAAACAGCAAGTAGTTACACACACACACACACACACACACACACACACAGAGTATTTGTAGACTGAGCGAAATCTTGTTTGAGTTTTGGAATGAAGTTGCTAAATGCAGCATTTAAAAATTCACAGTGAAGCTTATGCTTTTGAATGCCCCCTCTTACGGGCTTTTTGGATGCATCTTGTTATTAAATCACCTATTTGTATTTCAATGAGAAGAAGAAGTATCTAGGGTGTTAAATTGAGATATAACTAAGGATTAATGGAACAAAATGAGGAAAGTTAAAAACTTAGAGAGACAGGAGAAACTTCCTGACCATGTGATGTGCTGGTTTGATGACAGTCTCTCAAGAGAATTAATGGAAGGTCCAACTCTTGGGAGTTCTCAAAGAAGACAGGGAAAAGCATTAGAAAATGTAGGGTCCTACCCTGCAATCACCCTGAGACAGAGACTGGAAGAAGCTGTTTATTTATGTGAATTCTTATGGCCCTCATCATGGTAGCATCTGAGCCCTCTAGCATCCAAGCATCCAAGTGCAGTGCATCCAATCGCTGCATCCACCATGACCAACATCTGTCATGGGTGGGGTCATTCTCTGTCATCCTCATGCTCTAATAAGTCTTCTGTCTCTAAACTCTGTCACTTATGAAGAGGGTGGCATCAGGTCTCAAGCAGCAGATTGAAGGTGTCCCTTTACCAGCCTACAGTTTGCCATTGGTTGAGTTGATATGTTAGCCAGATACATCTACTCTAGTCTACAGGATGGCAGAGTTTCACTTGGGCTCAACTTCAGCATTCAGTTGGCTTGTTGGCAAACACCAGTATGCTAAAGAGTTAACGTCTCTGCTGACTGTGGATGACTGGACATGAGAGATGTCTCATCATAGTCCGATGTCCACAGTCCACAATCCATAGGTGAGCTGGGGGAAAGAAGGGAGAGTTCCCTGCAAAGGGGGAAATGGGGAGGGGAAGTCCTGAGAGCGACTGGAGGGGAGCTGGTTCCAGGCTGGGAAGGGAGATCCTGGGGGTTCCTCTCTGCTCCCAGGCCCATTTCAGCAGCTCTCTCTGGCCTGATCCCAGGTGCCACAGTGGCTACGGCAGCCTTTCTGGGTCTTCCTCTTGCCTTGGCTCCCTGTTTCTTCCCAGGGCATGGATGGGGGTGGATCTTCCACAATATTTCCATTGCGAGGCATGCCGTGATATGCACCCTTGTGGTGCACTGTCTCAGAGTGTGTGTGCTATAGCTGTATAGTGCTATACATGTGTCACAACAAAAAGAGGCATGTATGTTACGGTATGTATGTGAGTATCCAAAAGAAATTATGAATTGGCTAGATACAAAGCAGGAGGAGATCTTGAGGTAGCTTAGAGTCCAGAAAACCTCTTGCCATGTTCTCTTTCTTGGACCTATCTCCCAGTCCTGAGCGCAGTCTCCATTTGTATCTGCTTTGTCCCAGAAGAAGTAGCAAGCACACCTACCTCTGCTACGTCCTGTGATCTCTTCTGACATGCACTCTCACCCTCCAGGGGAGTAGCGGGCTGGCTGCAAGAACTCAAAAGTCTGATTTCCTGCCCGCTTTTACCCAGATATTGATCCTGCGGCTAAATGAGGGAAAAATACCCCAAGCACAGTCTGTGTTCAACTAGATATGTCACAAACCATCTTACAATGGTCACAGCCATTGGAAAATATTTACACTCATAGATCGAGTGGGGAACAATTGTCCCCCAAAGTGCAGCTAGCTCAGGTAGGGAACCGCGTCCTTGTCAGCCAGTGTCTAGTCTGTTCTCACACAGCCCTATCTCTGGGAAAAGAGACTAATGGTTTCTATTGCTCAGGGGAATAGATCGCTTACAAGTAATCATTGTTAATCTATGTAATTTCTGGGCATCTTTATCTCCCTAGCAACAGTAACATATATGGCTGTCTCGCTCTGAAGTGAAATGCTGCTTCTCATTAAGGCTTTCCTGCTGCAAAATATTCCTTTAGGAGAATGCATTCATCAGCCATTACATGGGGGAATTCGATCTGTTTAACAAGGGGATGTGGCTAGTTCAGGGGAGCAGATGCTGAACGTATCTATCTTTTTATAAACAGACAATTGGCCCCTTGTTCCCACCCTGCTGTGGTGTTCATACTCCCACCAAAATCTTTCGGAAAGCAGGTGTCCCATCTAGTTCAAACCTCAGTGCAGTGATGCTACTAGTGAAGGGTGAACCTCAGGAGGTTCAGAGATAATCTTGGGGGAGTGTTGGAAGCATTCAGCCACCTCCACCTTCAGAGCTCTCCTCTGTGCTGGGCCACCCAGCTCAGTCCCGCTCCTCTATTACATTCACCCTCACAAAGCTCTAGCTGGTACGAAACACATATTCGGTGTCATAGATTGCTGTGAGCTCATCACTCCAGTGCTCTGCTGTTTACACTGCCTCCCCATTGACTACAGAATCCAGTTCAAGATCTCTGCCCTCATATTCCAAGCTCTCTCTGGGACTGAACCTACCCATCCAAGAAATCATCCTTCCCTCCACAGCCATGGCATCCCACATCACAGGACTCCCTCTCCCAAGTGACTCCAATTGGTCCCCTTGACAGCCTCAGCTTTGGGCCTAGGAATGAATGGACCCCCGAACTCCCCTTTCACCACTAGAGGGAGAGGTGGGAGAGATGTTCAAAGTATCCAGTTAGGCCTGTTTGAATTCCCAAACTAAACCTTGAGTAAAAGCCCCAGAGCTCATGCACAGTCCCCTGCAGTGATCAGATCAAAACATGATTTGAGTTTGTAAGTTGCCAGGCATACTGGTGGTGTGTTATACTAAACTATACTGCTGCATTTAGGGTGTTTTTGTGATGTGTATTCTAATCATGTCAAGGACTTCTACAGCATAGGAACAAGTGATTTATTTTGGTTTGCTTTTACCATTTCCATAAAAAGAAGTAAAGGCAAGGGTCAGCGTTTGGAAGGATATCAGTAACATGTTGCTGGAACTGGGGGTGCTACTGCACCCCTTGGCTTGAAGTGGTTTCCATTATATAAAGGGTTTACGGTTTGGTTCAACAGCTCTCAGCACTCCCACTGATCAGTAATGGGGAAATTCCCCAGGGGCTTTAGACCTGGCATCCCAGTGTAATTTAGGAGGAAATTCCACTTTTTTGATGGTGAAAAGAATCTGCAAACTAATAGTAAGTTTATTTTTTTTAAAAAAAGGCAGCTGTTTGAAGTGACACAGGTGTTCAGAAGGTGAGAATAACTTGCAGGGAGATGGATTGCTAGGCAGAGGATTGGTGATGTGATCAAAGGTGAGGCATTGACCTCATGCCAGTGCAATTTATCATTTTTATCTCCAGTTTATCACTTTGATATCACCTCCACATACCTAGGATAGCGCTGTCCTGTTTGTGTGATGCATACAATAATGCCACTTGTGTATTGTGGTCATACCTAGGAGCCTCAGTCCAGGTGCAGTACAAACACAGAACGAAAAAGATGGTTTCTGTCCAGAACAGCTTACCCCATGTGCGTACATCTATCTGGAAGATGGCAAGGGATTCCGTTTTGTAGCTCAGCAGCAAACTTGTTCCACAGAGGACGAACTGCCCTGTAACTGACTGGCAGTGAAATGGTGAAACAACACTTCCCCCACCCCACCCACACAAACAGTTTTTAGGAAGTGGATGGGGTTTTCCTGATCATTATTTTCACCTTTTGTTTAAGTTTATGCAAGATTTTTAATATTCCAAATGCTGCAAAGAAAGATGGGCACTGTAGTGGAGCGGCAACTCACCCCTGCAGTGCCTCTTGCTGGTCATCCAGGGAATTAGCATTTCCAGCCTCCAGAGCACCCTCTGCAGGCCGATGTCCCACTTGCCACTGGCCCCGTGTTGCTTCCAGACCTCGGTACTCTCTTCCCCGGGGTGCTGCACCCCTGCAGTGTCCCCACAGTCTTACTGGCTCTTCCCTCCCCAGGGAACCCGCACCCACTATCCCCACCTTGCCTCAGCCTTATGGGCTACTGCCAGTCACCATCTAGCCCCCTTTCACTGGGGCTGACTGCAGTCTGTATAAGCCAGTCATCATAGGCAAGGAGGGTTTGGCCCACTGCCTCTTCCTACCAATGGGCAGCCCCCTGCAACCTCAGTACCCCTTTTTGGGCCATCTTCTAGGCCCTGCAGCCTGGGAGATTTCCAGGCCACAGCTCCTCTAGCTTCCCCCAGCCCTGCTCCACTTCAGGTACCCTGTCAAGCTCTCCAGCAGCCAGGCCTGTCTTCATCCACTACTAGGGGAGGCTCTGTCTCTGCACCAAACTCTGAGCCCTTTTATCAGGGCCAGCTGGACCCTAATCGACCCAGCCACAGCTGTGGCTGCTCTGCCCCAGCTGCTTTCTGTTGCAGCTGGGCTGCCTTTCCCTAGCCACAGCCCTTTGCAGGGCTGTTTTAACCCCATTTATGCTGGTGTGGGGCAGCCGCCCCACTACAGGCACTTAGAATTAATACATAAGATGCTGGTCCTGCAACCACTTACACCATGTACTTTAACTTTACAAAACCTATGCAGCCTCAGCTCACAGACACATACTGTCCAATGATGTGTGCGTGTATTGTATAACAACACTCATTTGCTAAAGAAATCCCTCTTGGACGGATTCATCATTATATTAAGAGGACCTTGTGGAAGAAGGATTCTTTTAGCTTACAAAGGTTCTGACCAGAAGACTTCAGCCAGGATTCATTAGACAATTTCTATGCAAGCATAAAACACTCAACTTTAATTAAAGGAATAATACAAGCTAGCAGTATTATCCTCAAGGGTGGAGGTAGCTGTCTGGTATAAGTTTACACGTGGTGTGACTATTGCCCCTAGGTAGGAGTATATCTGGTCCATCCATGAACCCAGACATAAATTATGCAAGAATCTGATATAACCATGTACCTTGCTATGTGTTAATCTTGATTTATAATCTATTCTGGGTTACCCTATGTCCATTAGGCCCAGGGATGGCACTTTGTCAGCTATACAAACTCCCTTAGGTTCACTTGACAGCCCTGCATTTCAGTGTCTCAGCTGTTCCCCAAGCATCACCCGCCTGTTGCAGATGAGGCACTAAGAAGCAGTTTATATGACTGATCAAGAAGAATCCATACACCTTCCCTGCCTGACCTTGGCAAGTTAACCTGTTCTGATTTCAGCCTGACAGCTTGTTACATGGATTCAAAGCACATTTACTTGACGCTGGGTTAGGACAAGGGCTGCAATATTTATAAGCCTGTTAAGTTATCCTGAGAGGCCCAAAGGGAAGGAACTGTCCTCTTGCCAATGAGGCCAATGTGAGAAAATATCCAGCATCCTAAGCCTAGTTGCAAGGATATCTGGGCCTCAAGACATGGGAGAAGGGATCCTAGATAACCCTGGGGCCTATACGGACGGGATGGACGTTGCATGACATTGTAAACACTTAGGGTGTATGCCCACCTAGTGTGACATGCCAGGAGAAATAAACTTGATGGTTTAAATAGAAATAGAAGGCAGACAACCTGCTTCTCCATCAGCAGTTATTACTGAATACTGAAGGGGCCAGGAAGTGTGAAATGGAATTGGGCTGTAGTCTTTATTTGCCTACATGGGAGAGCATATTCACTTGTGGTAACTATAAAATGGTAGCTAAATGTTTCAGAACATCTGTAACATTTTAAGTTTTCAGAGCACACTATGATATTAACTGATTCATTATCACGGTGTCCCTCCCAGGTCAACATTATTGTATCCATGTTACAGAGCAGAGCAGGAAGGACTTTGCCAAGCTGTCACAGTGAATCTGTGGCAGAGCCAGGACTAAAAGTCAGTGGTTCCTGTCCCCCAGTCCTGTGATCAGCCCAGTAACTATGTTCTTGTCTGCTAATGTCCAGTGAAGAGGCAGTTGTGGGGATGACAGGGCATTTCTATCATTGGATTTTTTCATGCAGTTCATCCTAGGAGAGCTCTGATTGGGTCTGCCAAATGCAGAACTCGAGATTATATACGCACAGGCAATTTACTTCCAGGAATAGCCCCTGGTTCCTGTAAGCCTCTGTTTGCATGGGTGCCATTCTCTATGTGAGTGAAGGTCATTTTCAGAATCTTGTGGGGAATGGGAGGGGACCCCCATTTTGATGTTCACAGGAAGGCCCCAGCTGACCTTGGACTCGTTTTGCTTAGCAATACCACTCCCCATTCAGCCTGCAAGCTACATATGCTCAGGCTTCTGATTTCACATGCTAATGCATTCATCTCTTGCAGCGTCTATCCTGAGCCCAGCAAAACCCCGGAGTGATTCATTTGCTTATGCTGCCAGTATAGGTAAGGTAGCGTCCTCTATTCCTAGCCCTGGGCACTTGGGAAAGAATAAAGCAGAGGACAAGGTTCCAGGGGAGGCGTCCCTACTTCGGACATACGAGGTAAAGGCCTGAGGTCATAGGCAAGTTCAGTCCACCTATCAGCTCTAGTACTGACGAAGAGGAGGCTGAAGCAATGAGCTCTGGGGACACCTTCCCTGAGGGGGATTCATTGACTGGCATGAGAGGAAGGGGAGAAGGAGATCACAGCAACATCAATCTACCGCGCAATGAGTGAGTGGGCGAGAGTACCTGCTCTATAATGAAAGAACAGGAACAATTAATAAAACTCTCATTCACACCGGAGAATCCCCTAAACACACATTATTTCATGTGCAATGCTGTCATCTCTGGTGCTGAAGGTGGGAACAGATTAATAACTCCTAGCCACGGAAGGTGCATAACACGAGTCACGAATTCAGCCAGAACTGCAGGGGGAAGTGAGGCAGAAGGTGAATGCCCAAAATGGAATATAGCCAGAGCGGCAGGGTGAAAGCCCCCCGCTCTCTTGAAACGCGCCAGGGGATATTTAATGAATGCGGGTAAGAGTGGAGTTTTACATCTCAGCCCCAGGACACTGTTGCGGGATGTTGATTCATTATTACCTTAGAGGGAAGACCACTCCCTACGAGAATTGACAACCCCAGTCTCATTCCAGTTGGGTTTTGCTGCTTCATTCTGAGATTGCAGTGTTTATGCATAACTATCTGGAGGTCACCTGGTTCACCTGTAATTAAAGAAAGTCACAACTGAACCTTCTTCTGTCCCATTCCCTTCAGCAAAGGAGCTTGGATTTACTTATCTCTCTTGGCCACCTGCAGTACATTTCTCACCACACTATTAAAATGCTGTTGGTATCTTCGTTCCCTAAGCTCGGATTCTGCTCCTCATTCAAAAATGTAATTAAATAAAATCTAGAGGAGCAGGGCGAATATTGTGCTGCTAAACAGGACTTTGTATTCTTATCAAGTAGATAAGAAGGGGGAGAAAAGAAACAAAGGATTTGTTTCTACCATTCTCTTCATTGCCAGTGCTGTCCTGAGCAAACAGGGCGCTGAATCAGCTAGTCAGCCCAGTCCTGCCTTTACAGAGACCTCTTCAGCTAAAGCAACAGCTGTTTACATTCAATACTGCTTAATCAGACAACGGAAAGCTCACTGCAGCCCCTCACCTGTTCCCTGCTTTGGCAAAGTCCTTCCGCTCCTCTGCTAAAGGTAACTGACTACCCTGCAGACTCTCACATGAGGAATTGAAGGTGGATTCAAGCTGAAAAACTATCTGGGATCTAACCACCTGCAAAGCTCCAAGGACTAAGGATTCACATCTGGGGTTTTCCTTCAGGACAGCCTCTAGCAGCAAGACCCCACCTCCACCCATCTCTAGCATCATCTGCTTGAGGATCTTAAAGCATTCTCTAATATTAATAATTAAAGCTCACTGCTCAGACCTGAAATATTATACTCCCCATTTTATAGATGCAGAAACTAAGGCACAAAGTGGTGAAGTGACTTGTTCAAGGACCGACACTGAATCAGTGGCAGAACCAGGAACAGAACTCAAGATTCCTGACTCCCAGTCCTAAGCATCACACTACCTGTACCATACTTGTAGCAGCACTGTGTCCAGCTGAAGATGGAACATAACTGCCTTCCAGCTAATGTAGCCCACCCAGACCCACAAACCACCTCTCTTCTCCTCCCGTGACTAGAACGGTAAGCAACCGCTCTTCCTGGGAAAGGAGATTTCATTATGAGCATTCATACTCTGCCTCCCTTGGTTTATACTCTTTTTAAAAAGTGTTTACACAATGCAGATGACAATTCTGGAGATGAAATAGGATGTGGTCCTCCAGTTTCCATCCAAGTGTTCCCAGATTCAACCACAACTGGAATCCAGGAAAGGATTGTGACTATCATAAATCTAAAGGGTGCTGAGATCCCAAAACCTGCTGCTTGCAGCTGGGAAGACTAGGAGTTCAAAGAAGCCAGGGGCAAGACAGAGGAGAACACATTAAACTTAAGGACAGGCCAATAAATTATTTAGTTGGCCTAGAGGAATCAGTGGAATGTGGTGTGATTTCAAGAGAGGTTTCTGCCAAAAACAATGACTCTGAACCGTCTCATACCAATGAGACCTTCCTCCTCCTGCTGCTCACGCAGTGTTTTTTCCATGCCTGTGTTTTCTCCAGCACCAGGACTCTGTTTACCTGTTCCTGCTTCCTTATGCACCAGCGTCTGCAGTACTCAGCCCACAGGATCGGCCAGGCTCTCCCTGCTGGGATGGACATAGCACAGAATTAAATTCTGCCCAGGCGGCGCACATATTTTCCTTTTGTGCATGTTAGTTTCTCCATGACGACAGAGTGGGTGTTTGGCATGGGGAAGGGATCTGCCTCCTTAGCAGCACCCCTTTAATACCTTGGCATGGCCCCAAACTGTTTCAGGGGACAAGAATGAATGGAAATGAACCACTAGTAAATGCTGCACAAAGAGATTCTTGCCACCAGCAAAGAAGCAACATTTCCATGAAAATCAGTCTGCCCTGAGCCACATCAGCAGGCAAAGCCCGCTCCTCTGCTAGTTGTTTTCTGCTGACCTTCTCCTTGTGCTGTAGTTGATCCTGTCTCTCTAGCAGTCGTGGGAATGCAGCAGGAACAACTAGAAGTTTCATTCTATGTGTGAATTCCTGTGCTGCACTATCTGTGGGTTGTGACTCTCTACCATCCTGGAGAGGAGGCCTGGGGAAACTAGTCATACCACCTTGGGTGGGGAGCTCTTCCAGACCCGAGAGCCAAGAAGAGTCAAGCTGGGCCCAATCTGGATGGGAAAACCCAGGGGGACATCAGGAATTGGAAGAAGTGCCAGTGATTCAAAGGGGAGGGGTATCTCCTCTCTGGGTAAGTGCTAAGCTATGGTGCAGTGGTACTGCACTGGTGGAGGTGCCATCTTTAGAATGAGATGTAGACCCAATGTCCCGCTCAGCTGTGATCATAAACAGACTCTGGCAGGGCTGTGAGCCCTGTTGTCTGTTTATGTTCTGTTAAATACGGCAAATGCTAAAAGACTGCAGCCCTGTGTTCAAATCCAATATGCTTCTTCCACATTTTCCTCATTTTAATAAGAGCGGACACCCTATCTCTGCACAGCAGCATCCGCTGTGTGCGTCATTCAGGCCTGAGAAAGCAAAACCTCTACAGAGTATTCCCAAGCCTCATTCCCAGCAGCTGCACTGGCAGTAATTAGGAGCCAGCCAAACTTCACTGGGATTCATTTGTGAGTTGTAGCAGCATCTCATTTCACACTCATGAAGTCTTCTGGGGAAGTGGGAGGATGGGTGCACACAAAGGCATGGGACAGTTTAACATGAAAACAGAGAGCAAAATAGCCTAGGATTAGTGAGGGCAAAACCCTGCCAGGGCCACACAGCAGGGAGTTGAAATGTTCCACCCGTAACTACCTTTAGAAACAGAGTTTCACTGTTTGCCCAAGGAATGAGAACAGGTTTGTGTGATATGGTTCCTCCAACTTGGCCTCAGAAGCCAACCTGGGGCACTGAGCCGTGTCAGGGTCTGTTCCATTAGACTAGAGCTGAGTGAAAACTTGTAGAACATTTTCTTCATTTATGTATTCAGATTATTTAATGAATTTGCTCCTGGCCCATTTCACACCCTCTCTGTGAATTTCAAAGTCTGTTCGGGACAGAGGAAACAGCCAAAGCGGCTCATTATATTCCTGGGGAGAAGAATTCTGAGGCTGCACGGAGCTAGCAGAGATAGGCATCAAATCCAATGGCTGAGAATTGTAGCTTGAAAAATTCAGACTGGAAATAAGGTGCAAGTGTGTAACAGTGAGGACAAGAAATGATTGGAAAAGCTTACCAAGTCGTGTGGGGCAGTCTCCATCACTTGAACTGGATGTCTGTCTAATACATACACTCTGTTATTGCCCACCAGAGAGTTGGCTTTGAGGCAGGAATTATTGGGTGAAATTCTAGGGCCTGTGTCTTTTACAAGAGGTCAGACTAGATGCTCATAATTGTCCTTTCTGGCATTAAAATTGATGTATGCAATTTTATGTATGCATCCCCTTTTCACCATTCAGCTGAATTCTGCACCCCGGTCTCAGGATTTTCTCCATGATTGGTCACTTGCACACTTTGCATCACTCCTTTGCATTCCCACCATTCATTGTAATGGCTAAAGGACACGTGTCTGTCACGAGTGTATTAACCGGTGGGGATGGATCTGTATATGTCAGATTACGTGGGACAATCCTTGTTTAAAAAGAACAACTAGTCCTGTCCCACAGTCATTGGGTAAATTTGCTACTAAGATCCAGCAGAGCTAGCAGATAAAGGTGGACAAACTGAGGTGACGTTGAAAAGAAGCAGGAAGTCTCTGCGGGCCTGGCCCTCTCTAGATCAACTTCCACTAAAGCCACCTGCCTGGTCCACAGCCTTGGGGTCCTTTTGGATTCCTCAGGAAGTGTAAAACAAGTCAGCCACATACCATCTTTTATTGACCAAAAAATTATGCCCCTCCTATTAGACTCAGACCTGGCCACAATGATCCATACATTCATTACCTCCAGGATTGATTATTGCAAATTATGTTGAAGAATGAAGCCACACACAGTAAAGAAAACCCCTGCCCTATGAATGGAGGACATAGCAGCCCACTCGCTAAACACGTAAGTCACCAGATCATTCTGAATAGGACCCCCGCTCCAATGAATGCAGAGCCCAATTCAAGGTCTTTGTCTGAAATGTAAAGTCCTCCATGGGAGTGGGCCTAGCAACCTTAGAGACTGCCTCACTCTCTGCAAGTATGAACTCCCATGAAAGCAACTCTGAAAACTCCCGTGACAGTATGTGGCACCTGAACAATCAAACGATCAACCCACAGGATGAGGCTGGTGAGAGTGGGAAACAGAAAGAGTGTAGAAGGTGGATTCCTGAAAGAGAGAAGAATGACCAGGGGCCCCATTGCCTTTGGAACTGAACGTGAAGCCCATTTCTTTCTGGGACAGGTTTCTCTCAAGATGTTCTTTGTGCAGAACAGAAACACAGCAAAGAGAATTCTACTAACTATTCCATTTTTTACTGCTACGGGTGACAAAAGAAAGGAGAGGTTTATTTTTACTTCTGTGTTAACACCGAGGAAGTGCTCAGATAACAGGAGGGAGGAAGGAATGAGTTAGACTAGCTTGACGCAGAGACGGACAGACGTGCCTAGACAGCCTTTCATGGCTTGAAAAAACAGCCCGAGGTGCTACAGCAGCAGGCAGAAAAGTTATACAATTAGAAGAGAAAAGAACTAGCCCACTGATTTAATTTTTCGGCACTGCCAGGGAAACAGAAAGTACTATACTGTGAACCGACTAGACAGAGATGCAATAGCCTTTGAATGATCCAAGCTGTGCAACAACCTTAGAAGCAGAACCAATTGCTGGTGCCATTGAAATCAGACAAGACACACGCTGCAGTTGATGTCACATTCTGCAAATGTAGATGCTTCTTATTTCTGCAGATCATGCATGTGATGCTTTTTTGGAGTGCCCAGGACTTGTTATTCCCCCGCCCCCTCCCCAATCAGAGGAAGACTTGCCAGTGCTTAACTGACTCAGTTCCCTGATGCCACCAGCCTACTAGCCACCCAAACAATATTCCCATGGCTCTGCCAGTCCTCACTTTGCCTTGAAAGATAACAATAGGTGCATCCCGATTGCCAAGCCCCCAGAAGGGTTCCCCTGCAGTGTCTAGAGGGTTTGTTCAGGGCAGACCCCTACTTTGCACTCCAGAGCGCGTTTTGCTGAAGGATTCCTGCAGGTGACATTAAGACTAGCTCACAAAGCTGAATCCTGGCCCGGTGCAGTCGATAAGTAACATCTTGTCCATTTTACAGATGCGTAAAGGTTAAGTGACTCACTTTGCAAATGCCACTCAGCAAATCACCCATTCAGCAAGGGCTGGGAATAGAATCCAGCAGCCTCCTGTTCTAGCCACGACTGTGCCCTATAATTCATGACTGAGGGAGAATAACTGGGAGTAAGAGAGCTACTGAGCAAACAAAAATATAGGCTGAAGATGAGGGAAAATTTCTTGATTGTGCCCTTGATTACACTATGTGGAATAGTTTGCTCAGGAAAGTGGTGGGTCATTTTACACTAGAGCAGAGAGAGCAATGGAGAGTGCTCTGTAGACAGCAATTTTGCAGAGGGATTTGATGAGCAAATAGTTTTCTCCAACTCTCATGTTAGTGTTTCTAGTAAGTCATTTAGTCCATTGCCCTGCTGAGGCAGGAAGACAAAGTCCTGCTTACCCTGTAACATCTTCCTAGCATGCACAGAGGAGGTAAAGTTGCCCCCAGGTTGATTTATGAGCAGTGTATGTATGTAAGGATGTAACCAACGGCTGCACCCATTTCTGAGCAGGTCTGAGAGGCACATCAGCTGCAATGACAGATGCTACTCTGCTATTGCATGTGATTGATTTTTATTGTATCCCATTTTGCTTAAGCCCCTGGTAAGTGGAATCCATTATTTGAACACGAATACTATCACCTTACCTCATAAAGGTTATGGGCACTGTCAGAAGAACATAAGAACTGCCAGACAAGAGACTAATGTGCTGTCTAATGTGAGTCTGGTCTTTTATCTGCAGCAGTGGCAAGCTGGATCCACCAGAGGAAGGTGTACAACCTCCATAGTGCCCCTACATGTGTAATACTGCTGCATGGGGTCTAAGGATACATATCTAATTCCAGCAGCTTCTCTGCTGATAGCCCAGGTGATTTTATCCTCCCCACCTTTTCATACACACAAAGCAGTACAGTCAGATCACCCCATCCTCAAACAACTCCTCTTCCCCATTTATGACAGGGTCCAGTTCAAAATTATCCTCTATCTTTAAAACTCTTCAAGGATTTTGGCCCACCGCAAAGGCCTTCTCTCTCTTCCCTTCCCCACACACCACACCAAGTTTTGTCTTGGCCCTTCAGTGTGTCTCCTCTCTTGTTTTTGTCCATGCCCATTTCCAAGGGGCTACCCTGCCTGATCTGGGCATCTGGACTAGGTTTCTTGTTTCTTTCTGACCAGCCGTGACTGGAGGTCCAGGGAAATTCCATCCCTTCCTCTCCCTTGCCTGTGCCTCTTCTGATTTTGTATTTTCTCTGTCGCATTGGGGACACAGTATGTAGGGATAATGCATTTCAAAAATAAAGCAGTGTTGGATTCTATCCTAGCCAGGTGACTGCCACTGCTTGTTGTGTGTATTTAATCTATATCTACATGTATAAATGCTTGTTTCTCCCCATCTCTCCCCTCTAGGTGGAAGTGGACCCTGGAATGAAGTAGTGCCTTCTATTTCTTCAGCATTCCTTCCCTTCTCTTTGCCATCTGATTCACAGTGACCTGCTGGATGGTCAGCACTCGGTGGCTCATTTTGTATGTCTCCTGGCTCTTCCACCCACAGCCGCTTTCACAGCTTTCACAGGGAATGTGAGAAAAGCTCTTGTTCCTTTGAACAGCTATTAGCGAAGGAAAATCCCTCGGTTAACTGAGAGTCCTCTCGGCCTTCTCCCATTGCCTACAGCTCCTGGATTAGGGTAGGGATTACAGTGAATCATCGGCAAAGACTTTAACAGAAGCTCATGAGCTCTGCACAATGTTCTCTGGGCAAAACGAAGGATTAGAAAGGGGATTTTCCTAGTGGAGAGTGAATTGATCTGTTCCAAGTGATGTCTAAAATTGCAGGCTCAAGCAGTAGTGGCTCTTCTGAGCTGGTTTAAACAGGGGCTCAGGATCTCTTTCCTTGGCTAGCAGGAACTGCACTGAGCTGCTTTCCTCTGGCAGTCACTGCCTCCCTGGCTGTGCTGGTAGGAGTCACTTATCTCTGGACAAGCAGGTAGGAGCTATACTGAGATGGGCTCTGTCGGGACTCACTGCCAGCTGGCTGAGCTAAGAAAGGACATGGTGAGAAACTCTTCAGTGAACACTGGAGAACCTTCGTGGAAGGGGAACTTTGAATATACCCCCATGAGTATTCTCACCATACAGCAACTTCACAGGGTGATGCTCATCCTGACAGAAACAGAAATATATCATGTGACTTACGTATCCCACCAGTGCAGTTCAAACGTGTAATTCCAGGTACTGAAATCTAAGTGTTTGCAAGTGGCTCATAGGCTGGGACAATGCCAAACGTGCAGAGCAGTAATCTCTACCATTTGTGAATGGGAAAAGGGCTAAAACCAATGGAGAGATTGTTTACTGAGAATAATGTGACAAGCTCTGCCTGTCTCAGATTGGCAGAGAATCCTTTTTTAGAGGGGGCTCTCACTTTTATTGGTTGTTGTGTATCCATTTCTTAGGCTTTTTCTCTCTTTCAAATAAAACGCCAGAAATGTCCTGGGCTCCTGCATCCTGTATCTTCTGCCTGCCACTCATTCCTTCCCACAGAACCTGCCCAGTTCTTTGCTGTGAAGGGACGCTTGTCTATAGAGGATAAAATGCCTTTCCTTGGCATAACTGAAAAGGTTGCTCCCTGAACTGCAGCTAAATGGGATCTCAGGAACGGAAGGCCTGTTCCAGTCAGTGACTGGGATGGAGCATCTTCTGTTGCCAGCACAGATCCCTGCAGCAGAGGTTAGAGGGCCAGACAAGAACCGAGCCTTCACTCCCTGTGCTTTTCACTGGCTATTATGTAAGTCATCATTTAACACCATTTTTCTCTGCTAGTAGCAACTAATTAGTTTATACCAACACCCAGAAATCCTAGCTCTGATTAGTGATGTCTCCAAACCAAAATCTGGGCTCCAAAGAACCCCCAAATTAGGGATTTTCCTTTTTTTAAAATGACCTCGGATCCAGATCCAAAACTGACTTGTTGCCCCTACCCCTTAATAATAAATAAATACTATAATGCTATAATAATAATAAAAAATACTTAGCAAGTATCATTATAGCTAACTTATCAATTAGTAATTACAATTAACAAACAATCACTTGACTCATAACACTCAAGGAAGTTAGGGCTAGTGTTTCCTCTACCTTAAAGATGGGGTAATAGAAGCACAGAGAGGCAAAATGATTTGCCCGTGGCCCACAAGTGAGTTAGTGGCAGAGGTAGACTTGCAGGCCCATGTCTGTTCTCATCCTTGCTGGCCACACCACCATGCTCATGTTTATAGCCAACCCAACCAAAACCCCCAGATATGAACAACCCCAAACATTTTGGAGGGGTTCAAAAGCTTGCACCAGTCCCCAGAATTTGGGCTCCGATCTCTCTCTCTCTTCCTGATACACCCTGGTGGCTTGTGCACAATACGAATTGGCATCATCTCCACTTCCCCTGTTCCTTTGTGCCTGCTCAGGCGTTAATGCCAGCCTGTCCCCAGTCACCTGGAACATATTTTCAGTACATTTGCTTCAGCAACACACAATGCACAAGGCAAATATTTGTCTGCTGCTCACATTTCAGGGCAGATTCCAAACACCTGTGCAATTGCCCAGGGATTGGTATCTACTGAGCAGGCTCATTATCTTCCTGTTACACAACTTCTTAGGGTAATTCGGCACTGATTGGTCTCCCTAGAGTTCCCTTTAAAAATCAGTCTGGAGGAGAATCCCACCTGCCCCCACCCAGGCTCTGATGGAATTGTTGATGATATGGCACAGTGAGTATATGTGCTATGGGGCTTTACGAGAGGTAAATCAAGCTAAACTGAGAACAAAGTCCCTATCTCCAAGCTTGCTATTAACTTTGGCCTGGCCAGGATTACATTCATGGTTTCTGTGGCTGGAATGCTGCAGAGGACACATGGAGATGGGGAAGTTTCAAGCAGTAATAGGGGAAGGTAGTTTGAAGCAGGTAACAGGATACCTGGGAGGATGCTCCATGCAGAAGGCATGAAAGGGACCATAACATGAGGAAAGGGTGAAGGGGACAAAGGCTTTGTCTACACTCGGGTTTTAGTTTTCCTCACTGCTGCCACCACTGGGGTGAAGCTCCATGAGTGTTAGGAATGGTGTTGGCTCTAGCCCAGGCAAGGGGCTGCCATTTTAACCTCTCTAGGCCTGTGCTGAACCTGAGAAAAGGTGAGTGTAAGGCACAGCCATCAGGAGGGGTCAGGAGAGCACCTTGGATGGAGAAGGATGTGGGATGGGCACATGAGAAGGCAAAGGGCGTGAGGAGCAGACGGTGACAGAGTTGTGGGAACAAGCTTAAAGAACTGAGTGGTCTTGGCAAACTTCACAACAAACCCCACAGGCCAGTGTGGCTAGGCCCATTTGTACAACACAAAGTGAGCTGCTGCTGAGATCGAGGGGAGAGAACTAGCTCCCTTTCGAGACACAGGCGATTTCAGCACTGCCGCGGCCACATGTCTTTTGTGTCTGCTGCAGAAAAGCCTGTATGATTTCCACCCAATCTGTATATTGCACAGAGGTGACATGGGCCTGGAAACACAAGGCAATGTTTGCTGACAGCTTTGACAGGCTTTTTCCCGTGGGCGTGGCCTCTATAGCACACAGGGAAAACAAAGCATTAAGTCTGGGATCAGCCAGCGACAGCAGAGGTGCCTCTGATACTTCCTTGTTCCCCTCACAGAGCCCCACAAACCTCAGAGCAATAGACAGATTGGCAGCTTCGTGACTGGGATGAGTTTGGAGCTAAGAGAAGGGTGAGAAATTCTCTTGGAAAATATCTCAGACCCCCTCTTTCTGGCTAAGGCCTTCTGATTAGTGTCTTATAAACTGTCTGAGGTAGCCAGTCTACGTGAAGTGTCATGGTCTTGTCTGTCTGTGCTTCCTGTTCCAGCTGCCATTACGTTCATGACCTGATGGTGGCCTGAGGCGGGCCTGGTGTTTTTCTACCACAGTGCTGGGATGCAGTTTCATACATCCCTGAAGCTTAATTGTCCTGCAAGCTCAGTCTAGAGCAGGCAAGACAGTGGGTGAAAATCAGGCCAAGCGGTGACCCCAATTCCTGTCTCTATCAGCCCTCAGCTAGGGCGGGCTGGCTCCAAGGCAACCTCTCATAATGGTTTGGTTCAATAGGTCACTCGGAAAAATGGAGAAGCAATGCGCCCTCTTCGGATTGCCTCTGTACCCCAAGTTCAGCCAGCCAAGTGTTCCAGCACTGGCAAAACTACAGACAGGCGACCACTCCTGGAGAGGCCTCCTGAGTGGGTGAGGAGCATTGGAAGGAGAGTCCCAGCTACGGAGTTTGTCCCTCTTTTCCATCTCTCAGCAGTGGCCTAGTCATTAATGTAACATCATTCAGAAATATAACCCTTGGCCAGATCCAGCTGTCCATACACAGGTAAATTCCCCTTTACTCCCCTGTCCTTTCAGGAGAAGAAGAGGGGAGAAATCACATTTTAAAGAGGGTAAATGGAAACACTGTAGTATTTGACTCAGCATATTCATTTACCTGTGGAACTCACTGCTTCAGGATATTATTGTTACAAATAGCTACATCAGAGCCAAACGATAAGATACCACAATGAATTTCACTTCTGATCATGCTAGAAGATAAAAGATGCTTTGGAGCTTCAGGCTTCAAATCATATGCATATCAGTCAAGAGGAAAACTGTTCCCTCTTTGCCTGCCATGGAACTACAAACCTAGGTAAGTCCTGAGAGTTTTACACCATAGATAGGGATGGTCTAGCTCCTTAGAAGGCTTGTCTGGGTTGGAGAGAGAAACAGAATGTCTGGCCAGATAGAACTTTGCTCTGCTGTGGCTTGTCCTTATACAAGGATGCATTAGTTTGATCAAACCAGCACAAGGAGGAAAAAAGTTCTGTTAATTGCTTGACTTTGGTTTGTCCCAACTGTTAATCAACTTGCAGGACCTTTTGTGGTCTCTGACTCTGTGCTTAACCCAAATGGACTCTGTCTCTGGGAGATGGGCTGAGTTTCCATGGAGCTAAAGGGCAGCCAGTGTTTGTATTTGAATGCTGGTTCCTTATCTCCATGGCAGCGATAGTTGTTAATGCTCACTTGCCTGCAATGCTGCAGATACCTCACTCTTCATCCTCAATAAATGCAATGGGCCAAAGCCACCCTTGGTGCAATCCCAGTGACTTCAGTAGAGATTTTGCCTGAAGAGAGCACATGGGGCTGGGCCCATAATGGCTTTTACATAGGACTTTCTATCTTGGATGGGTGTGATTAATATCTACCGTTGATGGCTCTATCGCTGCTTCCTCTGATGATCCAGAGACTAGGGCGGAGTGCTTGAAAAGCCACAGGTCCAGAGGTGCTAAAACAACTGCTCAGTGAATCAGCTCTCTCTCCTTCTAAAAAAAGACCATTGCTTGTTTGGGAGGGGGGTGGAACTGACATAACATCCTCTGCACAAAACACATTGATGTCCCAGGACAGAAGTGAGAGAGATGGAGAGGGAGAGTGGGTTGCCACTACAGCCCTCCTATTGGTAGGCTGGGAGTCATAGGAACATTTATAGGAATTGCCATTTAATAGCCGCTGGATAGTGTTCTTCCTTCCCAAAGCACGTAACACACATTAACAAATCCTCCTGCCCCCACCCCCACTGCAAATTGGTAAATATCCTCAGGAAATGGAGGCACAGAGTTGCTCAAAGATGGCTTACACCCCATCAGAATTGGGTTTATAAATAAGGATTCCAGGTTCCCACTGGTAAGCTCCCACTCTGCATCCTTTATTGACAGAGAAGCAAATCACTGTCTTTCAGGAAACTCCCCCAGGGCATGTCAATAGAGCAGTCTGCTGGGCTCTACGGATTGACCAAACTGAGGCTTGTGATCGCTTATATTGAAAACTGTTGCAAGGTGACACAGAATTCTGATGTACCAGTTGTTTGGTGTTTGACACAGCCCAAAGGAAAGGGATCATTACATCTCTATGCTGATAGAAACTGCACGTTCTCACGATATTTCATAACTTGCATTGCTTCACGTAGGTTGCACACATGGAAAATAATGTAACAAATTGTGGGCCTTAAAGGTTGCCAATAAGCTATGTGACACGGTCACATGGACCTTGAAACTGACAGCAAGGACATTATTCAGATCCTTCTGCTACAAAAGCCCATGTGCCTACCATGTTAGCTAGAGGAGAATCTCCTTGAGTATTAGCAGTATAAGGCATAGGATGCACAGCTGAGCAACTTTGATTCCATTCAATAGAGGGCAGTGGTATAGGTGCATTAGCCAGCTTATGGCAATTCACCATATCAGACAGATGGATTGATATCAGGTCAGATGATTCCATGGAAAGCATTCCATTCTCATGTTGGTTATTGCTAAGGCTATGGCCCATGAAGATGGCGTTTATAATTCTGTTGGACACAAACATGCTAGCATTAGTGCAGGTGAAATGTGTAGAGCTGATAATCCTGGAGGCATGGCTCGTGGCAGCTTCCCCCAGGCTGCCTTTCCAAAGTGACTTATTCCTGGCATTCTTAAATTCCCTAGAGAGTCCCAACAAGGCGTCCAGTTGCAATGGGGCTTTCCAGGATGTGACCAGTTATCCACTAGGAACTGGGCTGGGACCCAATTGCCCTTTTCACATAGGCCACCAAACAGCTATCGGATGCTAACTGCTGTGGGTCACTGCTGACCTGGTCTGAAGTCAAAGCAGTGACCTGGAAGCAAAAGTGACTCTGAGCCAGCCATTCTGCCTTGGCTGTTTTTGAAGAGCTGGTTCAGAAAAGCAATCCACTGGGGTTCTGAGACAAGGAGATGTTTACAGGTGAAATGTCCTTTCAAGCTCAGGATCTCATTAACTCTGGGCCACACTGGCTTTGTCACGCACTCAGACACAGTCAGTGACATCAGAGGGCTTAAGAAAAAGTCTCAGCAAGAGAGGAGATGAAGGGACCCTTCCTGGAGAAGCAATCCCTCCCTCCCAGGATTAGCATCCAACATTTTGAGGTAATGTAGCAGACACTCCCAGGCAGAGAAAGAGGAACCTGGGGAGATGGGGCCTTGTCCAAAGAATGGCTGGTTTCAGCGAGGGCCCTCTTTCCTACAGCTGTCCCTCTACAGCTGTTCTAACTACCACTTTGGCCCCAGGAGGCTGTGTCAGGTGCCAGAGGTCCTGCAGTGAGATGGGAATGGTGTGGACATATTCAGGAGAGGTGGGACCATGGACCCTGAAATTTCAGCTGCTTAGCTGGGTGTTATAGAGCAGGCAAGGATGCTTTTGCCTCTTGGACAGACTCTGACTGGAGTAGGACGTGTTGTAGACAATCAGACAGTAGCTTAGAACTATTCAGGGAGGACTAACTCACTCACATCCATGTAGTGACTTGGCTCTCTTGGTTACATACCCACAAAGGATTTACCTTGACTATTCAGCTGTGAGGCTTTCCGAGCCCTCCTCCGGGACAGAGCAGCATTGTTGGTTTCCCTGACAGTTAGTTAGGGGTAACGAAACCATCCTGAATGCCTCCCGTCTGAGACAGAGTAGTTCTAACAGCACTGACTGACCAAGAGCCTCACAGGGAGCAGGCAGAGTTCTCTCTTTTCTCCCCACACAGAATAATGGCCAAACTTACCTACTTCCTCGGGTTTGGCTATAGTGGATCACCCAGACACAACCCTCAGTCTAGCTGCCTCCTTGGGCTTGGCAGCTCCAACCCTTTCCCAGCAGAAGCTCTGCTCCAGACCCTAGTTTCCTTTGCCCCTGAGGCGCTCATCCCCTTTACACCCAGGTTGGAGCTAACTGAATCCACCCGCTCATAGGACTGCAGCATTCCCCTTCGCCTTCCCGCAGTAAGTAGATGGGCAGGAGCGTAGGGTCTGTTACCTGTTCACATCTCCTCCTTCCCAGGATTGCCCATGTGCCTCCCTAGATTTGCATAAATGATCACCTGCCAGTTTTCAGTGCCAGCAGCGCCATCTAGGGATGAGTGAAAATAGTTATTTCCTTGAAGCATTTTTTAAAAGAAACTTTATGCTTTGCAGTTATCAGATTATGCAAATGAGGTCATTAGCTTTAATTGCATTCCAATAATTTTGGTTACATTTGACCTTCTCTCCTTACCCACCTTCTCTCCTTGCTCCTCGCTCCCCAATCAAACTGAAACAAACAAGCCCCTGGCAGAGTGCTTGAGACAGGAATTGTGTTTTAACCTAATTAAAATCTGATGATAGTCACTGAAATGAGCCTGACTGACATCTGCTTCAGATGGCAAGGATGACACATGGCAGGGTTGGTGTGGAACACGCCAAGGGCACTTCACTGGTGCTAATGAGCTTCTATCATTTCTCACGGGGCTTCTTCCCATGAGTTGCTGGCTAATACTGAGCAAGGTGCTTCAGGGGAACACATAGGTCCCAATTAGCTGCAAAAAAGAATGTGTGTGGCAGCTTTTGTATTGCTGCCAAGTACGAATGGGCAGGAACTGCAGTGAGGGCCAGACACTCACACTGAAGGGGCTGGAGATCCTGAGCAAACCTGAGACGAGGGGATGTTCAGACAAAGAGCAGGTCACTGTCTGCTTGTCACTGTCTGCTCCACTTGCCTCTGAAGCTGTGTGTGGCTCGGTGCGTAGACATTCATGAGAGCACAGAATCCTCTTATTGACTTAAGCTTTGCAATGTCATGGGGGGGCACGTACCCTCTTCCCCCACATAGCCCTCAGCCCTGACCTGCAGCACCCTCGCTATTCCGTTTCTGGACTCCACTAATACAGCTCTGCTAATCCATCTCCCTGATGATGTCAAGGAACCCCTGTTATTTCAGGTCAGCCACACACCGCTCTGCCGGTACCCCTTACTTCTGACCTACAGCATCGCCTGCTGTTCCAGTCCTGGGCTCCTCACCCAGCTCTGCTAATGTCCCCGCAAGCTTGACCTGCATCAGCCCTTGCTACTCAAGCTCTGCTGAATGTTTGTATGCCTCATGGAAGGAGACATCCAGCAGGTGCAATACTGACGGAAAAAGTCACTGCACTTTTGCGCTCAACCCCACATTTGAACCCAGCTGTTCAGAGTCATAAAACTTCTGTTATCCACCATGACGAGGCCTGGCCCCACAGATCTCTTAGTGCCCACCTACCCTTGCCTTTGTTAATAGAGAATTAGGGCAGAAGACTCCTGCAGGCTGCTTCTAGAGTGTCTGTTTGTGAGCCCTGCATGTAGGGCATCCGCCGGTGACGAGTCATAACACTCCCTGCTTCCACTTACTCATCCTGTCAGCTACCCCTCTTAGCCTCCTCCCTTCCCCTGTGCGGCAGTGCTTTGTGCTCAAGCAGGTTTGTCATTCCAAGTGCAAAGGATGCGATACACTGAAGCCTTTCTGTCTTTGCAGCCTTACTGTAGCCTGAGTTCCTGTAGGGCGTGGCAATCATCTACACCCTGGATTTGCCACTGCTCAGGGGCTGCCAAGTCTAATGTCTGGGCTGCAGCAGTACTCCCTCCCTGCTAGACAGTGCCTATCACCTGGTAGACTCTGATGGTGTGCAAAAGTCCAGAATGAAGGGTGTCTTCTTGCTCTGCGCAGGTCCCATCCTTTATATACACACACAGCAGTGCTAGAAGGGGCGTTGTGCTGTATAAATACCCAGGGCAGCTATGCTAGGATGTTTTCAGGGGAGTCTCCCAAGAGCCATGGATGAGAGGTACTTGGGGAGGTGGTATATCTCCAATCCATAGGTTTTTTAATCAGCCTTCCTCTGTATTTGAAGTTCTCTGCTTTGGGTGTCTCAGTTTACAGTACGCCTGTGCTCCCTCTGCTGGGTCTGGGCATGTCACTCCCTGCCCCTCTGGCCACATGTTTCTCTTTCTCTTTCCACACTATGCTCATCCGGGTGCTCTCCCTCTGCTCTCTTATTTCCCCAACCTGGCTGCCTTCACTTATGATGCGTCGCCTCATCACGCCCTCCAATCTCTGCACGCTGCCTCTTCAGATGGGAGCTCGTTGGAGTGAGGACCGTCCCTTGCTGTGTGATTCAAATGCCACCCACATGAAGGCCACAATCTCAAAGCAGGGTCCATGGCCAGGAGGAAAAGCCGGCCCTGTGGGGCAGCGCACGGCGTCATGCTTTATCTAGGGTTCTGCTGGAGGCAGGGAGTCTCGGGTCTGAGGCCAGTGCTTTCGGGGAGGGGAGAGTTCCGTCAACATGATGGGTAAAGCTGATTCAGTGTCTGGCACAGAGAGGCCCTATAGTTTGCCTGTCTCTGTGTCTCTCTCTAGCTTACTACCTGTTAGAGACCTGCAGGGTCCATGGGCTGGATTCTGGCCATTTCCTCTCCCCCACCTCCCGTCACTAACACCCCATCTAGCCTTGCTGGAATGCACTGTATTTACCCTTCCTCTGTCCAGTGAGACTGGGCTATAACCAACTCCTTGCAAGCCCCACAGTTCAGATATCTGAAAGGATAAAAGCATCTCGCTGCGGGTGAGAGGAGTTCCTGTCTCCAGGACTCTCCATCCAGCACTAAATTCACTGTCCCTTTCCCCCGCACTCATTCACACAATCCAAAACTTTGGAGGGAACAGCTCACCCATTCTCCATTCCTCTTAATTCATAGTGCCCTCATGTGACCATTTTGCTTTGTACGGCGCCTCTAATGGTGCAGAGAACTGTGCTCTTCGAAGAGGAATGAACATGTTGCAGGCATGGACAGGTGATGTGCAGTGCTGCCTGTGAGGGTGTCATCCGGGGAATCTCTCTCCCCCGATCGGCTGGGAAGGAGGTAAGCACTCATGCTAGTGGCTTCAGCCAGGCAGTAGCAAAGAACGGCGCCTTATATTGTGAGTTCCTGTCTGGGGGTTGGAGCTCGGGTCGCATGCCGGGGTGCTTTGGCAACAACTGAACCTGCCTGGCCTGGAGCTTGTGCAGAGATCAGGAAGCTGTGTCCAGCTCTACAGAGAAATGTTGACTTGCTTCTCTCCGTGTGACCCACTGGCTCAGAGGACTGCCTTGTGACTGTGCCATGTGCCGACTGGGTACCCTAGCTGAGACATTACTGCCTTCTCACTGGCTTCCCCGGGGCCCCAAAACACCTTCTCTCCCCGACTTTGCCATGAGTAGTTTCCTGCAGCTTTTAGATGTGAAGGGACCATTCCTGCACAAGGGGTATTTCTTTTAAGATGCCGTATGATGCCACGTGACCTGCAGGGCTACAATCGGCAATTCATGTCACCCATCCATTGGCTTCCCTATCTTAGGAGACAATTCAATGTGGCCTTCCATCGACTTACTCCAACCACCCCCAAAGACTTGTTTCCTCTGCATCACCTCGCATGAGCTCTGTCCCTTCACACAGTCTGGCCATTGCTGGTGTGAGAGCCTTCCGCTGCCTGGGAAAACTTCTCAGTCATTCTCTGCCTTTCCAAAAGTCTCCACTGAAAATGGCGTCTTTCCACTATCCGTTCCACTGAATCGGTCTCTCTCCCCAGCCCCAGCCTCTATTGATAGTGTGACTGAGTGCTTTAATTCATTTGGTGAAAATAAGAACCCAGCCAGCCACCTACCAGCTTTGAACCTTAGCCACAAAGGATCAGAGTCCTGAATCTCTGCAAGTTTGTGCGGGGGGGGGGGCACGCCCAACCCCCACTTTCCTTTTTACCCTCTCCCCACCATTTTTGTTATGCCGGTGAGTTCCTTGAATCCCACCAGAAATAAGCAGGAAGCCATAGTTCCTCTGTCAATTCCATTTCTGCAGCACCTGTTTCTGCCCCAGCTTTCTGTCTCACACAACTAAGGAGAGAGCGAGGCAGAAGGGAAAGGGCCCTGCTGTAGATGCAAAGACAGGTGTCCTGTCTGTGGGGAGCTCATGGCTGAGCAGTGAAGACGAGGGGATGCGTGTAATGGAAGCCGTGAGCCGGCTCGTGCTCCGCCTTTCCTGCTCCTGCAGGTTTATTCTTGTCATAGAATCAATGAGTTTATTCAGTTTCTCACTGCCTTGTATTGTTTAAATCCACGCTGTAGCTGCAGTATAAAAAGGGCCTCGTTTTGTATTGTCATAGGCCCCATCCCCAAGAGAAGACAGTCTCATTAATTAGATCCATTTAATCAATGTGGCCTACACAGGCCTTAGTTATTTATCTGTCATAGACGGCACAGCGTAAGCCTGATGATCTGAATGGCAGTAAATAAACATGTAAATGAAGAGCTTAGGTGAGGCAGCCCATTGGGGCCCTGGAGATTTCAGGCCTTGGGTCGGATAACGCACAATCATATGTTAAATGGAACATAATCCAATAAGAAATACAGAGGCAATTAGCAGCGCCGGGTAAGGCAAGAAGAGGGCCGGCCTGAAGGAGCAAGGAAGACCAGGCACAGAGGGACACCTAACAGTGCTCACATTTATGGGACACTTCAAAAGGGTCCCACAGGGCTGGGTTGTGATAGGACCTTGTTCCCCAAATGCCACCAGCCTTAGAGGCAACTGGAGCCTGATTGTGATGACTGCCACTAGCAGGTCTAAACCCACATTCAAATAGCTGGTGCCCACCTCAACCAGCCCATCGTCTGGCACTGGATGATTGGCCTACTTAGAAAGGGTGGGGCCTGTCCCGGGACGGGGAGTTTCTAAGGAGCCCCTGTGAATGATGGGTAGGGGATGCTGAAATGGAGGGGGAGAAAACCGGACTGCAGGAGCCCTGTGGATTTTGGCCTGTTGCAATGGAACCTCTCCCACGCCACTCCCGTGTTGGAGGGAAATCATCCTTTGCTGTCCTGGCTCGGCAGGGATCACAATCTGAGAGCTGTGCTGCTTGTCACTCACACTCACTCTGTGTGGTGCTCTGTCCCACTCCCTTACTCCGCACCTTTGGCTGTGAGTTGGGCCACTCAGAGAGGTTGATCAGGCTGTTACCACAGCTCTGGGCTTTAGCTCAGGCACCAGAGGCTCACACATTTAGATGTAGAGATCCTGAATGCAATCTTGGCTGCCAACCACCCATCCAGGCATGTGGAATAACAGTACTCAGGCCAAGGAAGAGGTGTGGACCTCAGTGGCATCAATCCCTACCCCTGCTAAATGACATCCCACTTCTGCATTCCCCACTGCAAGGTGTCACCTGATTTGCAGGAGAGGGAGGAGTGTTGGCTCTTGCGTCTGCCTGCTGGTTCTTCGCTCCAATGTTCCCCTCCCACTACCTGAGCAAGGCTCCCACTGCAACTACAGAATATCTGAGCTGGAGCCAGACAGGACTGTGAACAGAACACTGCCCTTGGCCTGTCATGCATCCCACTGGCCAGTGCCTTGTGACGCCGGTCAAGGTCTAGCAGGAAGGTGTGTCACTGCTTGTTTGGTCACTCGAATGGCAGGTCTGTACCAAAAGGGCTGCCAGACCCTGGGGGATGGTGGAGGGGAGAGGGGAACTTTCTGACAGGAGGGAAAGGGTTAGCGGAAAAGGCTGAGAATTAGCCCTGGAGCTGGCCAGGAGAGAATGCTGCACTAACGCTTCCTGGCAGAGTTCACAAACTGTCAGATTGCAGATGTACCCTCTGGATTAGCTGCTCCATCCCTTAAGGCAGAGGGGTGGGGGATGAAAGGGGACCCTGTCACTCTTTATTTAGGAATTTGGGGGCACAGGTGAGCAGTCAAATCCAGGAATCCATTAGACGTGAACTTGGCAGCCTCCTGTTCATCTCCCCCCTGAGTTCTCTCTGGAGCCGCCAACCTGCTCTCAGAGACACTACTTGAGATGCCAGGGAAGAAATGGCTCACTAAGCACTAGGTAAATACCCGGGAGGGGAAGGAACCTTGGGAGTTGTCCAGGGTGTGGGGGGAGGTGGCTAGGCAAAATGGGGTGAAACTGAGCACAGGGATATTTCGGTTGAACAACGGGGCCAGGAGCTCTATTAACTCGTCAAAGCTTGAAGAATCCACTGTAGGAAGCAGTCCTGTCTCCCCCCTCCGTTCCCCTGGAAATGGAATAGATGGGACTTACATTTTGAGTTTTTCATTTCTGAACTGTAACAGTTCTGGATGTCCATAACCATGCTCCTTGACCCTGGTGAAGATTTCTGGGGACACAGTCAGCCTGGCCTGTGACGATGGGGAAGTGGTATAACGAAAGAGGCTAATGACCTCCTGGCATCTCAGGACAACTTGGACATCACTGTGCTTAGAAACCATTGGCATAAATTACAAGGGCTGTAGATGGTGCTGTTTTCTCTCCTTCAGCACTCAGCCAGTGTGCTATCATATTGCTTAGGGTTTCTACATTGCTGGAGGTGAGGTCTGTCATACATAGGGTAGCACTTAGGCCTGACCAGTTTTGCCATGCTATTTTTTTGCAACAGTCAGGGACTATCTCCATTGTTCCATCTTGGTAATTACATTCTGCCTCCTTACATTCCTGCTATTGTTTCAGTTGGACTTTGTTTTCCCTAGCTAACCTGAAGCATCATTTAGCTTTATTGTGTACTGCTAAACAGCTGCTGCATTCCACCCCAGAGGTGACTGCAGTCCAATGGTGTGTGAATGATCCTTTTACATGCTGCTGTAAAACACTTTGGGCTGAAACTCATGAGCCAAATATGAGCTGCTTCTGTTATTACACAATCTTTGTTTCCTCCAAGTTTATCTGCTTGCCTGCTTCTGCTGCTGAGGAACCTCAAAGTGTCACTGTGCTCACATGTTCCTGGTAATATTAATTATAATGGGTGCCTTCCAGAAATTGCAGAGAAAAGGATTTCAACTGATTGGAGAGAAAACAAAAGCCCAGTATGCTATTTTTCAGCTCATATCTGAGCAATTTGCTTCCTGCTTTTTCTGAGAAATGACACAGGAGGTAACTTGGCAAAGAAATGAACAAAAAACATTGCATAGATGTATAAAAACTGATGTGGGTCTTAATACTGCTTTATAGCAGTGTAATTTTAACTTAGTTTTTATATGGACTATGCAAGGATTTTTGTATTTGTGATAAATCAAGGTGTATGCACTAACCGATACGTCTCATATTTTAAATGCTCAGTAGACTGAGTTTGCAGACCGGTGATATTTCATTATACTGAAAAGTTGTATTTTCTTCTTCTAGTTGTTTAACTGTTCACCTGCAAGGAATACAAATTTCTGAATTAATGCCAGTGAATGCCAGAGCATGGGAGGATCTGAGTTCCCAGAAATCATCTTTGAAGTGACTGCATTGGTTTGCTGTAATTAATAAAGCACATTTGCACAAACTACTCAGCTTTTCATTCATCCTTAATGCGTCTTAACTCTGTTATGTTTTCATTTTTAAAAGAAGAAGAAGAATGCTCAGCACTTCACATCTGTGAAGTAGCACTGGGCAAACCTACCCGATTAATATTTAATACAGTAGTGTGTCCCGCTGCTGTTAGAGCAGAGGGGGTGCTGTCATCCAAGCCTTCTAAAAAGCCTCACAGACTTGTCCTCTGTATGGGTGCACACCAGAAATCCACACGCTAATCTGCATCATTGGGGAGGAGCATTAGAATTGTTAAAAATAAACATATGAATAAACAAAGCTCTAGAGACTGGGATTTCTCACCAATCTCCCTCCGACAGGGCCAGTTCTTTCCTGGCTTTTATCTCATCCCGGCGCCAAGTGACAGCAGGCCCAGGCCGTTCAAGCCCAGACAATTCCATCCAGCAGGAGTGAGAGAACAGAATTAGTCCCAGCACACAGGCAAGGCCTGAAGTCTGGGCTGATTTTCTCTGGCCAGTGAATAGGGTAGATGTGTTTGAGAAGTGGGTAATAACTAGACTTTAAAGGTTCCAGGCACATTGATAATTAGAGTCATTTGATGTGATATGGCCCCATTCTGTGACATCAGAATCCACTTGTTGAGAAGGCCCCTTGGCTAGAGTTCTTCCTTCCCCTCCGAAGTACTCCATCTTTCTCTTGATTAGTGCCCAGCCACAGATAATCTCCATCAGGCAGTCCCTCATAGCTTCCCTGCCATCCCCCAGTTAAAATCAAAGAGGGACTTTCACCTTCCTCCTGGGAAGGGACCTAGCTGTTTCCAGCCTCCTTCGCCTGGCTTCTCAGCACGGAGGGCCCTTTGGGGTGCTCCCAAAAGAGTTGCTTTACTGCTCTGGTATTACAGTCTCCAGGGCTGGCTCCAGGGACCAGCACAGCAAGCGCGTGCCTGGGGCAGCAAGTTGCAGGGGGAGGCCTGACGGTCGCTCTTAGGGCAGCAGTGAGGCGGGCTTCTGTGGCATGGCTGCAGGAGATCCCCGGGGGCTGTGGATTTGGCCACATTTTGGTGGTGGGTAAACTGAAGCTGCTGGACACGTGGACCTCCCGCAGAAATGCCGCCTAATCAGCGGGGCCAGCAGACCTCCCGCAGGCATGCCGCCGGAGGCCACTTGACTGCCGCGCTTCAGGCGGCAAAAACCCTAGAGCTGCCCCTGACAGTCTCCTGCAATTTCTTGTCTCTCCTGCTCCAACTCCCCATCTGGGCAGCTGTGCACCACCATCCCATGTGGTGTGTCCTGCTGCTGTTAGAGCAGAGGGGGTGGTCCACAGATAACCCTCCTCCCTCAGTATCCAATTTTCTCCTCTCTGTTTGCGGTGTCCTAGTCAATCTGCTCCTCACCCACACTGTCTCAAGAAGGTCAGGTATACCCAGCAGTATCCAAAAAGGCCCAGTTCTGCTTTCACTTATGCCAGTGTAAATCAGAAAAGCCCCAATGAAGTGAGTGGGCTTACACGAGTGGGAAGCACCAGAGTCCAATCAGGCCCCTTGTGTTAATTTGCTCAGAGAGAAGGTTAAGCTGCCAAAAACGCTGGGTCTTGCCTTTTTTCACATCTAGGCCTGATTGTTAATTATTTGTATTCTGGTAACGCCTAGAAACTCCAGTCAGGGATCAAGGCCCGCCATGGCGGTAGGCACTGTACAGACAACTAACAGTGAAGACACTCTGTGCCCTAAAGAGCTCACAACTGACATGATACAAGTGGTAAACAAAATGGATAAGAAGAGGTGGAAGATGAGATAACAAGAAAAGTTTGATCCTGCTCTCACTGAAGTCAGTGGCAAATCTCCCCTCAGTTCCAGGAGTCCAGGATCAGGCCTAAAGAGAAACATGTAGCAGGAAAAAAAGTCATAGCTCGCAACTTGTCTAACCAGTGCCAGATTCTCCTCTTATACCTTTGTAACTTCACTGATGTCTGTGGAATGATTCCTGATTTACACCTGTGTCAGTGAGAAGAGAATCCAGGCCACCTACCCCTACTTCTCCACCATTGCTCAGACCGGGGATAATGACACTGCTCTACTTGGAAGGTAACTTTAAAGATTAAAGGTAATCCTACTTTAGTAGGATAAACACCCAAGAGTCTAGTACCTGTTGATTCTGTTCAGTTGCGCTGGAGATCAGCTCAGATCAGGAGATTCTCAAAGGAGCCAGAAATACCAGTTGGGCTATGATGGGCCAGTTGTACTCCAAGCAAAGATGTATCCATTGTATTTGGGCTCTCCTGGCTTGTGCTCTTTGAGGGGTAAAATTGCAAACTACTATGAAGAAAACAAAACAACCTTTTAATGCCTCAGCAAAGGCTCAGCTCCAGGTTTGGATTCCATCTCATGGTTTTCTGAGCTGCTGAACCCTAAGTCCCAGACTCTTGGTAATTCATGAAGATCTAATTACTTTGAGGTAATACATGTGGCTGCCAGCTGTGTTGCTGATGGTTTGTTAATTCTAGACTCATACCTTGGAATAGACAAAGCCTGGATAAAGGGAAAGGAAAGGTGCCCTCCCTCTGGTCGAGTCATTGTGTCCTTACCTGCCTAAGCAGCAGTAAATAACAATCCTTTTCACTTCTCTATTGCCTTTCATCTGAGGAGCTCAAAACACGACATGCCTCACAACACACTGCAGAGGTACTATAGGTAAGGAACACAGCCGAGTCACTCCATCCATCAATGAAGAACACTCAGCGCTGGATGGAATGCAACAGCTGTTATAACAGTGCATAACAACACTACAGCGCACTACCAGAAGAATAGCACATCCAGGCGAATAAAACATGTCCCCCTTATTGTGGTGCATTCCAGAAATACCTGAACATAAAACCTATGCACTTGGAAATGAAAAGCATTTGTCCTTTTGCTGCCTTAGCTATTAGTTGGAGGAGCTTGTGTCCTCTCCAGGGACTGCATGTGGGAAGACAGATAATGATAATAACTGTAGTTGTCAGTCCCTGTGGATCTTGGGAAGAATCAATGTCTGGCATCTGATTTAGCTCTGTTGCCTCCTTGAGTGACCACAGAAAGATGTACATGTTCTAGAGGAGTCAAATTAGACCTCACCTTATATAAGGAAATTTGGTTGTCACCCAGTCCTAAATGTCAGCTAACGGTAATGATGATGATCCAATTAATCTTTGCTCACTGCCTTGGACTTGAACATCTTTCCTGGTCTCCTTCACAGGCTGGAATCCCAAACAATTTCAGGAGGGGGAGGCCAATTTTGAAATCTCCTCTAGCAAACTTAGACAGACAGGCCCCGTGGGCCAGACGGGAGGAAGTATTCAGTGCAAACACTGCTGCATTTGCAATGTCTGCATTGAAATACTGAGCAGTAGGATTTTCTGCCTGGGAAGCGGAGGTTGGAACGTTTCTGTTCTGACATAGAGAATATTAGCAGATTGTCTTTGGCAAGACAATTCATTTGCAGTGGACAGAACTCTCCTAACTGTATCTGTATGGAAGGGTTATAAAACTGCCTGATGCTCAGCTCCAGACCGACTTGCTCCTTCAGATGAGTTGGAAGATCATCCTTCTCTGTTGCTTTCATTATGTACAAAGCTATGTGGCAAAAAGCTCTCTCCTTGTCTGCTCATGAGGACTGAGCTTTGGTCTGAGTGGGTAAGGGATCATTTTGGCTTTGTAGCAATTATCTATCTCCTGCTTTTGCACTAACCAAGTTTGTTGCTCTTGTTGGGATCTTTTGGCTCCCCCCTTTTGCTCTGCCTTTTTTAGAGTGGGTGACTATCTCTAGACACAGGGCTCCAGAGACACCTTGCCTGAAAGGTCTAATTTTATTTAAAATACCACCTTGAATGTATGGAGCATATTTTTAGCCTGATGTGGTCCCTTTGCACCACTTAAGCAATGCAAAGGAGCTGTAAAACTGCCTTAAACTAGACAGATGAATGAGAATGCCCTGGGGTAATCCCAAGATGGCAAAAAGGCCTGCTGATACTGCCACCCCTCTGGACCTGGAGTGCCAGGGCATTCCAGAAGCACCACTACTCTGCAGCTACTTCTGGTTGGCCATAGGCTGCTGTGTCCTGGGTCTCTACGCTGGCTATCAGGGCTTCAGAACCTCCACCTGAAGCTCCAGAAGAAGTACTCACACCCAAGCTCATGCCCTTTCCCTTCACAGCAGGGCCAGGCTACCCCGGAGGAATTGGCATCTTGCCTCCTCCTTTTTCAAGGCCTGACAGAAGAGAGTGAGAGTGGTGAGTCACAGTAGAAACCCTGCAAAATAAACCTGTTTACTGTTTACAAGAACAAGAACAACATCCTTAAAAATGAAGCATTGACAATGGAATGAGGGGAAAGGCAATAGGAGACTGGCCCAAGCAAAGCACAGCTCAGTGGGCCAGCAGGAGGGCTTGTGAGACTCCAAATGGAAATCCCATCCCCTGATGCAGAGGACACACCAGCTGTCACACTGCTGGGGATCCCAATGTTCTGGCACAGGACACTTCATTCAGACATCCAGCTGTAGCTAGAACTTATTGTGCAAGAATCTGTCAAGTGAAATTCCTGTATATCCCAGCAGTAACCAGCAGTGTGTTGCCTGGACTTGGAGCTCTGAATCCCAAGTCTCGCAGAAGATGCTGCTGAGGATGCAGGCCATATCCTGCAGCAAATATCCCACAATGAAGATCTCCGGCTGTTCAGCCACATTTCCATGGCAACCCCCCCAGGGTGGGAACTGCACTTTGGTGACACCTGAGGTGCTTGCACCACTCCAGGGCCCTGGTGCATCTAGGTGGTCACTGTGTTGCATCCTGAAGAGAGTTCTTTGGTTTGCATTTGCTATATTTTTCATGCTGTGAAATGGTTGCCGCTGGGAATGAGGGGTTGAGAGAAGCAATGACCACAGAAACATGGCATCCCTCAGCTGAGCGTAAGGATGTCATATCCTTAGCTCAGATTACTGGTGCACATCAGTGAGCTGGAAACAGCTGCAGAAGGTATTAGATGGGCTACATAATGAAGCCAGGTTCAAGGAGTGTTGTGTGACGGCCCCATGTATTTGAGCGCTGTGAGCAGAGGAGAATATGGAGAACTGATCCCAGATTCCAGCAGTAGATGGCAACACAGGATTGTTTTAGGACAGCCAAAGCGGGACAATCCAACTCATTATAACAGCCTGGCAGCCTAGTTGAAATTATAGGGGCTTTCCTTTGGGGAATTTCTAATTTACAGAAATAAAATACATTTTGCAATTCAGCAGAAGGAGAAGAAAGAAATCTCCAGGCTTTGCCTTGTTTAGTAGGAATATTTTTGAGGATCATCAGAGAACGATGACCTCATTTATAAAGTGGATTCTGAAACCAAATTGAGTGAAAGAAAAATCAGTGAAAGCCAGACTACTGGGTGGGAATTTGAAGAGACGATCCAGCACCTGCTCACACCAGAGTGGGGGAGGGTCAAGAGACTACTGGGAAAGGCACTGTGAAGGACAGAACGCTGAAGGGCATGTGAGCTTGATTTTAGCCCAGTATGGGCCCGAGCTGCCAAGTTCAAACTGGGACTCCAATTCATCCATGTGCAGATCTGGGGTTTCTATTTGGCTCATTACAGAGGCTGGGGCCAGTGGCAAAGGTGGGAGCTAGATCTCAGCCCGGATCCCAGAATGTGGGGGTGTTTGGGATCAACTCTGTTTATCGAGAGGCTTCCCGGGAAAGCTGTAAGCTAGGCCTTGGGTGCCTGTTTGGAGTCTCACCGAAGCCAGCCAGCTGTCAGGAGCATCCTTTTTATAAGTCATTTTGCTTCCATCTCATGTTTGGTTTTCAATATACCTCCTCATCCCCACTTCCCCATTTGCAGCACCAGAGACATCTGCATGAAAATAAGATCTTTGTTTATGAAGAGTCAGTCTGATGCCCTGTCCCCATCTGCAGTCCGAACTCCCTGTCTGTGACATCGCTATCAGTCACCAGGGCAACTATTATGATGGAATAAACAGGAAGACATTTTGATGATGCCACCGACAGACAAGCAGAATTTTATTTCATGTTTAGTGAGACACAAATTACCATAAGAAACGGCCTCCCCAAGTGCAAACAAGGGAAACTGAGGGTCTTTTGGTTGCATAGAATCTTTCCAGGCTCAGAGAGCAGACTTTAGCAAATGCTCCCATCCCAGTGTTTGAGCTGAGCTGTTGGTTCTCCATAGAGGTACGTTTATGTTTTAAAATATATGAAAGTGTTCGGAAGGCTCCTTTGGCAGGTGCAGTGCTGAAATAGCTGCAGGACGGACTGACTTCCCATCTACTTTCCTTTGTTTTTCTACAGCGGGGAAGGATCAGCATTTGGAGTGGGACATGGTAGTCAATAATTTGAAGAGTGGGGAGGTGAAAGGCAATTTCTTCCGATCAAGACTGGGAAGCATGGTCAGCAGGCATGGCTGACCCTGTCTGGGTAATTTAAGAACTGACTCACTTGTCTGCTCGAAACCCCAACCTCCAAGCCTTCAGGAGGTTTGGGAAAACTCCCATAACTAACCCTTTCTCCCTGTTTTTTCCCTTTCTTGCCTATTTTCATGCAGAATATGCACATCCTGCTGTAAAACAGTCTGGGATAACCAGGGGTAACCTAGCTTGAGAGGGTCTTCCTACTTCTGCTCCAATTAACAGCCCCACAAGGAAGGCTGGAAACCTCCCCAGAGTCATATGAGATTTCCAGCCTGTCTTGGAAATGTCAGGAGGTTCAGAAAAGTTCTATGAACTTCTGGGTTCTATCCAAACCATGGATACAAATGAGGCTACTTGTCATTAATAACTGGGGTAGAGGGAAGACAGGCACACTGGCAGAAGAGGCATCATTCCAAAGGGGACAACGGAGTTTGTAACACACAAACAGCTCTGCACTTTTGGTTCTGTTCCCTTCCACTGAAGCATCTAGTATAGGCCAATGATGGAGTCAAGATACTATCTGTCTATCCACCTGTCCATGATGTGTCAAGCCATCTGGCTACTTGTAATACACTTATTTACCTATCACTGTGCATTTAGTTGACGTGCCATTGGTCCAGACTTTTAGGGGAAGCCTATATTTCTCTCTAAAATGCCCAAGGGACTGAGGCGGGGCACTGCTAATGTTCACATGAAGGCTAGTTCAATGTCTTAGACACATCCTGAGAGCTGGAGAGGAGGAGAGGGCATCCATCCCTTGGGGATAGATTTTTAAATTGAATTCCCATTTGGAGGGGATAACTGGGAGCTCCATTAAACTCCAGGCCACCTGACCAGGGATGCAGAGTAGAAGAGGTGGCCCGGACATAGAGAGGAGTGATCTCTATGTTCCTTTTCTTAATGTTCACTCTTAAAGACCTAGAAAAGCCCTGTGCTCAGAAAGGGAAGGCTGATCACCGAGGGCACTGTATGCCACGTTCCCTGAGATGTACGTTTCCTCCCTTAGATTGGCTATAGGTAGAATCTAATGTCCCAGGCATTCATGTTGGTTGTTCTCCGAGTGTTTGCACCAGGTGACTGTCTGTCTCAGGAGGTATTTATACAGACATCACCATGGCTCCAGTGTGCCCTACTACAGAACACATAGGGAGCAGTTGCCTTGTTCAGCTGAGCTTTCTCATCTTTTCCTGTTTGGGAGCAGGTCGGATTCCTTGAAATTTTGCTGCTCCTCTCTTGCCCCTTTAATCTCATTCTCCTAAAGTCCAGCTGCCATGACAAACCTTGCAATGGATTCCACACAGTAGGCCCTTTGTCCTTAGTGTGACATTGATGCTAGGGGAAAGCTTTGGCAACCAGGTGGATCTTGAAGGTGGTGATGCTTGTGGTCATCCTCAGCTCTTAAGACAGGGAAGGTGGCTCTGTGGCCCAGCTGCTGAAACGGTTTCGTCTCCAGCTGTCATCAGCCTTGCCCTATTTATGGCGCCTTTCTGTGCATATTTAATGTTGTTACTAGAAGGGCTTTCTCTGGTTTGACCCAAGTGATTCCTTGAAAGCCTAGCTGGAATCTATCCCAGACAGACAGTGTGTGCACACAAAGGCACACATCAGTGGCAGGTCTGGGACCAAAACACCGACTAGCTGGGGGGCCCTGGAGATCCAGGGTATGGGAGCTGATCTCTCAAGGGGCTCTCTGCTCAGGGTGTGCATTCAGGGAAAGGCTGGCTGGCTGGGTTGTGATGGTTTGGTATAAATTCAAGATATTATTTGAAATAAGGTATTTTATCAAAAAGTTCTCCAAGTCATGCTGATCCCTGGGCCAGGTCGCAGGCCGGGGTCTGTGTCACTAAAGGCAACCGAGCTGGTTCACCCCAGCTGAAGATCAGGCCCCATGTCCTGGATTCCCCAATCATCACTCAGTTATGAAAATGCCTAAACGCAGAACTGACTCAGTTCTTGTGTCCCTAAGATAGCTCCAGGGACTCCAGGGCTCCCCGCCCCCCGTAAGTCCCTCCTCAGAACCTCCACACAAAGTGCTTCAACATTTATCTCACAATCCCACCCAGTCAGCCTATCTGCGGGGGGCCTGTTGCTAGTAGCCGCAGGGTGTACTGTGGTGTTCCATCAGCTTCTGTGTGGGGCTACTGGCCCAATGGGAAAGAGCATGTGTCCACATGTGGATGGATGCAGAGGGTATGATCAAAGCCACCCAATCCTGTTGTGATGTGACAGACAAAGGCAGTGATTCACTCTAGCTCTGGAGAGTGTTAGATACAATGGTATGAATGCAAGAATAAATATTTTAAAGATACATTTTCATGTTTGCAGAAAAAGCTGCCTAACTCTTTCTACATATACACGTGAACGGTTCCCCAAATGGCAGCTGCCATTGTAGCGATATTCTCCAGCGGGAGCTGTGATTTAGGACTTTGGGAATGCAGCTGCCATCTGAATGTGTGGGAAGCAGAAGATCTGCAAAGTTATGGTAGATTCACAGCTGCACAATTATATTCATCGATTTGAAGGCCAGCAGGGACCCATACATGATCATCTAGTCTGCCTTCTTGCATCACACAAGCCCAGACAAGAAGCGCCAAAGGAAGAGCTGGTTCAGCAGCTCAGCTTGCAGTTCCCCTCCGGCCTCTACAGGTACAGCTGTTCAGTTACTGCTGCTGTAGCCAAGAATTGTTCAACACTGTAAGAACTTCCCTTGTAACACGTTCTGAAGTCTCCTGATGGGAAGTGCAGTCCTATAATGACAGAACAAGGGACAGCCAATGAAACTGAAAGGCAGCACATTTTAAATTGATGAAGGAAATGCCTTTTAGACAATATATTTAACCTATGAGACTCACTGCCACAAGACATCATGGAGACTAAGAAATTAATAGGATTAGGAAAGGATTTGACATTTATATGGATAATGAGAATATCCATGGGTACATTAGATAAGATAATCATTATATAAGGAATATAACGCTCCATGCTTCAGGGCATAAACCGTCCACTAGATGCTGAGGGTTAGGAGAAACATTTCTCTGTGGGCATGTCCATTGGGATTTCTTTAACCTTCCTCTGATGTGTCTGGAGTTCACCACTGTTGGAGGTAGGAGACTGGACTCGATGGACCATAGCTCTGATCCTGGATGGTACTATTTGCAGTATTAAACAATGCCTTGCAAATATATTTTTGACAACTTCTCTCTCTCTCTCTCTCTCTCTCTCTCTCTCTCTCTCTCTCTCTCTCTCTCTCTCTTCCCTTTTAACTATCTGATGGCAGCTGCCCTTCAGCATATTTCAAATCTTAGGTACCTCTTAGAGCTAGAGCCAATATGCCCATCCCAACAGGTGGGATATCTTTTTTGGGGAGTATTAATTGAGCTAAAACTAAAATACACAATTCAGGGTGCTTGACAAGGAATTGTCCAACTATTGTTAATTTCTCAAACTAAAGACTCCCATCGTTTACTTATGGATGAGATTTCCATCTTTCTTAGTCTAGCTAATGAGAACTCCTTCCAGATGACAGACAAGAATAACTACCCTATTTTCTGGGAAAAGTGCCCTTTTTGTCTCCTATATGTTTTCTGAGAACCAGAGGAGAGGACAAACAATATGTAGGTTTTAAACCAGTCAGAAATAGCTTGGCTGGTGACCTAAAAACCTGAAAGTTCCAGTGGTCAAACTTCTTGATACAGTGGGAAACTTATATATATTGTACATATTCACCCCAACTTGGAAACTTTGCATTTGTTTGCATTATGAATCCGATATACATCTTTTTATGTGAACAATCTGTCTTGTTTCTTTAATGGAAAGTCTCATAGCCTATGATAAGCCTTGAAAGATGTGAAGTGAAGAGTATTAGGTATAATCAAAGAAGATATGGATCACATCCACTAGATTTAGAGACTGCAAGGAATTGCTTGTTTTCTTTCATTGTTGCACTAGAGAAGTGATAAGGATGATATAACACAATAAGGAAAAACAAATGTTGAAAAATATAATCATCTAACCACGACATAACTTGGGAATTAAGGGAAATTGCTTAAAAAGGCAGTTGTTGGAGCTGATAATGAAATACAATCCATAAAATGAATCAAATCCTCCAACTACGAGAAGCACAGAAGATGTTTTTGTATGCTGTTGCCATCTACTGGATATTGGAGAAAGCAGCAGAGAAACAGAAATCTGAGAGCCATTTGGCAAATAGCCGATAGAAAACAGAAGGTGGCCCCTTCCCACAAGCTCTGAAATTAAGGGCTGTAAAACTGAGATAACAATGTGGTATCCCAGAGTTTGTTAAACCCCCGAGGGCTGCCTCTTCCTTCATCCAAGGTTAGAGGACTAAGAAGAGTTTTCCAGAACAATTTTCCTGAACCCCCATAGAATCATAGAAATGTCCGGCTGGAAAGGACCTTGAGAGATAGCCTAGTCCAGCCCCCTGCACTGAGGCAGGACCAGGTACGTCTTCCTAGACCATCTCTGAGTGGTGTTTGTCTAACTGGTTCTTAAAAACCTCCAGTGACAGAGATACCAAACCCTTCCCCTGGAAGTCTGTTCCAGTGCTTAGCTATTCTTACATTTAGAAAGTTTTCTCTATTATCTAACATCTTACAGCCCCTAATGTATTTGAAGACTATTAGGTCCCCCCTCAGTCTTCTTTTCTCAAGACTACACATACCCAGGTCTTTTTAATTGTTCCTCATCGTTCCTCTGCCAGCCCCTTAAGTAGCGTTTTGGAAAATTCCAAAACTCAGTTTCTGCCCTAACTGCAGCAGTTGCCCCAAAGCAGCAGAGAAAAATTAGGATCCCAGAGACCACCTTAGAAATCTCTAAAAAATCTGCTTCCCAGTGAGGAAGATACAACCTTTAAATAAGTATCAGAGGGGTAGCCATGTTAGCCTGGATCTGCAAAAGCGACAAAGAGTCCTGTGGCACCTTATAGACTAACAGACACCACTGCGTGCATCTGATGACGTGAGTATTCAGTCACGAAAGCTTATGCTTCAGTACTTCTGTTAGTCTGTAAGGTGCCACAGCACTCTTAACCTTTAAACAAGTTTTGTGCAAAGCTTTGCACTCTAGGCTTTGCACCCCAGATGACACCCTGGACCCTATGAATGTAATTCCCTGTAGACACTGGAAAGGTGTATTTATAGTGCATGGGGGAGTCTGCCCCCAAATCTCAGGATAAAGGGGTGTGTTCTGAAAAACAGGACTTTCCTTATGCCCATGGACAAGGGAAACCCTTCAGGGCTAAAAGCTACCAAGGCTATTTTCTCCAGCACAGGAACTTTCCTCTGGAGAGACACTGAGATGGAAACCACGTACCTGAAAACCCAGATGAGGACCAACTACTGGTACTTTTGAAACTATCTTGTGAACCGTATCTCTAATTTTGACAGCACCCCTGAGGAAGTGACACAGACATCAGCCCTCTTTGCTCCGGCTTCAGACCCAGGTTAATGACTTGACCAGTGGGAACAGGTCTCCCTCACATGGGTGCCCTGTCCAACACCACTCAGAGACTGACTGGCCTTCCAGTGTCTCGCCTCCATGCGTGGGAAGACAGAGGAGCTTCGCAGACAAAGTGTCACTGGGAAGACTGTTCCATCTGGAAGGAGACATTCAACCACCTGTACCAGTGATCTTGGGGGACACTCACAGGCTAAATTGACAGCAGGTTCCTTTTCCATTCAGTCACTAATGCAGTGAAAATGTGCTGAGTGAGGGCCCCAGAAAATATATAGAAGCACTTTCTCCTCCTTGTCCCATTTGCAGGGCTTTTATCACAGTCTCCAAGCAGGACTCACTCTCCAGAACCCCATGTCAGCTGCTACTGAGGCTGCCCAGCTTTCCCCATACTCCCTCCAATCCAAGAGCTGTATGATTTTGAGTAGAGCTCAAATCCTTCCCTCCAGAATCCCCCTGCCACCTCCTGCCTTAACTGTGAAGACTAGCCATTCCCCTTTCCAGTCTCTCCTACTTGCCACCACCCATGATGTATCTAGAACACAGAGGTTCCTTCCCTGGCTTTGCTGTGCAATAGCTGTTTCTATACTGAGATCTATTAGGATGCTCCATCCTGGTCAAAGCCCCGGGCTACACATTGTAGGGGACAATACTGCATAAACTGATGGATAAGATAGGACTCTATTGTACAGCGATGGAGCTCTTCAATCTGTAATTGCTGTGATAGCATGGAATATGCAGGATGCTCTCCAGAGTCTGGGGGTCTCTGTACTAGCTACTCAGCAGACACCAGGTAAAGTCTCCTTTGTGTCCCCTGGGCTGAGAAGGCACTCGTGTTGGCACAGGGCATTCCAGTGGGTGAGGTCCCTGTCAATTAGGTGAGAATTAGGAGCATCTCTTCACCAACTCAGCTCTGTTCTCATCAGGGACAAACACATGCACCAAAGGCCACTACAATGAAATATATATTTATAACAATCATAATTATTATTCTTTCACCAATTTTCTCTTCTGCGGATGGAGCCTGGCGGAGACTACACAGCAGAGAGAACTGCTAACGCCGAGAGTAATGGTGCCCCCAGGACGAATAAAAAGCAAATTTCAAACCAGCAGATGCTGCCGAAAGCCCCAATGCAGGAAATATCTGCAGAATGAATTGAGAATTTATGGAGCTTGGTTTGCAGATTTTATAAGAAAGTTCCACAAGCAAAGGAAGGGAAAGGAGATGAGGAGCAGGGTCTGCCATTTGGGCATGTGGGGAATAGAGGCTTCCATTGGTGCGGGGGAGAAGAGAAGGATGCACCGGGGTTGCAAGGTCTCGCATTCAAGAGGCTTGGGAACATGAGGCTTTTATAAAAGGTTCTTTGGAGGATTTAGATACATTTGAGGGTACGGTGGAGGATAAGGATCCAGCTAAGGATGTGGATAGCAGGGGTGTTGTTAGAGAGACTGGCAGATTCAATGCTATTGAGCATTATCAAAGTGCAGCTGAATATTTTAAAATGAACTTGTTTCCGCTGTCCTGAGAGGAATGTGAGTGCCTGCCTGCGGCATGCAGGGGTGAGAAAGACAGCCTGGGTGCACACGTTGTGCATCTGAGCACACAGGCTGCATGGGAGGGCTTTCAGTAGAAGGGCTGTCTGCATGCGGATTCACCTGTGACTATCTGAGTGTACATGAGGGTGTGCATTTGTGCAGCTGTATCAGTGTGAATATGCATGTGTTTGTGTACAGTGCGCTCTGTGCAGCTGTGTGTATGTGTGTGGTGGAGAGAGGGGGAGGGACACTCCCAGGCTCGGAGATGCCCACAATACAAGTTGTCTGGGCACATTTTTTCTGTCACCAACAAAACTAGGAACCTAGAGAGTTGGCTGCCCCAGCTGATGGATGCTTAACAGCCTCCTTCCTTAGATTTGTCAGGCACTAATTCCTCCTCACCTCTGATGTGGGACAAAGTTTGTCTGAACCATGAGTTCTGCCATGCATCTGGATAACATTCCCTAGGTTATTTATTGGTCTGGCATCTGCTCTGATAAGAAACCCAGACAGTTCCATGCACACCAGCTCACTCTAGAGTGGCTGAGTGAGATCTGGCATGTTAGTAAAATCCCTAAAAGAGCCGACAGATTTTGCTGGGCTGGACAGGCTCAGAGTTGTAAGCTATCCTCCCCGGAACTGGAGTCCAGGCTCCCACTGGATGGAAAGAAGCAAAGGAGTAAGATTGAAGGGGGGAGAGATTTATTTCAAAAGGATATAGAAAGGTCTAATGCCATGGAAGCACAGTAAATTTACAAAGCATCCCTGGTTAGAAATAATGCAGATCTTCCCACCAAAAAACCAACCGGTGCACTTCTTTTTAGTGGCTGTTTTGGGCACAGCTCACGAGTCATATCAGTCCAGGTAACCCTTTCAGAAAAATACAAGAGGGGACCATACTTATCCCAAAGGGCTTACAATCTATGCCAGCGGAATCGGGTGAGGAGGCTGTTACACAGGCAGGATGACATAGGTTGATGGGGGTTGGGCACATCTTGTAGTTCCGGGATATTTTGAGTACAGTAGAACCTCAGAGTTACAAACACCAGAGTTACGAACTTACCAATCATCTACACACCTCATTTGGAATCAGAAGTTCACAATCAGGTGCAGAAGAGACCAAAAAAAAAAAAAAAAGCAAATACAATACAGTATTTAGTGTATAAATAAAAGGAAAGCAGCATTTGTCTTCTGAATGGTAAAATTTCAAATCTATATTAAGTCACTCTTTAGTTCTAAACTTTTGAAAGAACAACCCGAATGTTTTGTTCAGAATTATGAACATATCAGAGTAACTCTGAGTTACAAACACTTCCTGAATGGACTTAGTTCGTAACTCTGAAATGTTCATAACTCTGAACAAAGCATTAGGGTTGTTCTTTCAAAAGATTACAATGTAGTACAGCTTTGAAACTTTACTATGCAGAAGAAAAATGCTGCTTTCCCTTAATTTTTTTGAGTGGTTTACATTTAATACAGTACTGCGTGGTATTTCCTTTTTTTTTCTGGGGAGGGGAGTCTCTGCTGCTGCCTGATTGTGGACTTCTGGTTCCAAATGAGGTGTGTGGTTGACTGGTCAGTTTGTAACCCTGATGTTTGTAACTCTGAGGTTCTACTGTGTGCTGTAAAATAATGTTGCAGATTACACAGATTTTTATTGTAGGCAAGAGAGCAGGAGAGGGCAGTTAATGGTGGGAGACTGGCCAGCAAATGGGACAGTTTAAAAGAGTCTTGGAGGAGGAGAACTAGGTGGGTAAGTGCACTAGATCTGGGGGGCTGTTCCAGTAGTAGGGGGCAGTGTGCTAAAAGATTCTGAGGCATGAATGGGGAAAGGACACCAATGTCTGGAAGAGGTGAGGGGGCTGTCAGAACAGTGAGGCATTTAGGGTGAGGCAACCTATAGGAGCTGATGTAGATGGGGCAGCACTCTCTCATGTGACAACCAGTTCAGCTCCAAAGCCTAATGGAAAGATGCTCACTGACTCCATTGGCCTTTGGGTCAGCGAGCCTATACAAGAGCTTCTTTTCCCACAGCAAGAAGGTCCCACAGTTGGGGCATAGCTCAGTCCTAATGGTCCATGGGGCTTCACAGCTTGTCTCTACCACCAACTGAAGCTGTTCCAACAAAAGAGGGCCCCTCATTCACCTTGTCTTTCTGAAAAATCCGTTGGCACTTCCCATCACTGCCTGTCCGTGTCAGACTGGTGGAAAGGGCCCAGGTACAGCGTTTGGCGATGGTAGTGTGCTTCCACCACTGGAAAAGTCACCAGCGCTAGTGCACATGGCACAGAAGTATCTGCTGAGAGCCACTGAAGAATGTGGAGGTATGAAATTGTCAACCAATATTTCAACAGCGGACATGGAGCACTGGTGCATGCTAAGGTCTGAGAAAAGTACAACGGACATCTTACATAGCAAAACCCCAGCAGCTGCAACACTTATGAATGTGGGGCAAAGTGAAGGATTCTGGATCCTGAGTATTTGAACAGATAGTGAATAATGACAATCGAAGCTGCCCCCCTTCTCCACTGGTTGCAAGTTGGCTCATAGCAGCTCTGTTTCTGAATGAAAGAGCTGGCTTTTTCCAGTATCAACTCAGTGTCTGCCTGCTGTCTGGCAATGTTGTGACATGACTTGGTTGCATAAAACGCCATTGAAGCCTGGATAGACCCAGAGCCTCAGCCTGAAACTGTACTTGAGCTCTGCCACAGTCAGTCATCCTCTTCCTGCATGGGTAGGATTAAGGATTAATGCAGCCCCCTGGATCCATCAAAAATGCAAGGTCTAAAACTGCCCCGCAGGGAGCCGAATCTTTCTGGAATACAAGCTGCAAGAATGAGGGGTGTTTGCTTTGGGACTGGGGAGAAATATTTAACTGGGAGCCACCCCGAGAGCATGGGGGACCCAGCTGAGCTCAGAACTGGGTTCCGGTCACTGAATTCTTGCAGGGTCCTAAAGCCTGCCCAACATTCACATTCATTTCCAATGAAAATAGCAAGGGGGAACTGTTGGGCCAAGCAAACCAAGGAAAACTGTCTACATGCCACTTCAGTGCCAACCTGGAGTCAAATCCTAGACCCCCAGGATGGTGCTCTGTGACCATTCCTGGGAGTAGCCAAGGTTGTGAGGCACCCCATTACCACCTGTCCTTGGTCTGAGGAAGCCTTGTCTGTGCCTGCTGAGGGCAGCTCCCCAACTCCATTGCCCGTAGGTAACACTAGCATTACCTTCCAGGCCTTGCAAGTCCAGCTGTTTCTCTAGAGAATAGCAATAGGCACATTCCAACCCACCAGCCTGCTCAGGGTCCCCAAGCACTGTTCCAAGAGTCCCGAGGCCACTGGGCACTGGCTGTATTCACAGATTCGCTGTTTCCAAAGAAACTACAGCCCAGCCTCCCAGTTCCACCTCCAATCACGGCTCTGCTTATATCACAGCACCTAGATATGGTTACAGTGAAACCAAGTATGTTTATTTAACAAGTACTAGAAAGTAGAAGTACTAGAAACATGTTGTTATAGAAGAACAAAATCGTAACAGGCATTCTAGGGCCCAGACTTTCTTAACTTGATACTCTCATGTCTTGCAGAATACTGCATGCCCTAAATCCTTGTAGCATTTACAGCCAGGCTCAGTGTGACCCTCCTTGCATGAGATAGATACAGTCAGCTTGCGTCTTAGAGGAAGGACACTGTGAGTTGCCTTGTACCCCCAGAAATACCTGAACAATATTTTGTCTTTAGTCATAAACAGGGACACACCCTGCTGTTTGTTTCAGCCTGTGAGTTTCCACGCTTGCAGATTTCACAACCTCTTCTTTTGCCTGTGGCTCAGTGTGCAAATAGGCCTACACTGAGAGGCACGCAATACACAGTCACCACACATGACCAGACAGGAGACGCCTGGTGCCGTCCAATAATGCCAAGACCTTAAGAACATAGTATAGATACGTAACTCCTTAACTGTTATCCGTACAGACATTTTGCAATGATGGTGATGACTAGTGGGCTACTGGCTCTTGACAGAGACCTCATGTGTCACCTTTTAGTGAGGTGGTATGCATATATCCAATCCTAGGCATCCCTGTACACCCCTTTGCACCCACTCTGCCCTTTGCCAGTTGGCACCAAGAGGTCCCTGGGTCACATAGTCACAGGATTAGAGGTTTTGCTAACTTTATGAACTCTTTTATGGCCAAACATATAAACTTACAGGTTGCTTGAGTCAAAATGGAGCATTGGATGCTGGGATTCATAATCTCTCTGAGTGGCTGTGTAATTAAAAAGGAGGGAGTCAGCAGGCCACACTGAAGAGCTGTATGGGCTCCACCTTCCTGCACAAGACATGTCCATACAGACACTCCTGCGTAATTCCAGTGGGAGGTGAGGCAATGATGCTGTTGGTTCCTGCCCCCGGAGCAGCTCTGAGCCTTCAACTTCAGGAGCTTGTCAGGACACTTCAGCAGCCTCAGAAAGGCTGAGGATTAAAAAAGTTTCCTAAGCTGTAGTGATGTTAAACATGACACTGAGATGCCCCAGAGGTAAGCTGTCCATCTGTGAATATTCCTCTCTCCCCCGCTTCCCCTCTGGGAATTCAGGGAGATGGAGAAGGCACCAGAATTTGAGAGGTGGGAGAATGTGAAGAACAAGTTATAGGAATTTACCTCAGAGGAAAGCTACACAGAAGACCTCTCAGAGCTGTGGGGACAGTGAAAGAGCCTGCAACAGTGACACAAGGGAGAAAGGGGCTGTTTTTAGAGGGAAGGATGGGATCAGATTAGTCATCCCTGACAATGTGGGGAGTTTAGAAAATAGCTATTATTCATTTATTATTGCTACTGTAATAGCACCTAGAGACCCTAATCCGAGCATAGCCACTGTGCTAAAGACTGTACACCTACCCATATTGCTTACAGCCTAGGAAGTCTTTCTCTGTCTATTCCCAGGCAGGATAATATAACTATGTCAGGAACGTTCTCCGGGCAAAGGATGCTGAATAGCTTACAAGCACAGCTGAGCAAAAAAGGCACAATTTTTCCTCCTCCCTGCTTTTTTAAAAAAATTTGGAGTTTTTTTAAATTTAATGTGGAAATATTCCAACACACTCAGTAGCTGATCAAAACCCAGTCAGGAAGAGGCTGTCAAAAGACTGGTAGGAGATGCACTAATTCAGTCTGCCAAGCTCATCTGGAGCCTCGTCTCGATTTTGAAGCTACCCTCTCTAAGCCATTAGTCAGGTTACCCCACACCACTTAGCTGTTCTTTGGCCAAACCATACAGCCATATATATGTGTATGTCATTCTTTAGTCTTTCCTAGAGATGGATCTGAATCAAAACTCCAGATCCAACCGCCCTCCCCACCCATACTTGGGATATTTGACATCCAGATGCAATTTCAAATTATCTCTGCTTGACCCCATCCCTTCTCCTTCCTCAAAACTCAGTCTCCTTGGTCCCTTAATCGCGTCTATTGCTCCAATTTGTCTCCATCTTTCTGGAAATGAGGAGCCTGGCCTCCAAGGAAGAGGGAGGATCCGCTGATTTGTCATTTCCTTAAGCAGGCAGCAAAGAGGAGCTGTTTAAAAGCTGACTGGAGAGAGCGCTTTGCTTCTTTAACATTCTGTGTATTCCACACCTCTCTTATAATATATAGGCCATGGCCAAAGTTAACATTCCTCTGGCACAGTGCTCTGCCTGAGGAGGGTGGTGGGTCCTTGCATTTAATAACTTATTTATCTTTCCTTATTGCAGGAATGATGACAGATTTCATTATTAAGCTGCTAGGTAATAGTCTAGCCTTTGGTGGGAGCTGAATCATCATCCAGCTCTTCACTGACAATTTGATTCAATTACCTCAGCCTGGCAGAGGTGTGATGGGGGAGAGGGGGAGGGAGCCCGCAGTCTTCGTGTGACACCCCGACCCCAGTGATGGATAGGCTTTCCTTTGTCTGGCCAGAAAGGCCAGGGACAGCCGTAGGGGTAGGTAATCCGCGAGAGGCTGCAAAGGGACAGATGAATGGTATAAGAGGAGAGATGCGTGGGTGGCCAGGGAAATCAAACGTCTCTATTAATCACCACCGTGCAGATCATTGATCACTGGTATTTCCATACAAGGTCATAAATCTCTGGCAAAGGCCCTCTTGTGTTTGGAAGGTGGAAGTGTGTCCCTGCGCATTAATGGACGCTCTTCTGGTTGAACAACGCCCCCCTCCCCCGAAAGCATCTGTACATCCTTTTAAGAGAGTATCCTCCACAATAGGAGGTGGGGGGTGGTTTGGCAAAAGACGGCTGCACGGCCAATGGTTTGTAGCTGTCAGGGTTAAAGGGAAGGCAGCACCTTTCTCGCTTCACCCCAAACTGAAAACCAGCCAAGGTTATAGTGCATCTCTGAAGAGTTATCAATGCAAGGTGAGCACGATGGTGAGGACAGATAGAAGGATCTGGATTTTTTTTTCTGAAAATACCCTTTTCTGCAGTCCCATGAGCCTGACCAGCACTTTGAACAACTAATCCTTTATGATAATTTTCTTAGTGCGTAATTACCTTGAAAGGCTGTAGAAAAGCTGCAAGAACTATGGAGATGTTCTCTCTCTATACTGGTCCCCCCAAACCTTCCTATCTTATTAGAGGTTTCCCCAAGCAGTCAGCGCTATTCCCGTTGTCACTCCTGACTAGTTGTCAAAGGGCTGAAATGTTAGGAAGGGAAAGGGAATCTCTGAAGAGAGCAGATTTGAGAGCCACAGGCTATGAGAGGTTTGCAGGTGATGACAAAGGGTGTAACTAGGTAAAATAGGAAAGGGAAAGAGAAAGACTGTCAGAAAAAAAACCCCATCAGTGAGATGTACCAGGCTGTGGAATCATTCTTCAAGGGAAATGGTGGGAGCCCATCTCTTGGGACATTTGTAACAAGCGTGGACAACATACCTGGAGAACTACAATAGGGAACAATCTTGCACTGGACCCTGGGAGATGAACTATACGGAATCTAAGGGGGCTTTTCCTTCTGTAAATTCTAGGATTCTTTTACTTCTCTGACTCCAACCTTCCCTTCTACATAGCGCTCTCTTTTCTGCACCAAAGCAGCAGTCATGATACAACGATATTCACCGAGTGCAGCAACATTCAATTAAACGTAGAAGATGCCCAATATAAACTGAACTTTGTATAAGGTATAACTTGGCACCATATTAACAAGACAATCTGACATCATGACACTCAACGGGGGAGTTTCATAGATATTCACCTATAGGGCTCTTATTTTTGAAAGCCTGCCCTTTAGTTTTGCAGGCACAACCCAGAGTATTTAGATGTCCATGTTCCTGAGGTGCATGCGCCATCACGTAGTTAGGCAGATCTAGCAGCATTAAGTTGCATCCTCTTGCAAAATGTGGGTGCCAAAAAGGAGGCACAGGTAAGGCAAGACTGAAAGATCAGGCCCTAATAGCATCAGAGATAGAGAAGCACTAACTATACCAACAGACTGAATGGAGAGATCTGGACAAAGATTATATACTCTCACCGTAACTAGCCTGGCTGGACAGAGGTGGGATTGCATGTAATGAGACCACTGGGCTTTGAAGGACATCTCCAACTTGAGATGCCCACCAAACCAACCACTGGCATTTTGTTCAGTTCCCAGTTCAGCCCAACTCCTCTTTCAAATCAGCCTCACTCTACTCCTCAACTCTGCTCCTGCCTTGAGCACAATCTTCCTCAAAAATCAGAGTGTGCTTGTCTCATAGGTGGTTTCCCTTCCCTGCCAGACATACACCTTATTAGAACATAGTTGCCAGAAGAGGAAAGAAAAAGAGAAGCAAACCAGTTTCTAATTATGCTTTGTTTGCTTTTATTTAGAGCTAATCCAGAGCACTCAAAAATTATTTTCCAAATTAAAAAAAAAAGACACACAACTTCATTAAAAATATTAAAAAGGAGGAAATAAGCAGTGTCTCTTTCCACCTTTCCCTCTCTGATTAAATACTATTTGCATTTCAAAACACACCATTGTTAATTTGGACCAAATGTTACCAGAGTTCTTCTCTCTAGTTAGGATAATTGAGCACAAGGCAGCGCAATGAATTACTCCCCTCCCCATTTTTTTTTCAAAGAGCCCAGATTAGCTCTTCCTCTGGGCTGAAGGGGCGATTTAGGGGACACAGGGCCTAATTTGTGTAGAAACTTGTTATGCAGATCTCTCCTGGGACCAACATCTGTGGTCCAGATACAGAAAACTGGGTGGTATGCTGCGTCTCAGATGCCAGGACAAAGGATTATTGTGACATGGTGCCCAGAGAAAACTCCTGGTGAAGGCAAATTTAAGATGGACAGTATATAACAATAATTAAAGGGGAAAAATCCTCACAAGCAAGTTTTCAGACCCAGTCTTTTAACTAAGTCCACACGTGTGGATACCTGCACCCACTTGGAGCCTTAGCTGCAATCAGAGGAGCGAGTTGCAGAATTAGGGCCAGAGTAATTTGAAGATTATCAAAAAAAGGCTAGGAAACCCAGACCTTTGAAAGTATGAAAATTCACAGCTTCAGGTACCTAAACAGCATGAAATCTGCTCTTGAATACACATCACTGTAACAGAAAATACCCATGTCCACACCCTACATACTATTGTAATAATCTTTATGCCTTGTAAGGTATCATTTGAAAACTCATACATTGCTGGTCAGTACTGTCCTGATAAAATATGGGTGGCACCTTTGTGTGTGAAATGATAAGAATCCACTCTGGGGAGTTATTAACCTATGTTCCAAAGTGAGCTTGGCGAACAGGTCTATCTCAAACAAAGCAATGTGTGCTTTGCTTAATTTGCATTTACGCAGTAGCAGAGTCATCAAGCAGAAAGGGAACGCAAAGGAAGCTCAAACAAGTGAGAATAAAGAATCAGGGAACATCTTTCCCCATAGACTTTTTGTCTCCTGGTACCCAGCTGGAAATGTTTTTCAAGAGGGGAACAGAAGCTATAAAAAGGAGAGAGAAACTCCCCAAGGCAACCCCCTGCTCTGTCCCTGCCCATCCTATTCTCTGCATATAAAGCAACAGAGGTAGCCTTCATTGGTTTCTGGCGGAAGGGTCCTGACCTATCCGGCTTGGTCAGTAAGGGCTTGTCTTCACTAGAGCCAGGAGAGATCAATCTTATGGCAATCGATTTATCGCATCTCGCCAAGACGCGATAAATCGATTGACAGTGGCGCCCCTGTCGACTCCGTAACTCCAGCTCGCCAAAAGGCGCAAGCTGGAGTCAACGGGGGAGTGCGCCGCCGCCGTGAGGACAGCAGGTAAGTCGGCTGTAGATACACCGATTTCAGCTACGTTTTTAACATAGCTGAAATTGCGTATCTACTGTCGATCCCCCGCGCTAGTGAAGACCAGCCCAAGGACTGCTGAGAGCATATGGTGAGAAACTTTACTTACATCTGATACAGTTTGTTAAGTTAGGCTCCAGTAGTGTTTGAACTTTATTTTCTTGTAACCATTTCTGACTTTTATGCCTCATTGCTTGTGCTCCCTTAAAGAATCTCTCTCCTAGTTAACAAACTTGTTTATTGTTTTGTCTAACCTGGTGTGTTTAAACTGACGTGTTTGGGAAACTCCATTTGGGGTGGCAACTTGTATGCATATTTCTATTAAAGAAATAAGTACTGTCCAGGAGAGGGCTGAGCAGTACAACACATACATTTCTGTGGAGGAAATCTAAGATTTGGAAGTGTTGGGGTTATACTGTATACCCTGCAGTATAACCATGGCTGGTAAGAGCCGTGTAGCTGGCTGCAGCACATGCAGACATAGCTGAGAATGACTTGCATGCTTGAGGCTGTTTGTGAGCAGTCCATGTTGGAGGCTACAGCAGCAGGACATTGTAAAGGGCATCCCCGGTTAGAGGGCAGGGGAGACACGCCCTCCACTAGTCTGGATTGTACCCTGCTATGTCACAACCACCCTTCTTTGGCTGGAGGGTTAAAAAAGTGCACCCAAGAACATCAGCTTCACACACGCAAGTCTCTAGTACTAAGCATGATGCTTTGCCACCCTTTTCATGCGTGCACTCTGATTTCATGACGTGAGCCATGGAGACCAGATAAATATTTCTAAAGACACCTGGATAACTGGCTGGCACATGGAATAATGGAGCAAAATCCTATGAGGTGATGAGCACATTGCTGGCCCCCAGCACCTCCCAAAACAGTGTGTTTAATGAAGAGTGAGGTGTGACTGCCTTCAGGATACTCTGTTTTATTTATTAGGAATGTGCAGAGTATTTATTTCTGTGTGCAGTGTGTCTCTAAGTTACCAAGCCAACTGCGTCTCTGGCCTCTCCTGGTTTCTCTGAACCACCCCCTCTAGTCTGAGGATGTCATCTCTCTCTTGGACAGAATCACCTGATTCTCCCACTTAGAGACTAGTGATGGGTTGCAGTCCCCTAGGTATCAACCATGACACTTCAGCAGGGTTGGCTTAGACTCAGACCCTGCGGTTTTCTTCCTTGGCAGTGGCATCCAGTAACTCAACAGCCTTTGTAGAGCAAAGTGTTGTTTCTTCATTTCAAGAAAAAAATACCTTAAACACAATAAAGCAGCCGAACTTGCTTTCCCCTAATGTTTACCATTCCCTGGATCTGGGAAGGCCCATTTCCTTTAGACTCCTCCACAGAATCTGCCGCTCTCTGTGTTAGCCTGGCCTACTGGACAACTTCTGCCAAGTGCTTCATCTGCACAAGAATCAAAATTACTCATTTGTAGCCCTTTGTACTGATAAACCCCAGCACTGAAAACCAAGGTTTGCTGTACGTTGGAGTTGAGATATAGGACCATTGAAGCTACAGCAGGGCCCCATTGTCTTTTTAGCATGTACCTAGTTCTTCTCTGGCAAGCCATTCTTCTTACAGCTTCTCATAGGTTAGATCAATGTGGCCACACAGGAAAGACTTATAACCCAATACAGAATAATCTCCCCTCACTGACCTAATCATATAGAGCATTCATGTCATTATTACACATCAACATTCACAGACTGACAATTCCTGCAGTATTCAGAACACTGTTACATTCCATCCCCATTTCTATCACATGGTGTATGACAGTGAAGATAGCTGGAATTGGGGGCTCCACTCCGTGATTAAGAGATAAAACTATTTGGATGGAGCAGTCAGTTTGTGAAATTTTCCAGCTGTTTATTAGGAGGGCAGAGTTAAACTAGTTTTTTTGTAAGCTGTGACTGTCCATACTTTATAGTCTGCATTTCCTGTAAGTTTAACTTTGACATTGAATTAACTGGCTTGATGAACGATTTGCTGAGTGTTTGATGCTGTATGATACATGGAGAAAAGCACAGGCTCTGGACAAGGAGTTTACAAGTGAATCTGGACAGGCATCTAATGTAGCAGTTGATTCAGGTTTGGAAGGTTCAGTCTCAGTGCAGTTTAGGTTATTTTTACATATATATTTTAAAGGTCACTTCATAAATGGATTGTCCTTGAGGGACTTAGAGGAATAAGATCATTTTAAGAATGTCACCACACTAATGCTAGGCAACCTGAAGAACACAGAAGAATTATCAGACTACAGTCTACCTGAGAACACACAACATCTGGGAAGGAAGTTTTGAGAAAATCAAGAATGCCTTTGGGGGGTCCTGGGAAAGAACTGGAAACAGAAAGGAGGCAAATCTTCTCAGAGATCCTTGTGGTGCCAAGAACCACTAAAGGAACAAATTAATTCTGGAGACCAACATATGGACCAGCCTGCACAAAGGAGGTTTCCTGGAGCATGGGAATGCCTTCAGTGATGAGACAGAACTATCTTCTCTACTCCATCAGATAGGGGTGCCAACCTCCTGGTTTCTAAAGTGGCAGAGCTTCGGAGGCAGACTTTGAAATAGAGGAGTGAGAATGGGAAAGAGAGGGAGTGAGTGTGTGTCCCTCAAAACAATTCACCAACATACACAATGGAAAGAAGACGGAGCTATTCCAAAAAGATGAAGCTCCTTGGGACAGGGAGCATCATTTTGGTTTGCGTTTGTGCAGCACCTTGCACAGTAGAGTCCTTCTTCATGAGAGGGGCTCCTAGGAACGACCACAGGGTGATGATAGAGAGGAGGAGGAGAAGACTGGAGCTGGACAAATACGATCTCAGAAAAGTTCACTGCTTCTTTCTGTTACTGAAACATCCCCGGGCAGTTCACAATTTCCTGAATTTATTCATTCATGGAGGGGTTTATCTTGCCAAAATAGTTTTGATTAAAAAAATGGTGCTTGTTGTGAATGTTTGATACATGAACATTTCAAATTGGAGCTATATGGACTGGGCACATAGGGTCCACGTGTCCCCATGTTTACATCACTCCTCTCACTCTGTTATCTAAACGCATGGAAATGTGCTGGTCCTGTTCCATGGCTGGATGAATAAGAGTCAATTCCTGGGGTGACTTGGTATGAATTTGAAATTTGCTTTTTGTGGACATGCTCCAACATTCTCTTAGAATTCACCCGTTTTCATTAACATTCCTCCCAGTCAACTAATTCATTAGATATTCACGAGGAGTCAATGCAAGCAAAGCCATTTAATTCCTTCACCCCTTCTCTCCCCAAATCTAATGATTATTTGTGGAAATCTTTTCCCTCAGGATTTGCCAGCTGTGGTCACACTTTTGTGAGGTCTAGAAAAGGGATACCCAATGGAAATCTAGCTGGGGTCACAATATTGCAAGACCTAAAAATGGGACAGCCCTAGGAAAATGTAAACCTGCTTACATTGTCAGCTCTTTGGGGAAGGACCATCTTTTTTGTTCTGTGTTTGTACATCACCTAGCACAATAGGGGCATAGTCCATGACCGGGCTCCTAGATGAGAATGAAACACAAATAGCCCATCCTGACCTGATTGTTAGAGCGGCCCTGTGAAAAGTATTAGGAGTGCCAAAGGCAACCCTGCCTGTGTAGCATTTCCAGCCCTCACACATCTCAAAGTGCCTTGTCATTTGCCTCTCGAGATAAGGGTTTGTGGGTGGAAAATATCTTCTTTACCAGCTTGTCATTCGATCATACTCCTCTGTGGGCTTGTTTCTGCCCTTGCCATCTGGAATGAACCCCCTCCCCACATGCCAATCAAAGGGAGCTATGCTACACAAGCAGGACTGGACTTTTAGATCATGTAACAGTTGGAAGCGGAGCATAGCAAAAAGCAGACAATTAATTAACAGCAAATGTATAGTTAATGGGGCTTTTCCCCCCCCCCCAACCTTTTCCTAAACAATTTGTCAAAATGATTTCATAGAAATTTAGCTGATGGGGCACTAATTGCAGATGGTCCATCTTGCTCCGGATTTTCTTTCCCTTTCTGAACAGAAAGCTGATATTTCATTCTCAGATTTGGAATTAACTGCACATTTCGGGGGGACAGAGGTTGGGGAAGGGGAATAAATTACTGCTCTTGCCCCTGCCCAGAAAATAGGATATCCAAGAACTGTAAGTAAAATAGCAACAACATACAGAACTGACATAACACAAACCTTTCTATAAATATTCCTTTATTGCCTTCATGTTCATTTAAATACACAGCAGAAAGTCCTCTTAGACTAGGTTAGAGATTGTAATAAAGGCAGGCGAGGGAAGTGGGCCAAGCTGACTATTGGGGATGTAATTGCTGTATGTCATGTTGTTACAGAGTACGCTTGACAAACCCCTGGCGGTGCTCTGCTTCCCAAAAAGTTGCAAAAGAAGAAAAGGGCTGTTAAATTTTTAGTGTTTTTTTTTTAAATTGTTCTAATATTAAAGGAGGGAAAACAGCTGTTTACAGATTTAAAAGGCCTTTTCTTGGTAAGCAGCCTGATTGCTTTCAAAGGTGAAGAGAAATATTAAAAAGCAAACCAGAAGAGAACCTGCTCCAAAAGTGGGCCAGCCCTGAGGTGCTGAGTGCTCCTTGTTTGAAGTGAGTTCAGCAGAGGATTTGAGCATGTGCTTAACTTTAAATATGTGGTTGAGTCCCAATGAAAACACAGGCCTGGGTGCTTTGCCAAACTGGGACCAGAAGATGTTCAAGAATCTCACAGGCTTGGGCCAACTGTTAAACCCCACAGCATGACCTAAACATGTCCCACGGGCAATGCGGCATGTCCACTCCTTTGGAAGTGCTCAGCACACTGACGTTGTAACTTTAATACTATGTGCTGGATGCCACCACGATTAAGGAACCCAGGGCAGTGGCTTTGTCAGCACGTTTCCCATTTGAGCTTACATTCATTTTTCACGTACAGGTTCCGGCCTAGCAGACCTAGTGGAGGCAGGCTGCGAGAGAGAGAGCTTGCTGAGCCTTTTGGCGGAGACTCCGCTGGAGCATCTCTTAATCAGTGCTAGATCCTGCCTATTAGACACATGATCAGTGCCCAACTTTTTCCTTCATCACTTGGGGAGCTTCCTGACTTTCAGGCAGTTCATAAAGTTTGGGAGGGTTTAGACACTATTATAGTGCTAATAAATAACTAGATCAGAATGGTAGGGCCAGGGCCCCATTGTGCTAGACACTTCATAAAAGAGAGTCCCTTACAATCTAGGAACTTACAATCTAAATAGTCAAGAGGTGAAGTGACTTGCTAGGTCAAACAGCATGTCAGTGGCAGAACTGGGACCAGACCCCCGGTTCCCAATCCAGTGTTCTATCCACTGTGACTAGACTCTGCTGCCCCCAACATTTGGGGATTGTTCTATAAATCACACAATAAATACTCAATAGTCAGAGGTGAAAGGCCAGCTTCCCCTAAGCCAGTTGTCATCTCTGGAAATGGGAACTCTCCAAGCAAAGAAGGAGGCATGGCAAGAGGAAGCAGAACCTAGGTCACTGGATCCAAACTAGCCTCGGTCACTAGTGACCAAAATCTTTACAAGGTGGCGGTTGTTTTGCGTCATGTAAAATAAATGAGTGGGTCTCAGTGTGGCTGCTAATGGGGGGACACATACTCCGCAAAGCCGCGCCACCCCTACTTCATTGGCTGCCTCAGCAGAGAGGCCAAAGACCGAAGGAACCTGCAGACCAAACTCTCTCTCACCCTTCGTGGTGGTCTCTCCAGATCAGAACAGAGGCCCCCACATGAGGCAGCGCATGGAGGAAGTTCACCCGACTACCACTGCCCATGCTGTACGTGTTTTGAGGACTATGTCATTCTCCAGCGCTGTCAATCTAGCACCTGGCACTAAATACACATATCAAAATAAATAGATAGTGTAAACAGTAATAATAAAGGGAAACAGTGATGGGCAAACAGAATCCAGCTGTGAGGGGAGCAAATTCTGGAGCTTCACAACTTTCCCATCCATCCATGAAGCAATTCACTAATTTTATTGAAACCAGATCGTCTGCCTCATCTTGTATGGGTTGCCTCAGCCAATTCGTCAGGTCTAGTAGGCTTCCAGGGGCTGGCCCAGCATTGGAAGGGGAGCTGAGAAGATGATGGAAATGATGCAGGCTGACTGATTTTCCCAGTCAGGGCATTGTCCATGTTCCCTCTTTATTTTTTTATATTGAGCTATTTCCATGATTTGGGAAGAGCATCTGAGACTCAGGGTTTGTGGCCCATTGAGCCCTACAAAAGATGCTCCTACATCTTCGCTTCCTGTTCATTTCTCCATATTATTTAAGTCTTTCCATTTCACTTATATCTGTGCCTGATTTGCAAAGATTGAGATCAGAACCATTCATTGTCTGGTTGTGGAATATGTGGGTGCGCGCACGTATGGGCATGCATATTTGCACGGCTGTCTCCTGCAGGTTGCAATGTGTATCACGCTCTTAGTATGTATTTGTTTCAATTTCTTATATTTAGCTGATCTGAAAGGCCTGTGCTTTAGAAAAGTCCTGAATCAGTTCTGACCTGCATGGAGCATGTATAGGCTTAGCAGAAAGCTGTGGTATCTGTGAGTAGGTGCAGCCAAGAATTGCTAGTAAATCCATGCGAGTGATGGCAGCCTTCCCGGGAGTTGTCAGGAAGACAGCAGTGGCTAGACATGTTCTGGGACCATGATATTCTTTCCCTTGAATCTCCCAGTAGGATCTGGGGAACAGAAAAGCAAAAGACATTACCTACTTTATAACAGAACTAGAGAATAGTGTCCTACTGGGAAGGCCATCATTTTGTTAAGTTCTGCCTATAATACAGCATGGTCATCTCTAGGAAAAAGAGGACCAAGAACTCTGAGTTTAACCTAACTCCATAATGAAAGGTGGTCACAAAATGCAAGAAGTAGTTCATAAATACTTTCATGAATCAAAGTGGCCACACTCATATTATGCATGGACATTATTATCTGAATTGTGATGGTACTCAAAGGCCCAGTCTATATCCGAACCCATTGTTGGGGGAGGTGTACAAATTCGTGGACGGACGTGATGCTTGTCTCAGCGGGCAAGATGCAATGTGTCAGTGTAAAATACAGTATAAGGGAAAGGGGGACAAGGTCAGTGATAATAAGATCACAAATTTATCCAGGTTAGTGACACGCACAACTTCATTGTTTCAGATCACCTGAATTTCAAAATAAGTAGATAAGCAAAATCAGCTAGCACAGAGAATTATTTCCCTTCATTGTAGACTGTAAAAATGTTCAATAGTGTTTCATCAAGGATGCTGAGGTAATGTTCACAAATTGCAAAATATTTTAGCACAAACAATTATGTGCCTTTAAATTCATACTGGTAAATGTATTATTCATCAGTTGTGGTTCTCAGGTTTTAAAAGTTTCACTCACCCAACCAGTAAACAGAAAAACACCATCACGTGATATAGATGACCAGTTATCGTATTCCATGAACAAAGTGGTCAGTTTGCAAAAGACCTGCACATCCCCCTGCCCCTCACCTGTCCACACTCTGCCATTTGCTTGTATAAACTGTTGGGCAAATGCTAACAGGATTCACAAACAGAGAAATGGGGTAAGTTCATCAGATAAGTGATTGGCAATGAATGATGCCTCCAGTTCTAATGACCACATCTGGGAATGTCTGTGGAAATGCGGAGCATCTGGGGAACAGGTGGAGGAGCATGTTTTCTGCCTTTTGTATTTAAAGTTTGCCACGCTCCTTTCCTGACCCATGACTGCGACTGACATGAAAGTAAATAATTTTTTAAAAAGAAAAGCCAAGCATTGATACAGGGTTTGGGGCCCTAAGTTCTCTGTCCGCAAGGGCAGAATTGTGAGGGCCGAGGAGAACAAACACCTCACATAACTCAATAGCGAGTTTGCTGAGCATCCCGAGAGCGCCACTACTAGGCTTACATTGGAGCCCCCATCAACATTCTTCATCTGGAAGCGGGTATACAGGCTGTTTCCATCTGCCTCTGCCAACACTCACACAAGGAAGGGCAGGTTGTGTAGTGGCCTTCCCTGTTCCACTTCTCTGCATTACAGCCATACTGCCACTGCTGGTTTCTTCCGGACAACTCTTTATTGAGTCATGTGCGGGAGGGAAGTAGGCTGGGCGCTCACCCCCGCCCCAGCTGGAAAGTTCCACTTAGCTGTTTTGGAGCTGCACTCTAACAGACCAAATAACATTTGACTATTAATGGAATCTGGCCATTTATTTCAGATCCTTAAAAGCAGCTCAACTAAATGATTAAGCAGAGAAATCCATGCACCATGTTCTCTTTCCTCTAGCATAAGCCTCTGAGCCCTTAGAAGCAATTCATGGTACTCAATGGGGGTGCAAACTTTTCCTTCCTAGAACAAACGTTTACCAGAAATAACTTGCTAAAAACTAGTAGAATTTAACTCTAGGCAAAACTTTCACCGAAGACACTATAGCGATTTCATGAGTGAAACTCAAAGCTATCATATTTCTTTTTAATTCAGTGGAAGCAGGGTTTAAAAGTACACATTGTCAGAAAAGAGACTATGTGGGGGAAAAAAACACCTATTCTAAAAATCATCTCCCTGCCTCTATTCTAAATTTTATCTGCGGACTTTACTGGCTATAAATAGTGATTACTACATTTTCACTCCGGCTGCCTTTAAGCTTCCCAGCGAGCTGAGAGCTGAAGAGTGAAAATGAGTAGAAACTCTTACGTGAAACTGACTGGCCTAGATTCACTACATCAACTGAAAGAAGAAGAAAAAATATCAACTAGTATAAATGGCATAAATGAGATTAAATTAAAAAAAACCTCACATCATCCAAGTGATCATTAGTTTAGGTAAGGAGTTTTTACAATATATGTTAGTGCCTTATGCAAATCTGGTATAAACCCACTGAAGTCAGAGGAGTGATACCAAGCACAAATGTGACCTGTAACACTGCTCTACAGCCAAAATGCTTCTGAAATAAATGTAGTCAAACTTTACTAATTCTGGGTCACTGAGAACAAAAATGATGCTTAAAATTGTTGATTGGCTCTAGTTTTCAAGATATGCTATTGGGTCAGTATATACAACCCTTGACATGGGAATGGCAGAGGATAAGTGAGTTATAAAGGGAAGGGATCTCAATTTAAACCAGAAATGACTAAAATACATCTTTGACTGGATCTATGAATAAATCTATAACTGGGTTTGGACAGTACTTGCTTTTTAGGCAAAACAATGAATGATGCAATCTGAAGCTGGTATTGCGTCATACATGATATGAATTGCATCATGTTATTCCTAGAAGTCATGGATGATGCAATCATAACGAAGCTGACTTCACTCTGCCGAACAAATTGCCCTATATCAGCTCTAGAAATCATACAGTGTCGTGCTCTCTTATTTGTCAGTGTTTGATTTTGCAAAGGAACACATTTCTGTTTAGCCAAAGTGAGCAGAGATGCCTCGTACTTGTGTGAACAGTGCAGATAACTTCTGCTATGTTTGTGGTGAAGTGACTTTTGCATCACAAAAGCACAGTATAACCATTATGGTTAAGAAAGCCTATCACCTTTATCTTGGCTGCAAAATTGGAGATCAGGACAAGAGGTGGGCCCCACACATATGCTGCAACACTTGTGCAACAAATCTTCGCCAGTCGTTGAACAGGAAAAGGAAATCTATGCCTTTTGCAGTGCCAATGATTTGGAGAGAGCCAACAGATCATACCAGCAATTGTTACTTCTGCATGGTGCCTTCAGTTGGGAAAGGTGTGTCAAAGAAGAAAAAGTGGACTGTGCATTATACAAACATTCCATCAGCTATACGCCCAATACCCCACGGAGAAGGACTGCCGGTTTCTGATGCACCAGAATCATTCTCACTTGAGTCAGACGAGGAAGAGGAAGAGGAAGAAACTTCTGGTCCTGAACCATCAATGTCACAGGACCCACATTTTCTCCCATCCTCCTCCTCTGAACCACACCTCATAACGCAAGCTGAACTGAATGACCTTGTAAGGCATTTGGAACTACCCAAGAGTAAGGCAGAGCTGTTGGGCTCCAGACTACAGCAGTGGAATCTCCTGGCAGGTGATGTTAGGATTTCCATGTTCCATGACCGTCAAAAGGATCTTGTCCCATTCTTCTTCATGAAAGGTGATCTTGTAGCGTGCAACAACATCAATGGTGTGATGGCAGCCCTCAACATCGTTCACGATCCGGATGAGTGGAGACTCTTCATTGATTCATCGAAGACGAGTCTTAAAGCTGTTTTGCCTCATAATGGCAATGTTTTGCCATCAATTCCAGTTGGTCATGCAGTCCATATGAAGGAAACCTATGACAACACGAAACAACTTTTGAGGTGCATAAACTATGACCAACATCAGTGGCAGCTTTGTGGCGATTTGAAGGTTGTTGCTCTCTTGCTTGGCCTGCAGACTTGATACACAAAGTACTGCCATTTTCTCTGCGAATGGGATAGTCGTGCAAGAGATTGCCACTACATCAAGAAAGATTGGCCACTCTGACAGTCATTGGAGCCTGGGAGGAAAAGTGTTCAGCATCCACCACTGGTTGAATCAAGGAAGATTTTGTTAGCACCCTTACACATCAAGCTGGGTCTGATGAAGAACTTTGTCAAGGCCATTGACAAAACACAAGCAGCTTTCAAGTCCCTCCATGGAAAATTTCCAAGGTTAAGTGAAGCTAAGATAAAGGAAGGTGTCTTTGTTGGTCCTCAGATTCGTGAACTTCTTCGAGATGATGCATTTGACCATGTACTGCATGGCAAGGAAAAGACGGCATGGAAAGCCTTCCAGTCAGTGGCAATACATTTTCTCGGAAACAACAAGGCAGACAACTACAGGTTGTTGGTGGAAAACCTCCTCAAAGTATACAAAAGCCTTGGTTGCAACATGTCACTAAAGATACATTTTTTGCACTCTCATCTAGATTTTTTTCCACCGAACTGCGGAGCAGTGAGCGATGAGCACGGCGAGCGATTTCACCAGGACATGGCAACAATGGAGAAATGCTATCAGGGCAAATGGAGCCCATCAATGCTTGCAGACTATTGCTGGACAGTGACAAGAGATGCTCCATTTAATGAATACAAGAGACAAGCCAAGAAGCGCTGAATAGACACTGAATAGGACTAAACTATGTACATAATAGTTTTTTGCCTTTTGTTTCGTAATACATTTTATTTATATAACCTTTTGCTGATTTTTAAAGTGTTACATAAACAGGACAGGTGAAATATTATCATGTAAAGCAACCATAAACACGTGAAAAGACCTAGGTTTACAATTTATGATTAAAACTCTACTATCTACACAATATACATAGACATAAAATGTAAAAACTTAAATATCTTAGAAACAGTAGCCAATCAGTTGTTTTAATTGCCATATTTGAATTCAGCACATCAAAATACATAATAAATATCACATTTTATCTCTGAAGCAGACGACTTCTAAAAAATTGTAGACCAGTGTAATTTATATCTTGATTGCGTCTTTAATTAATGTAATTCACAAGGCCTCGTTGACCAGTTTTTCTTGTTTCCTCAGCTCCCCAGGGGGCTGAAATATATTCACACAGTAACAGTATTTGCCTCGACCAGCTCTGAAGCTGATCCAAAGTCACCAAGAAACACAAACTGCAGCAAACTTGGATTTGATTGACTTTTATATTTAAATAAATAGAAGTCCAGCAGGACTGTGGAGGGAGGCCTGCCACCTGCAGACCTCTGATGTGTGAGATTCTCTTCGGAAGCCTCTGCTAAACTGAAGATGATCATGAGAGAAAGCCCATAATCAGGGCAACAGCTTCATGAATACTTCATCAGGTTGTATCCCTCAGCGTGACTCATGCATCACTTACTGAGGAGCCTTGGCTTCTTCTCTGAAACCCTCCAGAGACCATCTAGATTCACATTCTTGGGCAAGACAGTGGAAGTGAGGCTGAGAAACTTTGACAGTCTTTAGGGGACATGTTCAGTGTGAGAAAGTTGTTTGACAATTCTTTGCTCCAGAGCCGCTCTGTGTTGGGGTACAGCCATGTCAGAGCTGTACCGGCTGTTGCAGGTCAGGATTGAGGTGCATCAGCAGAGTTGTGTGGAGGCCCTGGGTTAGGATACCAGTGGGGGCTTCAGATCAGAATTAAGGGGCATCAGAAGAATGAAGGTGTTAGGGAGGAATCCAGGACAGGGACAGACAGGATGCTGTAAGTCTGCATTTATACCCACTGTTTTTGGACTACAACCAGTCTCCTTCCTAAACGCGGAAATTTACCCAAATAACAAAAAACATTTAAAAGGAGAACTGTGAGCCATAGAAGAAAAATCGTCATTAAGGAACATGGGCACCCTTTGGAGTTTCTGGCCCTAGGCCTTATAATTCCTGCTGCTGTAGGAGGAGGAAGATGACAAAGAGATATTCACACTGGGTACCCTTAGGGCATCAAGCCTGTAAATTCCACTGCTGTGGAACCGGAGCTATTCCTCATTTATTGTGTGCGGACAGATGTGCAGAGGACGCTCTGACAGAAATACTGAGCTTAATCATCTTGTGTGATTCCTGGAGAAATGCAAAGCATTAGCTTCTTAGTGTTGCTAAGAAACAAGAGCTAGCACCCAACTTAGTCAAACAAAACAAGCCTGAGACTGATACTTGAAAAATCAACGGCGTCTTCAAATGTTGCTCTTGTTTCTTTGCCCCCTGATTGCATATTGAAAGTGCTCTGTCTCTTTTAGAAAGGTTCCCTGGGCTTGGTGGAGGGTCCATGCCCGGGATTGTCACTAACTATTGCACTTGGTGCTCTCAATCACGTTGCAGGAAAGCAGCTGCCAGGTCCGAGCAGATTTCACTTGAAAATCAATCTCCCTTTTGCTAAATGAAGAGATCTTAGTATTCATAGAAAATGGGGATTTGTATATTTATTTATTTGTTCACGGGGAGCACAGGGAGATCAAGGGGTAGGGGTGGCTGTCTGGGCCAGGGTGGAGGGAGAGGGACCCAAACCAACAGGTCTCCTTACATGAGGCACACAAGTAATCTTGTTTCTATAAAAAGAAATTACTCAGCCATATTTGAATAAAGCTCCTGGCTGCAAGATAACAGCGTAATCCTGCCTGTCACTTGCTACACAGCAACATTTCCAGAATACTAGGCCTAAACCCGTATGCAATCCACATTCTGTTACTGCTTTCCGCATCCCTGTTCTCCCCCATCTCAGAGAGACCATTGCTTAGACAGCTTGGGGACAGGAGCAATAAAATGATATAAGATGACAGACAGAGCCTTTTGACATCAATGGAGCTGTTGTCACTTATGCCAGTTGAGTCTGAACTAGTGTACCCTCATTTTTCTACCTTCCCAGGCTATTTTTAAGATTAAGGAGATCATTTTTTTCACAAATCCCTGCTCAAAGAATCCTGCAGAAAAATCCCTCCTTTTTTAGGAAACAAATGTAAATGAAAATAAATTATGAATAATGAAAACTGCAATGTGTATCTATTTACATTTGCTTTCATCTCTGCTCATGTAAATTAGCTCAGACCTTACTCAATCCTCCCTTTATAGAATCACAGATCTCAGAGCTGGGGGAGAACTATCAGACAACTCATGCGATTTCCTGAGGGCCAGTACAGGTTTCCTTCTGCCCCCTCCCATCCAAAGGGGTGATTTCGCCAGTTTCTCCCTTTGTTCCTATTCATGCAATCCAACCAGCAAATTCAAGACAGAGATTGGCTTCTTATTTTTAGTTCCTTATTAAATGAGGTTACCTGGGAAGACTCAAACACTCCTGTGGTGGACATGCTCATATGAGGACATATTTCTTGAGTTTGGGGGGTGGGGAGGAATGGGGAAGAGTCATGCTTTGAGTCCCCATACCTCCACAACGTACATTTAGCATATAATTCAACAGTGTCCTCCTCTCTTACTAAGGAACCCCCTCCCCCTCTCTATATCTTCATCCAGGTTGCTAACTGGCTCCTTCAGGCCACGTACATCGCTTCACCACGCTCTCTCTAGCTCCAGGAATAGCTGTCATCTAAGACGGACTCTACTAGAGGGAAACCAGCCATGATGGGAATGCTGTTTGAACAGTCCTGGAGATAGGGTGGTGGGCATTAGCATGAATGGACTGGATAGAATGCAGAGAACGGCCAATGAGTCATTCATTTCTCCAGAATGTGTCCCATCTGCCTGCCATATAGTAAAGTTGGGTTAGCTCTTAGTGACAGAACACCCTTAGGGTCCACACTGAGCATGTTGATCCCACAGAATCCAGGGCTCTTAGCCAGAATGCAATGACAGGTCTGTGATAAGAGAGGGCAATGTGGCATCACCTGGGGCCTGTTCACAATCTACTCATGTTTTCACTGTTTGGCTCAGTCAAGGTTTTACATGAAATCTAGTTGAAGCTGCTTAGAAATCAAAATGTCTTTGCTGAGTAGAACTCGTCGGGAAACCATTTTCCAGACCTACAAGAATTTGAAATTTCATCAAAAGTTCCTGTCCCAAATTGGGACAAAAAGTCAAAAATCATGAAAAGTTTTGTAAGCCGAAAATAAAAACAAACCCGCCCCAAAATAAAATATAAATAAAACTTGGCTTAATTGAACTATTTAGTTTTGATGTAGACTTTTTAGTTGTTCTTACTATAAATTACATTTCAAACCAAAAAGTCATTTTGAACCAAAAACTGGAACTTTTTAATTTTGATGGTGCTGAAACAGGACGTTCTGCCAGCTTGGAAACTTTTCTTCAATGTTTTTTCAGTACAGGAAATTCAAGAAAACCGACCCTATCCCACACAAAGTTCAGATTTCAACAAATTGGTGTTTTCTGACAAAAAGGGTTTCGCTGAAAGATTCCCCACCAGCTCTATTACCAAGTCTGCTCACAGCAGCTGTTGTGACTCTGTGTACTAGTGGTGGGACAAGGAGTTTTTCACATCTATGGCATCAGTGAGTTAAGATCAGCCCAGGATAATAGCTCACCTAATGGAAATTCTGCTGCTTAGAAGAAATGAATTTGTGGGAGATAGGGAGGCATCTCCACTCCGTTCCCAGTAAAAGGGTGACTTTATCACACAAACCACTACAACTGTTCTTTTCCTTTTGGTCTCAGCAGACAGGTCATGGAGCGAATGGGGCACAGAGAATGAGCTCCCCTCTGCTTCCAGCTCACGGTTGAAGTACATTGCAGGGAAGTGTGGTGAAAAACAATTTGCCCAGGTCATTCCTGTTCTGTGGTTAGCTACAGGAGTGAAATCCCCAGAGCCCTTCCTTCCCACATCCACTTTGTCCATTTCCAGTAGAGACCTGCCCCTGTCTAATGTTACAAAGCATTTTGCATTAGACTCATGATTCCCTCTGTTGCCTAGGGACAAGCTGCAATGATACACCACTCTGTATGTGTGGTAGAGAGAGACCAGTTTGCCTTTCTGGGGTGAGCATTGTGGCCCTGGGGTGTATCCGGTGACAGCGAGCACAGCCAGTTTGCTGACTTGAATTATTTATTGGCAGTGCTGTGGCTTTTGTTACTGTCAGAACTCTGGGATTCAGTTACTTGTCTGGTTTACAGTGTCCTCCCTGTGGGTAGCAGTAATGGAGGACCGTGTGGTGCTTTTCACTGTAACAGACTACTGAACGGTGATGAGAGTGAGCCTGTTAACTGGGCTTCTGGGCAAATGGGTGAGAGGCCTACTGCTCCTGCCAGCCCAGAGAATTCAGGCAGTGGAATTACCCGAAACCAGACAGAAACCACTGATTCATTTCACAGAGACCATGGAGGGATTAGCCATAAATCTTTCAGAGTTGATGGACACTTAAGGTTGCCAACCCTCCAGGGTTATCCCGGAATAAAAGATTATGTCATGTGATGAAACCTCCAGGAATACGTCTAACCAAAATTGGCAACCTTACCTTGAATAGAAGATAGCCATGGCCAAAGGGATCATGGTGGAGAGGGGGTCTCAAGCTGCTGCTGTGCACATTACCTAAGAGGAGATGGGTCATAGCTCAATAAATGAATGGTTTATGAGGTATTTTAAGGCCTCCTTACACTTCCAGCCTAGTGTAACACACATCAGACAATAACAGCTGCTGGCTGTTCGATGGTCTCTGTGAGATGAGTGGGTGGTCCCAGTACAGTTCCTAGGGAGTAGACGCCTGGAAGTCACGTGGTTACCCCTGACACTTAATGGAGACTCTCCTCCAGCTTGCATGGGCAATTTTAGATCTGAAAATCTCTAGTTCAAGACCCAGTGGGGTGGATTCTGACAACTGTGTCCCCAAAACTCACGTAAAACAGGGGAGGGCCCACCAGAAATGTCAACCCCCAGGGGAGTCCAATCATGGGATCCTGACCAATTCTCCAACTTCACCTTGCAGAGCATTTCAAGAGATCGCCTCTCTCGGGCCCATACTCGTATCTGTCCCCATTAAAGCTGGGGGTTTAAAACTGGCTGTCAGAGGCTATGCATCTTCCCTGCTTAGTACACCGTACAAATATTTGACTTTATGCACCAAGTCACTTCTCGCTTACTACAGAGGGGGTCAAAAAAAAGCAACCACAAAACAAACTCAAAAACTTCAACAAACCAAATCAATGAACCAGTCACACTGGTTCCAGGTGCATTTGTTCCAAAGCCATAAGTAATGTACTTCCCTTGACTTTAGCAATCAATGCCACTTACCCATTTGCACTCTAATTAATAAACCTTTGTTCCCTCAGCCCTGATCCATACTGGCTTTTCAGACTCACTCATCCTGTGGTGCAGCCTAATACTGTACATTTCACTTTCCATTTCCCAGCCATCTGGGCCGGAACAACCTGCACATTTTATAGCCCCCTCACTGAGATCAGAGCAGGGGTGGGGCAGGGCCACTTTCTGCTTTTCTTAAGCCTATGGATATGGCCCCTCCGGGCAGGAAGCAGGCGGAAATATTGCAGAGGCAGCGAGTTTGGTCCCTGGAAGCAGAGGCCTCCTGGTGAGTCCCAGAGTGAGGGGGAGTACATCCTCTCCAAGGACCCTCTGGCTAAATTCCAAAAGGCACTGCTGATCCCTCAGCAAGGGACTCACATCTACTTTTCAACCATGGGGGGCGGGAGGGAATTAGGGGGAGGGAGAGGCAGGGGAGCTTTGAATATGTAGTTTGTAGTTTACTTCCTGGGAAGTGACTTCTGAATCCATTCAGTAGCCTCTGGTTGTAGCCTTCTTTCTAGCCGCTGCCTTTGGAATGTTCCCATGGGAACGGATGCCATTTGTTTGGGCACCACACAGTACAGGGCCGGCAGCAGCACAGTGAGCTCTGCTGTCTCTCACCCATGCACTGCAGAGGATTCCTATAGGGGTAGGAGAAGGGAGTTCAGTCTTCACAGTCCATTCAACCCTTGCTGAGACCGACCAAGGTTCCAGTTGCGCCATTCGTTTCTGTGACATGGACACAAGAAATCCCCAGCTCTCTGCATGACAGGCCACTTACAAGTCAGATATGACTGGGTTTTGCCAATATCGATCTAGGCTTGCTGAGAACCCACTGACTGTTGCTGAATAAACAGTGGGAACGTATAGTCCTGGACAGGTTACCTGAGTCTGACTCGTGGCCAGCTCCAACCATGTTTGTCCCAGCTCCTCTGATTTCCCCATGTGTTTCATGAGACCAGGGTCTGCAGATATTTGGAGAGGAGCTTTAATTCATGAAAAGATGGTTAGTTGTTTACAAACAGGCATATTCCTATGCAAATGAGTGTAATCCTTGAATTATTATGTTTGAGACGTAAGTGCTCTTCCAGTTACCCTGCATATATATTTAGTTACATGTGGGAAAGGAAAATGCTCTGCATCCTCTTTGCCGCAGAGACTCCAGGTTCTAATGTAGTTTATTTCTTTATAAAGATTCCATGTCATCCCATCAGAGAAAAGAAAGTTGTGATGGAGGTGACCAGTCACATTGAACAAATGCTAAAAATTAAATCAAGGCTCACCCTTGGCCCTTTCGCCAAAGTATTTGCTGAACAGTTATGAACAAGTAATAAAATTGTCAAAATTGTGATAAGGTCATGAACAATTTGCAAACAGAAGAGGGGCCAACCTCAAAGAACTTGTGCACAGCTTAGAACAGTGACCTAGAGAAGAAAAGCTCTTTAACTTTTTCCCAGTCCCTGGAGCAATCCAGGCCACATTCCTCAGATCTCTGGACATAGAATTAACAGCAGTAGCATGGCCTGAGGACCAAAGGAGGTTTTTTCCAAACCATCTTAATCCCTATTCTGCAGTGTTGGGGTATTTAACCTTGGGCAGAAGGAATGACCTTTTTCTATTGGATAGTAGATAATAATGTTAGAAAGTCCCAAAGAGATCAGACAAATAGAGGGCAATGAGGAGGCAAATTTCCAGATTTATACAGCATCTTAAACCACTTTCAACACCCTTGGCTGAGTAAGCAGTGTCCAGATAACAGCATTTAACGAGTGCAATTGCAGGTGCTGAATGGACAATTTAAAAGCAAATCACAAAATCCAACAGCAGCTTCCAAATCACTAAATCAAAAGTGTCTGAATAGATTATTGTGCAATGCACTCTTATGTAGCATTTAAAATGCCATCATTTTCCCTCCTCCCTTCCAGCTGTATTAAGCTCTCTCCTCCCTCTCTCACTCTTCATAATTACATCTGGGCCGATAACTTGTGTCCTACTTCCTTCTGCATGGATGAGATAGTATCCCTAAAAATCAGGGTTTACAATGGGGATGATGACAAGACCTGAATACCACCTGCAGCACAGCTGGGTGACACTGTAATAATTCATGTGATGGGGATGCAGGGTGGCTTGTATAGGTGAGACAAGAGGAGAGCCCTGTTTTGTCCACAGCTCTCTCCATTTGTCTGTCTCTCTTACTTACCATGTCTCCGGATGCAGCAGGATAAATTAGACTTTAGTGTAAATCTGTCTGTAGCGAACAGTCAGTGAGTTTTCCTAAGTGCATTTTTTCGTGTATTTTTAATAAAGGTCACTGTGTTTACTGGCAAAGGGAATCAATACTGGTTCATAATTTATGAAGGATCCTACTGGTCTGTAATGACCTGGTGTCTGAGTACAAAGTACATGAAAAGTACCTTATATGGCCTTTCTGATTAGTTCAGGGTTTGGGTCTGACTTCAACCTTCATTCAGGCTGGTCCAAAAGCCCCTGGCTCTCAGCCCCATGTAACAGGCACAAGCAAGATGAGGGACCTTGTACTTTAGGGAGATGATGTTTAACTTCAGTAATTCAGGCCTGAAATTCTTCCCTCACCGTGAGAGAGCACATTGCCTCATGAGTCCAGCAGTGGGGCAATGGCAGTTCAGGGGCTGACCTCTCCCAGTCTGACAGCAGCACGTCATTGCCTGAGTCCTTCACTCCCTCTTGAGTAGTAGGACTGTACGGAATGGCATACAATCTCCAGCACCCATCCTCAGCTTGAACAAAGAGGAAGGGATCACTGAGCCTGACTTCACCTTCTGGCAGATGAAATGGGTGGGGGAGCACCACAGAGCATCATTTACCTTCCAAGAGCAGAACAAGATGGCAACTTAGCATCCAGTTTTAGCCTTCCCCAAGCTGCTTAAGGCCCAATAAAATCATATGTGCTAGAAACAAAAGTGACCTAGCTGGTCTCATTCAGCCCATCCCCTGGGTGCTACGCAGAATTGCTTCCTAGTGTACATTTTCCACTCTTTTCATTAAGTTAGATTTAAGTGTCCCAAGTTTCCTGCACTCCCCTTGGGAGTCTATTCCACAGCCCAAGAAATCTCTCACTATCAGGAAATTTTCCCTTTCATTTCATCCCATTCCTCCTATTTACATTGTCATGTAGCACAGCAAGCAATCCCACTCCCTCCTTGCTATCAGCATGTTTCATTTGCAGACCATTACCTCCTCTCTCCTGACCCCTTACTCCTGGCCTAGCCAAGCTCTATGGAGTCTGCTCTTTTACTCTTCCCTCACACCTATTCTTTCCAGCCTCCTTTGCATTCTTGACTGAGCTGCTTGGAACTCATTTCAGTTTGTTAATATCAGTCAGGTAACATGGAGCCCAGAGAAGCGAGAGAGGGGGAGCTATCACTTCCCTCATGCCTTCCTGCAGGCACCCCAGTGTCACATCAGCCCGTTTTGCAGCGTAGCATGTTTATTTCAAGCTCAGGTCTGATTTGCTGGCTACTCTCTCTTCTAAGCCTCTTACAGCCTTTCTGCTTCACCCTCCCTCTCTGGATTGTTTTCTGGACTCAGGACTCTTTTACCAGACACAAACAGGCAATAAGTCTGTTCTCATCCTTTGCACAATTATATTGAAGCTGATATCTAGCAAATTTCACTCACTTAGACTTTTCCCTCTGCTGGTTTGAGTCTGAAACAGCCTTCAATTCGGCCCCCATATCTTGTTTGCTTTATGTGTATTAGTGATAGATTGTATTTAGGACTATGAACTCCCTAGAACCTTCAAAACAAGGATGTCCCTGTCCTCCCCAACAGTAGGAACACTCACTACACCACCCCTTAAGGCTGTTCTCCATTAACAAACCCCTAAGAATATGGGATTCCTAACAATCACGGGGTCCTCACCTTGTAGAGGCCAACCCACATGGCACTCATGGCTCTCCCTAACTTCTGCATCCTCCCATGTTACAGATACTAATTAACTTTCAAACATCCCAACAACTGAGCAGAAAATTCATTAAAGCCACGACTGTAGACAGCTTATGCAGTTCTGTGCTGCACAGGTATATCCTAGGTGAGCTTCACTTCCCCCACTCGGATGCTGAGCTTTCTGCCATAGCGACTGGAGAGCTACCATTAACGCTTTGGCAATTTGTAGCTCATCACATCTTTCTCTCTATTGAACAATTTTAGATGGCTCTAACAATTACTTTAATACGTTGTTCAGCTTGTTTTAAATTGTGCCTTTGTTCCATATGGCCCATTAGTAAGCATGTATACACAAGCAAATGCTAGCACGACAGCAGCTGGTTTGATAAAACCATAACCAAGCTACTATCCTCGGAGCCAGCATTCTGCTTCCTCTCTGCTTTCCATTGCTCTCCATTTCCTCCAAACTGCTTTCATAGCCTAAGGGGAGTTGCTTCTTTGAAATGCCCCCCTCTCTTCACCAGTCACAACTTTCATTGGCGTGAGCTCAGTAAAGCTCCCAGCCTCACAATCAGGGGCTTCAGCAAGTGTAAACTATCACTCTGTACAAACCAAGAAGCATAAGGAGGGAAAGAGAGAGCTGCAAGCAAAAGGACTGAGGGAGGGAGAGAGAGGTGGGATTGGAAAAAACCCAAGGACTCAAGCAAGACTGCTGAAACCACAGCACCTCTGACGAAGGCAAGACGAGCTGGATATGTAAGTGCCTAACAATGCAGATAGGCACCTAGTGGGCTTTTCGAAAGCATGTGGGTCGGAATACCTTTTAAACACTGACTCTGTTGCCCTGGAGGGTAAAAAGGATTCCCACGTCAAGGATGCCCCAGAAACTAGAGATGGAGAAGACCAGTTAGCTCCCATTCAGTCCGCCTGCAGTCAGTGCAGGAACCTTCCAGTACAATCTGCAATTCAGTGGTTTAGGGCTCATGTTTCCTCCCCTTCTCTTTGGGGGAATTCCCCAGTCTGACACATGTCAGCACTGGAATATTTCCCAATCTCCAGCCTAAATCTTCCTTTGCTTAATTTAATTGTACTCCTCTGTGGATCACAAACAATTCCTCGTCTTCCTTTGTGCTTACCCCTCGTGTACCCACTGTGGGTCAAATTTCTTCCTGGTGTAACTCTACTGGATTACAGCAGATAATGAGGTGTTTTTGGCTCACTGTGTAACTAACCTTTTGGCACTTAGGAAGTTTCTAAGGCTATTTGTTGACAAGCCTTGACATCTGTCCTGCCATTAGTCTTGCCCACCTTAACTGTTCCCTTCTAGCCTCCAGGGCTCAATGAAAGTCTTTAGAACTTTATAGTGCCCAGGCTACATTTAAGCCTAATGTAATTCCATTGTAGTTGATGATGTCCCACAAATGGTCAAAATGGTACCTCTTCTCTCTCTCTTTTGCATATTCAATGCCACATATATTCTTAGATTCCTTCACATCTGCTACTTGAGCATAGTTAATTGTGATATTAACTCTTTACTTGCTAGTACTGGCCCCTAAAGCTCATTCTGGTTCCTCCGGTCCATCCAATCAGTGTGGTGTTCCATTACTAATATCTACCCTCTCTCTGCAACTGCATGAGATTACAACAAATTTGCCTTTAACCAGTAATCTCCATGTTGACTGACCTGCCCAGCCATGGGAGACACCAGATTATATCCAGGGAGACAATCTGGAGATGGTAATGTGGGGGGCACTCAAAGTATACACAAACCAGGGCTGCACCTAACTTGCCTATAGTGGACTAAATCATGACAGCTGTTTCCATCTTTAATATGGTACATGCCATGGGGACAGTGGGTTCCAGCATGTGATGCTCCAGCTTGATCTAAGCAGAGACAAGAGATTACAAGAGTTGAAACGCTGCACATTCGGACCTGTTGTCTGCACCATCTGCTCCTTCATGTTGGATGTGTAAGTGGGCACAAGCTGCACTGTAGAACTCCAAAGGGCCACAATTTGCCCACTATTGTAATTTTCTGCACACCTCCATCCCCACTCACTATAATGCAGTGGCCTTAGGGACTATGGCAATTGCATTCTCCCTTGCTTCAGTCACAGTCCTGTCACCCTGGAAGTTGCTTCCTTTGTTTTATCCTCTGTGGAAAGTGGCTATGATGTCTGCCTGAAAAATAATGTGTGTGTGCATCTGAGAGAGAGAGAGAGAGAGAGGGAGGGGGAGCCTAATGCTTTAATAGATTTGATTTCAGAGCAAGCTAGACGGCGGAGTTCTGTTAACCTGGTTTTACATTATAGGCGGAGATGGAAAGTGTGGTTATTTTCAGGCTGGTAATACCACACACACAACGGCATAAACCTTGAGTAAACAACTGGGCCTGAGAGGGGCTAGGGCAGACTTTGAAGAGAATATTTGATCTGATGGTTTCGATGATCAAACTGTCCATTAAAAGTAAAGCTGTGGGAGCTGATGGAAACACTAGGGTCAAGCCACATAACCTCCTTCTGGAGTCAATTGTTTGGCAGCTAATTAAAGCTATCAAGGCACTCCTGCTTCTTTGTTCATCGACGTTTTTCGGTTGCTGTAAATTGATTAAACATAATGCAACATGAATGGTTGCTGAACCTGTGTTAAGTTTGTGCTTGTTAGGGATGAGCGATAACAGAGAGGTTTGAATGGTTTCTGGGCTGTATGGAGACACCAAGACGTAGCGTGGGTATTCAGACACCAAGCCAAGCTATGGGTTATGAAGGTTATAGTGATAGTAAAGTGAAATAATAACACTACTTGAGGTGACAAAGAGGCCTGTGGCACCTTAAAGACTAACAAAAGGTGCCACAGGACTCTTTGTCACTTCTGCAGATCCAGATTAACACGGCTACCCCTCTGATTCTTAACAATACTTGGTACTTTTCATCAGTAGAATTCAAAGCACTTTTCAAAGGAAGGTAAGTATCAATATTATCTTTTTGTAGTTGGGGAAACTGAGGCACAAAGAGGCAAAGAGACTTGCCCCTAGTTCATACAGTAGGTTAGTTGCAGATCCAGCAATAGACTCAGGTCTCTTGAATCTCAGTGCAATACCTTATTCATTAATTGCACTGTAAAGCACAGGCATTGGATGACCTGAAGGCCTGGAGCTAACTGGCTATTGGGCTATGTGGATGTGCCATGTGATATCTGTGGCAAGTTCTGCATTTCTAGAGTATGTTTAACTTTCAAAGAAGGTGAGAATATACAGTAGAGACAACCTGATGGCTTTGAGCAGGGTGTTGGACTAGATGACCTCCTGAGGTCCCTTCCAACACTTATATTCTATGATTAAGTCACTGTGTGCATTAAACAGGCATTTCTGAATTGGAGCCAACCACTGGTTCATCTAGTATAGGATCCTGCTTGTCTCTTCCTACAATTCAGCTCTGCCAATGCATCCTCAACACTGATCTGCAGCACTCCTGCTATTCCAGTCTTGGACCATGTCCCACAGCTCTGCCAGTACATCTCAATCCCAAGTCACAACATCTTCTGTGATCCAGAGGAATGGGGATCCCAGGATTTGAACCCAACTCTGAACAGGTGACAGGCTGGCATGTCCTAGGAATCTCCCAACCCCCAATCATTCCATGTTTGTAGAGGATTATTTAGGCACTACTAAGTTGCCCTCAGCTCTTGAAAAATATTCCCTGCTGTTTCTTCCCCATCTGCTCATGTCCCCTGCTCTTCACTTGGTGCAGGGACCAACATCCATACATGCAAGTGACCCACTGTGGTGGCATCAAACACTGGGGTCAGAGTTATCCAGGCACATGACAGAAAGAACCCGGGCTTCTGAAGAAGCACAACACTGGCAGTGTCCCTTTGTGCAACAGAATCCATTAAGGAATTCTCTGATTTCCCCCAGATCCTAAGGAGCCAGTGATAACTAGAGCAAATGAACATCTCACTCCAATGCAGAGCTACCTCCCATCTGAATAGACAGTGGCTTCTGGACTAAAGTTTAAAGCACTCTCCCCTAAAGCCAGGAGGTGAATGCTTATCTGTGAGCATCAGTGCAAATGTTCTTGGATTAGAGTGTCCCCTGGGTATTTAGCCATACGGCGTTAGGGGATTAATATCAAGATCCCCAGTTCCGATCATTCTGGAGCTGGCTGAAACAATCACTCACCTACTAACAAAGGTAAAAGTGGTGTTTTTCCCATCCAGCTGGCAGTGAAGATGGTTTTGTTGTCAGCTAATTGGCCTCCTGTTGTTCCTGGAAATGTTCAAAGCATCAGTATTAAAAAGCAAAAGTGGAACAAAAATGGCAATTTGATTTCCCCCCAGTTGCAATCTGATGCTGAAGACATGCATCAGCATGCAGAGTTATCCAGAGCTACTCCATGACTCCTGACACTGTGGATGGAAGGGCCTGCTGTGACTGGCAGGTCTGAGAGCTTTACAGTAATTGGCTTTTTGTAGCCTCTTTCCCAAGGTACTTTACAAAGGTGGGCTAGAGTAGTTAGCTGAACGGATTGGGAAACTGAAGCACAGTGAGAGCAAGGGATTTTCTCAGCCCAGGTCACCTGCTGTATCAGTTGCAGAGCTGAGAGGAAAACCCAGGAGTCCTAGTTCCCAGCTCCAAGCCTGAGTCCCTTAGACTGCAGCTACCCCTTCTATATATTTTCTATAGTGGAAATACAGCCCGCTCACCAGCACGCCAGAGCCGCTCCCTGAGTGTCACGGGAGGTGCAGGGGTCGGGGGAGGGGAGAAGAGTCTTGTATTGTTTAGTCCTAGTTTTTTTAAATTAAATAAATGAGTTTTGTGCTCAGCGTGCGGATAACCAGGCCTGGATATTCCCTGCCTGAGAGCAGGTGAGGCTCCCTCAGTGCTGAGGTTTCAGGTGAGGTCAGAGAAAACATTTGCAGGATGAGTGAGGACAGAAATCTTGTCCCATTCAGCAGGCCAGATAAAATAGGGCTGGAGAAGTTCCCCTGGGTTATCAGCCATGAATGAACGATAATAACCTCCAGGTCAGCTATTTCCTTGGCTGGAGGCGCTGAACCTTGGACATTAACCCAGCTGTTCACTCACAGACACAAGATGCCTGACCCCTCTGACATCATTATTGCTATTTTAAATCTAGTGGAATGTTTAATTTCCCTGTTTTGTCAGTGTCCCCTGTTCCCAGGACTCTCTGCCTGTTGCTGGCATTTATGTAATTATTTCTTTGCAAACTTAGTCTTTCCTGGGCTGCTCATAACAGTGACAAAGCAGGAATTTGTGCTCATAAAAGTAAAACATACGATGTCAAACCAGAGAGACCCAGCACAAGAGCTGACACGATGCAGTCCATGCTCAGGAAAGGCACTGGGCTGGACTACTGGGAGCTGTTGTAGCTCATGGAGGAGGTGCACCAAGAGAACTGTGTGGAATGGCACAAGCATGAACTAGCAGAGGGTATTTCAGGTCAGGACTGAGTGCCTGGGCAGAGCTGGGTAGAGGCCCAGGACTAGCAGGGAATGTCGTAGATCAGGACTAGGGGGCATATGCATAGCTGTGTAAATTTTTTGATCCACAGATTGAAATGAAAAAGACATGACTGAACGGTGGAAATGAATGTTTGTAACAGCTGTGTTTGAAAGTTAATTAATTGCATGAAGTTACTCAGATTAGATGTACTAGGGTAAACCATCCTGTTAATGTTATCGAAGGCATCTTTGACCAGGATACTAGATCCACTGGCTGAGAATTACACCCCTCCTCCCCTCAACCACTATATTGGAGGGACTAGCATTGCTGGAATTGTTAATGTCCTGGAAAAAGTCCAGTCAGTGACCCTTACCTACACTTTGCAAAGACTAAGATCCACCCCAATCCTAAAAGAGGCTCAAGGAGGAGTATGGTTGGGAGAATAACTTTCAGCCAATAATATAGACAACAATTTTCTTTTTGCAAAATTGTCAGTATGATTTTCTTGGATTTTACTCTTCAGAATGTTTTGCTGAATACTGTCAATGAAAAATTGGTCTTTCTTGGGCCATTTACTATGAATGTCTGAAATGCTACATTCAGTGTATGTCGTTCAGTTCTATTTGGACACATAGCTCACATAGCACTGTTTGGATGTTCCCTGATTGATGAATAACTTAGATCCAAGTTTTTCTGGAACAAATACTCACATTTATACATTCAGAATTCTCTTTTTGTGAATATTCAGCAATATTTGCTTAAAATGTGTTGTTTCTCTGAACATTCATGCCAACGCACCTGGTTGGTGGGAAATTCAAGAAAGTAAATACAAAAGGAGTTTTAACAGAAGAGAAGCAAAATCACTTTTTATTCAAGCAAATATTTGTGGGAAAATTGACAAGACATTTACTCTGCTGTAGTGAGGCCAGTTTGGGAGAGGAAGGATGGTTCAGTGGTTGGGATGATTCCCTGGGACTCAAGCAACTGGAGTCAATTCTGAGCTGTGCCAGAAACTTACCATGTGACTTTGAGTAAGTCTAGGGTGACCAGATGTCCCGATTTTATAGGGACAGTCCCGATTTTGGGGTCTTTTTCTTATATAGGCTTCTATTGTCCCCCACCCCCGTCCCGATTTTTCACATTTGCTGTCTGGTCACCCTAGCCAAGTCACTTAGCAACTCTCTCTGAGTTTCAATATTTCCTCTGTAAAATGGGAATATGCTTCCTTATGTTGTGAGAATAGGCACATTAAAAGATTCTGTGGTGCTCTGATACTATACTACAGTAACGTGAAGCACTTTAGACAATCAGAGTTCTGTGGAGGCATCCCATAAAGGGCTGTTTGATTTTTTTACTTTTAACATTGAGTCTTAGGCCTCAACTTAGCCTTCTGTTATACACGCACTTCCAACAGTGGTCAATGCCAGGTGCTTCAGAGGGAATAAACAGAACAGGTAATCAGCAAGTGATCCATCCTGTCACCCATTCCCAGCTTCTGGCAAACAGAGGCTTGGGACACCATGGCTGTCCATCCTGGCTAATAGCCATTGATGGACCTATCCTCCATGAATTTATCTAGTTCTTTTTTGAACCCTGTTATAGTCTTGGCCTTCACAACCTCCTCTGGCAAAGAGTTTGACTGTGCATTGTAGAAATATTTTCTTTTGCTTGTTTTAAACCTGCTGCCTATTAATTTCATTTGGTGACCCCAAGTTCTTGTGTTATGAGAAAGACTAATAATACTTCCTTATTTACTTTCTCCACACCAGTCATTATTTTATAGACCTCTGTCTTATCCCCACTTAGTCATCTCTTTTTCAAACTGAAAAGTCCCTGTTTTATTAAGCTTTCCTCATATGGAAACCATTCCATACCCCTAATCCCTTTTTTTGTCCCTGTCTGAACCTTTTCCAATTCCAATATATCTTTTTTGAGATGGGGCAACCACATCTGAACACAGTATTCAAGCTGTGGGCGTACCATCGATTTACATAGAGGCAATATGATATTTTCTGTCTTATTATCTATCCCTTTTGAAATGATTCCCAGCATTCTGTTCACTTTTTTGACTGCCACTGCACTGTTTTCAGAGAACTATCCACAGCAACTCCAAGATCTCTTTCTTGAATAATAACAGCTAATTTAGACCCCATCATTTTATATGTATAGTTGGGATTATGTTTTCCAATGTGCATTACAACACTGAATTTCATCTACCATTCATACTTACCTACATGTCTCCGGCTTTCATCCACTCCAATCACATGATTCATTGTCTTCAGCCAAGCTCTAAGATACAACTGCATTTGCTCCAATCCCTCAGACAAACACCTACAGGATCTGTATCAGCGTTCTTAAAACTACAGTACCCACCTGCTTAAGTGAAGAAACAGACTGACAAAGCCTGAAGGGTACCCAGAAGTACCTGCTACAGAACAGGCCCAACAAAGAAAGTAACAGAATGCCACTAGCCGTCACCTTCAGCCCCCAACTAAAACCTCTCCAGTGCATCATCAAGGATCTACAACCAATCCTGAAAGATGATCCCTCACTCTCACAGACATTGGGAGACAGGCCGCTCCTTGCTTACAGCCAGCCCCACACCCTGAAGCAATTACTGACCAGCAACCACACATCACACAACAAAAACACTAACCCAGGAAGCTATCCTTGCAACAAACTCCATTGCCAACTCTGTCTACATATCTATTCAAGGAACACCATCTTAGGACCTAATCACATCAGCCACACCATCAGGGGCTCATTCACCTGCACATCTACCAATGTGACATATGCCATCATGTGCCAGCAATGCCCCTCTGCCATGTACATTGGCCAAACTGGATAGTCTCTATGCAAAACAATAAATGGCCACAAATCAGATGTCAAGAATTATAATATTCAAGAACCAGTAAGAGAACACTTCAACCTCTCTGCACTCTCAATTACAGACCTAAAAGTGGCAATTCTTCAACAAAAAAACCTTCAAAAACAGACTCCAATGAGAAACTGCAGAACTGGAATTAATTTGCAAACTAGAGAACATCAAATTAGGCTTGAATAAAGACTGGGAGTGGATGGGTCATTATGCAGACTAAAAACTATTTCCCCATCCTAATTTTCTCCCTACTGGGCCATCCTGATTATCACTACACATTTTTTTTTCTCCTGCTGATAATAGCCCACCTTAATTGATTTGTCTTGTTAGAGTTGGTTTGGCAACCCCCATCTTTTTATGTTCTCTGCATATATATATATATATATATCTATCTTCCTACTGTATTTTCCACTCTATGCATCTGATGAAGTGAGTTTTAGCCCACAAAAGCTTACGCCTAAATAAATTTGTTAGTCTCTAAGGTGCCACAAGTAGTCCTTGTTCTTTTTGCTGATACAGACTAACACAGCTACCACTCTGAAACCTAGTTATCAATTTGTTACCCAGTCACCCAGTTTTGTGAGAACCCTTCGTAACTCTTTGCAGTCTCCTTCAGACTTAACTATCTTGATTATTTTTGTATCATCGTCAAATATTTTTTACCTCAGTTCACACAATGGAATCCTTTACCTACTCATTTCCACCTTCCCCCCCCCACCCTCGTCTGCCCCAGAAGTCTTGTTATAGGGATGAAGCGTGGTAGAAATATGGGTTTGATCAAGTCCTTCAATTTGCTTCAGTGGGCTTTGGAACAGGGCTTTACAGAGAATTAGACAATGGAGTGGGGACACAAACTGGAAGAAAAAACCCAGGCAGGACATTATAGAAAGCAGAAAACTAACCAAAATATCAAGCCCAGACTGGTGTTGAACCTGTCTTCAATTCTTGGCAGGGCTGTCCTTCCTAAATCAAGTCCACAGTGGTGTTTCCCAGTTACCAGTGTAAGAATTAATTTGCATAGCATTAACCAGATCTGTATATACATTTTCCCCTTGCAATTTGGTTCAGTTTCCCAAGGGCTAAAGATTTCTCATCATAAAACACTCATAAAACAAGCATTCAGTCTGGGAGGTATTTCTCAATCAAGACCCACCAGAAGCCATTTGGTTCCAGTTATCCTCGTGACAATACTCCCCTTTAATCCTTCTTTGTACCTTGCTCCTGCCTGCCTGTCTCCAGGTTGCCCTATTCTCATTTGGAATATAAAAAAGCAACCATTAAAAATTGCTCTTCTTCATTATAATGTGCCCTCCTCTCCTTCCTCTCTTTCTTGCTTGTCAAGGCTCCGTCCAATTGCTCTCAGTGTGAATAGTCCAGGCACACACCTCTTGATCTCTTCCTTTTATCTCTTTCATTCTCCTGCTGAAACTAAAAGTTCCTTACTAGGAACCTGCCCAGAGCACTCAGACTCAGAGCCCTTTGACTAAGGACCTGGGATGTTAACTGCTAAAGGAAGGGCTCCTCTGCTGAAATCACATGGGTGCCAGCAGCAGACTGCTCAGTGATTTGTTATCTGCATCCCAGCATGTCTGAGTTAAGGTCTGCAGAATCTCCAAGCTGACACTAATCAAGGCATACCAAGAGCCAAATCCAGAAGTCCTGGTTCTGATTTAATGCACACAACCTGTGCCCTCTGCTTTCCTATGGGTTCTGGGGATTCTCTGATTATTTAATAATAATAATATGATTAATAACAAATACAGTAGAGCCTTACTAATTTGCACTACTGTCTGGGAGACTCATTGTGAGTTACTGAATTCTATGGATTAGCAAGCAACAGAGCCAACACCATTTTAAACAGCAAAGGTAATTCATCACCAAATGCCCTTTGTTCATTCATTTTGACAACTGTAGGTTGCTTTTAATTAGTGATGCTATTTCAGTAAATGTCCTTGCAAATGTACTTTTGTAAAGGAATGGAGGTCCTAGTGATACAAGCCCCCAGGACAGCAGTGAGAAATGCTCTGAGGTCTTTGCAGAAGAGTGGGGAGAGAGCCATTTTTCGGTGTGAATTATAAGGTGTGTGGATTAGTGAGGTGCTACTGTGAAAGCTTACATTTTAATAGCGCCTTTTCTCCCACAGCACTTCACAGAATCTAGCTATATGCACAGGATTGCCTTATCATCCTCTGGAATGCAGCCACCTCAGAGGTGGGAAGAAACAGATGTATAGTAGTGCATATTAACAGCACACACTAGTTTAAAACAGGCAGAATATCATTTTGGAAGTGGAGAAGAAGAATGTATCCAGTTGGAGCTAGAGATGGAGTTTAGGACAGCATAATGTATATAGAGGAATAACGCAACTTGGAATTAGATGTGTGTTGGACTAACGCACGCTGGGTGTTTGCAGCTATCTCCCCTGCTCTGTGAATATGCAAGGGTCAAGAGAATCATCTTAAGGTAGCTCCACTCTTTCTTTTGAGGAAGACCCAGAGAGTTGTTATGGGCAATTCCTCAACCACCCCAGCCAGGGTCTGGCAACAAAACATCCTCTTCAACATGTATGTGAAGCCTCTGGTAGAGGCTCTCAGGTGTTTGTAAGTTAAAGTGCCATCGCAATATTGACAAAGTTCAGCTCTATGTCTCTCGCTCAACGATTCTGCAGTACCTTTGCTTAGCAGCACCCTCCCAAGGTTTTGATGGACTTATTTCTCCCCTGTCAGGTGCACACAATACTGGGCCATTGAAAAAGAGGCTCTTTCAAAGTGCTGAATACAATGGCGAGCATGATTGCTGAAAGTAAGGCCATATTTAAGCACCTTCTGTAAATGAGTAGCCTGATTTTCAGAGGTTTTGAGCACCTGAAGTTCCCATTGACTTCTTTGCCTCATCACCTCTGAAATCCAGGCCACTTATTTGGAAAATTTTTGCCAGTATGTATGAGTTGATTAAGCAACATGCAAGTGGGGGGAATAATAAAAGTCTATGAAGTGGTTTAAACTCCATGAATGGAAGACTGATCATTTAGAATAGAGCTAGGAGGAATGGAATGATATTAAAAGTAGAAAATCTCTTCTCCCTAGGTTTGATAGTGCATCCATCATGATCATGCCTGCAGAGGCTGATAAACTCCCCAATAGACTGGGAAAGTGAAACATGTTAAGGCCATGCAACAGTCATCCAAGGGAAGAGTTGGGAGCCTCCTTTCTTGGCTTTTAAATCTGGACTAGATAACATGCCAGAAATTGTGTTGTCGGAAATGATCCTTCCACATATAATTTTTATGGTTAACTAGTTGGTGTAAGATCAATCCAAACAAGATGGAGGTGATGCTGATGGGCAGCAGAAAGCATCTTGAAGAACTGATAGAGATTATTAATGACCACATGGGCTCAGGCCCTCGGTTTTATGTCTTATTAAAAAGAAGGCACTTCTGCTAGCCAGCACCCTAAGCACCATGCTGGGGGAATGAGGTCAGTACCAGCAGAGAGAAAGAAGCCATTTACCAATTCACCCATGGTATTTCCTGCAGAATGTAGAAAGAGTGTCCCTTATTGATTCACCCACAACAAATCCTGCATATGCACATGTGCTGGAACTATGGTGTTCCTAGTATCAGAGGGGTAGCCGTGTTAGTCTGGATCTGCAAAAGCGACAAAGGGTCTTGTAGCACCTTATAGACTAACTAATGATCCCTAAAATCTGTTAGTCTATAAGGTGCTACAAGACTCTTTGTCACTTATGGTGTTCCTAGTGATTCATTAGGAAGAACATACCTCGCTGAATCACCAGTAGCACCTCCTGAAGAACCCCAGTTTGTGTCTCCCATTCAAATACCACCCTGTGTAGTATATGAGATAGCTCAAGATCACAGTTATCCTTTAGATTCCCAATCTGGGTGCATATGCTGAGTGCATGACACTTGTAAACCAGAGATCTCCATACTAAGCTCGAGAGCACTCTGAACAGAAGCTGGTATTTGTCTTTGGTGACCTCTGAAATATTAAGGACCTCTTGTGAGCTCATATTCTTTATCAGGCATGCTCCCCCAGCCCTTCTACCATCCTTGCATCACAAGAACCACACACGGATTCTCCAGGACCTTTTATCTGATGCGTTCCGCTCCCTCCTCCCTCCTCCTGAGTGAGAGATATTTTGTAAATACAAATGCATTAACAAGCCAGCTGCCCCCATGAATATTTCATGTTTAACATGCCCTCATTTCCTTCTGTTTAATGGATGCTCTCCCCATTATGGCTCTGCTTGTTTGAGCAGGACACCTTCTCAGTAGAACATAAAAGCAGCTCCCCTGTGAGGTAGAGAGGAAACCACTTAGTCCCGCAATTCAATAGCCCCAGACAGAGACAGGGTTCAAGTATAGCATGCTCGGCAGACTGGATTTCCTTTGAGAGCTCTTCTTTCTCTCTGTCCATTTTATTTTATTATTATTTTATTATTATTGCTACTGTTATGCTGCCGATGATTATTATTATTAACTCTATTAGTACGTTGCACTGAATTTTGCAGGTGTGCACGTTTAAAAAGTTGCCATGTTTCCCCACCCGTTCCCAAATGGGAGCACACTAATGGGAACACACGATACTGAATGGTACCATTAGTAGAACCTTCTGGTACCGATAACTGACCCTCTCGGCTAAGCACAGAGATGGGAAGGGGGGTAGGTGCTGAGGCTGGCAGCCAGCCTCTAGTGATCAGAGGGAGGGTCAGTCTAGACTTTGATCCTGTGGGGTGCTGAGAGCCCACAACTGGTACTGAAGTTGGGCTCCAAGCACTTAAGACCTGAGCTCCATCATCTTACAGGGCACAAGCAGCATTGCTAGTAATTAAAACGTTCAGAGACTCTGCATCGTGCACAGACTGTATTGTCTTAGTTTGGCCTTTGCAGAAAGGCTCTGCCCATACTAAATCCAGTGATCCAAAATGTACAGGGAACCAAGTGATTGTTTTGTGAGGAGGAAAAAGGGGGGGCTCTGAAAACCAGAAAGCAAGCAAGCCATGGGAATTTTGCTAGCTTGCCAGAGGTGGTTTGCCATCTGGTGCCATGAAAGAGTAAAGAATGATGACAAGGAGAAAAAGTCAGCCTGTAGCCTTTTGGACCGGATACATATTCCTCCTGGCTAATGTGGGAGAATCTGCTGTGAAAAGATAACAGAATATGAGGGACTCAGTTCTGCCACAGAGTATTAACAACTCCTCTAGTGTATGGGTGCAAATCAGACCCCAGAGAGATATCTCCAGAGCCCCCTTCTCTCCTAGATCCAGATCCACCAGTTCACTGGTCACCTTCTACCCCTGCCTCTTTGCCCAGCTACTCTTCCAAGGCCTCTATGTGTTCTTTATTATAAGTGTCTTCATTACAGTTGTGCTTCTCAGCCAGAGAGTATCCAGTTACCTGCTCTTTCCTGGCCTGACACTTCTCCCATGGAGGGATGCTGCACCAGCTGGGAATGCAGCTTCTAATCCCTGCCCTGCCCTGCAGACCCCAACAACAGCAACAAACAGGAGACAAACTAATCATCAGCAAGAGGCATGATTGGCCAGATTGGATATGACATCAGCATAGCCGTTAACGAGCGTCAGTGTAACCCGAGGCTCTGCAAGATTGATAAGAAAAGATACATTAGCTGTAACAAAGGCCAGGCTGGTAGAAGAAATGATTTAATCTGACAAGAAACCTCCATGTGTAGAGATCTAAAACTTTAAACATATATTGCATGTCCTGTGAATATAAGGCAGTGGAATAAGCCCTGGCTGCATTCCAACTGGAGCAAGTACACACTGCCTCCTAATGTTCTACCAGAAGTTTCAATTGGACAGGCCATTCTTTCTCATTTCCTGTCCTAAACTGCTCTGTCTCCCTCCCCAGAGGCAACTGCATTTCAATAACCCCTTTATGTCTTCATGCAATAGAACCCTCCTAGTCTATTAACTGGTACAGTTCTGTTGTTTGGGGGAGGGGCAGCAATATTAAGAGCCTACAGTGAGTGTGTGTCTCCTGTGCTCTTCAGAGCTGAACTGCTTGTAGGCTTATTTTGCATAGCTGCTGAGGCTGGGCTAGAGCAGCGCTCTTCAAACTTTCAGCGCTGTGGCCCCCTTTCACCTCCCCACTCCGCTCGCGGCCCCCCGGGGTATGTCCACCAAAATGCCGCCAAATAGAAAGCTTCTGCTTTCTTTCGGCGGCATTTCGGCGGGCCAGAAATAGACTGCAACTTCGGCAGTCCCCGGGGAAGGATCAGTGGCAGTGCCAGGGTCTCGCGCACCCCCCGGGGGTGGTCTCGCGCACCCCAGTTTGAAGACCATTGGCCTAGAGGGTGAATGCTAGGGCAGAGATAGTCTGTGACTTAATTAGATGCACCCGCCATTCCTCGTGCCCAGTGTATCTACAAAGCCTTGGGCAGTCTAGGGAGAATCTCACATCTGTCACAGAGCTTCCCTGCACCAAGACAGCACACCACAGTGTGGAGTCCCTTTCTCCAGAGAACTTCCCAACAGGAAAACTTTCCCTGTTAGCACGGTATGTAGGTCCCACTGCAGCTGAGCGTCCATCTGTCCATAGAGTGACCAGATGTCCCAATTCTATACGGACAGTCCTGATATTTGAGGCTTTGTCTTATATAAGTGTCTATTACCCCCCGCCCCCGTCCCGATTTTTCACATCTGCTACCTGGTCACCCTATCTGTCCATCCAGAGCAGTGCCGGGGGAGGGCATATAGTCTTGCTGGCTCAAGATAGTCCTGGATTCTAATCCTAGCTCAGCCACAGATCTGCTTTATGACCTTTGGCAAGTCACTTAGGCTAAAACTGTCAAATCTAGATACCCTGAGTTAGGCTCCTAAACTCATAAATACGTGGTCTAACAATCAGAGGTGCTGCCCTGTGCCTCAGTTGCTCCATGTACTATGTGAAAAGGGAAGGTCAATATCTTACTTACAGGGTTGTGAGGCTTAATTAATTCATTAAGTATGTTGAGACCCTCAGATCAACGATATTAAAGTGTGCACAATGTTACTAAAGGCAATGATGTTTGGAAAGTTCATGATCCTCCATAATGGCCCGAGTTACATCAGATGTGTGAGGTACTCCTGCCCACTTGGTTTTCCTTGTTGAGATGAGCCTGTCAATATCACAGTCCTGTCAGAAAACAACTCTCTGACTGCCAACAGGAAGCAGGATGCAGGGGTACTGAGACATGGAGCAAGGCAGCAATTAGTTCTTTAGTTTTGATACAATTATAAATTACATGGAGGAGAAATGAAAACAGATTTCTGGCCAACAGCATGTTCCTGCCAAGACACCGTCAAGGGACTGTGTGATTGGAATTAGATTTCTTTTCATGAAGGTGTGTTGATAGAATCCAATTGTGTTAGCATGCGATGGGAGGAGCCCCGGCCAAAACGCTAGTCTGGGATGGATCCAGTGTTGGGATTTCAGTACAGGTCTGCCAGGGCTCAGCCATGGTATTCCAGGCAGCAGCATTCAGTAGTACCATGAAGGGAGGTTGTGCCAAATTGCTCAGGTCCAATGTCACATGTACTGGCAGTGACTGACTGCCCCAGGGGAGGACAGTTAGCAAGTGACATCAGTACAAGTGTCTCACAGGGAAAGGATTCTCCCAGTACAGGTCTGAATGAATTTCATACCACCTCTCTGAATCTAGCTCATCTCCTTAGAGATGATCAAAGCTTATTTGATGTGAGACAAATGCTGACTGTGCTGAAACTCTTCCCACTTTTTTTTTCTTTGACTTCCAGCGGTTAGCACTGAATAAAGCCTGTGGAGGGAGCTCGGGATTTGGCCTTTTATTTGAAAGGAAAGGGTGGAAGGCTCAGGGTTGGGGTGAAGCCATTCACTGGCCAGATACAATGGCAGCCTTGAGGTGAAGACCAGGAGCATGTTCCATTTGGCAGCAGGGTTATGCCTAGAGAGAATGAATTGGCGCTTTTGGTTCCTAAGGGACAAAAGCTTGCCACTCTCTATGTCCCCAGGCATAATACCTGCTATGGGGAATGCTCCAAAACCGCATCCACCGGCAGCAGATCGAGGCTTTGGGTTGTAGATAGAAACCAAACAACTTATTCCAGGGGCTTCAGGTAGAGGGAAGGAGCACCCCCTTTTCACTCCACAACCATTCGCCAATTGGGTTAATCCGTCAAATGGGGAACTCTGACTCCCGCTCCTCCTCCCCCATCCCATCCCATGCAGCTCCTCTTCCTTTTGCATGCAGAGGATTCTAATCTAATTTTCTCAATGCAAATCCTGACGTGGAAAAACCTTGAAATCAAATCTACAGAAGTCTCCTTTCACAGTTCAGAGATTTGATTAAATTGCAAGCTTTGTTAATATTTGGTGTGACGGGGGCCGGAGGGGGAGGGAAGGGAGAAGGTGGAGAGGAAAGCAGGGGAAACGACTGGAGATGTCGGAGGGGCAGCCAGGGCCTTTTCAAATAATCTGTTTACCCCTGCAGCTAAGGAGCCCATTAGCAAGCGTTCTCATTTCTAATTTCCCATCGTGCCATGTCCCGCAGACCTCACTATGTTTATTTGGAGAAGCAGAACAAAATTGTTTGTATAATTAGATCTGCTACAAGAGCTGCCCTTGAATGGTCCTCGGCAGGAAGCTTCATATTGCAAAAGGCCCCCGCCATCAAGGACCCTAAGCTCCATCCTCCTTCACAGAAAGAACCATTCGGGGCAGCCAAAAACAACACACTCCAACTTGGATGGGCTACAGGGCCTAGATGGGGCCCATATGTTCACCCTTCCTCCCCACTGATTGTACAGAACTGCATTGTTCCAGAGGCTGCCCAAAGCAAGAGATGCAAACTGGAGATAGGATTTTTCCTGAGAGATAAAGCAAAGGGACTGATTTGACTGCCAGTTCCTATTAGCTTTCCAAGATGTGTTGTATATTTCAGCAATATACATTCCCTCCCGTCAAGGTGAATGTCACTATCACATAAACTGGGAATGGAGGAGAGGGGAGGGGAAGCAGATGTGTCTGAAGGCAGGAAGGATCTTACTGAATCACAGCAGATCTCTAGGACTCTAGCCTTGTAAAGATCACGTTTGAAAGAGATGCATGCTAAAGCCATGGAGAATCACCATCTAAATCTTCACACATCACTGTGAAAATGACCTGTTAGAAATGTGACTGCAGCCCTTGTACATGCCCTGAGTTGTGAACTGAACCTGTAAACACCTGTAAATAGAAAGAAGTCACCCTCTTTGCTAGAGGGAACTGCCATTTTGTGTTCCCATGAAGCCTGTGATAGGAGAAACACACACTGTGCTCTCTCTGGTAAAGACTTGACTTATATTCTTTTTTATTTTGTTCAATCAATATAAAATAAAAGTAATTCTCTGTGACTGTACATGACTGCTTTTTGTAAGAGAAAGAACTCAATAACAATCAGCAATGTGATTTCACACACAGCACATGCCTCATGCATTATTGTCACCTGCTTTTGAGATGACTCTAGCCTGGAAACAAGGTGTTCCATTTAAAGTTTACACTGATGTGAAGAAAACGTTCTCAGTTCCAGTGCAATAAATGTTTAGTTCAGCCTTGAAAAATAGTGAAGAAAATGTACAAGCCCTGGCCACAATATATATTTGTCTGACAATTACAGTTAATGCTATTTTGTTCACCAATGAAAACAATTATTCACCCTTGGTAATGAGTATCGTTATAATCTGTTCTGAAGAAGCACTAGTTATGGATCCGGATCCCAGGTATAATTCTACAAGGAAGGCTGCTTTAGCCTGTCATTTCATTAGGTATGTTTCTTATGTCACATTTCAGTGCTTGATAATCAATTTTACACAGGGCTTGAGGCTTTCTTGTGCCCCTGCAATTCACAGTTTGTCTAGGATGCAATCGCTCCACTCTTCTAATGCACATCAGAACTATGAAAAATGCAACCTAAAATTCAAACAGAGACATTTGATGATATCAAAGCAAGTTCAATGTGGGTGAAATTCACCCCTGTGCAGAGGGCCAGTGGAAGAATATGCACCACTTAGGGCTTGTCAAAAGAAAATAAGAACAGTCATAATGGGTCAGACTAAAAGTCCATCTAGCCCAGTATCCTGTCTTCCAATAGTGGTCAATGCCAGGTGCCCCAGAGGGAATGAACAGAACAGGTAATCGTCAAGTAATCCATCCCATGTCGTCCATTCCCAGCTTCTGGCAAACAGAGGCTAGGGACACTATCCCTGCATATCCTGGCTAATAGCCATTGATGGACCTGTCCTCCATGAATTTATCTAGTTTTTTAAACCTTATTATAGTCTTGGCCTTCACATCATCCTGTGGCAAGGAGTTCCACATGTTGACTGAGCGTTATGTGAAAAAAGACTTCCTTTTGTTCGTTTTAAACCTGCTGCCTATTCATTACATTTGGTGGCCCCAAGTTCTTGTGTTATGAGAACAAGTAAATAACACTTCCTTTTCTACACCAGTCATAATTTGATAGACCTCTGTCATATCCCCCCTTAGCCGTCTCTTTTTCAAGCTGAAAAGTCCCAGTTTTATTAACCTCTCCTCAAATGGAAGTCATTCCATACCCCTAATCATTTTTTTGCCCCGTCTGAACATTTTCCAATTCCAGTTTATCTTTTTGAGATGGGGTGACCACATCTGTATGCAGTACTCAAGATGTGGGCGCACCATGGACTTATATAGAGCCAATATGATATTTTCTCTTTTATTATCTATCCCTTTCTTAATGAGTCCCAACATTCTGTTTGCTTTTTTGACTGCTGCTGGACATTGAGTGGATGTTTTCAGAGAACTATCCCCAGTGACTCCAACATCTCATTCTTGAGTGCTAACAGCTAATTTAGACCCCATTATTTTATATGTATAGTTGGAATTATGTTTTCCAATGTGCATTACTTTGCATTTATCAACACTGAATTTCATCTGCCATTTTGTTGCCCAGTCACTCAGTTTTGTGGATCCTTTTGTAGCTCTTTGTAGTCTGGCTGGGACTTAACTATCTTAAATAGTTCTGTATCATCTGCAAATTTTGCCACCACATCGTTTACCCCTTTTTTCAGATCATTTATGAACATGTTAAATAGGACTGGGCTCAGTAAAGACCCCTGAGGGACATTTACCTCTCTCCATTCTGAAAATTGACCAGTTAGTCCTACTCTTTGTTTCTTATCTTTTAACCAGTTACTAATCCAACTACTGTGGCATGAAGCTGTGCTGCTGTCGTGCCAAGATGTAGAGGCTGTTTACAGTGTCAGAAGGGGCTTTTCTATCACTCTAGTTAATCCATCCCACCAAGAGGTTTTAGCTAGTCTGCTGGATATTTCTTTTGTTGACCCAGTTATATCTACTCAGGGATTTAGGTCAGCTTTACTACATCTCTCAGGTGTGAATTTTTCACGCCTGAGTGTTGTATCTAGGTCAACCTATGCTTTCGTTATAGACCAGGCCTTAAAGCCTTTTGTGATGAGAAACCCTTGTTTTTCAGGTGGAAACAGAAGTAATTTATAAAGGTTACAGTGCTCCAATCAAAGTACAGAAACATGACTCCGTGCCTGGTCAGTAACCTGAAATAGTATTCTGAATACTGAATACTCACGAGAAACAGATTGCAAACAATCTGCAGACTTGGATATGCTCATGATAACTATTCATCTGACAGTATTATCAAAACTGTGATCTGTTTGCAGTGCATCCACAAACAGGAAAGGTGGCCTAAATTTGTCAGATAATCTTTTCAATTAATAAATGGATCAAGTCTAATCAGAATACAAATCAGCTACCATGCTCTCCCCTTATTATGATTAATGTATCTGTTCAGGACCAGATTCTGCCCCTTTTATGTTGATTAGCACCTTACTCTGGAACTGTTTATGGAGTAAGTTACTATAATATGAATAAGAATGGCTGAATCTGGTGCCCAGGTTGGGCACTTACATAATATCACCCAAAGGTATTATAGGTATTTCAAAACAGAAGTAAAAGACACAGTCTCTGTCCCCCACCCTCCCCACCAAAATTTATAGTCTACGTTTTAGAAGCAGTAATCAGTAAGGGGGGGATAGACTCAATGTTGCTAGCTCTCTTGATTTTATCATGAGAATCACAATATGTACAGTATTACTAATGCAACAGCTCTTGGAAAATCTCAGGGTTTTTGTTTTAATGTAAGTTTCTAATCTGATCTGAGTGAACAATAAAGGCTCAGAAGCCAGAGGGCAAATAAAGAGAAGTTCAAATGTATTTTTTAAAAGAATCTCCTAATTCTTATGTGTTGATTTTGGGATCCTGATTCATGATTTCTGGGTACATGCGGTTGGCCATCCTGCAAAGAGTGAAGAGGGGATAGCAATCTTCTGACCAGACACTTACACAGCCAAGGCATGTGCACTACAGCTGGTCAAAATTCTATTGTCAAAAAGTAATTTAAAAGAAAATGAACATTTTTCATTTTTTTTCAATGAAAAATCATACATTGAATTTTTTTTTAAAAAAAAAGTTGGTAAAAAGGTTTTCCAGAAATTAATTTTGTTACTAAATGTAGTTTTTGTTGAAAATATATTTTGTAGGAAATTTTGGTGAAATTTCCCTTTGAAAAATAATTGTCATTTTTCATTCAGCCCTTATGTGCACATATCATGGTAGCTCAGTTAGACTTTCATTAATTATTATTGTCTAATATGAGAAAAAAGAGCTCTGTGATCGAAGAACATTTGGATTATTCACTCTGGTTGAAAATGACCCCTGCAGAGAAGGCCAGTGCAAACTGGGGCCAACGGATATGTCTACACTCCAATTAAACACCTGTGGCTGGCTCATGTCAGCTGGCTCGGACTAAGAGGCTGTTTAATGGGGTGCAGACATTCAGGCTAGCTTGTACACCACAACTGAACAGAGCCCTGCAAGCTCAAGTTAGCAGGCACTAGCCAGCTGTCGGTGTTTAATTGCAGTGTAGACATACCCTAAGTGGTGCATAGGTCTAATGCTGGTCCCTTTGAATTTCACTCATTGTGAATAATTTGTTGTTGGCATTGTGGAAGAGGTGAGGTTTCAGGGTGGACTTGGGTGTGGCAAACCAGAACAAAGTGGACATTCCATGCTGAGAGGAGTAATGAAGAAAGTGAAAGAAACGTAGGAGAAATCAAATACGAGGGCAATGGTAGCCAAAGAAAACCACTGGCCAACTAGCTTTATTATCATTATTTTTTATTTCTGTTGTGGTATCAGCTAGGAGCCCCAAATACGTATCAGGACCCCATCTTGCTAAGTTCTGTGCAAACACAGGACAAACAGACAGTCCCTGCCCCAAGGAGTTTATAATCTGTGTACCTGTGCTTCCCTACCCCAAGGAGTTTATAATCTGTGTACCTGTGCTTCAGGTGCCTGGCTCTATGCATCTGAAATAACTGCCTTATTTTCAAGGGACAAAGCAGCCATAAAGCCCTGTTTATATGTCTGTCTGACATATATTGGTTTGACTGGTTATCTTATATGCTGGGACCGGTTATAAAATATGCTGAAAATTCCAGGAACTTTTCAAAGGTTTCTAATGGGCAACGTCACATATCCATCCTCTCAGCTCTTATGGAATTCACTTCCATGTCTCTAAGCTCCATTGCTATCAGGTGGGAGTGTTGTCAGCAGGGGACTGAGGGTTAGAACTTCTGCATTCTCTTCCCAGCTTTACCACTCACTCACTTTCAGACCTGGGAAAAGTCTGTCTCTGTGCCTCAGCTTGCTTGTTTGTAAAGCTGAGATAATAATTCACCACCTGGACAGGTGTGTTGTGAGAACAGCCAGGAGAAAGGGGACCAAAATATTCCTCAGAATGTCCTGTCTATTTTCTTTGTAAATGGAAGACCTTTTTGAAAGTCGCTAGCCACAACATCTATATCTAGATCTATCTAATTTGTATTTCTGGGGGTACCTAGGGCTCTAGTCACAGACTAGGATCTCTTTGTGCTAGATGCTGTACAAACACTGAACAAAGAGTTTACAGTTTAGGATGAGAGACAAAAAATGGATCCGGACAGGTAGATGGGAGAGTACAAAGAAACAATGAGACAGTACTGGTCAGTGTGGCAGGTAGTGCTCCAGTGGACTAATCGTTATCAAGATGTTTTTGTAGGCATCACAGAAAATAAGAGCTTTAAGGTGGGTTTTGAAGGAGAATAATGAGGTAGCTTTGTGGATGTTTACAGGAAGCTCTGAGTTGTTACGCTTAATTAATGTAGATAAAGCTCCTATGAATGATACTGCAGAAGTTGCAGCTGTATTGTTATTACTGTATAATGTTCTACAGTATTTGCTCACTGTGAAGTTCTTTGTGAGCTAATTAACCCCCAATAGGAAATAACAATAGATGGGAACATATGAAAAAGTAATTTAGATGTTCAGGAAATACTCTAAACATGTTTGGCTCATATAAACATATGCTTTCAGCTTGTCTGCCTTCAAATAGCTCCTAAATAATACAAATAAATACAAAGGATCAGAGGGTTGCTTTTGCATGATTAGCTGTGGCATTATTATTGCTCATACCACCCAAAGCATGACATTTCCAATCATAGCCTCTCTTCACTCACTATGAAAGGAATGATTGTCATATCCTGACATGTTTATCATGCTGAAGCTGAGCCGCGCCTTTCTGTAGATTCACTCTCCAGCTGTTAGAACTAATGGAATCTGATGTTATTAAAATCAAGCCCACCTCCCTCTTACTGTTGCAAAACAAAAGAAAAATACATCAGGCCTGATTCTGCATTGGCTGGCACCCTATTTAATCAGTTCACCCTGGGCAAAGTAAGTGGATGTAAAACGATCTGGTAAGCATTCTATCTGCACTTAACACTCACTTTGCACCGTTGCTAATGAGAGCAGGTTGGTCTTCTCTTGAGATGTGGATTAATTTCTGAGAGTTGATGTTGAGATCAGTAATGGCTCAATTGATCCAAAGGGTCGTAATGATGAGATATCTGCCATGGCAAGGCCAATCTCACAGAGATGTAACAATCTGGCTGCCATACATTTAAAACAATCTTGTTCCTCGGGAAGGTACTAAAAAGATTAACTTGTTCCCATATCCCTCCTGCCCTGGCCACATGTACCATCCAGCACATTCATCATAAATAACATGGCAGCCTCTGCAATTTATGTGTCATTGAATTCTCTGACAAACTGGGGATTCTGGCAATACCAATAGATTACAAAGTCATTTGAAATCCTGCTTGGTTTCTGAACTGGGGTAGAGGGAAGCATGCAATGGCAGAAAGATCCAAAGGACAGTCTTGTGAGGCAGCAAGAAGAGGCAGTTGTCACTCATGGATCCTACAAATAGATCTGTCTCATGCCGCCAATACCACAGTATATGAACTCCCCACAATCTTTAATATATTGATCCTCACAACACCCCTGTGAGGTATGGAAGCACTTTCATCCCTATTTGACAAATGGGGAACTGAGGCACTAAGTGATTTGCCTAAGGTCACACAGGAACTCTGTGACAGAGCAAGGAATTGAACCTGGATCTCTGGCTGGTATCCTAATCACTAGGCTATCCAAGCATCCCTAGAGATGCACATTGCTCCAAAGCTAGCAGTGATTGGTAAGGAGAAGAAAGCCAGGCACACTGCAGGGACATTCCTGTTCTCTCCTAAATGATGGGTCAGCTTGCACATTGCCTTTGTGGTATCCTGAAATGGAAACTGTTCTGAGGTCCCCTACAAGGAAGGTGTGGTTCAGCATTCCAGGCCTTGACGTCACAATCTTTCTCTGCAGGGCTGGCCCAGGGCTGGCCTCCTTTAGCTGTTGTGATTCTAGAACACACGTAAAAGACAATACACTAGATGCACCATGAGTGTGGTCCCTGATTCTTCATCAGTAAAGAAATCTCAGTAGAAGACTTGTTATGACTTCTCATCACACCCTCAGACTGCTGCAGCCTCTGGGCAGGCCTGCACTTCAAACGCTGCAGCACTGCAGCTGTGCCACTGTGGTGCATTAATAGAGGCGCTCTATGCCAATGGAGAGAGCTCTCCCATCGGCGGAGTTAATCCACCTCCACCAGAGGTGGTAGCTATGTTATCAGAAGGAGCTCTCCTGCCGACATAGCACTGTGTACATCAGCGCTTGTGTCGGTAGAACTATGTTGCTCGGTGGCATGGATTTTTCACACCTCTGAGTGATGAAGTGATACCAAAGCAATTCTGTAGTGTTGTCCTGCTGTGCGTGTGAAACATGCTAAGGGTATGGTTACACTTACAAGATTATAGCGCTATTGGTTATAGCGGTCCCCTTATACAGTAATATGTATAGCGCTTATTGTATGTCCACACTCAGATGCTCCTGCGGTATAGCATGGCCACATTTGGGGCACTTAATGCGGCATTAAGAGCAGCGCATTAGGGCAGGTATCCCAGCATTCAGCTGGGTGCAACGTGCTTTTTAAATGAGGGGGGTGAGGGGGGACGCGTTGTGTGTATGCGGAGGGAGAGAGACAGTGGTTTTTCCGTTTTTCTGAAAGCCTGTCAGTGAGCCTCCGTTCACAGAAGGCTTTGTTTTCACACAGGCTCCCTCCTTAAACATTTGCATTGCTTATCTGCTGAGTTAAGAAAGAAACTCTAAAGAGGTACTTCCGCATTCCTCCAGCCGAGTTCAAAACAAAGGGAAGAGACGTCAATTGCCTTAAATGGCTCTAGGCATCTCCAGAGATCACTTGTAGCGCAGTGGGTGTCCACATCCTTGCTGTAGCGCTACAGCAGCTGCGCTACAGCCCTTATTCCCCATGCGGAGGTGGATTAACAATAGCGCTATAACTCAGCAGTTATAGCGCTCTACGTGCCTTGCCAGTGTGGACGGGGAGGAGGTTATAGCGCTCGTGGGGGCTTTATAGCGCTATAAAGTGCCAGTGTAACCATGGCCTAAGAGACAAAGCCCAAAATGTGGGAGAAAAGGAAGGGGACAGTTTGTTGTCTAGAGATCACAGCAAATGACTTGGTGGCAGGACTCCTGGGTTCTGTTCCCAGTGATTTCAGTGGCTCACTGTGTTATACTGAACAAATCATTTCACCTCTCTATGAAGATGGAAATCCTGGAATGTAACTTTCTTGTAGGAAAGCCAGAGGAAGGGAGGTGTTATGAGGATTAATTAATATACGTTTAGTGCTTTGAGAACCTTAGCTGAGAGAGAAAGAGAGAGAGAGATTGATGAAAGGTGCTAGGGAAGGGCAAAATATTCTCATTAATAAAGAAAATAGCAGAGCAGGGACCCTGAAATGAGAAGGGATTCATTTCTGTAGTCCAAATACCTTTGTCTACAATCCTCAGCTGCGCATGGAGTCATTTTAGAGGTAGTACAAAGTTTATATGTGGGATGGAGGCAGCCTCCACTCATTTTGAGGGTCTGTCCTTCTATAGGTGAGGAACAGGCCTTCAAACTGGCAGGGATGAAGCTGGAAGAAGGTCCAAGAGAAGGAAAGGAAGCACCCAGTAAGAGTGAGAATTTCTGCAGCCACACTGAAGGTGAGAAGGATATTCAACCTGAGGAAGGAAAGCCCTCCTTGAACAAACTCCCTCTCTCTTACTCTCTCAAGGTGGGCACAAAGTACAAGCCACCTCAGCAATTTAATGGAGCAGAACCTGGATTTAAGCTGTTCCCATAAATGTTTACAATCTCCTAATAATTAACTTTTAATGCTGTATTAATTCATTGATGGGCTTTCATTTCCTTTTTAACAGCTTGGCAATTTTCTTCTCCCCCGTTGCTTTTTTGTTCTTAAAAGAGGGGAAAGCAAAGAAAAAGCAGCATCCGACAAACAAATGTGTGACTCAGGATGGGCTTTTTCTGTTTCCTTCCTTCTTCTTCTTCTAGGGAATAATGGTGTCTGGGAACTGAGGCTGGAGAACAGAAGGGTTTTCTCTGTAGCATGGAGGACGAGGGGGAGGGGAGATATGCAGAAATCCAGTTTTTGCTGTGCATTCTGAGGCCGATGCTCAACCCCCAGGGCAGGGGGCATGTTACTCTCTGTTGACTCGGGAATGGCCACTTTTACACTGCACTGGTAGCATAAAGGGGGTTTAAAGTGAATGTGAATGTAATTGCCACCCACTTCAAGGCCCTTTACACTGCCGGCAGTGTGTAAAGTGACCGTTAGTGTAAATGCAAATCAGGCCACATCTAACCCTCACGCGGGCCAAAACTATGGATCCAACACAGAAGCGTGAAGGGGATTAAAATGAGGGGAAATTGGGAATTGCAGAGGGAAACCCCTGAACCAGTATGTTTTAAAAAATGCTATTCATTTTACGTGTCCTGTTGAAGCACTTCCAGTGCTGCCCAGATCACACGTGTCCCACTTCCCACCCCTTCTCGTTGCCTCTCTGGCTGAGATGTTTATTTAAGTGTCCTGAAAACTTTATCTGGAAATCAATTCCCTTCTCTTTTCCTTGTTCGCCCTTCCACTTTCCCTTCCTCCCATTCATCACTTTGAAAAATGACCCATTTTCTCTCTCTTACTTGGTTCCCCCTCCTCACCCCAACCTCCCCTCAGTTCCTGTAGTTGTGATCCTCGACAGGAAAGACTCCCGTGTCATTAATTAATGATGGTTATTTGGGGAAGTCACAACTAAATAGCCAGGCTGGAGTTCAGGGTGACAGATGGCCCTTCTCACAGAATGAAAAATCTCATTCGTTCCATGGGTGCTGCTGTCATGGGGCTTGGACTCTTTACAGCCAGCCAGCCTGGGCCCTTAACCCCTCCACTGCTGCACAGAGATGCTCAGCTAAGGGGATACGGCGAAACGTCCTGTGCAGAGACAACCCTCCTAGGGCTTCTGGCACTCTTGTGATGAAGTTAAATGACTCTGCGCACAGCCAGAGATAATAGCTCAGAGATGTGAGCTGCCCCAGGCATGCATCTCAATGCGCTGCTAATGCCAATACTCACTGCTCTGTGGGTCCTATCAATAGTACCCCAGTGGAGGTTTCTGTGTGGCAGGAAAAGAGTGCAGGTGTCGAGCTCACTCACCACAGCATCTATACCCCAGCCACAGAGAGGCCTCTGTACTTACCTTTGCTCTACAGCTGACCCCATCTCTCTGGGGGGACTGGAGAACTCTGCTACCACCCCTACTGCTTCCAAGGGGAGACCATGCTGATGCTGGGGAGAAAAGGAAGAGGCTCATGCTCCCATTCTCCTCTTTAGGCTGGGCTCCTTGGGCAGACTATGTTTTCCACTGGTGCACAATAATCTCCCCATATGCAGAGGTGAGAGGGTGCATCATGGGAGCTCCTGGCCATAGTACCTTTAGGGTGACCAGATGTCCCGATTTTATAGGGACAGTCCCGATTTTGGGGTCTTTTTCTTATATAAGCTCCTATTGCCCCCCCACCCTTATCCCAGTTTTTCACATTTGTTGTCTGGTCACCCTAATTACATTATGGGAGACATAGTCCTGCTAGCAAGACCAGCCCATAGAGGAGAATGGGGACACAAGACAGCCAAACTACAACACCCATGTGGCATTGCAGCAGCATAGCCAAATCAAAATATTTTGGCTTTTCAGACAATACTTTGGTTTTAGCCCAGTGTAATAGGGCAACCCGTTAATTATTGAGCACCCTGGTGCCCATACATGACTAAGCAGAGTTTCTGCCTCTCTAGCACCTTCCTGTTGATGTTGGGGGTCACTTTCTTCTGGCACCTTAGGGTCCTGCCCAGGCACATACTGTCACTCCCTCTTTTGAGGTATCACTTCCTACACCTAGAAGAGATAAATCAGCAAAATCAGGCCCTCAGGTCTTCCCTGGTGTCCCCAGAGCCGAGACATTCAGTCACTACTAGCTCAGATATTTCCCACTCTGACTGGCTCCCCATTAAATTCCCATCACAATCCCTAGTTATGACTTCAGTGACCCTTGCTGTGGCTTCATGTTGACACATTGGCAAATGAGGGGCCAAAGTTATCACAATCAGAAATAAATGTATAAATGAATTTTAAAAATGAAACTATTTCTCCACCTTCTCCATTTGGGAAGTGTAAAAATGCACACTTAGTTCAGCTTGATGTGCAAATGCAGATGCCGTTGCTCTGCATTTCCATGACTAATCTCATCTGCACTCAGAACCCCTTCCCCAAACATCTGTTCCCCATATTCTGCCCAGCTAGCAAAAGGGAGGAAAAATAGAAAAATAAGAGATGGGAAAATGCACAAAAGCTGTGGAAAAAATGTGCAACAGGAGTTGGAAATTTCATTTTATGTCTCGGGGTCTGTCACCTTGGTGGGTGAGCTCAACCCTATAAAGCTGGGATTAACAGCTTCAGTGTCCTAGAGCCGCTGTAGAACCTAATGGAACACACCTGGCCAGCACCCACCTCTGTCCCTTTCTGACAATCTGCAGGTTCTGCTCTGAAATGACTTTTTTGACAAATGCATAGTGTTTCCTCTGAGTGCTGAGCCTTGTGCTAGGGCATGGGACTTCTTTTTGTGGCTCTGCTCCCCTAGGGTATTTGCCAGGAACAGTGCAATAAAATATAATTAGGACTATGCTCATACTTGTGGCAGAGTCTAACACCAATGATATCATGTTATCTGACAAAGAGACTGCAATCCCCTAGCAATAAAAGCTGGCAAAACTCACTTGACGTTGTAACAAAGGGACGCTGTCAAGGTTGGCTGGCATATTTTACTTATGATTTTTTACATCTAGTCACAAAACCCATGTAATTCTGCATATGTGGTACTTACCCTAAACAAATGCTCTGAGGGAAATTTCTCAAAGGCACAAGGAACAATTAGGCACTTAACTCCTACTAAAAGGCATCTGGAATTAGTCCCCAAGTGCCAGCTGTGCTTCTGAGAAATCTCCTCAGGCTGCCTTTTCTTTAAAATCAGGACTCACAGCCCAGCACTAATATGTAGTACAGCTCTTGTGAGCAACCCTACAAAAACTAAGCTTTGTGTGCAGCCCTGTGTGCCCTATAAAAACAAACCCGTAGGCATACTTGATGAAGGACAAACAAGTTTCTACCACCAATCTCTCTCTATAGTTTCTTCCATGCTGTCTCTTGTGCAGGAAACTGCCTCCCTCAATTAGTTCATAAAGCCACCCCACACCAATCCTCCAAATCCCACTTCAAGACTCATTTCTGCTGTGACAGCAACAAGAAGTCAACCAGCTGACGATGGCTGGGTTTGTAGCAGCTCGGGATAGATTGATAATGGCAATGATTTCATTTCCTAGATTATAGGGACAGTGTTATGTTCAATAACAGGGCAGAAAGCAATTATTTTAAAAAAGCATATGAAGATTATCTTGCAAATTCCCTCTGAAATTGACAATTTGTGGTCAGCTCGGTCTCACCTAGACTTTATGTCATGTGGGTAGGAGAATGTGTGCAAAACTCAACAGAGGTCAGGACTGAGCATCAGTACAAGTGACAAGAGTGGAGGACTGTGGTGCATCAGCATAAAGGGGGGAGGGAGAAGTGGAATAGCAGGCAGTGCTGCAGGTCAGGGTTGAGATGCCCTTTCAGAGCAACATAGGGTGGGTGCAAATGGCATTTGCATTTGGTGTTGGGAATGGAAAGATGTTGGGCCTTTGTCTCTCCTCACCCTCCACCCCTGCCATTCCCCAGTGTCACTAGGATGATCTAGCAATGGGCATTTATGTAAAATGGCCATGTGAGGCCTAAAGCCTATGAGACTTTCATTAAACAGAGACAGAAAGGGAGTCCTCAAGCTGAGGGGCTTGGGTCAGATCCCTGCCAAGGATACTCTGTGTTGGAAAACAGTTTCCTTTTCCTTGCTGACCCTTTGATTTTTATCTGTGTTTTTCCTGTAGTTTTTCTTTAGGTCAGTAATTAATCATGTTTTTCTTAGTGAGGAAGCACCAATTTCCCTGGGAAGAAACACAGTCTGCACATTTCAAATGGTGGCTGGGCTGCTGTGCGTGAAGCATCTGAAGGACCAGAGACCTTGCCAGTGAAACATTCAATGACACAAAGGACGTAGTTCAATGGTGTCAAGTCCATTGATGTTGGCTGAGCGGTACAGGGGTTGGGTATGACCCCAAAGCTGGGATGGGGGAGAAAAGGTCCCTTCCTTGCATGCTCCTCCATCAACCATTAATATAAGGATAAGCATGGTTAGGAAAACTAGATATGTCAGACTCTCCAAAGAGACCTTGGAAGAGACCCAGCTGGGGCTCAGATCAGCACAAGGGAATTGAAATCCAGGCTTTTCATAATTTTTTATTAAAAAAATCTGTGGTGTTTATGAAATGTTAATTAACAAACAGTAACATGAAAAGACCATTGGTCCAATGGTGTACATATAATTGTATAGTTATTTGTCATCCATGCACCTACAAACCACGTTCAGAACATTGTTATGGACTGCAAATAATAGCAACAACATAAACATTAAGGACCCGATTCAAAGCCTGCTGAAATGAATAGAAGTCATTCAATTTACTTCAGTGAATTTGGGATATGCCCCCAAATGACAAATAACTTCTCCCAGTTTAATGTGCACGTGTAGATGAATCCACACCACCTCCAGTGTTCCCTTCCCTTCACCGACCTCCCCCAAATCTCTGGTGTCTCCCTCCACGACCCATACAATCCACCGTGCACATTCTGGGATTTTTTTTCTGTCTTATTTCAGCCTCCCACAGAGCTCTGCAGGCTGAGTAGAATTATGGAAGCTGAAACGAAGTGCTTGCTGGAATGCTGATGTATGGGACTTCCCTCATATAATTCCAGCACATGCCGGACTTCCTCTGAGAATACCAGCTGAAATGATACATCAGTGTAATAAGGCAGCAAAGAGTTTATCTGCTTCTTTTGGGAGCTTCCATTGCTCCAAGTCCTCCTACATGTACAGTTATGGAAAAATAACTCAGATGAATCAACCCCTGACGGCTTGTCACTGCTCCCAAAGGTTGGGTCTCTCCCTCCAATGCAGAGAGGCATGGGAAGAGCAGATAGAAAGGATGTGATGCAAATGGAATTACTCACCCATCGCTGACATGTTGCTGGTGCTTGTTTTCCCCTATAGGGACTTGCATTCATCAAAGTCGATCGCCCATACACAGACCTGCCATGCAGGGTCATTCACTGACAGCTATTTGCACTCTCCTCCTGAGTGTATCTCAATTGCAGAAAAATACCCATGAAGAGTAATGTTGGGGTGAAGTCTGAGCCACCCCCAGCTGTTGTTTTCTTTAGATTTTTTTAAAAATTGCCATTAGATGAAATCTTACAAAGGGCCAGAAGGGAACTGATGAGTCACTGTAAGGCCTCTATCCCGTCTCAGTCCTGCCTAACCCCAGACCATTCAATCCCATCCCAGCCTTGGAACAGAGCGGAAAAAGGCTTCTTAGTGATCTAGTCCATCTTCCAGCCTATTACATCTCAAAATTCCATCTGTACCTAAACCGTTCCATCCTATCTATTCTCATCCATCCCCCATCTTACTCTCTTTCCCCTTGGCTAACTAATCCCACCCAATCCCAATGTCACACTTCATTCCTCTTTCTTATTAACCCCGTCTAACCTACCCTGACCCTACAACAATCTCAGTCCGGAACATTTTGGCCCTCCTATCTTGTCCTGTCCAGCGGCACTCATATATTTATTTCAGGTCACAGAGAAGCCAACACTTGTAACTGTTTTGCAGCGATCTGGTTGCAGAATCTTTATTAGTGGGGAATGATGTCTTCTCCTTTATCATGATAGAAATTACGGAGACAAATGCATCCAATGAAGTCAGTGGAGTAGCATCTGAGATGAATGCAGTCCATTATGGTTCCTATGTTGGGGGCTATGAGGTAACAAAGTATTCTGTCAGTGTTAAAATGCATGTGATACTTCAGTTGTAGAAGGAGCATGAGGGAGAAGCACTGTCCAGCACAGTGGCTTAATGAAATGATGGTTGTAATGTAGAAAGTATGGAGACCTGGGATCAAACTCTGCTCAAGTCACAAGCAAGATCACTTTGCTTGTCTCAGCCAAGTGCAAAAAAACATGATGGTGATCGCCTCAGTGATACTAGTGTGCAAAGAAGGTTGTAAATGGAGAAATGAACAAGGATATATGTCTAGTAGAAATCCAGTACGAAGACTTGTCCAATGAAAGAGGCCAGAAACATGGAGATCAGATGGTGGAGAGAATGAGGTATGTACAGGAGCTGTGACTTTAGCATCTTTCACCAGCACTCAGTTCCTTGAAAGAAAAGGACAGAATTAGAAGGGGAATAAGTTCCGTTTCCAAAATTCTGAGAAGGGCATGAACACCAACAGAGTTAAAAAAGCACATGAAATGGTAGAGTTCTCTGCTGGCATCTGTCTGACACGGCAGATCTCTGCTCATCCTCCTTGGTCCATGGTAGCAAAATGAACAATGTGCTATGAGATACAGATGCAACCACTCAAAAACTGACTCCCAGGCACTTCAATATGCATATGAGCCCTGATTGAAAAATGCTGATACCCAAGTTTGATACCAACTTGGCTTTAATTGGAGAATTATTTGCAACTCTTTTCCTGGCAACAACAACAACAACAATCTCTCTGTGATGGGTTGAATTGCTGCCAGGCAGATTTTTCAAGTGAAAAGAAAGCAATAATAGGAGAACCTCCCACCCCAAAATCTCAGCAAACAGCTGCAGCAAACCCTGGTGTTTTGTTTTTATCTCCGCCAAGTGCTGGGCCCATCTCTCGTCTTGTGAATCCACCGCCTCTTAATTACCCTTCAAAGACACAGCAGTGGGGAGGATGCAGCTGGGACTCTTTTTCTCAATTCTCCTTTGGCATACGGCTGGGAAGCAGGAGTCCAGCGAGGATTTGATGTGCCTGAAAGCTACAGAGACTGGAACAACTTGGAACTAAACGCACTAATTGCTTATTTTTTTATTATTTTTTTTAAACTTTGCTTGTGTGGGTGGGGAGGACGGGAAGCCTCCCGTTATCCTGGCTTTATTATTCATAAATAACACTTTTCACCTCTGCAGTGCATTTTGTCCCAGGGTCATCAAGCTCTTTACAAGAATTAACTCATGAAGCCTGAGAAACCCTGGCCTGAGAACTAATGGTAGTGATAAAATAAACAATGCTTCCTATTTTGTATGCGCTTTAAGCTGATTAGGTAGATGAGCATGATTATACCTATCTCACCTCTGGTGAAACTACCAGAGGCACAGAAAAGTTAACTGACTTGACAGGGAGAAGATTTGGACATAAGAGTCAGAGCTCTAAGGCCCTGGTCAAGATCACATTACAAAAAAAGCAGAAATTGAAAAGGCTTTTTAGGTCCCACTTAGTCCATCCCACCCCAAGTGTAGGATTTTTTTTTTCCTACAGGCATTTGAGATGACAAATCTATTTCTTAACATCTCAAGTCTGGGGAATGGGGCTTCCATTCCTTTGTTTAGAAGATAATACTGCAGTGTAACAGATCAGTCAGGGAATTTCCCCTGAAACTCACCCTAAACTTTCTCTTCTTAGTTACATCCCAACTCTCCCAGATGAGCCTCCTCACTCCACCCTGAATAATCCCCCTCTCTCCTTGGTGTTTGTGTACCCACATTCATTATACTCTATAACCCCTCCCTTTTAACCACTTCCTTCCAAATGGGTCCCATGTCAGAATGGCTCGTCTTTTGGGGGTAACAGAACTACAAATGAGCAAAGATTTGTGAATTGATTTGACTGGCGAAGCAACCTAATGGCAGCATATGGTGCTGGTCCCATCTAGGCTCTGAGTGTGAGTTCCATGCTTAGATCCTGAGCTGCCTGGGATGGCAGGAACTGGGATCCTTGCAGAAATAGCACAAGGGGTAAAGGAAAGTGTTGTGTGAGTCACTTTTCAGTTGGGGGTTGTTTTTTTTCCTCAAAATTGATACAAACTCTATGACAGATACAAAAAGTGCCTTACACCAATATATCTTACTCCCCTTCTCTTACCAGAATAAGCTATACCAGCTATAGGCAGCATGACTTTGGAATCTAAATCTCTGGAGTGGGACTTGGATGGTCTGGGTTCTATTCCCATCACTGGCCTGCTGGCCTCAGTTTCCTCATCTGTAAAATAGGGATAATGATATTTCCCTCCCTTTGTAAAGTGTGCTGAAATCTTCTGGTGAAAAGCACTACGTAAGAGATAGGTATAATTATTTATACTGGTATAACTGTATCCACATGGCAGCATTATACCCCTTTAATTATATTGGTATAGTTTAAGTGGTATAATTTTTGAGTATAGGCATGCCCTAAGCATTACTACCAGGGAGGAAAAGACAGTTAACCAACATTTCTAACCTCCTAAAGGGTTATTTAGGTTGTTTGGTCCGAGGTTTGGGGTGATGGTTCAGTTGATATGAACCAGTTCATCTGTCTCTATTTATGGAACCTTTAAGGTATTTCAGAAGTAATGTATTCTCCCTGCAAAATGTGCTAGTTTATCATGACTGTAGTTGTTGTCATAAAGAGGGGATATGATGTAAGTAGGTCAAATCAAGAATGTTATAGAGAAGATAAATTAGGAGCCCCTACTTATTTACCAGAACACAGTGGCATTCAATGGAATAAATGCAGTACATGTTAAAAGGAAATGTTTGTTTTTTTCATAGCACGTAATCAGCCTGATGAACTCATTGTCAAAAGATATGATTGAGGCAAGCAGCCTACTAAGATTAAAAAAGGAACTAGGTATTTATATGAATAATGAAATCATCTACAATTATATTAGATAATGAAGCATATGGAATATAAATGGAGGTGAATGAAAATTGAAATTTCCTTCCCCATGGAAATTTTGATATTTCCACATTTGTTCTCATCAAGAGTTCTGAAAAATTTCTATCAGGAAATATCAAAACATTGATCAAAATGAAACATTTTAACAGTCTCAAATCAATTTGTATAATTGAATCAAAGTGTTTAGTTTTGAGCCAGTTTGGCATTAAAGTGCATCTGCCTATGTGGATACTGTGCCTCATGGAAGCTGTACTTTGGGTGTCTTCTACCTCCATTCTCTTCTATGGCCCAGGATCGCTGGCTGGACTACATATCCCATGATGCACCAGATGGGTTGCACAGTGCAGAGACTATGGTGCATCATAGGAGATGTAGTTCAGCCAAGGAGCCCATTCCCATGAGGGAGAATGAACCCATGAGACAACTTCCATGAGGTACTGTGGTGCCACAGGCAAATGCAGTTCATGATGATATGGCACAAAATGAAACATTTCAGTTCAGTTTGATAAACCAAAATGTTTTGATTTGAGTTAAACTGATTCAAAACCAAATATTTCATTTGGGGAAAGTTTCAGCAAAATCTAAAATTTTGCATAGGAAATTCTGATTTTGTGGAAACTACATTGTATGTCAAAAAATCATTTTGACGGAAATTTTCCAACCAGTTCTAAATACAACCTCCCCCTTCTTCAGGGCATAAGCCAAACATTAACTGCTTGGAGTTAGGAAGAAACTTCTCCTATAGGCAGATTACTCCATAACTGTTCATTATGGGATTTCTTGCGATGTCCTCTAAGGCGTCTGGTACTGGGCACCGCCAGAGACAGGATGCTGGAGTAGATGGAACACTGGGCTAATCTAGCTTGGCAACTCCTATGTTCCTATGTTATAGTTTATCCTGTGTTATGATGTTGACACTTAGTGACATTGTTACTAGTGACATTGTTGCACCAACTCCAAAGACTTCTCTGGCAGACCCTCTAATATGCTGGCTCACAAGCGGGGCTGGATCCCCATGCTGAAATCAGTACAGTCCCACAAACACCAGGACGTGCAGCAAGCTTAGTTCAAATGAAAGCATTTATGGTCCGGAGTCTGGCAAGCAACATTTGAAACTATGTAGCAAAAACAAAACAGAGCCAGACAGCATATATTTCCTTTGCTTTGAAAAGCAAAACACAAAATTAAAGGATTTAAATCTTTTTTAAAAGGAATTAAAACAAAAATTCACATCTGGAATGACAACTTCTAACCCTAACCCCACCACCACCCCAAATTAATTAGGGCTTGTAATGGAAATGCTGACAGACTCATAACTCCAATCTTTCAAACACAATCCTTGCATTAAGCTGTTGCTAAAGCCCTCTAAGAAGTGGTATTGGAGTGACATCATTTTAAAAGCATTAGCACAGAAACATGCACAAAATGGCATGAAAGCACATGACACAACTCCCAGAAGCCCTAGTGAATTCAGGGTGCGTTTCATCCTTAACTTGCTATGGTTTGTGCATTCCATACAAGATCTGCTGTAAGACTAAGAGCTGGAACCCCTGACTTCATCTGTAGGTGCATAAGCCCTGAGATGCAGTGGAGATGCTGCATTTCAACCACACAGAAGGGAGAAGGAGAATGAGAACTCACAATCCCTGCAGGCCATGTTGTCTTTGCACAAGATTATGTGCATGGGGAACTAGTGAGGGCACGAGTAATGGGTCTGTGAACAATGTGGATTTACTGACCCAAAGCCTTGCTGAGGGGACTCACAGAGACCAGTGGATGCTGATGCTCCCCAAAGGCTGCAGTAGTGGCTGCAGCCTGGTTAGGCGTATGGTCCATATCCTAGCCCCAGAATGGAGGAGAAGGATTCTGTCTTCTCTCAGTTCCCAAGTATTTCCTGCAGACAGAGCTTTTATACTTGAGCATTGCTTATGAGATAAGAACTTGTCCTGAGAGAGGGGAATGAGGGACTCAATAAGGTATTGCAACTATCTGAGCATAGAAGCACCCAGTGGAGAGGAACTGATAGTGAGGCCTGAAGGGTGGAGCTAGGAGGAGTGGGGCTAAAAGTGAGCAAGGAAAAATGAGTGTACCTCTTTAAAAAAAACTGATGGTGGATTGCAGAGACTGTGGCATGGGCCCTCATGAGAAGTGATGGAATGAGTAGCCCTTCAGGCTGGGCTTTGCCTTCCCTGAGTCAGAGACAGGCTGAGCTTTACTGTCCGCTCTAGACTGGGGCTGGAGCTGTATTTACAATACATGTCAGTTTTGCCAGCTCCCTATCAGATGTGCTCAGCCCCCACCGATCTCTGGCGATATTTACAAGCAGGCTGGACAAAGCACTAGAGATTATGGACCAAGGATCAATCCTGAATGAGCCAGAGGTATGGACTCTTCTTCTTCTTCTTCTTTTTTGCCACTTCCTTCTTCAGAGTAAATGACGTTTATAGCCTTCTTCCAACACGTCTGATCGTATGCCAGGCTGTCATGACACAGGTCTCTCTGAGAGTAGCTGATGTACTGAGTTGATGTACTGAGGCTTTGATCTCCCTCTTGCTTGACTTCCATCCACAGTCACTGCAAGAGTCATTCTACTGATATAGCTCTCTGGTCTCCACTAGACATGCTCATACCAACCAGCCTAGCCTCCCTCAACTTGTCTTCAATTGGAGCAACCTGCATTCATTTCCTATCACAGAGCACCCAACCACTTGACCGTCTCAACATCTTTGTTTCTGTGGTGAGGAGCATACTGACATCCTCTCTTTGTCAGGCCAAGTCTCTGTTCCGTACATGGATCAAATATTGGCACCTTTCTGCCACAAGGAACTGGGGTCAGCTTTAGTATACTGCTGGAATGCAATCAGGAGAGCACCACCGTCAGCACCAGGGATGTTAGGTATTTACTTTCTTTCTCTTGTCTAAGTTCGCTGCCTGGGATCCCCTTTATGGTGAGTCCTCCTCCCTCTGTTATCATAGCCTTGGTCTCACCACTGTTCACTCTAAGTCCAGCCAGCTCAAAACTATGTTGATGCTGTTCAAAGTTGGTTGGCAGGGTCTCACAATCTCCTGCATGTATCACAAAGTTGTCAATGCACAGCACGTTCCAAGGCCCTTCGTATATTCTCATTTACCACATTCATGACAATTGCAAACAAAAAGGGGCTCAGGGCTGACCTGTGATGCAGGCCAATGTTTACTGGAAATTCTCTACTGTCGCCCCATTTCGTTCTGACTATGGTGGTCATTCCATCATACATAGCCCGGGCTAAGATGGCTATGTCCTTCTGGCACACACCTCTCCATTGCAAACTCCACCAAATTAGTTCTCTTGGTACACAATTGCAGGCTTTCGGTCAGAGGGATGGACTAGCCACCCTGACTGGTCTTTGGTATCTCTAGCTTGGCAGACATATTTGAATGGGAGTTACAGAGTGAATCCTTTGAAGCTTCATCTGGAAAGCAAAACAAGCACATTCCATTTTCCCTGGGTTCTGAAAGGGGCACCAGTGTGACTGATGTTGCCTGGAGAGTTTTCAATAAGCCCCAAAGGGAACAGAGGTTGCAAACTTTCTACTGGCACAAAAATGAACACCTTAGCCCTGCCCCTTACCCGAGGCCCTGCCCCCAACTCACTACATTCCCATCCCTCGGTGGCTC